>LR738710.1:730769494-730799322 GCA_902687465.1 Secale cereale
CCCCCCCCCCAAGCGCCTTGCCCCCCAAGCCAAGGGGTGCGGCTGCCCTAGGGGGGTTCCAGCCCCCATGCGCAGGTGGGAGGGCCCAAGGGGGGGGGCGCACAGCCCCAAGAGGGCTGTTGCGTCTCCCACTTATGGCCCATAGGGCCCGCAACACTTGCCGGGAACCCCCGAAACCCCTTTCGGTCATCCGACGACTCCCCGGTGCTCCCCGGAACACTTCCGGACTCCGATCACTCTCATCCTATATATCAATCTTCGTCCCCGGACCATTCCGGAGACCCTCGTCACGTCCGGGATCTCATCCGGGACTCCTAACAACCTTCGGTTACCATGCACTGTTCTCACTAACAACCCTAGCGTCACCGAACCTTAAGTGTGTAGACCCTGCGGGTTCGGAAACTATGCAGACATGACCGAGACGCTCCCAGGCCAATAACCAATAGCGGGATCTGGATACCCATATTGGTTCCCACACGTTCCTCGATGATCTCATCGGATGAACCACGATGTCAAGGATTCAGGCAATCCCGTATACAGTTCCCTTTGTCTCGTCGGTATGTTACTTGCCCGAGATTCGATCGTCGGTATCTCTATACCTAGTTCAATCTCGTTACCGGCAAGTCTCTTTACTCGTTCCGTAATACATAATCCCGTGACTAACTACTTAGTCACTTTGAGCTCATTGAGATGACGTATTACCGAGTGGGCCCAGAGATACCTCTCCGTCACACGGAGTGACAAATCCCAGTCTCGATCCATGTTAACTCAACAGACACCTTCGGAGATACCTGTAGAGTACCTTTATAGTCACCCAGTTACGTTGCGACGTTTGGCACACACAAAGTACTCCTACGGTGTCAGTGAGTTACATGATCTCATGGTCATAGGAACTTATACTTGACATGCAGAAAACTATAGCGATAACTGTTACGATCAAAAGCTATGTTCAACGTTTGGGTCTCGTCCATCACATCATTCTCCTAATGATGTGATCCCGTTATCAAATGACAACTCATGTCTATGACCTGGAAACCGCGGTCATCTTTGATCAACGAGCTAGTCCTGAAGAGGCTTACTAGGGACACAAAGTTTGTCTATTTATCCACACATGTATTTAAGTTTCCAATCAATACAATTATAGCATGGATAATAAACGATTATCATGAACAAGGAAATATAATAATAACTCTTTTATTATTGCCTCTAGGGCATATTTCCAACAGTCTCCCACTTGCACTAGAGTCAATAATCTAGCATTACAAGGTAATGAATCTAACACCCATAGAGTCTTGGTGTTGATCATGCTTAGCCCGTGGAAGAGGCTTAGTCAACGGATCTGCAACATTCAAATCCGTGTGTACTTTGCAAATGCTTATGTCCTCCTCCTTGACTGAATCGCGGATGGAATTGAAGCGTCGCTTTATGTGTCTGGTCCTCTTGTGAAACCTTGGTTCCTTGGCTAGAGCAATGGCACCAGTGTTGTCACAAAACAGAGTCATTGGGTTCAATGCACTAGGCACAACTCCAAGGTCTGTCATGAACTCCTTCATCCAGACACCTTCCTTTGCCGCCTCCGAGGCAGCTATGTACTCCGCTTCGCACGTAGAATCGGCTACCACGCTTTGCTTGGAACTGCACCAGCTTACCGCTCCCCCGTTGAGAATATATACGTATCCGGTTTGAGACTTGGAGTCATCCGGATCAGTGTCAAAGCTTGCATCGACGTAACCCTTTACGACGAGCTCTTGATCACCTCCATAAACGAGAAACATCTCCTTAGTCCTTTTCAGGTACTTTAGGATATTCTTGACCGCTGTCCAGTGATCCATACCAGGATTACTTTGAAACCTTCCGGCTATACTTATGGCAAGGCTGACATCTGGTCTTGTGCACAACATTGCATACATGATAGAGCCTATGGCTGAAGCATAGGGGACGACACTCATCTTTTCTCTATCTTCCGCAGTCACTGGGCATTGAGTCTTACTCAACTTTGTACCTTGCAATACCGGCAAGAACCCCTTCTTGGATTGATCCATTTTGAACTTCTTCAAAACTTTATCAAGGTATGTACTTTGTGAAAGTCCTATCAAGCGTCTCGATCTATCTCTATAGATCTTGATGCCCAATATGAAAGCAGCTTCACCGAGGTCCTTCATCGAAAAACTCTTGTTCAAATACCCCTTCACGCTATCCAAAAATTCTATATTGTTTCCAATTAGCAATATGTCATCCACATATAATATTAGAAACGCTATAGAGCTCCCACTCACTTTCTTGTAAATACAAGCTTCTCTGTAAACTTGTACAAACCCAAACGCTTTGATCACCTCATCAAAGCGAAGATTCCAACTCCGAGATGCTTGCACCAGCCCATAAATGGAACGCTGGAGTTTGCAAACTTTGTCAGCATTCTCTGGATCGACAAAACCTTCCGGTTGTATCATATACAACTCTTCCTTAAGAAAACCGCTAAGGAACGCTGTTTTGACATCCATCTGCCAAATTTCATAATCGAAATATGCAGCTATTGCTAACATGATTCGGACGGATTTAAGCATCGCTACGGGTGAGAAAGTCTCATCGTAGTCAACTCCTTGAACTTGTGAAAAACCCTTTGCCACAAGTCGAGCTTTATACACGGTGACATTACCGTCAGCGTCCGTCTTCTTCTTAAAAATCCATTTATTCTGAATGGCCTTCCGCCCTTCAGGTAATACTTCCAAAGTCCATACTTTGTTTTCATACATGGACCCCATCTCAGATTTCATGGCCTCTAACCATTTGTCGGAATCCGGGCCCACCATCGCTTCTCCATAGCTCGCAGGTTCACTGTTGTCCAACAACATGACCTCTAAGACAGGGTTACCATACCACTCAGGTGCAGTGCGTACCCTTGTCGACCTACGAGGTTCGGTAGTAGCTTGATCAGAAGCTTCTTGATCATCATCATTGGCTTCCTCTTCAACCGCTGCAGGCTCCACAAAAACATCTTTCTGTGCTGCGCTACTCTCTGGTTGAAGCAGAGGTTCAATAACCTCATCAAGTTCTACCTTCCTCCCACTCAATTCTTTCGAGAGAAACTCTTTCTCGAGAAAGGACCCGTTCTTAGCGACAAACACTTTGCCCTCGGATCTGAGATAGAAGGTGTACCCAACCGTCTCTTTTGGGTATCCTATGAAGACACATTTGTCCGCTTTGGGTTCGAGCTTTTCTGGCTGAAGCCTTTTGACATAAGCATCGCAACCCCAAACTTTGAGAAAAGACAACTTAGGTTTCTTACCAAACCATAGTTCATACGGTGTTGTCTCAACGGACTTAGATGGAGCCCTATTTAAAGTGAATGCAGCTGTCTCTAACGCATATCCCCAAAACGATAGTGGCAAATCGGCAAGAGACATCATAGAACACACCATATCTAATAGGGTTCGATTACGACGTTCGGACACACCATTACGCTGTGGTGTTCCAGGTGGCGTCAACTGTGAAACAATTCCACATTTTCTTAAGTGATTGCCAAACTCATAACTCAGATACTCTCCCCCTCGATCAGATCGTAGGAACTTGATCTTCTTGTTACGATGATTCTCAACTTCACTCTGAAATTGCTTGAACTTTTCAAACGTTTCAGACTTATGCTTCATCAAGTAAATATACCCATATCTACTAAAGTCGTCAGTGAAGATGAGAAAATAACGATATCCACCGCGCGCCGTGACACTCATCGGGCCACACACATCAGTATGTATGATTTCCAATAAGTCACTTGCCCGTTCCATTGTTCCTGAAAACGGGGTCTTAGTCATCTTGCCCATGAGGCACGGCTCGCATGTGTCAAGTGATTCAAAATCAAGAGACTCCAAAAGTCCATCAGCATGGAGCTTCCTCATGCGTTTCACGCCGATATGACCCAGACGGCAGTGCCACAAGAAAGTGGTACTATTGTTATCAACTCTACATCTTTTGGCATCAATGTTATGAACATGTGTATCATCACTATCGAGATTCAATAAGAATAAACCCCCTACTTCGGGTGCATGACCATAAAAGATATTACCCATATAAATAGAACAACCTTTATTCTCTGATTTAAATGAGTAACCGTCTCGCATTAAACAAGATCCAGATATAATGTTCATGCTCAACGCAGGCACTAAATAACAATTATTCAGGTTCATAACTAATCCCGATGGTAATCGAAGAGCGAGCGTGCCGACGGCGATCACATCAACCTTGGAACCATTCCCCACGCGCAGCGTCACTTCGTCCTTCGCCAGCCTCCGTTTATTCCGTAGTTCCTGTTTAGAGTTGCAAATGTGAGCAACCGAACCGGTATCAAATACCCAGGCACTACAACGAGAGTTGGTAAGGTACACATCAATAACATGTATATCACATATACCTTGCTTGTTGTTGTTGGCCCCCTTCTTGTCTGCCAGATACTTGGGGCAGTTCCGCTTCCAGTGGCCGTTCCCCTTGCAATAGAAACACTCAGTCTCTGGCTTGGGCCCAGCCTTGGGTTTCTTCACTGGATGAGCAACTGCCTTGCCACCCTTCTTAGAGTTACCCTTCTTGCCCTTGCCATTCTTCTTGAAACTGGTAGTTTTATTGACCATCAACACTTGATACTCCTTCTGGATGTCTGACTCAGCGACTTTCAGCATCGCAAACAGCTCGGCGATGGATTTGTTCATCCCTTGCATGTTATACTGCTGCACGAAGCTCTTGTAGCTAGGTGGGAGTGACTGGAGAATTCTGTCAATGATAGCCTCCTCTGGGAACACAAGTCCCAGATCAGCTATGCGGGTATAGTACCCAGACATCTTCAGTAAGTGCTCACTGACAGACGAATTCTCCTCCATCTTGCAAGCAAAGAATTTATCGGTGGTCTCATACCTCTCGATCTTGGCATTCTTTTCAAAGATGAACTTCAACTCCTGGAACATCTCATATGCTCCATGACGTTCAAAACGCCTTTGAAGTCCTCCTTCCAAGCTATACAACATGGCACACTGCACTACTGAGTAGTCATCCGAACGCGTCTGCCAGGCGTTCATAACGTCCACAGAGGCCGGAGCGGGGGGTTCACCTAGCGGTGCACTTAGGACATAAACCTTTTGGGCAGCTGTGAGGATGATCCTCAGATTGCGGAGCCAGTCCACAAAGTTGCTCCCATCATCTTTCAGCTTAGTTTTCTCTAGGAACGCATTAAAATTCAGGGGAGCTACAGCGCGAGCCATCTACAACAAAAGATTTGCAAAGACATCTTAGACTATTGTTCATGATAAGTGAGTTTTTAACTAATCAAATTACTTATAACTCCCACTCAAATTGACATCCCTCTGGTCATTCGAGCGTGGCATGATCCAAATCCACCAACCCAAGTCCGATCATCACGTGAGATGAGGTGGTGTCAATGGTGAACATCTTCATGTTGATCATATCTACTATATGACTCATGCTCGACCTTTCGGTCTTCCATGTTCCGAGGCCATGTCTGTACATGCTAGGCTCGTCAAGTCTAACCCGAGTGTTCTGCATGTGCAAAACTGGCTTGCACCCGTTGTATGCGAACGTAGAGTCTATCACACCCGATCATCACGTGGTGCTTCGAAACGACGAACCTTCGCAACGGCGCACACTCGGGGGGAACACGATTTTATCTTGAAATTTTAGTGAGGGATCATCTTATAATGCTACCGTCGTCCTAAGCAAAATAAGATGCATAAGAGGATTAACATCACATGCAAATCATAAGTGACATGATATGGCCATCAACTCGTGCTTTTGATCTCCATCTCCAAAGCACCGGCATGATCTCCATCGTCACCGGCGTAACACCATGATCTCCATCATCATGATCTCCATCATCGTGTCGCCATCGGGGTTGTCGTGCGCCCACCATGCTCTTACTACTATTGCTACCGTTTAGCGATAAAGTAAAGCATTACATAGCGCTTAATGATTGACACGCAGGTCATACAAAAATTAAAGACAACCCTATGGCTCCTGCCGGTTGCCGTATACATCGACATGCAAGTCGATATTAACTATTACAACATGATCATCTCATACATCAAATATATCTCATCATGTCATTGGCCATATCATATCACATACATACCCTGCAAAAACAAGTTAGACGTGCTCTAATTTGTTGTTGCATGTTTTACGTGGCTGCTATGGGTATCTAGCAAGAACGCTTCTTACCTACGCAAAGCCACAACGGTGATATTTAAGTTGCTATTTAACCTTCTACAAGGACCGCCTTTGTCTATTCCGATTCAACTAAGATAGGAGAGACAGACACCCGCCAGCCATCTTATGCAACAAAAGTCGCATGTCTGTCGATGGAACCGGTCTCATGTACGTGGACATGTAAAGTTGGTCCGGGCCGCTTCATCCCATAATACCGCTGAATCAAGAAAGACCAAGGAGGGAAGCAATCTAAACATCAATGCCCACAAACCCTTTTGTGTTCTACTCGTGAAAGCATCTACGCAAGAACCTAGCTCATGATGCCACTGTTGGAGAACGTTGCATGGGAAACAAAAAATTTTCCTACGCTCACCAAGATCAATCTAGGAGATGCTTCTACGAGGGGAGAGTTGGATCCACATACCCTTGTAGATCTCTAAGCGGAAGCGTTCAAGAACGCGGTTGATGGAGTCGTACTCGCCGCGATTCAGATCGCCGAAGATCCTAGCACCGAACGGACGGTGCCTCCGCGTTCTTCACACGTACAGCTCGGGGACGTCTCCTCCTTCTTGATCCAGCAAGGGGGAAGGAGAGGTTGATGGAGAAAACAGCAGCACGACGGTGTGGTGGAGATGGTGGTGGAGGAATTCCAGCAGGGCTTCGCCAAGCACTGCGGAATTGACGAAGATGTTTGTGGGAGAGGGAGGGCAGTGCCGAGGCACGAACATGTGTGGCTGCCCTCCCTCTGCCTCTCTTTATATAGGGGGAGGAGAGGGGAGGGGGCGCCCTAGGGTTACCCCCTAGGGGCGGCGGCCAAGGGGAGATGGGGGGGCGGCGGCCCCAGGGGCTAGGGTTCCCCCCCCAAGCGCCTTGCCCCCCAAGCCAAGGGGTGCGGCTGCCCTAGGGGGGGTCCAGCTCCCATGCGCAGGTGGGAGGGCCCAAGGGGGGGGCGCACAGCCCCAAGAGGGCTGTTGCGTCTCCCACTTATGGCCCATAGGGCCCGCAACACTTGTCGGGAACCCCCGAAACCCCTTTCGGTCATCCGACGACTCCCCGGTGCTCCCCGGAACACTTCCGGACTCCGATCACTCTCATCCTATATATCAATCTTTGTCCCCGGACCATTCCGGAGACCCTCGTCACGTCCGGGATCTCATCCGGGACTCCGAACAACCTTCGGTTACCATGCACTGTTCTCACTAACAACCCTAGCGTCACCGAACCTTAAGTGTGTAGACCCTGCGGGTTCGGAAACTATGCAGACATGACCGAGACGCTCCCAGGCCAATAACCAATAGCGGGATCTGGATACCCATATTGGTTCCCACACGTTCCTCGATGATCTCATCGGATGAACCACGATGTCAAGGATTCAGGCAATCCCGTATACAGTTTCCTTTGTCTCGTCGGTATGTTACTTGCCCGAGATTCGATCGTCGGTATCTCTATACCTAGTTCAATCTCGTTACCGGCAAGTCTCTTTACTCGTTCCGTAATACATAATCCCGTGACTAACTACTTAGTCACTTTGAGCTCATTGAGATGACGTATTACCGAGTGGGCCTGGAGATACCTCTCCGTCACACGGAGTGACAAATCCCAGTCTCGATCCATGTTAACTCAACAGACACCTTCGGAGATACCTGTAGAGTACCTTTATAGTCACCCAGTTACGTTGCGACGTTTGGCACACACAAAGTACTCCTACGGTGTCAGTGAGTTACATGATCCCATGGTCATAGGAACTTATACTTGACATGCAGAAAACTATAGCGATAACTGTTACGATCAAAATCTATGTTCAACGTTTGGGTCTCGTCCATCACATCATTCTCCTAATGATGTGATCCCGTTATCAAATGACAACTCATGTCTATGACCTGGAAACCGCGGTCATCTTTGATCAACGAGCTAGTCCTGAAGAGGCTTACTAGGGACACAAAGTTTGTCTATTTATCCACACATGTATTTAAGTTTCCAATCAATACAATTATAGCATGGATAATAAACGATTATCATGAACAAGGAAATATAATAATAACTCTTTTATTATTGCCTCTAGGGCATATTTCCAACAATTAAAACTTTGCATAGTGATGAACCCACTACTTTGGATTTCAAGGGATTCAATTTTGATAATTTCTCTTTGATTGATTGTATTTCCTTGTTGCAATCCGTACTAAATTATCCGCATGCTTATAGTCAAAATAAAGCTTTCACCAAACACATAGTTGATGCTTTGATGCAATCTTATGAAGAAAAACTTGAGTTAGAAGTTTCTATCCCTAGAAAGCTTTATGATGATTGGGAACCTACTATAAAAATAAAAATAAAAGATCATGAATGCTATGCTTTGTGTGATTTGGGTGCTAGTGTCTCCACTATCCCAAAAACTTTGTGTGATTTGCTAGGTTTCCATGAGCTTGATGATTGTTCTTTAAATTTGCATCTTGCGGATTCCACTATTAAGAAACCCATGGGAAGAATTAATGATGTTCTTATTGTTGCCAATAGGAATTATGTGCCCATATATTTCATTGTTCTTGATATAGATTGCAATCCTTAATGCCCTATTATTCTTGGTAGACCTTTCCTTAGAACGATTGGTGCAATTATTGATATGAAGGACGGAAATATTAGATTCCAATTTCCGTTAAGGAAAGGCATGGAACACTTTCGTTGAAAGAAAATCAAATTACCATATGAAGCTATCATGAGAGCCACTTATGGACTGCCTTCCAAAGACGGCAATACCTAGATTTATCTTGTATCGCGCCTAGCTAGGGGCGTAAAACGATAGCGCTTGTTGGGAGGCAACCCAATTTTATATTTTTTGTTTTTGTTGCTGTTAGCGAATAAATATTGCATCTAGCCTCTGATTAGATGTGGTTTCATGTTATGTTTAGTGTTTGTGCCAAGTAGAACCTTTGGGAAGACTTGTGTGAAGTTTATGTGATCTTGCTGTGAAAAACAGAATCGTTAGCGCTTGCTAAAGTGGTCGTCAGATTTTACTGGAGCGTGCTATTTAGTTGATTCTTTTTTAAGACGATTAATAGACAAATTCCTAAAATTTACCAATTTAGTTTGAATTTTTGGAGTTACAGAAGTATGCGAAACCTGTAGATTACTACAGACTGTTCTGTTTTTGACACATTTTGTTTTTCGTGTGTTGTTTGCTTATTTCAATGCATCTATGAGTAATATTTGGAGGTATGAACCATATAGAAGTTGGAATACAGTAGGCTTAACACCAATATAAACAAATAATGAATTCATTACAGTACCTCTGAGTAGTTGTTTGCTTTCTTATACTAACGGAGCTCACGAGAATTTTTTTCTTAGTTTTGTGTTGTGAAGTTTTCAAGTTTTGGGTATTGCTTAGATGGACTATGGAACAAAGAGTAGCAAAGGCCTAAGCTTGGGGATGCCCATGGCTCCCCAAGTAAAATTCAAGGATAATCAAAAGCCTAAGCTTGGGGATGCCCCGGGAAGGCATCCCCTCTTTCGTCTTCATCCATCGATAACTATACTTGGAGCTATATTTTTATTCACCACATGATATGTGTTTTGCTTGGAGCGTCTTGTATAATTTGAGTCTTTGCTTGTTAGTTTGTCACAATCATCCTTGATGGACACACCTATTTGAGAGAGTTAAATATGGCCTAGAAATTGTTAGAACACTCTATGTGCTTCACTTATATCTTTTGAGTTGAATAGTTTTTGCTCTAGTGCTTCACTTACATCCTTTAGAGCACGGTGATGGTTATATTTTGTAAAAATTGTTGAACTCTCATGATTCACTAATATCTATTTGAGAGTCTATTAAAACAGCATGGTAATGTGTTTAGGCTAAAGAAACTAGTCTTCACATGATAGACATCCAATGTCAATGTAGTAATTTTTTTCACACTAAGTGCATTGAATAAGATGAGATGTTGGATGCTTGATAATTGTTTTGAGATATGAGGATAGTGATATTAGAGTCATGCTAGTGGAGTTATTATGAAATTGAGAAATACTTGTGTTAAGGTTAGTGATTCCCGTAGCATGCATGTATGGTGAACCGATATGTGACGAAGTTAGAGCATGCGGTATTTGCAAAGTGCCAACCTTTGTGTGGAGGTCGGGGGCGCGCGATGGTTAACTCCTACCAACCTCAACCTAGGAGCATGCGTTGATTGCTTTGTTTTGATGACTCATAGATTTTTGCAATAAGTATATGAGTTCTAATGACTAATGTTGAGTCCATGGATTATACGCACTCTCACCCTTCCACCATTGCTAGCCTCTCTTGTACCGCACAACTTTCGCCGGTACCATAACCCACTATATATCCTTCCTAAAAACATCCACCTTATTATTTCTCAAAACAGCCACCATACCTACCTATCATGGCATTTCCATAGCCATTCCGAGATATATTGCCATGCAACTTTCCACCGTTCCGTTCATATGAGACGCATCATATTGTCATATTGCCATGCATGATCATGTAGTTGACATCGTATTTGTGGCAAAGCCACCATGCATAACTTTTCATACATGTCACTCTTGTTTCATTGCACATCCCGGTACACCGCTGGAGGCATTGATATAGAGTCATACTTTGTTGTAGTATCGAGTTGTAATATCGAGTCGTAACAAAAGTGTGATGATCATCATTATTAGAGCATTGTCCCATGGGAGGAAACACTAAATCTATAAAGCCCCTCCGCAAAAAAATAAGAGAAAGGCCAAAGAAAAAAAGATAGGCCCAAAAAAGGGACAATTGCTACTATCTTTTTCCACACTTGTGCTTCAAAGTAGCACCATGTTCTTCATTGTAGAGAGTCTCATGCTTAGTCACTTTATATACTAGTGGGAATATTTCGTTATAGAACTTGGCTTGTATATTCTAACAATGGGTTTCTCAATTGCCCTAGGTCTTTGTGAGCAAGCAAGTTGGATGCACACCCACTAGTTTCTTTTGTTGAGCTTTCATTCATATTTAGCTCTAGTGCATCCGTTGCATGGCAATCCCTACTCACTCACATTGATATCTATTGATGGGCATCTCCATAGCCCGTTGATACGCCTAGTCGATGTGAGACTATATCCCTCCTTTTTGTCTTCTCCACAACCACCTCTATTCCACCCATAGTGCTATGTCCATGGCTCACGCTCATGTATTGCGTGAAAGTTGAAAGGTTTGAAAGAATAGAGTATGAAAACAAGTGCTTGGCTGAAATCGGGGTTGTGCATGATATGAATATTTTGTGTGATGAAGAGGGAGCATAGCCAGACTATATGATTTTGTAGGGATAACTTTCTTTAGCCATAGTATTTTGAGAAGACATGATTGCTTTGCTAGTATGCTTGAAGTATTGTTATTTCTTATGTCAATATAGACTTTTATCTTGAATCTTTCAGATCTGAACATTCATGCCACAATTAAGAGAATTACATTGAAAAACTATATTGGTTAGCATTCCACATCAAAAATTCTTTCTTTATCATTTACCTACTCGAGGATGAGCAGGAATTAAGCTTGGGGATGCTTGATACGTCTCCAACGTATCTATAATTTTTGATTGTTCCATGCTATTATTTATGAAGTCTTGGATGTTTAATGGGCTTTCTCATACACTTTTATATCATTTTTGGGACTAACCTACTAACCCAAAAGGACCAGTCCAGATTGCTGTTTTTGCCTATTTCAGGCTTTTGCAGAAAAAGAATACCAAACGGAATGAAACCTTCGCGGGAGATATCTTTTGGAGAAAATCACGCACATGGGACTTGAGAACCACGTCAGGGGAGCCTCGGGGTGTCCACGAGGGTGGGGGGTGCACCCCACTTCCTAGGGCGCGCCCCCTGCCTCGTGGGCCCCTCGAGCACCCCCCGGTGTCCTCCTTCCTCCTATATAAGTCTACGTACCCCGAAACCTTCGACAACAGAGAGAAAACCCTAATTCCACCACCGTAACCTTCTGTTCTCGTGAGATCCCATCTTGGAGCCTGTTCCGGAGCTCCACCGGAGGGGGATCCATCACGGAGTTCTTCTTCATCATCATCATCGCCCTCACCATGAGTTGTGAGTAGTTTACGAGAGACCTTCGGGTCCATAGCTAGTATCTAGATGGCTTCTTCTCTCTCTTTGGATATCAATACAAAGTTCTCCTCGGTCTTCGAGGAGATCTATTTTAGCGGTGTGTTTGTCAAGATCCGATGAATTGTGGGTTTATGATCAAGATTATCTATGAGAAATATTTGGTTCTTCTCTGAACTTTTTATGTGTGCTCATAATATCCTTGCAAGTCTCTTCGAATTATTGGTTTGGTTTGGCCTACTAGATCTATATTACTTGAAATGGGAGAAGTGCTTGGCTTTGGGTTCAATCTTGCGGTGTCCTTTCCCAGTGACAGTAGGGGCAGCAAGGCACGTATTGTATTGTTGCCATCGAGGATAAAAAGATGCGGTTTATATCATATTGCTTGAGTTTATTCTTCTACATCATGTCATCTTGCTTAAAGCGTTACTCTGTTCTTATGAACTCAATACACTAGATGCATGCTGGATAGCGGTCGATGTGTGGAGTAATAGTAGTAGATGCACAATCGTTTCGGTCTACTTGTCTCGGACGTGATGCCTATATACAATGATCATGCCTAGATAGTCTCATAATTATTCGCTTTTCTATCAATTGCTCGACAGTAATTTGTTTACCCGCCGTAGAATATCGCTATCATGAGAGAAGCCAGTAGAGAACACTATGGCCCCCGGGTCTATTCTCAACATATCAATCTACATCTACTTTACTTTATCGCTTTTATTTGCTGTTCTTATACACCAAAAATACCAAAAATATAAACTATCATCTCTATCAGATCTCACTGTCGTAAGTGACCGTAAAGGGATTGACAACCCCTTATCGCGTTGGCTGCGAAGTTCTTATTTGTTTGTGCAGGTGCGAGGGACTCGCGCGTGGTCTCCTACTGGATTGATTCCTTGGTTCTCAAAAACCGAGGGAAATACTTACGCTACTGTGCTGCATCTCCCTTTCCTCTTCGAGGGAATACAACGCAAGCTCGAGAAGTAGCACGTTGCTGCCGTAGAACATGCCCGCGTTGGGAACGCGCCCGAAGCGCCCCATCCCGGCGTAGGTGAGGCTGCCATGGACGTGATAGAGGTATGAGCGGCGGTGCAGGGGAGGCGAGCCGTCCATGTCGTCTAGATCCAACGCCGGATAATTTATCTGCTGCAGAAGGAGAAAAGCATGACCCGGCCGCTTACCAAAGAAGCAGGGGCATAGTTGACTGGTGGTCGAGGTCGTACCGGAGGAGGCGATGGGGCTCAGCCAAATCCAACACGCGTTGAATAGATGTCGCGTCGCAGAGGAAGAATTCCTTGCCGGAGCAGAACGTAGAAGAGATGCGGATTAGCGGAGCATCGACCTGGCAGCGGCGGCGGCTAACTTGGCTGGATTCCATCTCTCTCACAGCGATCGACGAACCTCTTGGTATTATCTCAGATTGGAAACTACGAGCGGCGGAGAGAAGAAAGAGCTGGCGGCGGGAGAGGAAGACGGAGGTGAAGGTATTCCTGGCGGCGGAGGAGCTCGGTCGGGGCGGCCTCGCTGGAGCATGTCGAGATTGCGGCGGCGCTCGAACGGAGAAACAGAGGGAGATGGAGCAGGTGCTCATCGCAATGGCGCTCGCGCGGGGCGTCTCGACCGGGGCGTCTGGGAAGGGGCGGCGTGGCCAGGTACTTCGTCCCGTCGGCGGGCGGTGCGACCCCCACAGCGCACTGGCCGATTTGGTTGAGTCGAGCGAGTCGGGACTGGGTGAGAAGGGCATGCTCGATTGGGCCAAACGGGTAACGAACCCGGATGAAACATGGGCCTCCAAAAATGCTACGGGAGTAGCGGTCCTTTCCGAATCGCCAATTACGCTCCACAGCGCGCTGGAGGGATTTGACGACCTTGAACGATTTGATCGCGAGAACGGAGGGCTGAGAATCTGATAGTCTGAGATGCCTCCAAAAGTGCTTAGTTATAATGTCTTTAAATTTATTCATGATTCTACTGATAATTATTATGAGGTATATGCTTGTAGGACTTGCAATAATATCAAGTTTCCTCTGTATGTGCTTAAAATCTTGAAGTTATGCTCGTTTTCCCTTCCTATGCTAGTTGATTCTCGTTCCCGTAAGTTGTTTTCTCACAAAATCCCTATGCATAAGAAGTGGGTTAGACTTAAATGTGCTAGTTATATTCTTCATGATGCTCTCTTTATATTTCAATTCTTATCTTTTATGTGAGCATCATTGAAATCATTATGCCTAGCTAAAAGGCATTAAAGAAAAGCACTTGTTGGGAGACAACCCAATATTTACCCCTACTATTTTTGTGTGTTCACATGATTAAGCTACGGTATTAATCATGTTTTATAGCTTTTGTTTCAATAAAGTGCCAAGTAAGACCTTTGGGATGATTTCGAAGATAGTAGATTGGTTTTGCTGAAAAACAGAAACTTTTGCGCCTAGTGTTTGAATTATTTCTGATTACTGGAACGTGATAAATTCTTGAATTTTTTACAGAACTCTGAACTACAAATTGCCCATGTTTTCCTAATTTTTCAGAATTTTTAGAGATGCATAGGTTTTACATCAATTCGCATCTTTACAGAGTACCCTGTTTAAGACAGATTCTGTTTTCTTGTGTTGTTTGCTTATTTTGATGCATCTATGGGTAGTATCATGGGGTATGAACCATGGAAAAGTTGGAATATAGAAGATATTACATCAGTATGAAACAAGAATGAGTTCACAACAGTACCTACAAGTAAGGATTGGATTTGTTTTACTAACGCATCTCACGAAGTTCCGTTAAGTTTTGTGTTGTGATGTTTTCAAGTTTTGGGTAAAGATTCGATGGACTATGGAATAAAGAGTGGCAAGAGCCTAAGCTTGGGGATGGCCAAGGCACCCCAAGGTAAAATCAAGGACAACCAAAAGCCTAAGCTTGGGGATGCCTCGGGAAGGCATCCCCTCTTTCGTCTTCGTCTATCAGTAACTTTACTTGAGGCTATATTTTTATTCACCACATGATATGAGTTTTCCTTGGAGCGTCATTTTCTTTTGTTTATATTTTGTTGCTGTTATTCATAGGAATTTTTCTATCTTTTGTTTCAATAAAATGTCAAGTCTAGCCTTTACCATGCTTATTTTGCAAGTCTTTGTGTTGCTGTTTGAAAACAGAAAGTTTTCTATCATTGTCTGAATTCTTCTAGATATTCATAACGTGATAAAATCTTGAAATTTTTACATGGTGAGCATGAATAAGTTCTCTGTAACGTGGTACTTTTTCAGAATTTTTTGAGTTAGGGAAGTATGAGAACAATTCAACTCTTTGCTTACTGCCATGTTTAGACAAATTGTTGCATTGTTTGCATTGTTTGTATTAGTTTGTATGTTTAATGATTCTATTTGAGGATAGGAGTATTAAATGTCCAAAGGCATTTAGTATTCAATGTCAAATTATAATTTTAGTGATTGCTACAGTATGGAATGTTAAGGTTTTGATTTGATTCATACTAACTTATCTCACAAGTTCTTGTTGAGTTTTCTGTGCATGAAGTTTTTAAGATTCCGGAAACTATGATATGAGAGGAATTAAGGAGACACAAAAGCTCAAGCTTGGGGATGCCAAAGGCATCCCAGAATAATATTTCAAGAAGTCTCAAGAACCTAGCTTGGGGATGCCCTGGTAGGCATCCCACCTTTCTTCGTCGACAATTATCGGTTAGTAATGGCTGAGCCTAAGTTTTTACTTCTTCACATGATGTGTGCTATCCTTGTAATATCATTTTATTTTGCTTTGCTTTCTGTTTGAACAAAATATTCAGATCTAAATTTTATTTTAATGTTAGAGAGTCTTCACATAGTTGCATAATTAATCAACTACTCATTGATCTTCACTCATATCTTTTGGAGTAGTTTGTCATTTGCTCTAGTGCTTCACTTATATCTTTTAGAGCACGACGATGGTTTTCTTTTGAAGAAATTGATGAACTCTCATGCTTCACTTATATTATTTTGAGAGTCTTAAACAACATGGTAATTTGCTTTGGTTATGAATTTATTCCTAATATGATGGGCATCCAAGAGGGATATAGTAAAAACTTTCATCTAAAGTGTGTTGAATACTATGAGAAGTTTGATGCTTGATGATTGTTTTGAGATATGAGGATGGTGATATTAGAGTCATGCTAGTAGAGTAATTGTGAATTTGAGAAATAATTGTGTTGAGGTTTGCAAGTCCCGTAGCATGCACGTATGGTAACCGTTGTGTGACAAATTTGAAGCATGAGGTATTTTTTGATTGTCATCCTTTGTGTGGAGGTCGGGATCGCGCGATGGTTAACTCCTACCAACCCTTCCCCTAGGAGCATGCGTTTAGTACTTTGTTTTGATGACTTGTAGATTTTTGCAATATGTATGTGAGTTCTTTATGACTAATGTTGAGTCCATGGATTATACGCACCCTCACCCTTCCGCCATTGCTAGCCTCTCTAGTACCGCACAACTTTTGCTGGTACCATACACCCACCATATATCTTCCTCAAAACAGCCACCATACCTACCTATCATGGCATTTCCATAGCCATTCCGAGATATATTGCCATGCAACTTTCCACCGCTCCGTTTATTATGATACGCTTCATCATTGTCATATTGCCATGCATGATCATGTTGTTGACATCGTATTTGTGGCAAGGCCACCATGCATAATTTTTCATACATGTCACTCTTGATTCATTGCACATCCCGGTACACCACTGGAGGCATTCATATAGTCATATTTTTTTCTAGTATCGAGTTGTAATCCTTGAGTTGTAAATAAAAAGAAGTGTGATGATCATCATTATTAGAGTATAGTCCCGAAAAAAAGAAAAAAAAAGGAAAGAAAGGACAAAAAAAGGAAATGCTAAATTAGAAAAAGGAAAGGCCAAAAAAAGGAAAGGCCCAAAAAAGGGGACAATGCTACTATCTTTTTCCAAACTTGTGCTTCAAAGTAGCACCATGATCTTCATGATAGAGAGTCTCTTGTTTAGTCACTTTCATATACTAGTGGGAATTTTCATTATAGAACTTGGTGTCGGTGTACTAAGGTAGGGGTACCTCAGTACCCCAACTTGTGCACGGGCAGTTGCAGCTTCCCGCGGCAAGGTTTACTACGGGCTCGCCGGAGACCTTCCTGCTCCTTATTAAACCATTCAAAAACAAAGTATACAAGACATAAGACCGAGACCCCGGCAAGAGGAGCTTGCCGGGAAGGCCGTACCAGGCTCAAGACCGCCCCGCTAACGCAAGACCCTGGCAAGAGGAGCTTGCCAGGAAGACTAGAAGACAACGCCTCGGCGCTATATGCGCCCCGGCAAGGGGCCCGGGGAGCGACAAGCTCCCGGGCCCGGCAAGATCGAGGCCCCGGCAAGGTGCTTGCCGGGAAGGCTGCGCTGTGTGCCCGCGCTCCAGCTCATCGGCCCACGCGTCGCCCTGGGGCCTATCCAGGGACGCGTGGCGGATGGCTGTGCAGCCTGGGGTACACGGTGGCACTCCACGGTGATGGATCCATCGCCGTGGCAGACGGAGACGCTAAGGCGGGAGCTTTTGAGGTCGACGGCGACGGGCATTAAATGCCCTTGTCCCCCACTGTTAAAGTAGGTATAGACCACTGTTCTGTACTGTAGCTCCACTGTTCCCGCACTGTTACAACTACCACCTCTTTTACATTTTTACCCCTTTCTCCTACGTTGACACCTGTCGGTGACCCCTTACACTATAAAAGGAGGCCCATGCACAACGTGGAGGGGGTTCGGAACCTAGATCACTCTCGCGCTTGGTGTAGCTACTTCTTCAAGCTCCCGAGCGCTCAAACTCAATACACAACCAAGCAGGAGTAGGGTTTTACGCGTCTACCGCGGCCCGAACCTGGGTAAAACTGCCCGCGTGCTCGCTACGATCCGCTCTTCGTGCTCCCTCCGCCCTCGTACCGCACAGACAAGGGGCTCCGGTCCCATAGGTGTTCGTGGCGGACAGTTTCCCCCGACATCTTTGGCGCGCCAGGTAGGGGGCGTCGAGGTTGTGCGAACCTGATCCGGCGTTCGCGCGGGCGCATTCTTCATCAACCTCTCCAACTTCACCAGCGACAACTCCATGGCCCCGAAGAAGAAGGCTTCGGAGGTCGGAGGCCCGTCTGCGTTTCACCCGCCGCCACCAGAGCCAACGGTGGGCGGGGGAGATGCCGTCGGAAGGGTGACCGCCGGTGAGGACACTCACGGCGCCACCAGATCCAAGAACAGGACGGACGACCGAACCTCGGTCTCCGTGGACGCGCCGCGTCCATCGCAGCACACGACGACCCAGCAGCGCCATACCACGGGAGGTGGTATCCGCTTGCTGGGGCAAGGCCAAACCGGAGGTTCGCGGGACGCCCCGGACCCCCGTCCGGGCACAAGCAAAGCGAAGGCGCCGGCGCGGGACCCCGCTCCTTCTAACGTTGTTAGAAGTCCGAGCGTATCCCGCTCCTCGCACCGCTCGCCCGCGTTCCCTTCCACTCCAGCAGAAGCGCTCGCAAGAGCGCAACTGCTCCTCGACTTTCCTCCAGCGGCCGACAAGGCCGAAGAATGGAGGGCTACCATCCGAAGCCTGATAGACTTCGCCAACAACGATTCTCCACAGCAGCCGTCGACCTCACGGCCGCGGCAAGCTGAGAAGACGAAGGCTGACGGCAACAAGACTGCCGGGGGTGCGACAAGCGTGCACTCCCCGCCGCAGAAGCAGAAGACGCCGCCCCGCCGGAATAACCCCGACGACGGCTCCACAGCCTCGTCGGACCCGCGGGCCCGTCGGGACCAGCGCCAGGTCCTCGACGACCTGCGAGAAGAAGACGCTCGGACCACAATCGAGCGCCGCCGAGAAGCTCGGCGACAATCCGACAAGAGAGCTGGGAACACTGTCGACGCGCACGCGCCCGGTGAACCAGGCGACTTGCCGTACGCGGCAGGCTGCCCTGCGTTCACCCGCGAGCTGCGGCGCGTCCAGTGGCCCAGCATGAAGAATTTCAAACCCGACGTACCGGAAAAGTACGACGGCAAGACGCACCCCTCGGAGTTTCTCAGCGTCTACACCATCGCAGTGCAAGCTGCCGGGGGGCGCGACGAGAAGATCTTGGCGAACTACTTCCCGCTCGTGCTAAAGCCGAACGTCCGTTCGTGGCTCATGCACTTGCCGGAAGGTTCCATCTCTTCTTGGGCCGACCTCTGCCACCAGTTTGTTGGCGCCTTCACCGGCGGCCACAAACCCCATGGCCAGGAGAGCGATCTCCATATCTTGGCCCAGAAGGAAGGCGAGACCCTGCGCAAGTATATCCAACGCTTCAGCCAGGTGCAGCACAACATCCCTGACGTTCACCCTGCCGCGGTTATCAGCGCGTTCCATCAGAACGTGCGTAACCGCCGCATGCGTGAGGAGATGGCGATGACGAAGATTCGGGATGTCAGCGAGCTCTATGCTCTTGCTGACAAGTGCGCACGCGCAGAAGAGGGGAGGAGACTCCCCGGGGAGGATACTGGCGCGGGAGGAAGCGACAGCGACGACGCCGCCCCGGCAAAGAAGAGCCGGCGGCGGAACAACAGGAAGAAGGGCAAGAAGGAGGTGCTTGCCGTCGAGAAGTCCGGCAAGGAGGCCCCCGCCAAGCAAGCGCAGGCTGGCGGCTCCGGCAAGGAGCCTGCCCCTGCAGCGGCGGCCGACAAGCCGGGTAGCTCCGACAAGCAATACTGTAAGATCCACCGCACCAAGGGTCACGATCTCTCCAACTGCAAGCGCGTCGAGTACCTCGTCGAGCAGCAGAAAGCTGAGTACGAGAGGCGCGACAAGGAGAAGGCCCAAGGTGGCGGGGAAGAGCCCAGCAAGAAGCGGCCGTTCAACGGCCGGGGAGGACGCCGCGGCAAGGCTAAGCAGCGGCAAGGAGATCGACCTCCCCGGGGCCGCGACAACGACGAAGAAGACGACGATGAAGACATGGAGGACGAGGAGAACAGCGAGCAGGAGTTCCAGAAGGCCACGGAGGTCCTGTGCGTCGACGGTGGCGCCTCCCTGCATACCTCCCACCGCCAACTCAAGCAGTGGGTGCGTGAGGTAAACGCAGCGGAGCCGCCCTTGGAGTCGCGCAGGCTCCTCAAATGGTCCAGCACGCCCATCGTTTTTGATCATGAGGATCACCCTGACCGCACCACAGCGGTCGGGTGCTTGCCGATGCTGGTTTCTCCCACCATCCGCAACCTCAAGGTCACCAAAATGTTGGTTGACGGCAGGGCCGGGCTGAACTTGATCTCCTCAGCTGTGATCAAGAAACTCCAGATTCAAGATGGCGAGCTCGAAGAGACCGGTTCGTTCCAAGGAATCAACCCGGGAAGGAGCAAGCCCAAGGGAAAGATCACTCTGCCGGTGACCTTTGGCGGGGAGCTCAACTTCAGGACTGAGCGTATCACTTTCGACGTCGCCGATATTCCATTGCCCTACAATGGAATACTCGGCCGTCCTGCCCTCGCAAAGTTCATGGCAGCTTCCCATTATGCCTACAACGTATTGAAGATGCCGGGGCCGATAAGCGTCATCACTGTCCATAGCGACAAGAAGGATGCGCTTGTTTGCGCCGACAAGATCTACCGGGATGCGGCAGCTGCGGCCGAGAAGGATACTTTTGCCGCTGAAGCTCCCGGGGGGAAGAAGACGAAGACCAAGTCCGGCAAGTGCTCTGGGACCCACTCCGGCAACCGCACCTCCTCGGAGTGCTGCGCTGCCGTCGAGGACGTTCCATCGAGCTCCACCGGCAAGAGTAAGAAAGGAATGGCTGCTCCTCCGGCAACCAAGAAAGTGTCCGCAAAGGAGGACGGCACTGGTGGTACCTTCACCATCAGTGCCACCCTTGACAGCAAATAGGAAAGCGCGCTCGTCGCCTTCCTGCGGGCGAATGTCGATATGTTTGCCTGGCAACCATCTGACATCCCCGGTGTTCCCAGGAAGGTGATTGAGCACAAGCTTGCTGTCTGTCCTCATGCGCGGCCTATCAAGCAAAAAGTGAGGAAGCAAGCCGTGGAGCGCCAAGAATTCATTAACGAGGAAATCAAGAAGCTAGAAGCAGCAGGCCTAGTTAGAGGTGTGATCCATCCGACGTGGTTGGCAAACCCAGTCGTCGTGCGCAAGGCCAACGGGAAGTGGAGACTGTGTATAGACTTCACCGATGTCAATAAAGCATGTCCCAAGGATCCATTCCCTTTGCTGCGCATTGACCAGATCGTTGACTCCACGGCCGGATGTGAGCTACTCTGTTTTCTTGATGCATACTCAGGCTATCATCAGATTTTCATGGCCAAGGAAGATGAAGAGAAGACTGCATTTATCACTCCATGTGGCACTTATTGCTTTATCCGCATGCCATTTGGATTGAAGAATGCAGGCTCGACCTTTGCAAGGGTAGTGTACACTGCTTTTGAGCCACAGATCCACAGAAATGTAGAAGCTTACATGGATGACATCGTGGTGAAGAGCAAGAGCAAGGAAGCCCTGATTCAAGACTTGGAAGAAACGTTTCAGAACCTGCGCAGGATACAGCTCAAGTTGAACCCCGAGAAGTGCGTCTTTGGAGTCCCCTCCGGCAAGCTTCTCGGGTTCTTTGTATCACAGAGGGGGATTGAAGCCAACCCCGACAAGATCAAAGCCATTGAGCAGATAGAGGCCCCAAAGCGCGTCAAGGATGTCAGGAGGCTTGCAGGTTGTGTGGCTGCCCTCAGTAGGTTCATTTCAAAGTCTGCAGAACGCGCCCTACCTTTCTTCAAAATCTTGAAGAAGGCAGGTCCCATGAAGTGGACTCCGGAAGCGGAGGCGGCGTTGCAGGATTTGAAACGGTACCTGTCCTCCACTCCTATACTTGTCGCACCTAGACCACAGGAAAAGTTGTTGCTATACTTAGCGGCAACCAACCAGGTGGTTAGTGCTGCGTTAGTAGCGGAGAGGGAGTCCGACGAGGAATCAGCACCACCGGCAAGTGAATCCAGCGACAAGCAGGGGGCTGCTCCGACAAGCTCTGGCCCCGACAAGGACGACTCTGCGCAGGAACAAGGAGAGGTGCGGAAGAAGATGGTGCAGCGCCCAGTGTATTTTGTAAGTTCCCTTCTCCAGGGGGCTAGATCAAGGTACTCTGGTGTGCAAAAGTTGCTTTTTGGCCTCCTCATGGCCTCGAGAAAGCTGCGCCATTACTTCCAAGCCCACGAGATAACAGTGGTCACTCGCTTTCCGTTGAAGAGGATATTGCACAATCCAGAGGCAACAGGCAGGATCGTTGAGTGGGCACTGGAGCTGTCGAGCTTTGGACTCAAGTTTGAAAGTACTTCAACCATACAGAGCCGAGCTTTGGCAGAATTCATAGCTGAGTGGACCCCAACGCCAGATGAAGAAGTTCAAGAAACAAGCGTACCCGTGCAAGAAGCGACAAGCGAATGGGTAATGTATTTTGACGGTGCCTTCTCGCTGCAAGGCGCCGGTGCTGGCGTGGTACTCATCGCGCCCACCGGAGAGCACCTCAAATATGTTATCCAGATGCACTTTCCCAGGGAGCAAGCGACAAACAACACTGCAGAATATGAAGGCTTGCTTGCCGGCCTCAGGATTGCGGCCGAGCTTGGGATCAGAAAGCTGATTGTGCGGGGAGATTCTCAGTTGGTGGTCCGACAAGTTAACAAGAGCTATCAGAGCCCTTTGATGGAAGCTTATGTCGATGAAGTGAGAAAGCTTGAAGAGCACTTTGAAGGTTTGCAGATGGAGCACGTCCCGAGAGCTCAAAATGAAATTGCAGATGGCCTTTCAAAGTGCGCCGCGATGAAGTTACCTGTGGAACCAGGGACCTTCTTACTCAAGCTGACTCAACCATCCGTTACACCATCAATTGGGCAGTCCAAGAAGAGAAAGTTGGTCTCCGGCGACTACTTGCCGGCGGATCTTCCTGAAACCGCCGCCAAGGTCCCCAAGATCAACAACCAGAACGCTGAGGAACAGTTTGCTCCTGCGAGTCCTCGGGCTTGTACAGTTGAAGCAAGCGTTCCCGGCAAGCCTCGCCCCGGCGAGCTTGCCGGGGGACCGTCAGCTCCGGCAGAACCAGAGGTCCTTGCCGTAGAAGCTGAGGTTCCCGCAGCGGCCCTCGAGCCTTTAGTCCTTGCCGTCGAGCCTCGGGCTCCGGCATGGGCACAGCAGATCGTCCGCTTCCTTCAAACTGGAGAACTTCCCGACGACCCTCAAGAGATAGAGAAGATAACCAGGCAGTCAAGTATGTATCAGTTCGTGGATAACGAGCTGTACAGAAGAAGACTCAATGGTGTCAGGTTGAAGTGCATCTCCAGGGAAGATGGACAGAAGCTGTTGGCAGAAATACACGGAGGCATATGCGGCCACCATATTGGCGCAAGGGCGCTTGCCGGGAAAGCTTTCCGGCAAGGGTTCTTTTGGCAAGAAGCCCTCCAAGATGCAACTGCACTAGTAACCAAGTGTGAAGCGTGCCAGTTCCACGCGAAGCAAATCCATCAGCCAGCTCAAGCTCTCCAAACAATCCCTTTGTCATGGCCCTTCTCGGTCTGGGGGCTCGATATCCTCGGCCCTTTCCCTCGTGCTGTCGGGGGCTTTGAGTACTTGTACATTGCAATCGACAAGTTCACAAAGTGGCCAGAAGTGGAGCCAGTGAGGAAGGTGACAGCACAGTCAGCAGTCAGGTTCTTCAGGTCGATTGTTTGCCGTTTCGGGATCCCTAACAGGATCATCACCGACAACGGTACGCAATTCACTAGTCGCACCTTCATGCAGTACGTCCAAGACCTTGGCGCCAAGGTCTGTTTCGCTTCTGTTGCTCACCCGAGGAGCAACGGTCAAGCGGAGAGGGCAAATGCTGAAGTGCTGCGCGGACTCAAGACGAGGACCTTCGACAGGCTGCGCAAGTGCGGAAGAAATTGGATAGAGGAGCTCCCGGCGGCTCTTTGGTCAATCAGAACGACACCAAGTCGAGCCACCGGACAGACACCCTTTGCTCTAGTCTATGGAGCAGAGGCAGTTCTCCCCACGGAACTCGTATACGGATCTCCTCGAGTGCTCGCTTATGATGAGCTCGAGCAAGAGCAACTGCGGCAAGATGACGCATTGCTCCTTGAGGAGGGACGTCTCCAGGCTGCTGTACGAGCTGCTCGATACCAGCAAGCTTTGCGCCGCTACCATAGCCGCAAAGTCAAGGCCAGGAGTCTCGAGGAAGGCGACCTTGTTCTTCGGCGTGTTCAGTCCGCCAAGAATTCCAACAAGTTGACGCCGAAGTGGGAAGGCCCTTATCGGGTGAGACAAGTTACGAGGCCCGGCGCTGTCCGCCTCGAGACCGAAGAAGGCTTACCGGTGAGCAACTCCTGGAACATAGAGCATCTTCGCAAGTTTCACCCCTAAGGCGCGGTTGCCGTGATCCGCTCCGGCAACCACCTTTTGTACAAGCTTTGCCGCTGTTGCATGTAACCCTTTGTACAAAGCCGGGCGCAGACCCCGTGCATCAGTAAAGTTTTTGTGTTTCTCGCATCGATCGCCTTTTGCATGCTTTTCTTTGCTATTTGCATGTTCTATTTGGCATTTGATGCAACACTCAAATATACGGTAAGCATTACCACGCCGAAAGGCCATATGCTTGTTTCCCTCTCCCTTTTCTTTCCTCTTAAGCAGAAGGAACGTTCCTCGCGCACAAGTTTGCCGGGGGGGAAGGAGGTGGAGGAGGAACCAAGTGCTGTTCAAGAAAGAGAAGTCTTACCGAAAAGCAAGCAATATAAGCAAGCAGCACACGAAAGATAAGTTGTTAGAATTTGACCAGTTCAAATTTTAAATTTTAGTTGTCTTCCTTGAACGATCACATTTTGTATGGAAAACCTGTACGCGGAGGAACCTACCCGTAGCTTGCCGCACCCTTATCTTGTTTTCGAGTTCACTCAACGATTTAAGTGAGCTGCGACAAGTGTCGCGCCCTTGCCTCGTTTCCGAGTACGCTCAGCAAGCTAAGTGCGTTGCGACTAGCTGCGGCAAGGTTGCTTGCCGGCGAGGACCCTGGCCAGCAGGCTGCTCAGAGTCCAGCACTCAGCGCTCGCGGCAAGGGCCCCTTGCCGGCAAGCTCCCCGGGAGCGTAGGGTGAAAAACATACAAAGTCAAGGATTAAGACAAGGAAGATAACATTGCACTGATTGATCAAAATAAAGTAAATATCTTACAAAGGATAACTTGTCGCAATGGACTAATAAGTTCATGACATAATGTGCAGCAACAAAAAGATAAAGATAATGGAGCCCTAGTCTACGCGGTCGCCCTCCTTCCTGCCAAGCTTTGCCACCTTGGCGATGATGTGGCCGACCTGCTCCTTCAGGGCCTCCGTGTCTGCATCAGCCGGCAAGCTGCGAAGAACGTTCGTGAGATTGATTCCCGGGTTGCGGTACACGATCTTCGTCAGCACCCGCTCCAGAGTTCCCGCGCAGAGCAGGCGCGACTCCTCGGCCAGCTGCGCGGGGATGCGGTTCCGGAGACCTGCAAGGGCCGGCGCGATCCCTCTGAAGAAGAGGCTGAGCTTGGCGCTGTGCGGGAGATCCGGATCCGGCGAGTAGATGAGGTGTTCGACCTTCAGCGCCAGCAGCTCCTGGTCAATGTTGGACGCAGAAGAAACCAAGTCTTCGGTCCATACCTCGATGGTCTGGCGGAAGAGCTCGGATGCCTTGTTGACGCTGTCCACCAAGGTCCGCTCCTTGCGGAGCTCCTCCTTCAACTTGTTCTCCTGAACCCGGGCAGCGTCGAGCGATTCCTTCAGAGTGGTGACCTTCAGTTCCAAGTCCTCAATGGAGTCCTTGGCGGCCTTCAACTCGTCGCCCCTCTTGGAGAGACTCACTTGAAGCTCAGAGTTTGTGTGAGCGTCCTTCTCGCGCTCCAAGATGAGCGCGGCAACCTTCTCTGCGCTCACCTTCAGCGCTTTCTCCAACTGTTCAACCTTGGCGGCAAGGTCCTTCTTGGCGTCTTCCGCGGCAACCGCGGCGGTTTTCGCCTCCTTCAGCTCTCCGCCAAGGGCAGCCTCGCGAGCGGCAAGGTCCTCTTCATGGGAGTCCAGCTCGACCTTCCGCTGCGCGAGCTCTCCCTCTCGCCGGGACATCTCCACCCCGGCGAGTCGCTGCTGTTCGTCAGCTTCAGCCTTCTCGAGCACCCACTCCTGGTACTCGCCGGCGAGACGCTCCCGCTCCTCCGCCACCTCGCGGAGGGCTGCCTGATTGGCGGCGCTGAGCTCCACCGCACGCTTCTCCATTTCCGCCACGGCCTTGGCGGCGAGAGCCTCCCGGGAGGCGAGCTTCGCCTGCCTGGCCCGGTAAAGGGCCAGGAGCTGGTGGAGCAACCTCTCCTCCTCGGGCCCCTCACTCCCGCCGGGCGCCTCGACGATCTTCAGGCCTGCGGAGGCGAGGACTTCTCCGTCGAACGCCTCGCCCTCCGCAGGAGCTCGCGATGAAGACCCCCAAGGCATCTGGATGAAGACGCCGTTGGGGGCCTCAAGGTAATACCCCTGCTCCTTGCTGGCGGAGGAGCCGGCGGCCGGTGCAGCATCCGATGCTCCCGCCGCCTCCGGGCCGGCGGTGCGGTCGCCGTCCTCCTCCCCAGCCGCTGCGCCCGCAGCTGGGGCAGTCTCCTGCGCGGCCGGCTCGGCGGCCTCGGCCACCTCCTCGACGACAGGAGCGTCGCCGCCGCCGCCCTGCGCGCCCTCCTCCTCGAGGTTGATAACCTCCGTCTCCATGGGCTCAGGAGGAGGAAGATCTGAAAAGAAGAAGAAAAAGAAGTTCAAGACTCAAGCAAATATCCAAAAAAGAGGCAAGGCCAAGAAAGCAAATCACAAAACTTACCTTGGCGGACGTCCTCAGCGGCGGGCTCCCTCGCCGGGGAGCTCGGCCTTGGCGGAGTGGCCGCCCTCGCCGGGCTGCTCGCCCTTGGCGGGGTACTCTGCCTCGGCGGAGTACCCGCCCTTGGCTGAGCACTCTCCCTTGCCGGAGAGTTCTGCCTTGGCGGGGATGGCGGGGCCTGCGGCTCCACAACGACAGTCTCCGGGCGCTCTTCCCGCTGTGGCTCCACCTCTGCACAGAACAAGACAAGAAACATTAAGACATGAAAACAGAATCAAATCCTCAGATGCGCCCCGACAAGCGAAAAGAGAAAACCCAGACTTACGCTGGGGGCTGCGCTGCGGGCTACGCTGGGGGCTGCTCCACGGAGCAGCGCTCGGGTCCGGCAGGCTCGGCTCCGGCACACCCTCTGTTGTCGCAACTGCCGAGCCTTCCGCGACCTCGACCTCGGGCGCCTTGGCCTTCTTCGCCGCGCGATGGGCCAGGGTCCTGAAAACAGAGCAATGAACAGAGTCAGCATCAACAAAAAATCAAGACAGAAATCGAGAAGGTGTAAGGTCCCGGATCCTTACTCCTGGTCCTCCTCGTCGTCCTCGCTCAGGGCGGAGAAATCATACTCCACCGTGGGCGCGTCGGCGCGAGGAGCGGAAGACGAAGACTCCCTCGCGCGCTTGGTGTTCACCGGGGCTGGGGGCTGCGAAGACCCAGCCCCTGTGGTAGCCGGCGCCCGAGGGGCGGGCGGAGCCGCTGCTCCGCTCCGAGAAGACCCCTGCCGGCTCGCTGCCGGCCTGCGAGGCGCCTCCGTCGTGGTCCGCGCACGGGCCGCCTCCGCTGCGGCTGGTGCGCCGGACGGCCTTGGCGCGGCTTGGCTCCCCCGGGGAGCTGCCCGGCGAGCTGGCTGTTGCCGGGGCGCCTGCGCCCTTTCCCCCGTCGCCGCCTTGCGGAGACGTTTCGCCGGGGACTGTCTCGGGCTTGCCGGGGGCGGGGAGCTCTCCGACGAGGAGAGGTCGTCGGCGTACAACTCCGTGGATCCGCCGGAGTCCTCGGCCTCCTCCTCCTCCTCCTCCTCTTCCCCGGCCGGCTCACTGGGCCCAGCGTCCTGCGCTGCGGCCCCCTTTCCCTTGGCGCCTCCGCCCCTCGCGGCGCCTCTGCTCCCTCCGGCGGTACCCTCCATTGCCGCGGCCTCGGCCGCGATTCCGTGGATCCCGGAGTGCCTCAGCGAGGGGACCCCGGCAAGCGCGTCGGGAGGAAGCTTCAGCAACCTGCGGATCTCCGCCTCCTTCGCCTGGGTGGACGCGTCCGCAGCCTCCGCCTGTTCCGGCGAGTATCCGAAAACTCCTGCCGCCGCGGCTGCGGCGGCCTCTTCAGCCCGGGAAGCTATGTAGGCGATCTCCTGCTCGGTGGTGTCCCGCGTGTGCAGCTTGAGATCGTCCTTGTTCTTCGCCACCTCTGCGAGGTTGTCGTAGAAGTTCAGGACGTCGATGGGCTTCGGGGCGATCCACGTGCGGTCCAAGCCGTGTGAGTCACACATGGGCATCATGGCGAGGATCCGATCCCTGACGATATTGTTGCAGAGCGGCACCACTTCCCGGGGAGTCCTGAACCACTCGGGGTGTGCCGGGTCGTACTTGAAAAGTTCCCGGACCATTCCCCTCAGCTCCAGCGTGGTGAAGTTGAAGTTGAGCCCGGGGCGCAGCCTCATGATATCTGCCGGGCCGCCGTACTCCCAGGCCGGCCTCTTCCGGTCTTGGAGAGGGGCGATGCGCCGGCGGAGGAAATCTGCGCCCACCTCAGCAACCGACAGCTTGGCCATCCGAAGACGAAGAATCCGGACAAGGGCGATATCGAGCTTGATATCGTCCGAGTCCAGCTCACTCCAGTCCCTGCCGCGCACGATGGGCGTTGTGCGCGGCGCGGTGAAGGCTTGCGGCTGGTCTTCTACGATCCAGCACCACTCCGCTCGCCATTCCTCCCACTTGCCGCGGAGCTCCCCCGGCAAGTACGACCCCTTTTTATTCAGACGAAAGACCCAAGAAATTCCTCCGGAGAGGGGGGCATCGGCCTCGGCTCTAGGAGTGAAGAAGTGTCTAAAGAGGGCTACATTGGGGTGGACTCCTATGAAGTTTTCGCACATGTGTGCGAAAACAGCCATGGTGAGAATGGCGTTGGGGGTGAAGTCAAGCAGATGGAGGCCATATGTGTTCATGACATCGCAGAAGAAGTTTGAGAAAGGAGGACAGAGACCACAATGAAAGAAGGCAGCAAAGAAGTAGTACCCGCCGGGATAGCTGTCCTTGGCGGCGGCCGGATATGCTCGCGTGCGGGGATGCGCGTCGGTTTCCTTGGACCAGAACAAGTAATACTTGTTCCAGAGCTCCCGCACGCCGAGCTTCGGCGGGAAGACGACATGCCGCTTCCGGTACGCGATGAGCTTGGCCGCTTGCTCCGATTTCTCCCGCTTGGACTTCTCCGCCTTCGCCTTGTCGGTCTTTGGGGCCATGGCGGACGCGGCGGAAGGAGGGGAACGAAGAGCTCGGCGGCGGCGGAGATGTGGAGGCAGAGCGCAAGAGAGAATCTTTGGAGGAGGAAGACAATGCAATGAGAGCGCAAGGAGGGGAACCGCGCCCGCTTCCTCTGCTTTTATGGGGGAGTGGGG
>LR738710.1:730809941-730861015 GCA_902687465.1 Secale cereale
GGGGGGGGGCTACTGTGGGCGTTCTAGGAACCATGCTACCTAGACTTGCCTTCCCACGGCCCATGGGCGTGGCTTCACGAGCGGCCTGGTATGGCCCCTCTGCAGCTCCAACAAGACAAGACCCTCACGAGGGGCCAAGCCTCGAGAGGCGAACAATGCCAAGACCTCGTGAGGGCGCGGCCGCCCCTGGGCTGGTCCTGAGGAGCGGAGATTCCTATGCAAGCACCTAGCCTCATGAGGTTGCAGTGATGCAATCCATTACGATCAAGGCCAGGCGGGCGCCAGAGGGTGCAGAGGAGTAGGTTTACTCTTTGGTGCTAAGGAAGCAAGCGCAGGCGCGAGGTCTCGAGGAATCAGCCAAAGGTTCCTATTCTCGTGCAACAAGACCAAGACCAGCAGGACGGCATGACGGATGTCATCACCGAGCCCACCGTAGCGTCACGACCAGAAGGTTTGCAGGCAAAGACTACCTTTTGTCAGGATAAGTTGTACTACTTGTCCCCTTTCATATTGGCCATTGTGGGATCCCTTCCCGCCTACATTTTGGGGGAAGAGGATCAAGGCCACTAGAAGTATAGGCTAGCCACCACCAAGAGGGGGGGGGGAGGGGGTGGATCGAGAACTTCACCAGCTCACACCCACATCGGAGCAGACCTCGCGAGGCTGTTCTTCCCTTGTACTAGTTCATCCTTGGCCCCTCGTGAGGTAAATCCACCACAAAGCAGGAGTATGTTGGGGAACATAGCAGAAATCAAAAAATTTCTATGCTTCACCAAGATCAATCTATGGAGTCATCTAGCAATGAGGGAGAGGGGAGTGCATCTACATACCCTTGTAGATCGCGAGCGGAAGCGTTCAAGAGAACGTGGATGATGGAGTCGTACTCGTCGTGATCCAAATCACCGATGATCCTAGCGCCAAACGGACGGCACCTCCGCGTTCAACACACGTACGGAGCAGCGACGTCTCCTCCTTCTTGATCCAGCAAGGGGGGAGGAGAGGTTGATGGAGATCCAGCAGCACGACGGCGTGGTGGTGGATGCAGCGGTATTCCAGCAGGGCTTCGCCAAGGAACACTGGAGGAGGAAGAGGTGTCACGGGAGGGAGAGGGAGGCGCCAGGGCATAGGGTACGGCTGCCCTCCCCCACTATATATAGGGGGCATAGGGGGGTGCGCTGGCCCTAGAGATCCCATCTCTAGGGGGGCGGCGGCCTAGGGGGGGGGCTTGCCCCCCAAGTCATGTGGGGCGCCCCCACCCCTAGGGTTTCCAACCCTAGGTGCAGGAGGGAGGCCCACGGGGGGGGGGGGGGCACCAGCCCAATATGGGCTGGTTCCCTTCCCCTTTCAGCCCACGGGGCCCTCCGGGATAGGTGGCCACACCCGGTGGACCCCCGGGACCCTTCCGGTGGTCCCGGTACAATACCGGTGACCCCCAAAACTCCCCCGATGGCCAAAACTGGACTTCCTATATACAAATATTTACCTCCGGACCATTTCGGAACTCCCTGTGACGTCCGGGATCTCATCCGGGACTCCGAACAACATTCGGGTTACCGCATGCATATATCTCTACCACCCTAGCGTCACCGAACCTTAAGTGTGTAGACCCTACGGGTTCGGGAGACACGTAGACATGACCGAGACGACTCTCCAGTCAATAACCAACAGCGAGATCTAGATACCCATGTTGGCTCCCACATGCTCCTCGATGATCTCATTGGATGAACCATGATGTCAAGGATTCAATCAATCTCGTATACGATTCCCTTTGTCTATCGGTATAGTACTTGCCCGAGATTCGATCGTGTTATACCGATACCTTGTTCAATCCCGTCATGGCAAGTCTCTTTACTCGTTCCGTAACACATCATCCCGTGACCAACACCTTAGTCACATTGAGCTCATTATGATGATGTCTTACCGAGTGGGCCCAGAGATACCTCTCCGTCATAAGGAGTGACAAATCCCAGTCTTGGTTCATGCCAACCCAATAGATACTTTTGGAGATACCCGTTGTGTACCTTTATAGCCACCCAGTTACGTTGTGACGTTTGGCACACCCAAAGTATCCCTACGGTATCCGGGAGTTGCACAACCTCATGGTCTAAGGAAAAGATACTTGACATTGGAAAAGCTTCAGCATTACGAACTACACAATCTTGTGCTAGGCTTAGGATTGGGTCTTGTCCATCACATCATTCTCCTAATGATGTGATCCCGTTATCAATGACATCCAATGTCCATTGTCAGGAAACCGTAACCATCTGTTGATCAACGAGCTAGTAACTAGAGGTTTACCAGGGACACGTTGTGGTCTATGTATTCACACATGTATCACTGTTTCCGGATAATACAATTCAAGCATGAATAACAGACAATTATCATGAACAAGGAAATATAATAATTAATAACCATTTTATTATTGCCTCTAGGGCATATTTCCAATAGTCTCCCACTTGCACTAGAGTCAATAATCTAGTTACATTGTGATGAATCGAACACCCATAGAGTTCTGGTGTTGATCATGGCTCGTGGAAGAGGTTTAGTCAACGGAGCTGCGACATTCAGATCCGTATGCACTTTACAAATATCTATGTCTCCATCTTGAATATAATTCCGGATGGAGTTGAAATGGCGCTTGATGTGCTTGGTCTTCTTATAAAACCTGGGCTCCTTGGCAATGGCAATAGCTCCAGTGTTGTCACAGAAGAGAGTCATCGGACCCGACGCGCTTGGAATAACTCCTAGGTCAGTGATGAACTCCTTCATCGAGACTCCTTCCTGCGCTGCTTTGCAAGCAGCTATGTACTCCGCTTCACATGTAGAATGCGCCACAACGCTTTGCTTGCGACTGCACCAGCTGACTGCCCCACCATTCAAAATATACACGTATCCGGTTTGTGACTTGGAGTCATCCAGATCCGTGTCGAAGCTAGCATCGACGTAACCCTTTACGACGAGCTCTTCGTCATCTCCGTAAACGAGAAACATTTCCTTAGTCCTTTTCAGGTACTTCAGGATGTTCTTGACCGCTGTCCAGTGTTCCATACAGATCACTTTGGTACCTCCCCACCAAACTTATGGCAAGGTTCACATCAGGTCTGGTACACAGCATGGCATACATAATAGAACCTATGGCTGAGGCATAGGGGATGACACTCATCTTTTCTCTATCTTCTGCCATGGTCGGGGATTGAGCCGTGCTCAATCTCATACCGTGCAATACAGGCAAGAACTCTTTCTTGGACTGATCCATATTGAACTTCTTCAATATCTTGTCAAGGTATGTGCTTTGTGAAAGACCAATGAGGTGTCTCGATCTATCTCTATAGATCTTGATGCCTAATATGTAAGCAGCTTCTCCAAGGTCCTTCACTGAAAAACTCTTATTCAAGTAGGCCTTTATGCTTTCCAAGAATTCTACATCATTTCCCATCAGCAATATATCATCCACATATAATATGAGAAATGCTACAGAGCTCCCACTCACTTTCTTGTAAATACAGGCTTCTCCCCAAGTCTGTATAAACCCAAACGCTTTTATCACATCATTAAAGCGAATGTTCCAACTCCGAGATGCTTGCACCAGCCCATAGATTGAGCGCTGGAGCTTGCATACCTTGTTAGCATTCTCAGGATCGACAAAACCTTCCGGATGCATCATATACAGTTCTTCCTTGAGGAAGCCATTAAGGAATGCCGTTTTGACGTCCATTTGCCATATCTCATAATCATAGAATGCGGCAATTGCTAACATGATTCGGACGGACTTTAGCATCGCTACGGGAGAGAAAGTCTCATCGTAGTCAATCCCTTGAACTTGTCGATAACCTTTAGCGACAAGTCGAGCCTTATAGATGGTCACATTACCATCCGCGTCTGTCTTCTTCTTAAAGATCCATTTATTTTCTATGGCGTGCCGATCATCGGGCAAGACCACCAAAGTCCATACTTTGTTTCATACATGGATCCTATCTCGGATTTCATGGCTTCAAGCCATTTGTTGGAATCCGGGCCCGCCATCGCATCTTCATAGTTCGAAGGTTCACCGTTGTCTAACAACATGATTTCCATGACAGGGTTGCTGTATCACTCTGGTGCGGAACGTGTCCTTGTGGACCTTCGAAGTTCAGTAGTAACTTGATCTGAAGCTTCATGATCATCATCATTAACTTCCTCCCTAGTCGGTGCAGGCACCACTGGAACAACTTCCTACGCTGCGCTACTTTCTGGTTCGGAAGGGGTGACTGTCACCTCATCAAGTTCCACTTTCCTCCCACTCACTTCTTTCGAGAGAAACTCTTTCTCCAGAAAGGATCCATTCTTGGCAACGAAGACTTTGCCTTCGGATCTGAGGTAGAAGGTGTACCCAATAGTTTCCTTTGGGTATCCTATGAAGACACATTTTTCCGATTTGGATTCGAGCTTTTCAGGTTGAAGTTTCTTGACATAATCATCGCAACCCCAAACTTTCAGAAACGACAGCTTAGGTTTCTTGCCAAACCAAAGTTCATACGGTGTCGTCTCAACGGATTTAGACGGAGCCCTATTTAAAGTGAATGCGGTAGTCTCTAAAGCATAACCGCAAAAAGATAGCGGTAAGTCGGTAAGAGACATCATAGATCACACCATGTCCAACAAAGTACGATTACGACGTTCGGACACACCATTACGCTGAGGTGTTCCAGGCGGTGTCAATTGTGAAACAATTCCATATTTCCTTAGGTGTGTGCCAAATTTGTGACTTAAATATTCTCCTCCACGATCCGAGCGTAAGAACTTTATTTTTCTGTCACGTTGATTCTCAACCTCATTCTGAAATTCCTTGAACTTTTCAAAGGTTTCAGACTTGTGTTTCATGAAGTAGACATACCCATATCTACTTAAGTCATCTGTGAGGGTGAGAACATAACGATAGCCTCCGCGAGCTTCAACACTCATTGGACCGCACACATCGGTACGTATGATTTCCAATAAGTTGGTCGCTCGCTCCATTGTTCCGGAGAATGGAGTCTTGGTCATCTTGCCCAAGAGGCATGGTTCGCATGTGTCAAATGATTCATAATCAAGAGACTCTAGAAGTCCATCTGCATGGAGCTTCTTCATACGTTTGGCACCAATATGACCAAGGCGGCAATGCCACAAGTATGTGGGACTATCATTATCAACCTTACATCTTTTGGCATTCACACTATGAATATGTGTAACATCACGCTCGAGATTCATTTATAATAAACCATTGACCAGCGAGGCATGACCATAAAACATTTCTCTCATATAAATAGAACAACCATTATTCTCGGATTTAAATGAGTAGCCATCTCGCATTAAACGAGATCCACATACAATGTTCATGCTCAAAGCTGGTACTAAATAACAATTATTAAGGTTTAAAACTAATCCCGAGGGTAGATGTAGAGGTAGCATGCCGACGGCGATCACATCGACCTTGGAACCATTCCCGACGCGCATCGTCACCTCGTCCTTCGCCAGTCTCCGCTTATTCCACAGCTCCTGCTTTGAGTTACAAATGTGAGCAACTACACCGGTATCAAATACCCAGGAGCTACTACGAGCGCTGGTAAGGTACACATCAATAACATGTATATCACATATACCTTTGACGTTGCCGGCCTTCTTATCTGCTAAGTATTTGGGGCAGTTCCGCTTCCAATGACCCGTTCCCTTGCAATAAAAGCACTCAGTCTCAGGCTTGGGTCCATTCTTTGGCTTCTTCTCGGCAACTGGCTTACCGGGCGCGGCAACTCCTTTGCCGTCCTTCTTGAAGTTCTTCTTACCCTTGCCTTTCTTGAACTTAGTGGTTTTATTCACCATCAACACTTGATGCTCTTTATTGATCTCCACCTCCGCTGGTTTCAACATTGAATACACTTCGGGAATGGACTTCTCCATCCCTTGCATATTGAAGTTCATCACGAAGCTCTGGTAGCTAGGTGGGAGCGACTGAAGGATTCTGTCAACGACCGCTTCGTCTGGGAGATTAATTCCCAACTGAGACAAGCGATTGTGCAACCCAGACAATTTGAGTATGTGCTCGCTGATAGAACTATTCTCCTCCATCTTACAACTGTAGAATGCGTCGGAGACGTCATATCTCTCGACTCGGGCATGAGCTTGGAAAACCATTTTCAGCTCTTGGAACATCTCATATGCTCCGTGGTGCTAAAAACGCTTTTGGAGCCCCGATTCTAAGCTGTAAAGCATGCCGCACTGAACCAGGGAGTAATCATCACAAAGCGACTGCCAAGCGTTCATATCGTCTTGGTTCGCTGGGGCGGGAGCGTCACCTAGCGGTGCTTCAAGGACATATGTTTTGTTGGCAGCTATGAGGATGATCCTGAAGTTACGGACCCAATCCGTATAGTTGCTACCATCGTCTTTCAGCTTGGTTTTCTCTAGGAACGCGTTGAAGTTGAGGGTAACATGAGCGTGGGCCATTGGATCTACAAGATATATTGTAAAGATTTTAGACTAAGTTCATGACAATTAAGTTCATCTAAACAAATTTAATGAACTCCCACTCAGATAGATATCTCTCTAGTCATCTAAGTGATACATGATCCGAATCGACTAGGCCGTGTCCGATCTCACGTGAGACAGACTAGTCTTCAACGGTGAACATCTTCATGTTGATCGCATCTTCTATACGACTCATGTTCGACCTTTCGGTCTTCCGTGTTCCGAGGCCATGTCTGTACATGCTAGACTCGTCAACTGAACCCTAAGTGTATTGCGTGTGTAAATCTGGCTTACACCCGTTGTATGCGAACGTTAGAGCCTATCACACCCGATAATCATGTGGTGCTTCGGAACAACGAACCTTAGCAATAGTGCACAGTTAGGGGGAACACAATTCTTGAAATTTTAGTGAGAGATCATCTTATTTACTACCATCGTTCTAAGCAAATAAGATGTATAAACATGATAAACATCACATGCAATTAAATAGTGACATGATATGGCCAATATCATTTTGCTCCTTTGATCTTCATCTTCGGGGCTCCATGATCATCATCGTCACCGGCATGACACCATGATATCCATCATCATGATCTCCATCATCGTGTCTTCATGAAGTCGTCTCGCCAAACATTACTTCTACTACTATGGCTAACGATTAGCAATAAAGTAAAGTAATTACATGGCGTTTTCAATGACACGCAGGTCATACAATTAAATTAAGACAACTCCTATGGCTCCTACCGGTTGTCATACTCACCGACATGCAAGTCGTGATTCCTATTACAAGAACATGATCAATCTCATACATCACATATATCATTCATCACATCTTTTGGCCATATCACATCACACGGCACATGCTGCAAGAACAAGTTAGACGTCCTCTAATTGTTGTTGCAAGTTTTTACGTGGCTGCTATAGGTTTCTAGCAAGAACGTTTCTTACCTACGCCAAAACCACAACGTGATATGCCAATTTCTATTTACCCTTCATAAGGACCCTTTTCATCGAATCCGATCCGACTAAAGTGCGAGAGACAGATACCCGCTAGCCACCTTATGCAGCTAGTGCATGTCAGTCGGTGGAACCTGTCTCACGTATATGTGTAAGGTTGGTCCAGGCCGCTTCATCCCACGATGCCGCCGAATCAAGATAAGACTAGTAGCGGCAAGAGAATTGAACAAATCTACGCCCACAACTGCTTTGTGTTCTACTCGTGCAAGATACTACGCATAGACCTAGCTCTGATACCATTGTTGGGGAACATAGCAGAAATCAAAAAAATTCTACGCTTCACCAATATCAGTCTATGGAGTCATCTAGCAACGAGGGAGAGGGGAGTGCATCTACATACCCTTGTAGATCACGAGCGGAAGCATTCAAGAGAACGTGGATGATGGAGTCGTACTCGTCGTGATCCAAATCACCGATGATCCTAGCGCCAAACGGATGGCACCTCCGCGTTCAACACACGTACGGAGCAGCGACGTCTCCTCCTTCTTGATCCAGCAAGGGGGGAGGAGAGGTTGATGGAGATCCAGCAGCACAACGGCGTGGTGGCGGATGCAGCGGTATTCCAGCAGGGCTTTGCCAAGCAACACTTGAGGAGGAAGGGGTGTCACGCGAGGGAGAGGGATGCGCCAGGGCATAGGGTACGGCTGCCCTCCCTCCCCCACTATATATAAGGGGCCTAGGGGGGGTGCGCCGGCCCTAGAGATCCCATCTCTAGGGAGGCGGCGGCCTAGGGGGGGGGGCTTGCCCCCCAAGTCATGTGGGGCGCCCCCACCCCTAGGGTTTCCAACCCTAGGCGCAGGGGGAGGCCCAAGGGGGGGGGGGCACACCAGCCCACTATGGGTTGGTTCCCTTCCCCTTCAGCCCATGGGGCCCTCCGGGATAGGTGGCCCTACCCGGTGGACCCTCGGGATCCTTCCGGTGGTCCCGGTACAATATCGGTGACCCCCAAAACTCTCCCGATGGCCGAAACTGGACTACCTATATACAAATCTTTACCTCCGGACCATTCCGGAACTCTTCGTGACATCCGGGATCTCATCCGGGACTCCGAACAACATTTGGGTTACCACATGCATATATCTCTACAACCCTAGCGTCACCGAACCTTAAGTGTGTAGACCCTACGAGTTCGGGAGACACGTAGACATGACCGAGACGACTCTCCGGTCAATAACCAACAGCGGGATCTGGATACCCATGTTGGCTCCCACATGCTCCTCGATGATCTCATTGGATGAACCACGATGTCAAGGATTCAATCAATCTCGTATACGATTCCCTTTGTCTATCGGTATAGTACTTTCCCGAGATTCGATCGTCGGTATACCGATACCTTATTCAATCCCGTCATGGCAAGTCTCTTTACTCGTTCTGTAATACATCATCCCGTGACCAACACCTTAGTCACATTGAGCTCATTATGATGATGTCCTACCGAGTGGGCCCAGAGATTCCTCTCCGTCATACGGAGTGACAAATCCCAGTCTCGGTTCGTGCCAACCCAACAGATACTTTCCGAGATACCCGTTGTGTACCTTTATAGCCACCCAGTTACGTTGTGACGTTTGGCACACCCAAAGTATCCCTACGGTATCCGGGAGTTGCACAACCTCATGGTCTAAGGAAAATATACTTGACATTGGAAAAGCTTCAGCATTATGAACTACACAATCTTGTGCTAGGCTTAGGATTGGGTCTTGTCCATCACATCATTCTCCTAATGATGTGATCCCGTTATCAATGACATCCAATGTCCATGGTCAGGAAACCGTAACCATCTGTTGATGAACGAGCTAGTAACTAGAGGTTTACCAGGGACACGTTGTGGTCTATGTATTCACACATGTATCACTGTTTCTGGATAATACAATTCAGGCATGAATAACAGACAATTATCATGAACAAGGAAATATAATAATAACCATTTTATTATTGCCTCTAGGGCATATTTCCAATAGAGTTGGGTCTTACACCGCAAGGTGGCCCGGACCTGGTAAACTGCTGTGTTCATCTTCTTCCTTGTTCATCGAGCTAGGCCGTGTGAGCGACGAGCTGTTAGCTAGGGGAGTTGAGTTTTTCGCACACGCCCTAGAGTTCGAACTTCTCTCGGGTCTACGGAGCCCTGAATCCGACACCGATAGTGGCAATGGAAATCGCAGCCCCTAATTTAAGTGGCTCAGAATTTAATCGGCAGCCAAGCCAAAAATCAAAGTGGCATCGATCTAGAACGCATGCAGCAGATAGTGCCTTGCAGTTGCAGTTTCACCATCAATAAGCATCAAGTAATAACATGTAAAATAATAAACCTGTGTGTTCCTTTGGACAGGAACAACCCTCCAAAACCCAGAAAACAAAGTGAAATCATCATATCATAGAGTAAAAGCAATGCGAGCAAATTAAAAAAGACTGCATGATTTTCTCAAGCTTGTCTTGTGTACCAATCAGCGAAGCAAACCAAAGTTTTATACATGTGTCGCTTTCTATACCTTTGAGCATGAATGATCTAACAACCAAAAGAGTGATGAAATTCTTCAGCCCTAACTACATATGTTGAAACCACTCTGACTCCAAAAAAAAATCCGCAACCTATCCACCCTGTGAGGATGTATTTGGACATTCTGTGTTGCTACTCTATCTATGAGGATGTTCCTGGACAGAATTGTATTCAAAATTTGTTCACAAATTAGAAAGTGTTCACATTTTCAAAAAATCTTCCCAAATTTTAAAAATGTTTGAATTTTTTATTACATGGTGAATAAACTTGTAGCGACCCAATCTGGTAAGAGTCGAAGTCTGTGTGCTTATCGTGCTAGTCCCTGGATCGACTTGCTAGCACACACAGTACTCGATGAAATAACAGAAATAACACACATCTCTTCATTACATCGATAGTCTAGGATCAATACAATTTATTATAGGATATGGCATAATGAAAAATGAACAAATATTGCGGAAGCTAAATAGTAAATGAGTCCATCACCTCCATGAGGAAAGTCTAAGTGTAGAACATCGACCTATCGCATCTCAATCCTCACCGGATATATCTGCAATGTGATAAGTTGCAGCCATAGAGGTCACTACATTGAATGAACTGACAAGTCACATCATGACTATAATGAACCTATTTGTACATGCAATTTGGCTGGTGGAAAGCTCAAAATTTATTTATTTTGCATAAAGCTGGTTTTCCCTTGAATAAAAGATATTATTCTACCACTACAGTAATAGCATAGGATGAGTTGGAAAACCCAACTCAATCCATTCCCAAGGTTTATTTAAAACCCACTATTTAAATTAGGGGTGATGAGATCTCCCGGTATTTCCACTACTAGATGCTCAAGATGTTTGTAATCGGGGACACGACTAATCAATTAGGTTGACACTCTGCAGAGGTTGCACACTTTTCTCCACAAGACCCGACCACCTCCATGATCGGAAGATCGAGACATAGTATTTCGAAAGTATCCCCCCTTAACCCACATATAGGCCGGTACACCTAAATATTCCACATATGCTAGCCTATCCCGGAAGGGGTCACACTAACTACTCAACTAAGCCACATACCATATTGGCTTGTGGCTGCACACATAAGCTTCTAGACATGAAAACACGTTTGATCCCTTTGAGCCTCGGCAGCAGACCACTAGTGGTGCACCACCATGGATTTACCATGCATGCTCCCATTGTGCTTCGTCGCCATTCAAACCAATTCCGCCCAGGTAGTTCATTAATTATCTTAGGTCATGTTTACTACATTGTCACTCTTACTTTATAATGACTCACTCCCCAATCTACGTCGACTTTAGCGAAGAAACATAATGTAAAACAATGGCGACAATTATGTAGGTTCAGACCTACCTCAATGAACTACTTGATGTAAAGCATAGCCATCCGACATAAATTCCTATCATGCAATCCTACCGAAAAGGACTAAGTGCATATAAAAACATAGGAAATTAAAACATGATCAAGATGTAAACTTGCCTTGGTACTGTTGGTTGAATTCTAGGGATTGATAGTATTCGGCTTCGCACTCCGGACAATCTATCGTCAAAGTAAATAAACATACATAAGCAATCATTTCAAAGAACCAAATAACATGCAAGCAAAAAGGCTCGGAAAAACCAAATGAACATAAAACACACTTAACTATCACCAAAATATTCCAAGTTTAAAACAATATATGACGTGGGTAAAAAAAAGTGATGTGAACTATAGTGCATACTAGGCATATGAGTAAAATATTCATGGACATATCCTAGGGTGTGCAAAATATGGCGAGATTGGTTCCAATCATAGGGTTTGGCTACTGTGACAAAGTGCAAAAAAGAATCAACTTAATCTAAGCTACAGTTTAGGAGATATGGCCAATCGAAGTTTGAATTCAAATCTGAATAAATTTAAAATTTGAATCTAGATTTTTTACAAAGATGCTATCACTGGATAGATCTAATCATGACGAAGAATTCCCCGCTAGTTTCATCAAATTTGGATCTATGGTTGAAAAGTTGTGGCTAATCTTAGTTTAGGGACTAATCTGCTAATTTTAGGGATTAAACATTGAAACTGAAAAGAAAGTTTAACTGCGAACATGCCCTTGGCCACGTGGCAGCTTTCTACAGGCTGAGTAGCATCTCCTGCAGAAACTATTTAGCGAACGGCTGCAATCTAAGCAAAACGAGTGCGGCGGCTAACTAAAAAAAACCGACCGGTTTAAAATAAAACACGCGGTTTAACCGCATACTATTTGATAAAAAAGAACCTATTCTAATCTACACTATTAGATTTCGATCTAACGGACGGGGTGAAGGGTGGTGGCTTACAGTGGTGGTGGTGGTGGTGGTGGCCAGCGACGAGCAAACGACGGGGCGGCGGCTCGGGTCGAACGGGGCGGCGACTTCAACAGGTTCGGGCAACGGGGAAGGAGTTGGGGAGGTCGGGCGCGACGAGGCGATCACGTTGGTGGCGGCGACATTCGTCGGCGGCGTCGGGACGGGGCAAGGCGAAGATGGCGGGGCTCGGTGCTCCGACGGCTCGGGTATCGACGGTGCAGCGGCTTCGACGGGACCTAAGGTCAAAAATCTTGTCAAACGGATGCGCCTCGGTGAGCTAAGAAGATTGACAAAAATGTGAGGGTCGGGGTGGTCTATGGGGACGAAATGCTCTGGCGAGTGGCGCAGCTCCGCCGAGATGCGAACAGGTGGCGCAATGGCTGTGAGCGGCATGTGACAATGTGAGAAGGTGGGTTTGAACGAGGAGGCTCCGGGGCTTTTGTAGGCGCGGGCAGAGGGCTCGGATGCCGCAGATAAGCTCTATCCGCGCGAGGTAGACGGCCGACAGGTTCGAGAGCGCGGGCGCATCGCTTATCCCGTGCGAGGAGAGCGGGAGGTTGGAGGCGACAGCTCGGGGAGGGGACCCCACCTGGCAGCGGCAGCGGATGAGAGAGAGAGACGGGGCGGGCGGTCGGCCCGAACGCCATTCGGGCGCGGGAGGTTGGCCGTGGGCCAAATGGCCAGCTGGGTCGGCTGGTGTGCTCCTCGGCCGAACTCACTTTCGGTCCAGGCCGCGGGTGTGCGCGTGCGTTTTTTAACAGAGAACAAAAAGTGGCCCTAAATAAATTCAAGATAATTTATAAAAATACCACCCAAATTCCTAAATTCATTTATGAATATCTACAACACGCTGAGCATTAATTTAAGCACACAATTTTTGGGAATTTTTTCCTAATGCAATTAATGCACTTTTGGCAAATAAAATAAATATCGAATAAACTCTAAAAAATCCAAATAATATTCAAATGAAATTCCAACTCTTTTATAATTTGAGGAAGTCATCTTATCCCTTCTCTTTTATTTATTTTCTCGAGTGGAAATTTATTTGAATATTTCAAAAACTCCAAAATGCAATAAAATATTATATGCATTGAATGATTCTATTAACATCTGAATTTAGTAAAATTGGGATGTTACAAACCTACCCCCTTAAGATGAATCTCGCCCTCGAGATTTGGGTTGGACAACAAAAAGGTGTGGATGGTCCTATGTGAGATCTTCCTCTCATTCCCAAGTAGCTTCCGCCTCGGTGTGGTGACTCCACTGAACCTTGCAGAATTTGATGACCTTGGTACGAGTGATTCTCTCCACAGTCTCAAGAATCTTAACAGGCTTGAAGTCAGATCATTCTCCAACTGAATTGCCTCCAATGGTATTATATCTTTCATAGGAATATGTGCCATATCTGCATGACACTTCTTCAGTCGGGAAACATGAAACACGTCATGAACTGCGCGCTAACAAAGCCTCTGTTATTCCTACTTGTATGCAACCTCTCCTCTGCATTCCAAAACTCTGTATGGTCCCACAAATCATGACGCTAAATTTCCTTTGACTCCAAGTCTCTTAATACCTCGAAGTGGAGATACTCAAAGATATGCTCTATCTCCCACTTCATAGATCACTTCCTTGCGTTTAGCATCGACATAACTTTTCTGTCTGGACTGAGCTATCTTAAGTCTATCTCGAATCAACTTAACCTTCTCCTCAGAATCTCTGATCAAATCTGGTCCAAACAACTTGCGATCTCCAAATCCATCCCACATCAAAGGTGTCTTGCATTTCTTCCCATACAATGCCTCGAAAGGGGCCATCTGCAAACTGGCTTGATAGTTGTTGTTGTACGAGAACTTCGCATACGGTAAGTTATCATCCCAACTAGATCGATAGACTAGCGCGCAAACTCTCAACATGTCCTCCAGAATCTGATTGACTCTCTCTCTGCCCATCTGTCTGTAACGAACTCTGGCCTGGTACCCATAGTTTCATGTAAATGATTCCAAAACTTTGAGGTAAACTGTGTTCCTCTATCTGATTCAATGGTCCTCGGAACTCCATGCAGACATACGATCCTAGTCATATATATCTTTGCCCGCTTAGCACTTTGATACGTCTCCGTCGTATCTACTTTTTCTAACACTTTTACTCTTGTTTTGGACTCTAATTTGCATGGTTTGAATGAAACGAACCCGGACTGACGTTGTAAAGTTCTCGGAATGGAACAAAACTTTTTTGGAGAATTGTTTTACATTAAAAAAAATACTGGAGCCAAGAACCACCGGAAGGGAGCCCTAGGTTGAGCACAACCCACTAGGGCACGCCCAAGTGGGTTGTGCCCACCGGGTGGCCCCACAGACCCTATCTCCAACTCCTTAAATACCCATATTTGGAGAAACAACCGGGGAGAAAGAATTATCGCGTTTCAGGGTACGGAGCCACCGCCACCTCCTGTTCTTTGTCGGGAGGCCAGATCTGGAGTCCGTTTGGGGCTCCGGAGAGGGGGATCTTCGATCTTTATCATCACCAACCCTCCTTCATCACCAATTCCATGATGCTCCCCATCAGGAGTGAGTAATTCCTTCGTAGACTCGCTAGTCGGTGAGGAGTTGGATGAGATTCATCATGTAATCTAGTTAGTTTTGTTAGGGCTTGACCCCTAGTATCCATTATGTTCCGAGATTGATGTTGTTATGACTTTGTCATGCTTAATGCTTGACACTTTGAACCCGGGTGCCATGAATTCAGATCTGAACCGTTTATGTTTTCACCTTTATATATATGTTCTAGATCTAATCTTGCAAGTCATATTCACATGTTACATGTTATGATTCGTAACCCCTGATACGTCTCCAACGTATCTACTTTTCCAAACACTTTTGCCCTTGTTTTGGACTCTAAATTGCATGATTTGAACGGAACTAACCCGGACTGGCGCTGTTTTCAGTAGAATTGCCATGGTGTTATTTTTGTGCAGAAATAAAAGTTCTCGGAATGACCTGAAAATCAGCGGAGAATATTTTTGGAATATATAAAAAATACTGGCGAAAGAATCAAGACCAGGGGCCCACACCCTGTCCACGGGGTGGGGGGAGCGCCCACCACCTAGGCGTGCCCCTGTCTCGTGGCCCCCCTGAGGCTCCACCGACCCCGACTCCAACTCCATATATTCACTTTCAGGGAGAAAAAATGAGAGAGAAGGATTCATCGTGTTTTTCGATATGGAGCCGCCGCCAAGCCCTAATATCTCTCGGGAGGGCTGATCTGGAGTCCGTTCGGGGCTCTGGAGAGTGGATTCATCATACTTCCTCCATCACCAATTTCATGATGCTCACCGTCGTGCGTGAGTAATTCCATCGTAGGCTTGCTGGACGGTGATGGGTTGGACAAGATTTACCATGTAATCAAGTTAGTTTGGTTAGGGTTTGATCCCTAGTATCCATTATGTTCTAAGATTGATGTTGTTATGACTTTGCCATGCTTAATGCTTGTCACTAGGGCTCGAGTGCCATGATTTCAGATCTGAACCTATTATGTTTTCATGAATATATGTGAGTTCTTGGTCCTATCTTGCAAGTCAATAGTCACCTACTATGTGTTATGATCCGGCAACCCCGAAGTGACAATAATCGAGACCACTCTCGGTGATGACCGTTGTTTGAGGATTTCATGTATTCACTAAGTGTTAATGCTTTGGTCCAGTACTCTATTAAATGGAGGACTTAATATACCTTAGTTTCCAATAGGACCCCGCTACCACAGGAGGGCAGGACAAAAGATGTCATGCAAGTTCTTTCCCATAAGCACGTATGACTATATTCGGAATACATGCCTACATTACATTAATGAACTGGAGCTAGTTCTGTGTCACCCTATGTTATAACTATTGCATGAGGAATCACATCTGACATAATTATCCATCACCGATCCAATGCCTACAAGCTTTTCAGATATTGATCTTTGCTTAGCTACTTTTCCGCTGTCACTGTTACAATCACTACCATACTGCTACTATTACTTTTGCCACCGTTACCATTACTTCCATACTACTTTGCTTCTAAATACTTTGCTGCAGATATTAAGTCTTTCAGGTGTGGTTGAATTGAGAACTCAATTGCTAATACTTGAGAATATTCTTTGGGTCCCCTTGTGTCGAATCAATAAATTTGGGTTGAATACTCTACCCTCGAAAATTGTTGCGATCCCCTATACTTGTGGGTTATCAAACCCCAGTGTGACCGTAATTGGGATACTTTACGATGATGACAGTAGTTTGAGGAGTTCATGTATTCACTATGTGCTAATGCTTTGTTCCGGTTCTCTATTAAAAGGAGGCCTTAATGACCCTTAGTTTCCTTATGGACGCCGCTGCCACGGGAGGGTATGACAAAAGATGTCTTACAAGTTCTTCCCATAAGCACGTATGACTATTTACGGAATACATGCCTACATTATATTTATGAACTGGAGCTAGTTTTGTATCGCCCTAGGTTATGACTGTTATATGATGAATATCATCCAACGAATACAATTATCCAATGCCTATGAATTTCCTACATATTGTTCTTGCTAAGTTACTACTGCTGTTATTACTGTTACAATTTCTTAAAAATTATTTATATGGCTGTTACTGTTACCACTGCTGTTACCACTACTATCAAAACTATCATATTACTATGCTACTAATCACTACATATATTTAATGTCCAGGTGTGGCTGAATTGATAACTCAGTTGCTAATACTTGCAAATATTCTTTGGCTCCCCTTGTGTGGAATCTGTAAGTTTGGGTTGAATACTCTACCCTCAAAACCTGTTGCGATCCCCTATACTTGTGGGTTATCAAGGCCTTTTTCTGGCGCCGTTGCCGGGGAGCATAGCTATATTTGCTGAGTCACTTGGGATTATTATCTATTTATCACTATGAGGAATCTGAAGGATAGAACCAAGATATTTTCCCTCAAATACGAGGGGAGGTGAGGAATTGCCATCTAGCTCCGCACTTGATTCTCCTTCAGTTATAAGTAAGCTTGCAATGCCGCCATTTGCTATTAATCCTTATATGTCGCAAGTTATTGATGATGCTACTTTTGCTATGAATGATGCTTATGATGATGCTAGTACCTTGCTTGATAAGACTGTCCCATTAGGAGATTTTCTTGATGAACAACTTGCTAGAATTAAAGATATTGAGAATGCTAAAACTGACGAAGTACTTGAAGCTGAAAATATTGAAACACCTGTTAGATCTAGCTCTCCTAGATATGAATTGCCTAAGATACCAAAAAGTTATGTTATGGATGAGGAGGTAGCTAGATACTTTATTGCTTGCAATGATAGAGAAGATCTCAAGAAATTATTATGCGAACTGAAAGAAAAATATTCGAATGCTAGAATGCAATGTGATCCTAAGTTTGCTACTTCACCTATCTGTGTTACTGATAATGATTATGAATTCTCTGTCGACCCAGAGTTAATCACTCTGGTAGAATCTGATCCTTTCCATGGTTATGAAACTGAAACCATAGTGGCACATCATACTAAGTTAAATGATATAGCCACCCTATTTGCTAATGGTGAGAAAACTCGTTACTATTATATACTCAGATTATTTCCGTTCTCATTAAAGGGTGATGCTAAGACATGGTACAATACTCTTTATCCTGGTTGTGTGCTTAGTTCCCAGGATATGATTTACTACTTCTCTGGAAAATATTTTCCTGCTCATAAGAAACAAGCTGCCTTATAGGAAATATTTAACTTTGTGCAAATTGAAGAAGAGAGTCTCCCACAAGCTTGGGGGAGGCTTCTCCAATTGCTTAGTGATTTGCCTGATCGTCCACTTAAGAAAAATGAAATACTAGATATCTTCTATAATGGCTAACCGATGCTTCTAGGGATTTCCTAGCTAGTTCTGCTGCTTGTGTTAATAGGGAACGAACTGTTGATCAAGCTGAGGAGTTATTGAATAATATATTGAAAAATTATGATGATTGGACTCTTCTTGAACCACCACCTAAACTAACTACGAAGAAGAGGGGTATCTTAGTCCTGAAGATATGCAAGAGGCAAAGAAAAGTATGAAGGAAAAAGGTATACAAGCAGAGGATGTTAAAGATTTACCACCTATTGAAGAAATACATGGACTGAATACACCACCTCTACAAGTGGTAGATGTAAATTCTTTATTAAAGTTTGATGAAGGTGACATCCCTTACAATAAACATCCTAGTCAATGCCTTTATGAATTTGACAACTATATTATGAAACAAGATCATTTCAATGCAAAATGTTATGAAACAATTGAAATATAATTCTGATATGATTGCCCGCTGGAGTGATTTGTTATTTAGGATCTCCAATGATGTTAGAGGTGTAAGAAAACATGCTTCTTGTCACAGCCTGATTTTTGGCCCTTTCTTTTTCTTTGGATTTCCTGAGATTTTTGCCTGAGTTTTGTTTTTCTGTGGCTATGTGGTTCTGAAACTTGGGAAGATCATGTCTTCCTAAGTTTTATAGTGGCTTGACATCCTTCTCATCATCCCAAGACCCTGTCATTTCCATCCTTGACCTAACCCAATATTCTTTTTCCAAAGAATATTCCTTTTCTATTAAAGGAATAATTCTTTTTGCCCTAGGTTGTGAAACAACCTATATCTCTGTCATTCTAAAAAATTCCCAAATAAATTTTAATAAAATGTTTGGGTCATATGTTGATCAAATATGGCAAAACATTTCATTGCCATGTTAAAAAATAATCCTCCAAAAATCATTTTCCTATTCTGCCCTAAATGGCACTTTGTGAAGCAAGTGCTATTTATCGTTGCCCAATTGACTTCAAACTTGGTGGACATCTATTTATGTCCATATCATTGCCTTGTGCCAATTTTCATACTCATTTGCCTAGTAATTATTTTCCAGTGATTTTCCAAAGTTTCTGTCCAGAAAGAAACTTTGTGAAGGAAGTATATTCTAGGCATGTCCAAATGAGTTGAAACTTGGTCACATCCTTCATTTGATCAAATCATGCATCTCTACCAAATTTGAGCTCATGGGTATCATCTATGTGAGCTCAGCTCCAAATCTTGATTTCTGGTAAAATTTGCACTTTGTGAAGCAACCCTATTTTAGCTTGCTTCATTTGAGCTGCCAATTTACCAGGCCATTCTTACATCTATCTCTACTCCTTCTACCAAGTTTTGACTCAATCCAGTTAACCTTTTACCCTCAGTAAATTTTTCCAAGATTCTATCCAGAATGGATTGTTGTGAAGCAAGCGCCACTTTGGTAACTCCAAATGGCATGATCTTTTTTACATCATCTTCATATGATCAAATAAGACCACTTCACCAAAATTCAGCTCATGACACTTAAGTATGTGAGTGCAACATCATGATCCCTAATTCTGGTCAGTTTTGCACTCTCTACAGCAAGTGTCAGCTAAACTCCTCCTATTAGTCTGGTTTTTGGTGATCTGAATCATCATAGTAAGATCATTGCCAGACAAACTCTTTACCAAGTTACACAGATGGTTTTACCACAGGAAGTTACAAACACTTCCCTATTGATTTACCATGGAGCCATTTGCAAATCTCTTCTTTGCCCCTAGATCAATTTCTTTCTGCATTTCTACTAAGGGCACTGAGGTAAACCTACTGGACATGGCTGGCTATGCCAAAGCTCGCCGCTTGCACCAGTGCGCGTGGTGACCGCACCTGCGTCGTGCACAGCGCGCGCTCTGGAACGGTCGGGCCATTGTGGTTGTCGCCTCCCTCCTCGTCTCGGCCTCAAACTATGTCCTAGAGCTCCCCCGTGCTCGTCTGCACCTCCCTGCACCTCTGCCTCATCGTGGCTTGCCCACAGCGCGCCATCATAATAGTGCCACTGCCATGAACCGCCTCTGACCTCCATTAACGCCATGTTCAAGCTCTCTTGTGGTCGTTCAGAGACTCCTCAGCGCCTATATAAAGGACCCCAGAGTTCTCCCGCACCTGACCAGCCACTCCCCACTCCTCCTCGACCACCAGAGCCTCGGCTCCCTCTCCTTTTCTTCTCTGTCCGCCATGGCCGCCTCGGTCTCGGCTTGAGTCCGGCGAGCCTAGCCCCTCCCCTCTCCTCCGAGCATGTCCATCGTCTTCCCCTTGTTCCACCAAGCCGCCCCAACCCCTTTCCCCCTCGCCGGAGCAGCCGCAGCGCCGAGACCCATCGTCAACCGAAGCTCTCTGTACCTCCATGGCACCGTCCCTCCCCTCCTATCCACTCATCCCCGGCGCCAGTTGATCCTCTGAACGGAACCAGCGCCCTTCGCTGAGTCCGCCGGTGGTCTCGCCTCGGCCAACAATGGCCGGAGCCGGCCGGGCCACCATCGACCGCCCGCCTCTGCCTTCTCCGTTCTCCTCCCGTCGCTGTCCCCCTGGCACCTCCCCGGCGGCCGAAGCCCTCCCGTCAGCCTCGCTTGGCCTGTCGCGCCCGTCGGTGGCCTCGCCCTGGCCGGAGCTGGCCGGCCCCAGCGCTACTCCCTCCTCTGTCTCCCTCCTCTGCCCCGTGCGGGAGATAGCGCGAGGAAGACGACGACCGGCCCGTGTCTGGCCCCCTATCGTGGGCCCCTCCTGTAAGTGGCATAACCCCCGGGCCCATCTGTTTTAAGTGGAGACATCTTCTTGAAAGACATTTTCTATTCTTGAAGGTGTATTTTCTTTCTTCTTCAGCCCGAAGTGCGCTTTCCAATCCAGAAAGCGTATTTCTAATTCTGCGCCTCTGTCTTATCCACTCAGGGACTTGTTTGTAGCAAAAAATTTCACAGATTGGTCCCTAGTGTTGAACACTTCATATCTTTTCAACCGTAACGCCGAATCAGGTGATTCCAAATCCCACGTCTTTGTCTCGACGAGACCTTTCTGTTGGTATCATTTTCACTATGGTTTGACATACTAGAAATGACCATTTTGCCCTTGCCGTAAACAGCCCCCTCCGAGAGAGAACTGTTTTCGACGATTCTTTCCGCGATCATTCCGCACTTCTTCCTGGAGTCTCCGTCACCCCAGGCAAGCCAAAATACCCACTTGCATGATAGTCATGCAGTAGCCATGGTTTCCAACTTGAATATTTATTAAATGTTTGTTTGTTTAAAAATGTGGTTATCGTTGTTTCGGTAATGCTTCGGGGTTAATGTTTACTTTCTTGCTATGTTGTTATGCACCTGTTTATCGTGCCATGCTAGTTGCTAGTATTCCTTTCGTATGTTTATGCTTGCTAGTAGTACATGTTGATGTTGGTGATGGTCTTCGGTGGATGACTACCGTCTGCTCCGAGTACCGTTGTTTTGCATATTCCTTTGCATCCAGTTAGTTAAATGCTTGCATGTTAGTATTGTTGACATGTTCTTGCATGATATTGTTGATGTTAGTAGTCATGCTATGTTTCCGAGAAGTATGTGCTTATGATGTTCATGCTAGTCAGTATGCCATGCTTATGATTCATTGTTGATATGGTGGATATTTATGTGGTTCTCTCATGATTATGTTGATATTCATGCTCATGCATTGTATTTGCATCACGTATTTTATCATGACTCAGCATATTTGCATTCAAGTTGAACTGGATTAAATTAAACTTGAACAACTGTTGGCTCACTCATGGTGCCACCATATCAAACTGACCAGTGCAACCACGTTTACCTTTATGGGAAGGTCTTAACTGGGTCTATTGTCATGCCTCTCGCCGGTGCCTCCGACGAGGGAAGGTTATGGCATGCAGTACCTTGGCCCGGTAAGCAGACATAACCTTGTGTGCCCGTTGTCGTTGTTATGGATTCGGGTCCCTGTTTGGGACCATTTATGTTTGGCCACAACGGTGGTCGTTGTGTCTTTGGTAGACACGGGGCCACCCAGGACTAGCCTAGTGGGGCGTGAGTCAGAGTGGCCGGGAGAGTGTCATGACAGTAGATCGGTTTTGTTGGAACGCCGTTGGTCCACCCGAATGGGAGAACGAGGCCATGGGTTCCGTAGTCTGGGTACAGTGCGCTACCTCTGCAGAGTGTATATTAAATCTATCCATAGCCGCGCCCGCGGAGAAGGGCCCAGTTCGTAGTTGGTCACACTATGAGTCAATAATAATAATAATAATAATGTGCTTAATAATAACCCCGGTTCGATGATGAGATAAGATGGCAGTGATCGCCGGAAAGATCACGTTTGGTTTTATCAAGCTTGATTTGATCCTGAGACAATCGTATAATGTCCGAGGTTGGTAAGTGATGCATGTGATGGTTACGAGGTAACCCGAACAAAATAAATGGTGCATGTAGTGTCATCATGTTGTGTAATGCCCAGGATGGAGTTATACCTCCTACGTGTCGAGGCACGACTTAAAGGCATAAGTCCATCCTAGAATGATCTCAAGTTTGGTATCTTTGCACGACTCATGTAAAAGAGGGATTAAATTGCAAAAGGAGATAGTTGGCTTACACTCGCCACTTCACACAAAACAATAAATAAACAAAACATCATACAAAACATCACAACCCGACTACGGGTGAAGATCCAAAAGAAAGATACCAAAACAACATAAAGCCACAGGCCAGGATCGAATCCTAGTAGAAACCACTACTGAACATCGAAACGTCACAAGCAAACGGCCACAAGCTTCATCGGACTCCCGGGTGAAGAACTGAACCAGCTCCTGCTTCATACTCGGTTGAACCTGCATCTGGTGTTGTAGTATCTGTGAGCCACGAGGACTCAGCAATCCCATAACCATGGGTAACAAGACTAGCAAAGCTTAATGGGTAGGAAGAGGTAAAGTGGTGAGGCTGCAGCAGCGACTAAGCATAATATGGTGGCTAACTTACGAGTACCAGAATAAGATGAGAAGCTACGCAAACGGTCGCAAAAGAGGTGATCGCTAAAGATCCTAACTACATACGGTCAAACATAACCCCACCGTGTTCTCTTCTCAAAGTGAAAAGAGACAGTCACGGTTACTCACACAGTTGTGTGTTTTACTTCGGATCATCTGTCAAGTTTTCTACAACCGGACATTAACAAATTCCAATCTGCCACATAACCGCGGGCACGGCTTTCGAAAGATCATAACCCTGCAGGGGTGTCCCAACTTAGCCCATCACAAGCTCTCACGATTAGCTGAAGTGATAAATATAATATCATCACCCCTTATCTTAGGGAAAAATCCGATCAGGCTCGGCATCCCGGTAGCACAAGTCATTTCGACAATGGTAAAACAAGTCCAGCAAGACCTCCCGGCGTGCCGACACCCTGATAGTAGCCGCGCGTATCTCGTCTCAGGCCACAACCGGATGAGACGTCCTACAGGTTATACCAGATACCTCGGGTTTCCCCAAGGCGGCCCCGCAGTCCGCTCGTTTGGGACCAACACCATCAGCACTGGCCCCCCCTGCTATGTAGAATTAAGAATCCTCGGGTAGCGCTAACTCCCTATGCAATTTAATTAATAAATTAAGTTGTTATTATGAGCAAATTAAAACCAAAGTTGGGCCTTGCTGGAGGAGTTTTATTCAAAGTCGAACTGTCAAGGGGTCCCCATTACACCCATCGTGTTAGGAACGCAAAATCAAGGAACATAATGCCGGTTTATCGGCGCCTAAGGTGGCATGAGTGGAACAAAACACCGAGCAAAAGGCCAAGCCTTCCACCCATGCCCAGTATATAAGGTGTGTTAATAATAATTATAGATATTGTGATATAACCAACAACAAGTTCCCACCTGGAACGGACTTCATCTTCACCTGCAACTAACAACGCTATAAGAGGGACTGAGCAAGCGAGGCTGAGCAAGCGGGTAACATAGCCAAACAGTGGTTTTGCTAGGAAGGTGTCAAGGTTAGAGGTTTCATGGCAACAAGGAGAGGCTGACATAAAAGATGGGTATCGAGACATGTAACGATAGCATCGAGACAACTAAGCATGGCAATGGTAGTAAAGGTATCCAAGGGTATGATCATCTTGCCTGGGATTCCACAAGGGGAAGAACGGATCCAAGAAGAAGACGGAGCAACAGTCGAGCGGATCCTCACAACTCCGGAACGAAACCGAAGCTATCAAGAAAGCAACCGGAAAGAAACAACAACACGGTAAACACACATATCATAAACATGGCATACGATGCACAAGCAAGCATGATGCATGTCCGGTTTAAATAAGCATGGCATGGCAAAGTGCACAAACAAATACTACAAGTTAAGTGGAGATCAATATGCAACGAGTTGCATATTGACGAAACACCACATTTAATTATTTAGTTGACTCTCATTTAATTACAAAACAAGATTAAATGTTTTTCACATGGCAAGAGGTGAAGCATAAAGAAACTACACTATTAAGACATTTTAAATGAGGCCGGAAATAACAACAACATGTCCGGGAAATCCTCATGAGCATGTTTAATAATTATAAGCAAACAACAAACACACATATTAATGTTGTTAACATGATGCGGATGAGATGCTCAAGTTTATGCAAGTTTTGTTAAAAGGTTGACTTAAAAGAGATGAAGCATTTGTCACCGTGGTGGAAAAAGGGTGCCACGGCAATGATTCCGAAAATGATGCCACGGCAACATATCGGTTCCGGTAACTGGTGAGGGACCGGTGCAAAACAAAAGGTGGAGTGAACGAGTTGAACAAGATGATGGGGTGATCCCGTTACCGGGTTCCCACGAGTCGGTGACGAGGCAACCGAGGAACATGACAAAAGGGACGAAACGGACACGGAGCACACACGGGAAACATTTCACACAACACAACAAGCATCACACGGGTCATCCACGGGGTCGTTTCGGTATACCTTCGAAACACTCGTTTCGGGACGGTTCGAGACGTAGAGAAAGGAGTCGTTCACGTCGGAGAGGAGTAGCCGTTCCGTAAAGGGAAGTAGTCGTTCTCGCAACTCGTAGAGGAAGTAGTGGTTCACGTCATCGTGTCGTGGTACTTGGCGAATTCCTCGTTTCCGGGCGACGGTAGTGGTACACGCGACGGTAGTCGTTCGGGTCGTCGTGGTACTTGTCGGTCATGTAGAGGTACTTGGCGTTCGACGGCGTCGTGGTACTTGTGGAGTCGGTCGCGGTACTTGTTCTCGGAGGCGTTTTCGTTCGTAGTTGTTCACGTAGTCATTCGGTCGTCGTTAGTAGTTGTACTCGGATCTCGGACTTGTCAACGGGTCTCCTGACAAGTCAACAGAACAACACAAAACACAAACAGGAGCAAAACAAAAAAGGGCTACACGGAACAGCAGGAGCGGGAGACGGGGCTGGACGGCCTTTGCGGTGTTGCTGGAACTCCTGGAGGTCGACGGGAAGGAGCCGGGCGCGCAGGAGAGCCAGGGAGAAAGGAGCTGCGGCTGCCGCTGGCTCAATCTGGAGGGCCGCGCGGAGGGAGCCCGCTGGAACCTCGGGACGGGCGCTCGGGCGCCGTTGCTGGGAGCCGCGGAGGGAGGACGCACACTGGAGAAGGTCGGGGCGCCTCTTGGCGCTGGAGCGCGCACTCGCGCTGGAGACGGCCCCGGTGGTCGATGGCGCTGGGGAAGACGAGGCAGGGGCGGCGCCCTGCCTTGGCGACGGGAGGCCACGGGCCAGGGAGGAAGGCCTGGCCGCGGCGCTGGATCCTGGCCAGCTTCTGGCCGCTGGGCGACGGGGAAAGGGCGGAGGAGGCCGGAGGGGCCACGGCAGGAGGAAGGGATGCGGCCTGGCGTCGGGGCAGGGGAGGAACCAGGCGCCGAGGGGCCTGCGCGGCGGGCGCTGGGGCTCCTTGCCTCGCGAAGGAAAGAGGCCGCAGGGCCTGGGGCTCCTGGCGCTGGAGTAGATCGAAGCAGGCGCTCGGAAGGAGGGAGATGGAAGGATCGAACGAGGGGGGTCGGGCGCTGGGTCGAAGGGGTATGAGATCGAAGGGAGGCTGCGGCGGCTGGGGGGGGGACGGGGGGGAGAGCGATGGGGAGTGGCTGGCGGCTAGGGTTAGCTGGGGAGTTGGGCTGGGCCGAAAGGGAAGACAAGTGCGGCTGAAGGGATGGGCCTGATGCCCATATGGCCTAGAAGAGGAAAAAAAAGACTGGGTCCTCTTCTAATAAAAGAAAGAAAGAAAAGAATAGAGAAGAAAAAAAATAAAGAGGGGGGGTTAGGAGCAGAATTTGGACATAGGATTATATTTTTCTCGGGCTCATGAAAATAAGCACGACCGGAGAAAATACAAAAGGCCAGATCGGAAAAAAATAATTCAAACATATTTGAATTTAATTCAAATAGGTTTGAACTAAGACGAGATTATTGAAGTGTCCAAAAATGTTCAAATTTTTGGAGGAACCTCGAAACAAGGGAAAAGAATTATTTGCAAGGTTTGGAAGGAGAAGCTCGAAGTGAAAGCATGGGGAAAATATGCAAGTGTGTTATGGTGATTCCGAAGCAATGGAATAATTATTAATATAGCTCCATATTTATTAGGAGGCTTATATAAGTTATAAAGAGAAGACATCTTCCCTCGATTTAAATGGACCGAAGGTCCACACGGTTTATTTAGGTTGAGATGCAAAATTAAAATGACATGATGGCATGATGACATGATGCAAAGCAAAATCAAAACACAAGCACAAAAGGAACACCCAGGCAACCCTGAACATCCGGAAGCTTCTGGAATCTTCTGGAATCTTCTGGGACGTCGGTCTCGGGCGTCACATGTTGCATGCTAGTATCATCAGATTTATATGTTCATGCCATGCTAATATTGTCTAGCTGTATCATGTTCATGTTGTTCATGCCATGTTATCCTGATGCTATTATGATAATTCCTGATTAAACTGTAATTGCCATGCTGTTGTTTGTCTTGAATGCTTCTGGTTTATTGTGAGCTTGCAAGTACATTCAATGTACTAACCTGGCGTGTTATGCCAGCTTGCAGGTCGTGCCTGGATTGCTTGCTTGTTTGGTGTTGTTCCCGTGTTCGCGAGCTAGGATAAACGTTCCAGCCAGAGTCCCCGCGGATTGGAGTTCATCATCGCCGTTCGTTGTTCCGCTGATTTAAGTTGATCATGCTGCTTGTATAGAGCAACCGTGTTGGCGTAGTGTCACCGTGCCGATGTTATTCATTGTAATATCGAAACCCTTGTATTCATATTCGCGTTGTAATAAAGAGCTGGTTTGTTCTATACTAAGCAGTGCCGTATTCCAGAAGACTTCATCGCGATCTCTGGGCTGGAATACGGGGCGTTCCGGTTTTCTCTGAGCCGGGGTGCCACACTTCTATGGTTCAAACTCAGTTAGAACAAGTTGCTCAATCACAAAAATAATTTCTAAATGAAATGATTTTTCTGTTAGAGTAGCAACTAGAGGAGGCAGAATGACTCAAGAACCCCTTTATCCTGAGGGACGCCCTAAAAGAATTGAACAAGGCTCTCAAAGAATTAACACTGATGCACGTAGTCCTCCTAAAAATAAAAATAAAAATGATAGGACTTTGCATACCTCTAGTGAACCTGAGATAGAAAACCTCCTGAAAATAATAATGATGTCTCTACCTCAGATGTTGGAACTCAATCTGGTAATGTACATTCATCTAGTGAGAATGAAAAAGATAATGATGATGTTAATAAATACACTCAACCGAATAATGATAAAGAACCAGATGATTATGTTGAGATAGAACCTGCTGTTGATCTTGGTAACCCACAACCTAAAAACAAAATATATGATAAAAAGAGACTTTGTGGCTAGAAAACATGGTAAAGAAAGCGAGTCATGGGTTCAGAAACCCATGCCCTTTCCACCTAAAACAATTAAGAAAAAAGATGATGAAGAATTGGAACACTTTGCTGAAATGTTTAGGCTAGTCTTTCTACGCACTCGCTTGAATGATATTTTAAAGATGGCCCCTTATGCAAAGTATATGAAAGACATCATCACCAATAAAAGTAAAATACCTGAAGCTGAAATCTCCACCATGCTTGCTAATTATTCTTTTAAGGATGGAGTACCAAAAAACCTTGGAGATCCAGGATTACCAACCATGCCTTTCTCCATCAAAAGAAATTATGTCAAAACTACTTTGTGTGATCTAGGAGCTGGTGTTACTGTTATGCCTTTCTCTTTATATAAAATACTTAATTTGAATAAACTCATACCTACTGAAATTTCTTTCAAATGGCTGACAAATCAACTGCCATACCTATCGGTATTTGTGAAGATGTGCCCGTTGTTGTTGTAAATGTTACTATCTTAACTAACTTTGTTATACTTGAGATGCCCGAGGACGACAACATGTCGATTATCCTTGGCAGACCCTTTTTGAATAATCCATGGGCTGTTATTGATTGCAATAAAAGCAAGATCACTTTTCATATTAATGGTAATGAGCATACTATGCACTTTCCGAAGAATCAATTCCAAGTGAATGGTATTAATGTTATTGAAAACTCCCTGACACTTACTATTGGAAGTTTTCGAATCCTTCTACCTACATCCAAAAAGAAATATGAAATGTTTTTTGGGGGGATGTGCATATCCCCGTTGAGGTAACTTAGTGTTTTACGAAAGTTCTTCGGTTTCATGCTAATTGAAAGTGGTTGTTAATAAGACACGATCAACCTTATTAATGGATCATTTTCCAGAGGTATGGAGTTGATGAATCTAGTGAGCATAACTCATTGTCCCTACCTTTTTTTGCTTAGTTAAATAAAATAAAATGACATGTTTATCATGTTTCCTAGATTTTCCATGCAATAAAAAATGACCAAAAAATAAAAGTGCTCAGAATGCCCTGAAAATTTAACACGTTTTTCTTCTGAATATTTGTGAATTTATGAGACAACTAACAACAGGGGGGAGGGTGCACCTGGCGACCAGAAGATACTAGGGTGCGCCAGCAACCCCAGGCGCGCCCTGGTGGGTTGTGGTCCCCATGTGGGTCCCCTCACTTATCTCTTCAGCCCATTCCTTCCTACCTCCAGAAAAAATCACCATAGCTCTCTTACTCGTGTTCTTGCTCCCAAACCCGTAGATTTCGATCTCTTTGCTCGAAGCTCCATTTCCGAAACTGTTTTGGGGGATTGCTACTTGGTATGTGACTCCCCCATAACTCCAATTAGTTTGCTTTAGTGGATTATATTTAGAATAATTAGCTACTCTTGGTGCTGCTGTAGATGAGCTTGCATGTTGAATTCTTAGAGTTCTAAGTAGTTTGAATGCTTGATATGGCCTCTATGCATCCCAATGAGTAGTTGCTAACAATCTTGTGAAGTGTTGTTGACCAAAAAATTTAGTGGACTAAAATCAGAATTTTATTTAGGAATATGATGAGTTTCTTTAGGAAGTTTGCCTCCAAGAAAAATGACAAGGGAGTCATTGGGGAATCATCGGACAATGACCTCCATACTCGAATAAGGGCGGAGATGCGACCATGCGAATGGCCGCATATTCCCTTCATGGAAGGGACCGAGATCCAGCAAGAGTTCGCTCAATTCGCTGCAAACGCCGGGTTAACAAACTTCATTGCAGCTGAGTGTGAACAATACCATCTCCTTAAAAATTTCTTTGTGCAAAATTGTCATTTCTTAAGTAGGAATAATCCCCTTGAGGTGCAGTTTAATTTATATGCTGAAACCCGTGAGATACCACTTACTGACTTTTGTGATATATGCTTGATCCCTTTTGACGGGGATATAAGAGAGCCTAGACCTGCAGAGTTTGAGGACTTTTACCGTACTCTATCACTGGGAGATGAGAGAGGCGTATCAAGTGTCACATCCACTAGTTTCCAGTTTCCTTCTGTGCATTACTATGCTTTATTCATTGCTAAGTGTTTAACTTCTAGAGAGAAGGTTGGTGCACTCAGTGCCCCTGACCTCGCCATTTTTCACTTTGCACTACACAATAACCGACCTTGTAGTTTGGGGGCTATTATTGCACGTCGCCTGCACCGTAACAAAAACAAGGGAAACATTCATGGTGGTATTTATGCTACGCGCTTAGCGAGTCACCTTAACATTGAGATATGCCAACATGATTATCCTTTGACCCGAGTTTATTTAGATCACCATGCAATGGTGGCTCATCACTTCACTAACAATGCTGGCTCTCTTCATAATATTCTATAGAACCTAGTTTTCAGTGTGGATTCCCATGATGTTATCCCGTCGCATGCACCTGCTTTGTTTAATTATATTGCTAGGAACGGATACAAGATCATGCCTGGGGACATTGTCTCTTACCGGAAAACCAGGCAGCCATTGAGGAGGAACCTCAGGAGTGGGACGCTTAGGTACCCGCAGCACAACACTTCAATGTGGGACCAGACGACTATTATGAGTGTTGATTGCCAAGCTAGGCCAAAAGCCTACGCTTGTGGGTGTACATATTTCCACTGACATTACATTTATGTTCACATATTTCATTCCATTTTTCGATGTTCATACTTTTTCATTGTATTATCCATGCTAGATTTATTGGTCTCGCTTTCTTTTGTGTGTTTGAAAAACTTTGAGAAAGCCCAAAAATATTTCTTGCTAATTTTTGTTTTTTCTTTCTAGCTTAATTGGTTGTAGTATTAAAAGAAAACCCCAAAAGATTTCACGATTCTTCTTTTGCTTGTTGGGAGTTCCCCCATGTAAATAATTTTTCTCATTTCTATTTTTCTTTCTTTAATTCGCTCTCTTCAAGAAAAACTAATAACTCTGAAAATATTTTAGTGTGTTTCTTTGATATTATTTTCTTGTTATTGAGTCATACCAAGGAGAAGACCATGATGAAAATGTTGAGTGGCTCTCATTTGCATTATTATTTATCTAACAAAGATTCCAAATTGCCTTGTCCTTTTCTTTTGAATAAAATGTTTGTAGATTCCAACTTAGTCCACGGCACTCTTGCACTACTATTATTTTCATACCATTCGGTCGTGCAAGTGAAAGTCAATAATGACGATATTTGATGAACTAGCTGTGGCACAGAGAAACGGGTATGAACTCAACTTGTTCAGTTTTTGTAAATATGTTTAATATAGTATCCATGATCAAGCATACTATGATCAAACATGTTAGCAATGACAATTAGAGCTTATAGTTTCTCATGCCATGCTTAAGTAGCTAGGAGTGGATAATGATTTATCTTGGATAATACAATTGCGTTAAAATGATTGTCATGTGGTATGATGATATGGTATCGTCCTCTGAATGTTTCAAGTGGCTTGACTTGGCACATGTTCATACATGTAGTTGAATCAAAACCAACATAGCCTCTATGATATTTATGTTCACGGTGTCCATATCCAACTCATGCTAGTATTCAATGTTTATTATGCATAATGTATGTTCATGACCGTTTGCGCTCTCTAGCTGGTCACTCTCAACCTATCTACTAGCCTTCGCATGTACTAAACGGAAATACTGCTTGTGCATCAAAATCCCCAAACACAAAGTTATTCCAGATGAGTCCACCATATCTACCTATATGTGGTATTACCCTATCATTCTAAGTAAATTTGCATGTGCCACCTCTAAATTTCAAATGAATATCCGTTTTTGTGTGCCTGGATTGTTCATAGAGCGACAGGGGGTAGTCGGTATCTTCCATGCTAAGCGGATTATTCTCATGATGCGTGTTTATTCACTCGTCCTTGCACGAGATGGGTGGTAATAGATATTCCCAGTCCCGAAATCAAAAATTGCAAATAATTACACAAAACTCTCCCAGGATTGTTGTTGGTATGGACGGTACCCATGGATTCGTCTAGCCGTGGAGTGTGTTTGTTGGTGGAGGAGGGGGGGGGGGGTAAACCTTTACTTTTATCACTTGGGAACCGCCACTAATGTATTTAGCACGGAAGATATTGATAACTTTTGGTCATTACGTAAACATGAAGGGTGCATTTCCCAAAATTTCATTTATCTTTGATTTAAGCTTCGAGCTATGGCACCTCTGCAAATCCCTGCTTCCCTCTGCGAAGGGACTATCTATTTAATTTTATGTTGTGTCATCACCTTCTCAAACATGGGCCAGATCTGAGAGCACTATTGTCATCCTCATGCATTGTGTGTAGTTAATGTTGAATGCAGCATGACTGGATCTTTTCTATCATGAATTACAATGTTTAGTCACTGCTTGAACTTTGAAGGTGCTCTGCATTTATATTTTGTGTTCTGAGGAAGGGCTAGAGAGATACCATTATTGTCATATTATAGCATGGTCGTTCTGACAAACTGTTGTTGTTTGAGAAATGCTATTATTGATTTCTAGTTGCTTATGTTATTGATATGAGTTAATATAATTTTTAGGAGTTATTGTTGACATTGTTAGTTATGATCTTTGTTGAAAACATGGGTGCTGCTTAAGCTTATTTATGTAAACAAGCGTAAAAGAGTTCGTAATTTTTTTTCTTTTTCACATTTAGTTTGTCAACTGAATTGCTCGAGGACAAGCAAATGTTTAAGCTTGGGGGAGTTGATACGTCTCCGTCGTATCTAATTTTGTGAACGCTTTTACTCTTGTTTTGGACTCTAATTTGCATGATTTGAGTGAAACTAACACAGACCGACGCTGTTCTCAGCAGAACTACCATGGTGTTGTTTAGGTGTAGAAATAAAAGTTCTGGGAATGGAACGAAACTTTTTGGAGAATGGTTTTACAATAAAAGAAAAATACTTGAGCCAAGAACCACTAGAGGGGGGCATCGTTGAGCACAATCCACCAGGGCGTGCCACCCCCTCCAGGTGCGTCCAGGTGGGTTGTGTCAAACTGGTGGCCCCGCAAACCCTATCTCCAACTCCTTAAATACCCATATTTGGAGAGAAAATTTGTGGAGAAAGAATTATCATGTTTCACGATACGGGGCCAGCACCACCTCCTATTCTTCGTAGGCAGGCCAGATCTGGAGTCTGTTTGGGGCTCCGGGGAGGGGGATCTTCAACCTTCGTCATCACCAACCTCCATCACCAATTCTATGATGCTCCCCACCGGGAGTGAGTAATTCCTTCGTCGGCTCGCTGGTCGGTGAGGAGTTGGATAAGATTCATCATGTAATCTAGTTAGTTTTGTTAGGGCTGGATCCCTAGTATCCATTATGTTCTGAGATTGATGTTGTTATGACTTTTCCATGCTTAATGCTTGACACTTTGGGCCCGGGTGCCATGAAATCAGATTTGAACCGTTTATGTTTTCACCTTTATATCTATGTTCTAGATCCAATCTTGCAAGTCATATTCACCTATTACATGTTATGATTCGTAAACCCTAGTGTGACAGTAATTGGGATACTTCCCGGTGATGACTATAGTTTGAGGAGTTCATGTATTCACTATGTGTTAATGCTTTGTTCCGGTTCTTTATTAAAAGGAGGCCTTAATAACCCTTAGTTTCCTTATGCACCTCGCTGCCACTGGAGGGTAGGACAAAAGATGTCATACAAGTTCTTTCCTTAAGCACGTATGAATATTTATGGAATACATGCCTACATTATATTTATGAATTGGAGCTAGTTTTGTATCGCCATATGTTATGACTGTTATATGATGAATATCATCCAACGAATCCACCCATCCAATGCCTACTAATTTCCTACATATTGTTCTTGCTAAGTTACTACTGCCACTGTTACTGTTACAATTGCTACAAAATCATTGCTATCAGTGTTATCGTTAGCACTACTGTTACCAGTACTATCAAAACTATCATATTACTGTGCTACTGATCACTTTTGCTACAGATATTTAATCTCTAGGTGTGGCTGAATTGACAACTCAGTTGCTAATACTTGCAGATATTCTTTGGCTCCCCTTGTGTGGAATCTATAAATTTGGGTTGAATAATCTACCCTCGAAAACTATTGAGATCCTCTATACTTGTGGGTTATCACACTTGTATAGGTGGTTTTCACTGAAATGAAGTGAGCAACCTTGGTCAAACGATCAACTATTACCCATATGGAATCATAAGCTGAACGAGTCCTGGGTAATCCCATGATAAAGTCCATACCAAGCTTATCCCATTTCCAACCAGGTATCGGCAAAGGCTCAAGTGAACCTGCTGGTTTCTGATGCTCTGCCTTTACTCTCTGGCATACATCACATATTGATACATACTCAGCAATTTCTCTCTTCATACCGACCCACCAAAAACTTTCCTTCAAGTCCAAATACATCTTGGTGTTGACTGGGTGGATCTAGTATGGTGAGTCACGAGCCTCCTGAAGAATCAACTTCCTAATCTATGGATCATTGGGTACACAAATTCGTTGCTCAAATCATATGGTTCCATGTTCATCCACACGGAATCCTTCTACTTTCCCTTTGCTTATCATTTCCTTTATCTCAGCAATACCTTGGTCCAACTGCTGGGCTTCTCTGATTCTTCCCAACAACATGGACTGAATCTCGAGTGCGGCAACATAACCTCTTGGAACTATTTCCAACTGAAGGTCTCTAAGCTCATCACATAATTCCTGAGGTAAACCTCCTACTATAAGGGTGTTAACATAACTCTTACGTCTCAAAGCATCCACCACGACATTGGCTTTTCCTGAATGATAATTGATACGTCTCCAAGATATCTATAATTTTTGATTATTCCATGCTATTATATTATCTGTTTTGGATGTTTAATGGGCTTTAATACACACTTTTATATGATTTTTGGGACTAACCTATTAACCCAGAGCCCAATGCCAGTTTCTTTTTTTCCTTGTTTTTGAGTATCGCAGAAAAGGAATACCAAACGGAGTCCAATTGACCTGAAATTGCACGGAGGTTGTTTTTGGACTAGAAGAAGCCCATGGAGTACCGGAGATGGACAAGAAGAGGCCTGAGGCCACCACGAGGGTGGGGGGTGCGCCCTCCTATCTCATGGCCGCCTCGGGGACCCGCTGACTTGTTCCCGACTCCAACACCTCTTATATATACCCAAACTTCCAGAACATAACCTAGATCGGGAGTTCCGCCGCCGCAAGCCTCTGTAGCCACCGAAAACCAATCGAAACCCATTCCGGCACCCTGCCGGAGGGGGAAATCCCTCTCCGGTGGCCATCTTCATCATCCGAGCGCTCTCCATGACGAGGAGGGAGTAGTTCACCATCGGGGCTGAGGGTATGTACCAGAAGCTATGTGTTCGATCTCTCTCTCTCTCTCTCTCTCTCTCTCTCTCTCTCTCTCGTGTTCTTGAGATGGCACGATCTTGATGTATCGCGAGCTTTGCTACTATAGTTGGATCTTATGATGTTTCTCCCCCTCTACTTTCTTGTAATGGATTGAGTTTTCCCTTTGAAGTTATCTTATCGGATTGAGTCTGTAAGGATTTGAGAACACTTGATGTATGTCTTGCATGTGCTTATCTGTGGTGACAATGGGATATTCACGTGATCTACTTGATGTATGTTTTGGTGATCAACTTGCGGGTTTAGTGACCTTGTGAACTTATGCATAGGGGGTGGCACACGTTTTCGTATTGACTCTCCGATTGAAAGTTTGGGTCACTCTTTGAAGTTCTTTGTGTTGGTTGAATAGATGAATCTAAGATTGTGTGATGCATATCATATAATCATGCCCACGGATACTTGAGGTGACAATTGAGTATCTAGGTGACATTAGGGTTTTGGTTGATATGTGTCTTAAGGTGTTATTCTAGTACGAACTCTAGGATAGATCGAACGCAAAGAATAGCTTCGTTTTATTTTACTACAGACTCTTGAATAGGTCGATCAGAAAGAATAACTTTGAGGTGGTTTCGTACTCTACAATAATCTCTTTGTTTGTTCTCCGCTATTAGTGACTTTGGAGTGACTCTTTGTTGCATGTTGAGGGATCTTACACTAGTTAAAGTATGAACCCTAGTCCTTGTTTCAAAGCAGTGCAATACCGTTTGTGCTCACTTGTATCATTAGTTACCTTGCTGTTTTTATATTTTCATATTACAAAAACCTATTGTACTATCCATATTGCACTAGTATCACCATCTCTTCGCCGAACTAGTGCACCTATACAATTTACCATTGTATTGGGTGTATTGGGGACACAAGAGACTCTTTGTTATTTGGTTGCAGAGTTGTTTGAGAGAGACCATCTTCATCCTACGCCTCCCACGGATTGATAAACCTTAGGTCATGCACTTGAGGGAAATTTGCTACTGTCCTACAAACCTGTGCACTTGGAGGCCCAACAACGTCTACAAGAAGAAGGTTGCGTAGTAGACATCAAGCAATTTTTGGCGCCGTTGCCGGGGAGGTGAGTGCTTGAAGGTATATCTCTAGATCTTGCAATTGAATCTTTTAGTTTCTTGTTTTATCACTAGCTTAGTTTGTAAAAGAAAACTACAAAAAATGGAATTGAGGTTGCCTCATATGCTTCATCTTTGTAATATCTTTCATGAAAATGGTGGTAAGGAAAATTGTGCTTAAGTACTAGAAGAAGAATTACATAGAATGCTTGGCATAAAATATGTGAATGATGAGCATGATTGCAATGTTGTTAGTATGAAGTCTTTGAACATCCATGATTCTAATGATATGCAAAGCCACAAGCTTGGGGATCCTATGTTTGATGAAGATGATATTTTTTGTCCCCCAAGTTTTGATGAGCAAATTTATTATGATGAAAGCATGCCTCCTATTTATGATGATTATTGTGATGACACATATGCTATAAAGAATAAAGATAACCGTGAAACTTGTCATCATTATTTTAATTTTCAATTGGATTATGCTTCACATGATAGTTATTTTGTTGAGTTTGCTCCCACTACTATTGATGATAATAAATTTGCTTATGTGGAGAGTAGTAAAATTTCTATGCAAATAGATCATGAAAAAAATGCTTTATGTGCTGGTTATATGGTTGAATTCATTTATGATGCTACTGAAAATTATTATGAGAGAGGATCATACGGTTGTAGGAATTGTAATAATATCAAGTTTCCTCTCTACGTGCTTAAGGTTTTGAAGTTGTGCTTGTTTTGCCTTCCTATGCTAGTTGATTATTGTTCCCATAAGTTGTTTGCTCACGAAATCCCTATGCATAGGAAGTGTGTTAGACTTAAATGTGCTAGTTATATTCTTCATGATGCTCTCTTTATGTTTCAATTCTTATCTTTTATGCGAGCATCATTGAAATCATCATGCCTAGCTAAAAGGCATTAAAGAAAAGCGCTTGTTGGGAAACAACCCAATATTTACCCCTACTGTTTTTGTGTGTTCACATGATTAATCTACTGTAGTAATCATGTTTTATAGCTTTTGTTTCAATAAAGTGCCAAGTAGAACCTTTGGGAAGACTTGGGTGAAAGTCTTTGCGATCTTGCTGTAAAAAACAGAAACTTCGCGCTCACGAGATTAGCTGCCATTTTTAACAGAAATGTCGGGGATATACCCCGCGGTATGAACCGGCCGGAAATATAACCCGGCCGGGCTTGGCAGTTTACTTAAGACGGTTTACACTTGGCAATTTATTGATAACCCGGCAGGTGGATCATGGATGACAAGGCCCAGAAGGCCGGTTCATATTATGGTGGGCCGGTTTATGAAGAAAGCACAAGGAATATTCGTCTACAAAGGAAACAAGACTAGGACTCCTTGTAATAAAGCAATCCTAATCCTACTAGGACTCTACATGTAACCCGCCCCTTCAACATATATAAGGAGGGGCAGGGCTCCCCAAAGAGGGACAAGTTAGACAAGAGACAAGTTTTAGAGGAGAAGTTTAGACAAGTTTCTAGGGTTAGACTCAAAGAGCCGGTTTACCGGCGACACCACGAGGATCATAATGAGACCTAGCCTCAAACAGCACGTAGGGTTATTACCGGATGATGTTTCCCGGGGCCCGAAGCTGTCTAAATCTGTGTCTTGCATCGCGTCTCTCGATTCCGCTCAACCCCTCTCAAGCTACTACATAGATGCGCGGCCTCACGACTAAGTCCGCTAAACCGGACATCTGACGTGTTAATTCCACGACAGTTGGCGCCCACCGTGGGGCCAGCGCACGGTGGTGTTGAGTTCTTGGAGGGATCTTCTTCAGGGATGGAGAAGCTCACAGAAGAAGAAACGACGCGACAATATCTATATCAACTGCAAAGTTCATCGGTCCAGATCGGAAAAAGTTTCAACGACGGCGTGCGCGGCGAACAAGGGTAGATTTGTCCTATACTACAGCTGTTACATGGATCCATCTGCGCAAAGGATTGAGATCATAAAATATTAAAAGCTGCGTCGCGAGCGTCGCTACAAGGGAGCTGGCGGACCATCGAATCCGAAGTCAAGTCAATTTCTGCTACTGCGCTGTGCAACGTCGAACCCGCCGAGACCGACTAGAGTTTCGAGGGGAAGCAATCCGATCTGCTGACGGCCACCCTGGCGCACCTACAAAGTATCACGGGCACGCCAATATTTGTGCCTGCTCCTCTACTCCCATCAAAACCGCAGCCGGCAATTTAAATACCGAAGTGTTCAAGTCAAACCCGAAAGCGATTGCAAAAGGAATCCAATGGCACGTGATGAAGGTGCTCTACTTGAGTACTACTCCGGCAAAATACCAAAAACGGTGGCAAACTGTACAAATTTGTGTGGCCTCTCTGGATCACACCCTTGCCCCGACCACGGTCGAAGTACTGTCCCATCCCACCGGCACGCTGTTCTAGATGTTGCAGTTACTTCTGCCTTGGGCCGTCTCACCCGCGTGCTTCTGCCCCTGTTACATCCGCAGTTGCGCACTGAGCCAAAACAAAGATTATCTTGAAAGGGACACTGCGTGTGAATTGACGAGGCAGTTAAATCACATCAGCAGGCTGCTTTGGTTGTATTCAGAAGCAAAAGTTAGAGCACCACTGCACGACGACACGCGTTTGATCCACCGAGCCGCGTATTACTGCTGTTCTATGCACAGGCTTCAAACCACGAGACAGAATCAACCAATCAATTCTTCTGTCAAAAATAAAAGCGACACTAGGCTTTATCCACCGTCAGCATCCGTGTTCATCCGACAAAAATATCAGGTGCTATTTTTCCTATGTATTTTATCAGCACATATTAAATCATCCGACAATAATTACTCTCACATGTAATATTTTTTACACAGGGCGACTATTAAAAGCGGCAGCCAGATCATCGTCAGGATATATCGCGGCTTCATGAGCATGCGTGTTGCAATCCGGTTTACATCAATGCGCCGGCCGGCTCGTCTGACCGCGTCCACGCGCGCTGGTCCCCAACACCGCGGCCGACTCCCTCGCCAAAGGACATGCGCACGCCATCGCTTTTGCGGTCCGGTCTACATTGACATGCTGGTGTTGCACCCGTTCTCATAAACCGCCCGATGGATACGCGTGCAGATTGCCGCCCCGCGTTTACATCAAAACGCGGCCAACTCGTTTGTTGTCCAAGCAAATCAGGTGATATCTATCCTATTTATTTCTTAATGCATATTAATTCATCCGAGCAAAAATTTCTCGCCCTGCTGTATTTTATATGTAGAAAAATTATTCATTATAAAATGGTATTATACCACGGAGGTGGAGGCGCGCCAAACGTTGTTCGACACAAGTGATCGTCGTTGTTCCATGGATTCAAGCACCGGTTTACAACGCCTTGGCCGTCTCTCGCGACCGCGCCGGTTTACAATGCCGTGGCCGTCTCTCTCGACCACACCGGTTTGCAAGGCCGTGGCCGTCTCTCACATCCGCGCCGGCTCACAACGAGGAAGGCAACTAGCCCGTCGGCGTCGGCCGACCCATATATTCTTCGAGCAAATCAGTCATTTACTGTCCATCCTGTGATCCGGTCTATTCAACATACCTGTTCAAATTCACTCAGGTGATATCCATCTACAGTATTATTTCTCTTGTTATATATCATTTTTCATTAAGAAAATAAGATGCTTTGATCAGTCTATCTGGTTGTGCAGGGCAACTCCCACATATATGTACTCTGCCGTTGTGATCACTGAAGGGATTCCTGTTCAAACATAAGTCGTATCCGAACCAAAGAGGACATGGCATGAGGCCCTCTGGATGGTGACAACCATCTAGTGATTGGCTAAAGTTTTTCCTATGGTTCTATGGAACCATAGAGGCCCTCTGGATGGTAAGCCCATTCCATTGATTGGCTAAAGTTTTTCCTATGGTTCTATGGAACCATAGAGGCCCTCTGGATGGTAAGCTGATACGTCCAAAATGCATCACTATTTTGTATCATAATTTATCCTTATTCATTGATATATTTCACGTTATGATGATGTTCTTATGTTGTTTTGGTCTATTTTACACAGTTTGCAACTTTCCGATGCCGGAACAGCAGACGCAGGATTCAGCAGGAAAAAGTGGATGCTGAGTTGCTGAAGAAGAATACCTCCAAATTACCTGAAAATTGACGGGAGGTATTTTTCAGACGAATCACGAAGACACGCAAAAGGGGAGTCAGAGGGGGGCCACAGGGTGCCCAGGCGGCCTGGGGGCGCGCCCCCCTGGCCGCAACGGGGGGGCGCCTGGAGCCCCTGGCCTACCTCTGGTCGCCCCTTTTGCATATATGCTCTCTGTTATCCAAAAACCCTAGAGACGGGACTTTTTACGGAGTTCCGCTGCTGCTCCGAGGCGGAAACCTACAGAGAAGAAAAGGGCATCTCCGGCGGGCAGATTCCGCCGGGGAGATCACCTCCCGGAAGGGGAGATCGTTGCCATCGTCATCACCATCGTCACGGGCATCATCGAGATCATCATCAACATCATCCCCAACACCAGCACCATCTCCATCTTCATCCAAATCTCATCTTACAATCGCAACTCATGTTGTAACTCGTACTACCTATCCTCTGTACTCCATCGGTGTTGATTACTACTCTGTGGTGAATGCTATTGAGTTTTGTTGGAGAAATATTATTATGTCCAGATTGTTTATCACATATTTATCCCCACTGATCATGATCTCTCTTATGTCTTGTGAGTAGTTACATTAGTTCTTGAGGAGATGGGGAAAGTCTTGTTGTTAGTAGTCATATGCTGTTGAAGTAATATGTGTTGTTTGATACTTAAGTTGTGTTGTCATTCTACTAGTGGTATTGTGTGAGTCGAACACCCAACACTTCGCCTTATTAAGGACCTAGGAGAATACATTGTGTATAAAGAATGCTTATGGTGGGTTGCCGGAGTGACAGAAACCTGAACCCCAGTTCGCACGCTTTTGCATAAGGGAATAATGGATCCTCGATCGTATTGCTATGGTTAGGCTTTTGCCTTAAATTCTATCTTGTATTTGCGGATGCTTGCAAGGTGTTTAATCATAAGAGTGCATTCATCTTAGTCTAGAGAGTGCACTAGCATAGATCCACCCACTCAACACTTATCAACACATAACATAGTATCGATACGGAATATGGCGAAAGCACATGACTACCTCTCCCGTGTGTCCTCAGGAACGCTTTAGTCTTTATAAGTTTAGTTGCTAGGCCTCTCCTTTGCCAAGAAAGGATTGGGCCACTTGTTACTCTCAGTACCTTTTATGTTACTTGCCTTTACATTCCTGTTGCTTATACCGAGAAAACCCCTAAAAGTTATCTTTCAGTGCTTGCAGTAATTTCTTGCTCAGAATCGCTTATCAATACCTTCTGCTCCTCGTTGGATTCGACACTCTAACTTATCGAAAACACTGCAATAGATCCCTTACGGTTGAGGGTCATCAAGTACCGTTTTCTGGCGCCGTTGCCGGGGAGCGTAGCGCTATTGGTAAAGTGAAACTGGTAAGAAAGTTTTTTATAATTCTGTTTTTATTTTTGCTATTTGCTGCTCCTTGTCCTTATGGACAACCCTATTATTGGATCGTTGCTTGCGGGAAGACGCCCCACACCTGTGGTGGTTGATCCTCCCCCTACTGAAATTGTGCCTTATAAAATACCAGCTGGTATTATTGATTATGTTTTGGCTAATCGTTACGCAGGAGACAGACATCCCGGTGAACACTTGCTATATCTATCACAACTATGTTCATTATTTAAGCTTGCAGGTGTATCGAGGGAGTTTGTCATGAGGAAATTGTTTGTCGTATCACTTATAGATAAAGCTTCAGATTGGTATGGGCTTCTCGATAACTCACACTTGCTGGACTGGCAGGAGCTTATGTCTCTCTTTTATACTAAGTTTTATCCTCTTCATGAAATTCATCGAGACAGGAATTATATCTATAACTTTAGGTCTCGTGACGGAGAAAGCATTGCTCAAGCTTGGGGGAGATTGAAGTCCCTAATGCTCAAATGCCCTATTCATAAGCTTCCCAAGGAAATTATACTTACAAATTTTTATGCCAGGCTTTCTCGTCAGGATAAGGAGATGCTGGATGCCTCCTCTAGTGGGGTATTTCAGAAGAAGAGTGTTGAAGAAAGGTGGGATCTCCTTGAAAGAATCCAGAGGAATACCAAAGATTGGGAAATTGATAAAGGTATTGAACCCCTATAAATTATGAACATGATTATATTGAGAGCTATGTGGAAACTGATTACTTCAATACTTTTTGCTCTAAGATTGGTCTTGATTCCCATCTAGTGATTGATTTGTGTAAGAATTTTGCCTCTCACGTTGATTCTTTTAAAAAGAAGAGAGACCAGCACCATGAACCTTTTAAAGATCCACCTATTAATATTTATGTTGCTGACCCTATTTTGCGTGCAGTTATATATGAAAAGCCTCCTTTTCCTACAAGGATAAGGGAGCACTCTCTTGTGACAGGCATAATAAATAAAAGTGAGAGAAGAGTTGATGAGCCTGAGGACCAGATCAGGGTCGATCCTCAAGTTGCATTGATTAAAGACCTTGCTACTGATGATGTTTTGGATTCCAATATAAATTTTTGTGCTGTTTCCACTAACCTTGTCACAACCAAGAATAAAGGCCCAATTTCAGGTACTCCAGTGGTATCTGTTAAAATAGGAGATCACAATTATTATGGGCTATGCGATTTGGGATCGAGTGCAAGTGCTATCCCCTATTCACTTTATGAAGAGATCATCGGTGAGATTTCCCCTTGTGAACTTGAAGAAGTTGATGTTACTATTCATCTTGCAAATAGAACAACTATCTCTCCTATCGGAATTGTGAGGGACCTTGAAGTCCTATGTGGAAAAGTAAAATACCCTACCGACTTTCTAGTACTTGGTTCAGAGAGGGACAATTTTTGTCCCATTATTTTTGGTAGACCTTTTCTTAGAACTTGTGGAGCTATAATAGATTGCAAGAAAGGTAAAGTTTCTGTTGAATTCGATGGTGAGCCATATGAATTTAATTTTTCTAAGTTCTCTAAGCAGCCTCGTGGTACTGATTTACCTAGTGATGATAAAATTATTGAAAGTATTGCCTCTATTGCTATTCCCCCTAATGATCCTTTGCAGCAATACATGGAGGACCACGAGAATGATTTGCATATGCACGAAAGAAATGAACTAGATGAAATATTCTTGAGGTAGCCTGCTATCCTGAAGCACAACCTTCCGGTTGAACCTTTGGGAATTTTATCAAAACCGAAAGAAGACCCGGTGTTCGATCTTAAACCTCTTCCCGATACGCTCAAGTATGCTTATTTAGATGAAAAGAAAGTATATCCTGTTATTATCAATTCTAACCTTTCAGGATACGAAGAGGAGCGATTATTGGAAGTACTTCGTACCCACCGAGGCGCAATTGGCTATACCCTTGATGACCTTAAGGGGATTAGTCCATCTATCTGTCAACATACTATCAACCTTGAGCCTGATGCTAAACCAGTTGTTGATCATCAACGACGATTGAACCCGAAGATGATGGATGTCGTGAGAACTGAGATTCTCAAGCTTCTAGCCGCAGGTATTATCTACCCTATAGCTGATAGTAAGTGGGTAAGTCCGGTACATTGTGTTCCTAAGAAAGGAGGTACAACTGTGGTTCCTAATGATAAAAATGAATTAATACCTCAGAGAATTATTATTGGATATAGAATGTGTATTGATTACAGGAAATTGAACAAGGCAACCAGGAAGGATCACTATCCATTGCCGTTCATCGACCAAATGCTTGAAAGGTTATCCAAAAATACCCACTTTTGTTATCTCGATGGTTATTCTGGCTTCTCTCAAATTCATGTTAACACTGCTGATCAAGAGAAGACCACTTTTACTTGTCCCTTTGGTACTTATGCTTACAGACGTATGCCTTTTGGTTTATGTAATGCCCTGCTACTTTTCAAAGGTGTATGTCTGCTATCTTTCACGGTTTCTGCGGGGATATTATGGAAGTCTTCATGGACGATTTCTCCGTCTATGGAACCTCTTTTGACCATTGTCTTCACAACCTTAATAAAGTTTTGCAGAGATGCGAGGAGACAAATTTGGTACTCAACTGGGAGAAGTGCCACTTCATGGTTAATGAAGGGATTGTTCTTGGTCACAAGATTTCCGAAAGTGGAATTGAAGTGGACAAAGCCAAGATCGAAGCTATTGAGAGGATGCCCTATCCAAGGGATATCAAAGGTATTCGCAGTTTTCTCGGTCATGCAGGTTTTTATAGAAGATTTATTAAAGACTTTTCTAAAACCTCGAGACCCCTCACTAATCTTCTTCAGAAGGATGTTCCTTTTGTATTTGATGAAAATTGTAAGGAAGCTTTTGAAGTCCTCAAGAAAGCTTTAATAACTGCTCCTATAGTACAACCACCTGACTGGAATTTACCTTTTGAGATTATGTGTGATGCAAGTGATTTTGCTGTCGGAGCTGTTTTAGGACAAAGAGTTGATAAGAAATTGAATGTTATACATTATGCTAGTAAAACCCTTGATAGTGCTCAAAGATATTATGCTACTACTGAGAAGGAATTCTTAGCTGTAGTTTTTGCTTGTGATAAGTTTAGGCAGTATATTGTTGATTCCAAAGTTATTATTCATACTGATCATGCTGCCATTAAGTATCTTATGACAAAGAAGGATGCCAAGCCAAGGCTTATCAGATGGGTACTCCTTCTTCAAGAATTTGATTTGCAGATTGTTGATAGGAAAGGGGAAGACAATCCGATGGCGGACAATCTTTCAAGGATGGAAGATATACCGCATGACCCCATCCCAGTTAACGATAGTTTTCCAGACGAACAACCTGCCGTTGTGAAAGTACAATCTCTTTTCGACCCTTGGTATGCAGATTATGCTAATTTTATTATTGCAAAGTATTTGCCTCCAGGTCTAACATTTCAGCAAAGAAAGAAGTTCTTTCATGATTTGAGGCACTACTTTTGGGATGACCCACATCTTTTCAAAGAAGGTCCCGACGGGATCGTGAGAAGATGCATTCCGGAACATGAGCAGAAGGACATTCTCAGACGGTGTCATGATAGTCCCTATGGAGGACATCATGCCGGTGAGAGGACTGCACATAAGGTTCTTCAATCAGGTTTTTATTGGCCTACTCTCTTTAAAGATGCTAGAAATTACGTTTTAGCCTGTGATAAATGTCAGAGAGTTGGTAACATTAGTAGAAGGAATGAGACGCCTATGAATTACTCACTAGTGATTGAACCTTTCAATTGTTGGGGTTTTGATTTTATGGGTCCTTTTCCTTCTTCGCACAAGTACACTCACATTTTAGTAGCTGTTGATTATGTGACCAAGTGGGTTGAAGCAATCCCCACTGAAAGTGCTGATCACAAGACATCCTTGAAAATGCTTAAAGATGTAATATTTCCTAGGTTTGGTGTACCAAGGTATCTCATGACCGATGGAGGATCACACTTCACGCACGGAGCTTTTAGAAAAGCTTTGGCTAAATACGATGTTAATCATAGAATTGCTTCACCATATCATCCTCAAACTAGTGGGCAGGTTGAGCTCACCAATAGAGAGATTAAGTTGATCTTGCAGAAAACAGTAAACAGAAATAGGAAGGATTGGTCAAACAAGTTAGGAGATGCTTTGTGGGCATATAGAACTGCTTACAAAAACCCCATGGGCATGTCTCCCTATAGGATGGTGTATGGCAAGGCTTGCCATTTGCCATTAGAGTTAGAGCACAAAGCTTTCTGGGCTGTTAGAGAGCTTAACGCTGACCCAAAATTAGCTGGTGAGAAGCGTCTCATGAACTTGACTTCTCTAGATGAATGGAGAAGTGAAGCTTACGAGAGCGCTAAAATGTTCATGGAAAAGGTAAAAAAGTGGCATGATAGGAAGATTCTGAAACGTGAATTTAATGTTGGTGATAAAGTTTTGCTGTTTAGATCCCGTTTCAGGTTTTCTCCAGGTAAACTACTTTCCAGGAGGGAAGGATCATTTCATATTGAAGAAGTTTATCGGTCTGGTGCAATTAAGATTAATAATTTTGAAGGCACCAAACCTCAAGTTGTGAATGGGCAAAGACTTAAACATTACATAGCAGGAGACCCTGTCGATGTTGATGTGAATATAATATACACAACAACCCACGAAGAACATGTTGCAGCCCTGTTTCAGACGCCAGTAGAAGCAGAATAAAGAAAAGGTATGTAGTACGGTAAGGAAACACCGCAAACCATCATAAAAGTTCCGTATTACGAGTTTCTGAAAAATTAGTAAAATTCCGAACCTAGGTGGAGCCGGAGACGACCTCCAGGGAGTCCTGGCGCCCCCCTGGCGCGCCCCCCCTGGGCCGCGCCGGGAGGCCGCCTGGACACCCGGGAGTCCGCCTCCGACCCCACTTTGGTCCGTTACCTTCCTTTCTATGCATAAATTTTTCCTATATATTTGCCCGGATTGTTCCGGCAACGTATCTTGCGATTTCACGTGTTTTCTCTTCGATCTGTTTCTGCCAGGAAATCTTTCAGCTAAATTTAGGTGCCATGGCTTCTCCAAGTTCCCCCAAGGACAAGTTCGTCGTCAACGTCATCAACCCTTACCTCGCTGAGGTGAAGAAGCACCCTCAGGTTGTTCAGATGGAGGACGGTGTCCTTCATCAAGAAGATCTGAAGGGACCTATCAAGGAGGGGAGCATCCAGGCCAGGCTGGAAGAAGTGGAGCAAGAAGTCTTCGAGTACAAGAAGATGATCGAGCGTGGTGTCGAAGCTAACTTTGACATCACCAATGAGCTGAAGAACTACTTCCTGAAGGAGATGAAGGAGATGTGGGAAAGAATCACCGCGTCTGAAGAAAGAATTGAAGAACTCCAAGGGCAAATTCATGATCTACATCGCCAGAACTGTGAGTATGAACTAAGGTTTATGCACATGAGTTTGGGTGCTGAATGCAGGATCCAGGAGACGAGCTTCTCATATGAGACTGGAGAACCCCTTCCATGGAAGCGTTTCGCCAAGGACTACTTGATCAACGCCAACAAGGATGATGAGTGAAATCTCCTGGGGTAATGGCATTCCCTTGGCTTGTTCCAAGCTTGGGGGAGTGCCCGGTATCTTTATCTTTACCTTTTGTCTTGTAGAGTCAAGTAGAGTCGTGTCATCTCTAGGGAGGTTATTGTATGAGATAGGTGTGTGCATTGAGGTCTATCACCCCTTTGGTGAAGAATTGTATCCGTGAGTGTGGAGTCGTCCATGATGGAATATTAATGAGAAGTTTATTGGTTCCTTTTGCTGCACTCGGTATTCTCTTCACGCAATCGACCTTATATGATGATTCTTATGGGGAGTATTGACCTTAAGTCAGGTTTGGCTATGAAACTTTATTTAATCTTGGCAAACATAGCCTTGGTCATAACAACAAGCATGATTTTCTTAAAGTATCAACATAGCCAAAACCTTTATGTTATTATGCTTGAAGTGTTATGTTGACAAGGAAGACAACTTGATGTGTTATGCTTATTTCAATGTTCATGCTTTATATTGCTTTGCATCTTAGTCATCATCAATTGTCTGCTCTCTCAAAACCTTTGCTAGCCTAACTCTGTACTAAGCGGAATTCTGCTTGTGCATCCATACCCTTAAGCCAATACCTTCCATATGAGTCCACCATACCTACCTGCTCGTGGTACTCGACTACCACCTCCTAAAAGTATATAATTTATGTGTTATCCTTAAATGTTCAAAATCTTTTATTTTGTGCCTCTGTTTTAGCTCATGAGGAAGTAATAGCTAATTCATAATCTTTTTGAATTGGACAAGCTTCACCCCGGGATTGCATGTATAATGTGCAAACCCATAATACGAGAAGGAACTGGCAAGGAGTGCGCCCGGCTTAAAAATAATATAACAAACAAACCCTCCTTCACGCTTTGTTCATGAGAAATCAGAAAACTTTGGCAGTGATAAACAAAGGAGAATAAGAGGATGTTATCGTCCTCATGCGGGAGCCGTTCCTCGAAACTTGTCCAGTTCAAGAAGAAATAGAGTTATTTATTAGCATTCGTTGACAAATCATGCACCTCTCAAAACTTGTTTTCATTCTGTTTGATTTGAGGATTGCACATGAGTTTTCCCAACTACCCTAGAGCAGGGCCTATCTTTTAATTTTAAATTGAGTCAGTTATTCCTACTTCCCTCTATTTCTCAAAGAGAGCAGACGTTTGATGTTGATAAGGATTCATTCATATAAAGCTGCATTAAGATTTGTCATATCATATCCTTGTTGACATTATCATTCGATAAGTAAGTTGTTTGTCATGCCCAGCTAAGGCAAATATCTTCCTTTGTGTTAACACTTTCACTTCTTGCCTATTAACATGTTATTTCAAAAAGCTTCAATTGATCTCATCAAAATATAAGAGCAAAAGTTAAATCTATTTGTTGTTCTTTGACCGAAGGACATGTTTGCCATGATGTAATGAGTTTCCTTAGCCCTACTTTCGAATATAAGTGTTATCACTCTTTCATAAGGGCCTTATGAGTTGAAGATTGCTGTTGAGGATATTTGAGTTGGTAAAGAAACTATGATGCTTTTTGTCCGTATTCTATTATCGACACTTCACTCTCTAAACTTGTGGACAGGTTTACCGAGTTCATATTCGCTTGGGGACAAGCGAGGTCTAAGCTTGGGGGTGTTGATACGTCCAAAATGCATCACTATTTTGTATCATAATTTATCCTTATTCATTGATATATTTCACGTTATGATGATGTTCTTATGTTGTTTTGGTCTATTTTACACAGTTTGCAACTTTCCGATGCCGAAACAGCAGACGCAGGATTCAGCAGGAAAAAGTGGATGCTGAGTTGCTGAAGAAGAATACCTCCAAATTACCTGAAAATTGACGGGAGGTATTTTTCAGACGAATCACGAAGACACGCAAAAGGGGAGTCAGAGGGGGGCCACAGGGTGCCCAGGCGGCCTGGGGGCGCGCCCCCCTGGCCGCACCGGGGGGGGGGGGCGCCTGGAGCCCCTTGCCCACCTCTGGTTGCCCCCTTTTGCATATATGCTCTCCGTTATCCAAAAACCATAGAGACGGGACTTTTTACGGAGTTCCGCCGCCGCTCCGAGGCGGAAACCTACAGAGAAGAAAAGGGCATCTCCGGCGGGCAGATTCCGCCGGGGAGATCACCTCCCGGAAGGGGAGATCGTCGCCATCGTCATCACCATCGTCATGGGCATCATCGAGATCATCATCAACATCATCCCCAACACCAGCACCATCTCCATCTTCATCCAAATCTCATCTTACAATCGCAACTCATGTTGTAACTCGTACTACCTATCCTCTCTACTCCATCGGTGTTGATTACTACTTTGTGGTGAATGCTATTGAGTTTTGTTGGAGAAATATTATTATGTCCAGATTGTTTATCACATATTTATCCCCACTGATCATGATCTCTTTTATGCCTTGTGAGTAGTTACATTAGTTCTTGAGGACATGGGGAAAGTCTTGTTGTTAGTAGTCATATGCCGTTGAAGTAATATGTGTTGTTTGATACTTAAGTTGTGTTGTCATTCTACTAGTGGTGTTGTGTGAGTCGAACACCCAACACTTCGCCTTATTAAGGACCTAGGAGAATACATTGTGTATAAAGAATGCTTATGGTGGGTTGCCGGAGTGACAGAAACCTGAACCCCAGTTCGCACGCTTTTGCATAAGGGAATAATGGATCCTCAATCGTATTGCTATGGTTAGGCTTTTTACTTAAATTCTATCTTGTATTTGCGGATGCTTGCAAGGTGTTTAATCATAAGAGTGCATTCATCTTAGTCTAGAGAGTGCACTAGCATAGATCCACCCACTCAACACTTATCAACACATAACATAGTATCGATACGGAATATGGTGAAAGCACATGACTACCTCTCCCGTGTGTCCTCAGGAACGCTTTAGTCTTTATAAGTTCAGTTGCCAGGCCTCTCCTTTGCTAAGAAAGGATTGGGCCACTTTTTACTCTCAGTACCTTTTACGTTACTTGCCTTTACATTCCTGTTGCTTATACCGAGAAAACCCCTAAAAGTTATTTTTCAGTGCTTGCAGTAATTTCTTGCTCAGAATCGCTTATCAATACCTTCTGCTCCTCGTTGGGTTCGACACTCTTACTTATCGAAAACGCTGCAATAGATCCCTTACGGTTGAGGGTCATCATAAGCCCATTCCAGTGATTGGCTAGAATTTTTCCTATGGTTCTATGGAACCATAGAGGCCCTCTAGATGGTAAGCCCATTCCATTGATTGGCTAAAGTTTTTCCTATGGTTCTATGGAACCATAGAGGCCTTTTGGATGGTAAGCCCATTCCAGTGATTGGCTCGAATTTTTCCTATGGTTCTATGGAATCATAGAGGCCCTCTGGATGGTAATCCATCCAGTGATTGGCTAGAATTTTTCCTATGGTTCTATGGAATCATAGAGGCCCTCTGGATGGTAAGCCCATTCC
>LR738710.1:730867290-730964756 GCA_902687465.1 Secale cereale
GAGCCCCCGCTCTCCTGTGACGGTGCTCGAGGGAGAGGGTGGGGATCGTGGGGAGTGGGGGATGGGCTTAGGGTTCAGGGGAGTGGGGAGGGGTTAGTAGGCTGGGGGTGTGGGCCGGCCTAGGGTTGGTCTAGTGGCCCAGATGGGCCGATTGGTAGGCTGGAGGAGGGCTTCTTCTTCTTTTCTTTTCTTTTTTTGTTTCTCTTTAACCTTTTATGTTTTCTATTTTATTTAGATTAGGGCATTTCAACCAATTGCAAAAATGTTGGTTCACCACCAATATTAACTAATAAAGGTTTGCCACATGATGAACATTTTAGTTTTGACATTTGAAAACTTTTAATTTTGACTTTTTTTAAATTTTGAATTTGAACCGGTTTGAACCTAAGCGAGATTAGCAACAGTAATAGTGGTGACGTGGCATCATTAACATGGGATTACTGTAGCCTAATTATCCGGGCGTCACATCCACCAACTTATTTCAGAATTTTTAGAGTTACAGAAGTATTCGAAAGTTACAGATTGCTACAAACTGTTCTGTTTTTGACAGATTCTGTTTTTCGTGTGTTGTTTGCTTATTTTGATGAATCTATGTGTAGTATCGGAGGGTATGAACCATAGAGAAGTTGGAATACATTAGATATTACACCAATATGAATTTAGAATGAGTTCACAACAGTACCTAAGTGGTGGTTTTATTTTCTTATACTAACGGAGCTTACAAGTATTCTGTTGAGTTTTGTGTTGTAAATTTTTCAAGTTTTCGGTAAAGATTCGATGGACTATGGAATAAGGACTGGCAAGAGCCTAAGATTGGGGATGCCCAAGGCACCCCAAGGTAATATTCAAGGACAACCAAAGCCTAAGCTTGGGGATGCCCCTGGAAGGCATCCCCTCTTTCATCTTCGTTCATCGGTAACTTTACTTAAGGCTATATTTGTATTCACCACATGATATGTGTTTTGCTTGGAGCGTCATTTTGTTTTATTTTGTTTTGATTGCTTTTTGAATAATATCCCAAGATCTTAAATTCTTAAATGTTAGAGAGTCTTCACATAGTTACATAATTATTCTACTACTCATTGATCTTCACTTATATCTTTTGGACTAGTTTGTCGTTTGCTCTAGTGCTTCACTTATATCTTTTTAAAGCACGGCGGTGGTTTTATTTTGAAGAAATAGATGAAATCTCATGCTTCACTTATATTATTTTGAGAGTATTTTAGAACAGCACGGTAATTTGCGTTGGTTATGCATTTAGTCCTAATATGATATGCATCCAAGTTGTGTATAATAAAAACTTTCATATAAAGTGCATTTAATACTATGAGAAGTTTGATACTTGATGATCGTTTTGAGATATGAGGATGGTGATATTAGAGTCATGCTAGTAGAGTAATTTTTAATTTGAGAAATACTTGTGTTGAGGTTTGCAAGTCCCGTAGCATGCACGTATGGTAACCGTTGTGTGACAATTTTGAAGCATGAGGTATTTCTTTGATTGCCATCCTTTGTGTGGAGGTCGAGATCGTGCGATGGTTAACTCCTACCAACCCTTCCCCTAGGAGCATGAGTGTAGTACTTTGTTTGGATGACTTGTAGATTTTTGCAATAGTTATGTGAGTTCTTTATGACTAATGTTGATTCCATGGATTATACGCACTCTCACCCTTCCGCCTTTGCTAGCCTCTCTTGTACCGCGCAACTTTCGCCAGTACCATACACCCACCACATACCTTCCTCAAAACAGCCACCATACCTACCTATTATGACATTTCCATAGCCATTCCGAGATATATTTCCATGCAACTTTCCACCGTTCCGTTTACTTTGACACGCCTCATCATTATCATATTACCTTGCATGATCATGTAGTTGACATCGTATTTGTGGCAAGGCCACCATGCATAATTTTTCATACATGTCACTCTTGATTCATTGCACATCCCGGTACACCCCCGGAGGCACTCATATAGAGTCATATTTTGTTCTAGTATCGAGTTGTAATCTTTGAGTGGTAAATAAATAGAAGTGTGATGATCATCATTATTAGAGCATTGTCCCAAAAAAAGGAAATGCAAAAATAAGAAGAAAAAAATGCCAAAAAAGGATAAAGGCCAAATAAAAAAAGAAAGGCCCAAAAAAAGGAGAAAAAGGGACAATGCTACTATCTTTTTTTCCACACTTGTGCTTCAAAGTAGCACCATGATCTTCATGATAGAGAGTCTCTTGTTTTGTCACTTTCATTTACTAGTGGGAATTTTTCATTATTGAACTTGGCTTGTATATTCCAACGATGGGCTTCCTGAAATGCCCTAGGTCTTAGTGAGAAAGCAAGTTGGATGCACACCCACTTAGTTTCGTTTGTTGATCTTTCATACATTTATAGCTCTAGAGCATCCATTGCATGGAAATCCCTACTCACTCACATTGATATCTATTGATGGGCATCTCGATAGCCCATAAATACGCCTAGTTGATGTGAGACCATCTTCCTCCTTTTTTGTCTTCTCCACAATCACCACTCTATTCCACCTATAGTGCTATATCCATGGCTCACGCTCATGTATTGCGTGAAAGTTGAAAAAGTTTGAGAATACTAAAGTATGAAACAATTACTTGGCTGAAACCGGGGTTGTGCATGATTTGAATATTTTGTGTGATGAAGATGGAGCATAGCCAAACTATATGATTTTGTAGGGATGAACTTTCTTTGGCCATGTTATTTTGAGAAGACATAATTGCTTTGTTAGTATGCTTGAAGTATTATTGTTTTTATGTCAATATTAAACTTTTGTCTTGAATCTTTCTGATCTGAACATTCATGACACAACAAATAAAATTACATTGATAATTATGTTAGGTAGCATTCCACATCAAAAGTTTTGTTTTTATCATTTACCTACTCGAGGACGAGCAGGAATTAAGCTTGGGGATGCTTGATACGTCTCCAACGTATCTATAATTTTTGATTGTTCCATGCTATTACATTATCTGTTTTGGATGTTTTATGGGCTTTAATATACACATTTATATGATTTTTGGGACTAACCTATTAACCCAGAGCCTAGTGCCAGTTTCTATTTTTTCCTTGTTTTTGAGTATCACAGAAAAGGAATACCAAACTGAGTCCAATTAACCTGAAATTGCACGGAGGTTGTTTTTGGACCAGAAGAAGCCCACAGAGTACTAGAGATTGACCAGAAGAGTACCGAGGCCACCACGAGGGTGGGGGGTGCGCCCTACCCCCTGGGCGTGCCCTCCTATCTCGTGGCCACCTCGGTGACCCTCTGACTTGTTCCCGACTCCAACACCTCTTATATATACCCAAACTTCCAGAACATAACCTAGATCGGGAGTTCCGCCGCCACAGGCCTCTGTAGCCACCGAAAACCAATCTAGACCCGTTCTGGCACCCTGCCGGAGGGGGGAATCCCTCTCCGTTGGCCATCTTCATCATCCCGGCGCTCTCCATGACGAGGAGGGAGTAGTTCACCCTCGGGGCCGAGGGTATGTGCCGGTAGCTATGTGTTTGATCTCTCTCTCTCTCTCTCTCTCTCGTGTTCTTGAGATGGCACGATCTTGATGTATCGCGAGCGTTGCTACTGTAGTTGGATCTTATGATGTTTCTCCCCCTCTACTTTCTTGTAATGGATTGAGTTTTCCCTTTGAAGCTATCTTATCGGATTGAGTCTTTAAGGATTTGAGAACACTTGATGTATGTATTGCATGTGCTTATCTGTGGTGACAATGGGATATTCACGTGATCTATTTGATGTGTGTTTTGGTGATCAACTTGCGGGTTCAGTGACCTTGTGAAATTATGCATAGGGGTTGGCACACATTTTTGTCTTGACTCTCCGATAGAAACTTTGGGGCACTCTTTGAAGTTCTTTGTGTTGGTTGAATAGATGAATCTGAGATTGTGTGGTGCATACCGTATAATCATGCCCACGGATACTTGAGGTGACAATGGAGTATCTAGGTGACATTAGGGTTTTGGTTGATATGTGTCTTAAGGTGTTATTCTAGTACAAACTCTAGGATAGATCGAATGCAAAGAATAGCTTCATGTTACTTTACTTTGGACTCTTGAATAGATCGATCAGAAAGAATAACTTTGCGGTAGTTTCGCACCCTACAATAATCTCTTCGTTTGTTCTCTGCTATTAGTGACTTTGGAGCGACTCTTTGTTGCATGTTGAGGGATCTTGCACTAGTGAAAGTATTAACCCTAGTCCTTGTTTCAAAGCATTGCAATACCGTTTGTGCTCACTTTTATCATTAGTTACCTTGCTGTTTATGTATTTTCATATTACAAAAACCTATATCTACTATCCATATTGCACTTCTATCACCATCTCTTTGCCGAACTAGTCCACCTATACAATTTACCATTGTATTGGGTGTGTTGGGGACACAGGAGATTCTTTGTTATTTGGTTGCAGGGTTGTTTGAAAGAGAGCATCTTCATCCTACACCTCCCATGGATTGATAAATCTTAGGTCATCCACTTGAGGGAAATTTGCTACTGACCTACAAACCTGTGCACTTGGAGGCCCAACAACGTCTACAAGAAGAAGGTTGCATAGTAGACATCAATAATGCACACTCATGTCATAACCCTTTATAAGTTCCAACCATCACCTTTGCCTGAGTAACTCCTTCTGCATGAAGATATACTTAAAACTCTTGTGATTCGTGTAAACATCACAACGATTCGCAATAAGATAGTGCCTCCATGTCTTGAGTGCATGCACTACGACTGGCAACTCCAAATCATACGTGGCATAATTCAGCTCATGAGGTCAAAGCTGTTGTGAGGCATAAGCTACAAATTCTCCATCTTGCATAAGAACACCTCCAAGTCCCTTGTGTGAAGCATCACAATACATCTAAAAGTCCTTGTGTACATCAGGAAAAATTAGCACTAGGGATGTAACCAAACGTTTCTTCAACTCTTGAAAGCAGGCTTCAGACTCTTCAGTCCAAATGAACTTGGTGTCCTTCTTAAATAATGGTGTCATGGGCCTTGCGGTCTTGGAGAAATTCTCAATAAATCTCCGATAATATCTAGCAAGTCCAAGGAAACTACGAATCTCACCAACGATGGTGGGTGCCTCCATTCTGTGACTGCATCTACCTTGGAAGGGTCTACTGCAATCCCTTCACCTAACACAACATGCCTTGGAAATCTAACTTCCTTCAACCAAAACTCACACTTGCTGAACTTGGCATAAAGTTGATGTTCCCTGAGCTTCTTCAGAACTAAGCGCAGATGTTCGACATGTTCCTCCACATTCTTGGAGTAAACCAATATGTCATCAGTGAATACCACACCAAACTTATCCAAGAATACTCATAAAATAGGTAGGGGCATTAGTCAAACCAAGTACATGACTGTATACTCATAAAGCCCATACCTCATGGTAAAAGTTGTCTTGGGTATATCCTTCTCATAGATCTTCAACCGGCGATAACCTGATCAAAGATCGATCTTGGAGAAAACACTAGCTCCTTGTAGTTGGACAAACAAGTCACTGATCATCGGTAGGGGATATTTGTTATTGATTGTTACCTTGTTCAGAGAACGGTGGTCCACACACATCCACACTTATGTTCCCGTGAGATCCCATCTTGGGGCCTGTTTTGGAGCTCCGCCGGAGGGGGGATCGATCACGAAGTACTTCTACATCAACACCATAGCCTCACCAATGAGTTGTGAGTAGTTTACCCCAAACCTTCGGGTCCATAGTTATTAGCTAGATGGCTTCTTTTTTATTTTTAGATCTCAATACCAGGTTCTCGTTGATCTTCCAGGGGATCTATTCGATGTAATCTTTTTGCGGTGTGTTTGTCGAGATCCGATGAATTGTGGGTTTATGATCCAGATTATCTATGAACAATATTTGATTCTTCTCTGAAATCTTTTATATATGATTATAATATCCTTGCAAGTCTCTTCAAATTATTGGTTTGGTTTGGCCTACTAGATCTATAGTTCTTGCAATGGGAGAAGTGCTTGGCTTTGGGTTCAGTCTTGCGGTGTCCTTTCCAAGTGACAGTAGGTGTAGCAAGGCACGTATTGTATTGTTGCCATCGAGGATAGAAAGATGGGATTTATATCATATTGCTTGATTTTATCCCTCTACATCATGTCATCTTGCTTAAAGCGTTACTCTGTTCTCATGAACTTAATACTCTAGATGCATACTGGAAAGCGGTCGATTTGTGGAGTAATAATAGTAGATGCAGAATTGTTTCGGTCTACTTGTTACGGACGTGATGCCTACATATAATGATCTTGCCTAGATATTCTCATAACTATGCGTTTTTCTATCAATTGCTCGACAGCAATTTGTTCACCCACCGTAGAATTCTGTTATCATGAGAGAAGCCACTAGTGAAACCTATGGCCCCCGGGTCTATCTTTATCATATTACTTTCCCTTCAATTTCTATTTCCGTTGCTAATTTACTTTCTTTACTTTCTGTTCTTATACCAAAAATACCAAAAATCCTATCCTATCCTATCTATCAGATTTCACTTTCGTAAGTGACCATAAAGGGATTGACAACCCCTTATCGAGTTGGCTGCGAAGTTCTTATTTGTTTGTGCAGGTGCGAGGGACTCACGCGTGGTCTCCTACTGGATTGATACCTTGGTTCTCAAAACTGAGGGAAATACTTACGCTACTATGCTGCATCAACCTTTCCTCTTCGAGGGAATACAACGCAAGCTCGAGAAGTAGCAAGAAGAATTTCTGGCGATGTTGCCGGGGAGACTCACGCGAAGTCAAGTAAAGATTTGATCTCCTGGCAACTTGCCAATTTCAGGCTCCGTTGCCGGGGAGATCTACGCAAAATTCATATACCAAGGACCTATCACAAACCCTTATCCTTCGCACTACATTATTTGCCTCTCGTTTTCCTCTCCCCCACTTCACCCTTGGCGTTTTATTCGCCCTTCTTTTTCCGTGTGTCTTCGCTAGCCTCTTGCTTGCTTGTGTGTTGGATTGCTTGCTTGTCACTATGGCTCAAGACAATACCAAATTGAGTGAATTCTCCAATACCAACAATAATGATTTTATTAGCACGCCGATTGTTCCTATCTTAGATGCTAAATCTTGTGAGATCAATGCTGCTCCATTGAATCTTGTCATGAAAGATCAATTTTCTGGCCTTCCTAGTGAAGATGCCGCTACCCATTTGAACAACTTTGTTGATTTATGTGATATGCAAAAGAAGAGGGACACGGATAATGATATTGTTAAATTAAAGCTATTTCCATTTTCACTTAGAGGTCGTGCTAAAACTTGGTTTTCCTTTTTGCCTAGAAATAGTATTGATTCATGGAATAAGTGCAAAGATGCCTTTATCTCTAAGTATTTCCCCCCCACTAAGATTATCTTTCTTAGAAACGATATTATGAATTTTAAGCAACTAGATCACGAGCATGTTGCACAAGCTTGGGAGAGAATGAAATTAATGATACGTAATTGCCCTACTCATGGTTTGAACTTGTGGATGATTATACAAAACTTTTATGCTGGTTTGAATTTTTCTTCTAGAAATCTTTTAGATTCGGCCGCGGGGGGTACTTTCATGGAAATCACCTTAGGAGAAGCTACCAAACTCCTAGATAATATTATGGTCAACTATTCTCAATGGCACACCGAAATATCTACTAGTAAAAAAGTGCATGTTATTGAAGATATTAGTGTTTTGAGTGGAAAGATGGATGAACTTATGAAATTATTTGCTACTAAGAGTGCTTCTTCTGATCCTAATGATATGCCTTTATCCACGTTGATTGAAAATAATAATGAATCTTTGGATGTGAATTTGGTTGGTAGGAATAATTTTGGTAACAATGCTTATAGAGGAAACTTTAATCCTAGGCCTTTCCTAGTAATTCCTCTAATAATTATGGTAATTCCTACAATAACTCTTATGGAAATTTTGGTAAGATACGTTCTGAATTTGAATCTGGTGTTAAAGAGTTTATGAATTCGCAAAATAATTTCAATGCTTTGATTGAAGAAAAATTGCTTAAGATTGATGAGTTGGCTAGAAACGTGGATATAATTACTCTTGATGTTGATTCTTTGAAACTTAGATCTATTCCACCTAAGCATGGTATCAATGAGTCTCTCAAAGCCATGAGAATTTCCATTGATGAGTGCAAAGAAAGAACCGCTAGGATGCGTGCTAAAAAAGATTGCTTTGTGAAAGCATGTTCTTCTAGCTATCATGAAAATAAGGATGAAGATCTGAAAGTGATTGATGTGTCTCCTATTAGATCCTTGTTTTCTAGTATGAATCTTGATAAAGATGGGACTGGAGATGAGTCTACTTTAGTTAAAAGGCGTCCCAATGATTCAGAGTTTTTAGATCTTGATGCTAAAATTGTTAACAGTGGGATTGAACAGATTAAAACTTTGCATAGTGATGAACCCACTATTTTGGATTTCAAGGGATTCAATTATGATAATTGCTATTTAATAGATTGTATTTCCTTGTTGTAATCCGTACTAAATTCTCCACATGTTTACAGTCAAAATAAGGCTTTTACCAAACGCATAGTTGATGCTTTAATGCAATCTTATGAGGAAAAACTTGAATTAGAAGTTTCTATCCCTAGAAAGCTTTATTATGAGTGGGAACCTACTATTAAAATTAAAATTAAAGATCATGAATGCTTTTCCTTGTGTGATTTGGGTGCAAGTGTTTCTACAATTCCAAAAACTTTGTGTGATATGTTAGGGTTCCATGAACTTGATGATTGTTCTTTAAATTTGCATCTTGTGGATTCTACCATTAAGAAACCTATGGGAAGGATTACTGATGTTCTTATTGTTGCCAATAGGAATTATATGCCCGTAGATTTCATTGTTCTTGATATAGATTGCAATCCTTCATGTCCCATTATTCTTGGTACACCTTTCCTTAGAACGATTGGTGCAATTATTGATATGAAGGAAGGAAATATTAGATTCCAATTTCCGTAAAGGAAAGGCATGGAACACTTTCCTAGAAAAAAAATTAAATTACCTTATAAATCCATTATGAGAGCCACTTATGGATTGCCTACCAAAGATGGCAATACCTAGATCTATTCTTGTATCGTGCCTAGCTAGGGGCCTTAAACGATAGCGCTTGTTGGGAGGCAACCCAATTTTATTTTCTTTGTTTTTGCTTATATTTAGGAATAAATATTTCATCTAGCTTCTGTTTAGATGTAGTTTTGTGTTTTAATTAGTGTTTGTGCCAAGTAGAACCTTTGGGAAGACTTGTGTGAAGTTTATGTGATCATGCTGTAAAAAACAAAAAACTTTAGCGCTCACGAGATTGGCTATCATTTTTTACTGGAGAGTGCTTTGTAGTGGATTCTTTTTGCAGATGATTAATAGACAAATTCCTCATGTTTACCAATTTATTTCATTTTTTTAGAGTTACAGAAGTATTCGAAAGTTACAGATTACTACAGACTGTTCTGTTTTTGACAGATTCTGTTTTTCTTGTGTTGTTTGCTTATTTTGATGAATCTATGAGTAGTATCGGGGGGTATGAATCATAGAGAAGTTGGAATATAGTAGGTTTAACACCAATATTGTCGGTGTACTAGAGTAGGGGTACCTTAGTATCCCGACTTGTGCACGGGCAGTAGCAACGTCCCGTGGTCTGGCTCACCACGCGCCCGCCAAGGCCCGCTCTGGATCCCTTGAAGCCATTCAAGAACAAAGTATCTAAGTTAAGAAACAAGACCCCGGCAAGAGGAGCTTGCCGGGAAGGCCGCACCAGGCTCAAGGCTATCACTTCAGCACAAGATCCTGGCAAGAGGAGCTTGCCAGGAAGGCCGAAGAACAGCATCTCAGAAGATATGTCGTGGCGCATAGCGCGCCCCGACAGGGCCCGGAGAGCGACAAGCTTCCGGGCCCGGCAAGATAGCGACCCCGACAAGGTGCTTGTCGGGGGAGGCTTACACTGTGTGCCTGCGCTCCAGCTCATCTGGCCACGCGTCGCCCTGGGGCCCTTCAAGGGGCACGTGGCAGATGGCTGTGCAGCCTGGGGGACACGGTGGCAAGCCACGATGACGAAGCTACCATCGTGGCGAACGGAGACGCCCGGGCGGGCGCTTTTGGGGTGACGGCGACGGGCATTCAATGCCTTTGTCCCCCACCGTCTGGGTTAGGTATAGATCACTGTGCGTGCACTGTACATACACTGTACATGCACTGTTACAACTACCACCAATTTTACGCTTTTACCCTCGTCTACGTTGACACCTGTCGGTGACCCCTTTGAGCTATAAAAGGAGGCCCATGCACAACGTAGAAGGGGTTCGATTCCAGAAACTTGATCACTCCCACGCTCGGTGTAGCTAGTACTGTAGATCTTCAAGCTCCCGAGCTCGAGAACTCAATACAACCAAGGCAGGAGTAGGGTTTTACGCGTCCGCGCGGCCCGAACCTGGGTAAACTGCTCGCGTGTGCCCCTCGATCTGCTCTTTGTGCTCCCTCCGCTCCCTTGCCGTACCGTAAAAGGGGCTCCGGTCCCATAGGTGTTCGTGGGCGATCAGTTTCCCCGACATTTTTGGCGCGCCAGGTAGGGGGAGTCGAGGTTGTGCAAACCTGATCCGGCGCTCACGCGGGCACAACCTTCAGCAGCTTCATCAACTTCACCAGCTTCATCGGCTACATCAGCATGCCTCCGAAGAAGAAGGCTTCGGAGGTTGGAGGCCCGTCCGCGTCGATCCCACCACCACCAGAACCAACGGTTGGTGGGGTGGACGCTGGCGGAAGGGTGGACGCCAGTGGGGAGACTCACGGCGCCGCCAATTCCAAGGACAAGACGGACGACCGAGCCCACTCCAAGACCTCGGTGTCCGTGCACGTGCCACAGCCCTCTCAGGAGGTGCCGGACCAGCAGCGACATGGTACCGGGGGTACCGTACGCTTGCTGGGACGTGGCCAAGCCGGCGGGTCGCGAGATGCTCAAGGCCAACGTGCTGGCACGAGCAAGGCGTGGTCGCCGGGGCGAGAACCTGCTCCTTCTAACGTTGTTAGAAGTCCGAGCATATCTCGCTCCTCGCACCGCTCGCCACCACTCCCCTCCACTCCAGCTGAAGCTCTCGCCAGAGCTCAGCTGCTCCTCGACTTCCCTCCAGCGGCAGACAAGGCCGAAGACTGGAGGGCCACCATCCAAAGCCTCATCGCCTTCGCCAACAACGATACGTCGCAGCAGCCGGCAACATCACGGCCGCGGCAAGTCAGCCAAGCGAAGGCCGATGGAGACAAGACCGCCGGGGGTGCCACTACCGTGCACTCCCCGCCGCGGAAGCAGAAATCGCCGACTCGCCGGATCAACGTCGACGACGACTCCACGGCGTCGTCGGACCTGCGAGCTCGCCGCGATCAACGCCAAGTCCTCGATGACAGGCGACAAGAGGACGCTCGAACTCGCATCGAGCGTCGAAGAGAAGCACGACGACAGTCCGACCAGTGCGCTGGGACCGCTGTCGACATGCACGCGCCCGGTGTACCAGGCGACTTGCCGTACGCGGCAGGTTGCCCTGCGTTCACCCGAGAGCTGCGGCAAGTCCAGTGGCCCAGCATGAAGAACTTCAAGCCCGACGTACCCGAGAGGTACGACGGCAAGACACACCCCTCGGAGTTCCTCAGCATCTACACCATTGCGGTGCAGGCTGCTGGGGGATGCGACAAGAAGATCTTAGCGAACTACTTCCCGCTCGTGCTTAAGCCAAATGTCAGATCTTGGCTTATGCACTTGCCAGAGAACTCCATCTCTTCTTGGGCAGATCTGTGCCATCAGTTTGTCGGCGCCTTCACGTGCGGCCACAAACCCCACGGCCAGGAGAGCGATCTCCACATCCTTGCCCAGAAGGAGGGAGAGTCCCTGCGCAAGTACATCCAAAGGTTCAGCCGCGTTCAGCACAACATCCCGGATGTCCACCCTGCCACGGTCATCAGCGTGTTCCACCAGAACGTGCGTAACCGCCGGATGAGGGAGGAGATGGCGATGACCAAGATCCGGGACGTCAGCGAGCTTTACGCTCTAGCTGACAAGTGTGCGCGCGCTGAAGAGGGGAGGAGACTCCCCGGAGAGGATGCTGGAGCAGGAGGAACGGACAGCGAGGATGCCGTCCCGGCAAGGAAAGGCCGGCGGCGGAACAATAAGAAGAAGAAGAGCAAGGAAGTACTGGTTGTCGAGCAGTCCGGCAAGGAAGCTGCCGCCAAGAAGACATAGGCTGGTGGCTCCGGCAAGGAGCCCACCCCTGTAGCAGCAGCTGACAAGCAGGACGGCTCCGACAAGTAGTACTGTAAGATCCACCGCACCAAGGGCCACGATCTCCAGAACTGCAAGAGGGTAGAGTACCTCGTAGAACAGCAGAAGGCTGAATACGAGCGTCGCGACAAGGAGAAGGCCCAAGGAGGCGGAGGAGAGTCCGGCAAGAAGCGGCCGTTCAATGGCCGGGGAGGACGCCGCGGCATGGCTAAGCAGCGGCAAGGAGACAGACCTCCCCGGGGCCGCGACAAGGATGAAGACGAAGACGATGATGAGGACATGGACGATGGAGACAACAGCGAGCAGGAGTTCCAGAAGGCCACAGAAGTTCTGTGCGTCGATGGAGGTGCCTCTCTGCACACTTCCCACCGCCAACTCAAGCAATGGGTGCGGGAAGTGAATGCAGCTGAGCCACCCGTCGAGTCGCGTAGGCTGCTGAAGTGGTCCGGCACGCCCATCATCTTCGACCTTGAGGACCACCCTGACCGCACAACTGCGGTCGGGTGTTTGCCGATGTTGGTTTCGCCAACTATCCGCAACCTCAAGGTCACCAAGATGTTGGTTGACGGCGGGGCCGGCCTCAACTTGATCTCCTCCGCTGTCATCAAGAAGCTGCAGATCCCCGACAACGAGCTCGAGGAGACCGGGATGTTCCAAGGAATCAACCCGGGAAGGAGCTAACCAAAGGGGAATATCACACTGCTAGTGACCTTTGGCGGAGAGCTAAACTTCAGGACTGAGAGGATCACGTTCGACGTTGCCGATATCCCATTACCATACAATGGGATACTTGGCCGTCCTGCGCTCGCCAAATTCATGGCAGCCTCCCACTATGCTTACAACATGCTCAAGATGCCAGGGCCAATAAGCGTCATCTCTGTCCCTGGCGACAAGAAAGATGCGCTTATCTGCGCCGACAAGATCTACCGGGACGCAGCAGCTGCGGCAGACAGCAAGACACTTGCCGCTGAAGCTCCCGGGGGGAAGACCAAGACCAAGTCCGGCAAGAGCTCTGGGGCCCACTCCGGCAAACGCACCTCTTCGGAGTGCTGCGCTGCCGTCGAGGACGCACCATCGAGCTCCACCGGCATGTGCAAGAAAGGAATGGCAGCTCCCCCTGCAACCAAGAAGGTGTCCGCCAAGGAGGACGGCACTGGTGGTACGTTCACCATCAGTGCTATGCTTGATCCCAAATAGGAAAGCGCGCTCATTGCCTTCCTGCGGGCGAATGTCGACGTGTTTGCATGGCAACCGTCTGACATCCCCGGCGTTCCCAGAAAGGTAATTGAGCACAAACTTGCTGTTTGTCCTCACGCGCGGCCCGTCAAGCAGAAGGTCAGGAAGCAAGCAGTGGAGCGCCAAGAGTTTATTGCCGAGGAGATCAAGAAGTTGGAAGCAGCAGGCCTTGTTAGAGGTGTACTTCATCCCACGTGGCTGGCCAATCCAGTTGTCGTGCGCAAAGCTAATGGGAAGTGGAGACTTTGTATAGACTTCACTGATGTGAATAAAGCTTGTCCCAAGGATCCATTTCCCTTGCCGCGCATTGACCAGATTGTTGACTCCACGGCTGGATGTGAGTTGCTTTCATTTCTCGATGCATACTCAGGGTACCATCAGATATTCATGGCTGAGGAAGATGAAGAGAAAACCGCATTCATTACTCCATGTGGCACTTACTGTTTCATACGTATGCCCTTTGGACTCAAGAATGCGGGCTCAACATTTGCAAGGGTGGTCCACACTGCTTTGGAGCCACAGATACACAGGAATGTAGAAGCCTACATGGATGATATAGTGGTCAAGAGCAAGGACAAAGATACCCTGATACAAGACCTAGAAGAAACCTTTGAGAATCTGCGCAAGATACAACTCAAGTTGAACCCCGAGAAGTGCGTTTTCGGAGTCCCCTCCGGCAAGCTTCTCGGGTTCTTTGTGTCCCAGAGGGGGATTGAAGCCAATCCCGACAAGATCAAGGCCATCGAGCAGATCGAAGCCCCAAAGCGCGTCAAGGACGTACGGAGACTTGCTGGTTGTGTGGCTGCCCTCAGCAGGTTCATTTCAAAGTCTGCAGAACGCGCCCTGCCTTTCTTCAAAGTCTTGAAAAAGGCAGGTCCTATGAAATGGACTCCGGAAGCGGAGGCAGCGCTGCGCGACTTGAAAGGATACCTGTCCTCTACTCCAATACTTGTCGCACCTAAGCCACAAGAAAAGTTGCTGCTATACTTAGCAGCAACCAATCAAGTGGTTAGTGCTGCGTTGGTAGCGGAAAGGGAGGCAGAGGAAGAGCCCACGGCCCCGGCAAGCACCTCCAGCGACAAGCAGGGGGCTCCCCCGACAAGCTCTGGCCCCGACAAGAAAGAGTCTGCGCAGGTGTAAGGAGAAGTGCGAAAGAAGATGGTGCAGCGCCCAGTGTATTTTGTAAGTTCCCTCTTGCAGGGGGCTAGGTCAAGATACTCTGGGGTGCAGAAGTTGCTTTTCGGCCTCCTCATGGCCTCGAGAAAGCTGCGCCATTACTTCCAAGCGCACGAGATAACGGTGGTCACTCGCTTTCCGTTGAAGAGCATATTGCAAAATCCAGAAGCAACAGGCAGGATCGTCGAGTGGGCACTAGAGCTGTCAAGCTTTGGTCTCAAGTTTGAGAGTACTTCAACTATCCAGAGCCGAGCATTGGAAGAGTTCATAGCAGAATGGACACCAACACCAGACGAAGAAGTCCCAGAGACAAGCATCCCCGTCGAAGAAGCGAGCAAGGAATGGATAATGTACTTAGATGGTGCTTTCTCGCTGCAAGGCGCCGATGCTGGTGTGCTGCTTGTCGCACCCACCGGGGAGCACCTCAAGTATGTCGTCCAAATGCACTTTCCCAAGGAGCAAGCGACAAACAATACTGCTGAGTATGAAGGATTGCTTGCCGGCCTCAGAATTGCGGCCGAACTTGGGATCAAGAAGCTAATTGTGCGGGGAGACTCACAGTTGGTGGTCCGACAAGTAAACAAGAGCTACCAGAGTCCTTTGATGGAAGCCTACGTCGATGAAGTAAGGAAGCTTGAAGAACACTTTGAAGGCCTGTAGATGGAGCACGTTCCAAGAGCTCAAAATGATATTGCAGATGGCCTGTCAATGTGTGCTGCATTGAAGTTACCTGTGGAACCAGGGACCTTCATGCTCAAGCTAACTCAACCTTCCGTTATACCATCAGTTGGGCAAAGCAAGAAGAGAAAGTTGGCCTCCGGTGACTACCTGCCGGCGGATCTCCCTGAAGCCGCCGCCGAGGTCCCCAAGATCAACGATCGAGTTGCTGAGGGACAGTCTGCTCCTGCAGACCCAAGGGTCTGTACAGTTGAAGCAGGCGTTCCCAACAAGTCTTGCCCCGGCAGGCTTGCCGGGGAACACTCAGCTCCGGCAGAGCCGCAGGTTCTTGCCGTGGAAGCTGATGTTCCCGCAGCAGCACTGATGCCTTTAGTCCTTGCTGTTGAGCCTCAAGCTCCGGCATGGGCACAGCAAATTGTCCATTTTCTTCAAACTGGAGAACTTCCCGACGAGCCAAAAGAGATAGAAAGAATAACCAGGCAGTCAAGTATGTACTTCGTTGGCAATGAATTGTACAGAAGAAGACTCAATGGTGTCAGATTGAAGTGCATTTCCCGGTAAGATGGACAGAAGCTTTTGGCAGAAATACATGGAGGCATATGTGGCCACCACATTGGCGCAAGAGCACTTGCCGGGAAAGCGTTCCGGCAAGGTTTCTTTTGGCCAGAAGCCCTCCAAGATGCGACTGCACAAGTAACCAAGTGTGAAGCGTGCTAGTTCCATGCCAAGCAAATACATCAACCAGCTCAAGCTCTCCAGATGATCCCTTTGTCCTGGCCCTTCTCGGTCTGGGGGCTCGACATCCTCGGCCCCTTTCCCCGCGCAGTCGGGGGCTTTGAGTACTTGTACGTCGCAATCGACAAGTTCACAAAGTGGCCAGAAGTGGAACCAGTGAGAAAGGTGACCGCACAGTCAGCAGTGAAGTTCTTCAGATCAATTGTTTGCCGTTTCGGAATCCCTAACAGGATCATCACCGACAACGGCACACAGTTCACAAGTCGCACCTTCATGCAGTACGTCCAAGACCTTGGCGCCAAGGTCTGCTTTGCTTCTGTTGCTCACCCGAGGAGTAACGGTCAAGCGGAGAGGGCAAATGCTGAAGTGCTGCGCGGGCTCAAGACAAGAATTTTCGACAGGCTGCACAAGTGCGGAAGAAACTGGATCGAGGAGTTGCCGGCGGCTCTTTGGTCAATCAGGACGACACCAAATCGAGCCACTGGGCAGACACCCTTTGCTCTTGTCTATGGAGCAGAAGCAGTTCTCCCCACGGTACTCGTATACGGGTCTCCTCGAGTGCTCGCTTACGACGAGCTCGAGCAAGAGCAACTGCGGCAAGATGACGCACTGCTCCTCGAGGAGGACCGTCTCCAGGCTGCTGTACGAGCTGCTCGATACCAGCAAGCCTTGCGTCGCTATCATAGCCGCAAGGTCAAGGCCAGGACTCTCGAGGAAGACGACCTTGTTCTTCGGCGCGTTCAGTCCGCCAAGAATTCCAACAAGTTGATGCCGAAGTGGGAAGGCCCTTATCGGGTGAGACAAGTCACGAGGCCCGGCGCTGTCTGCCTTGAGACCGAAGAAGGCTTACCGGTGAGCAACTCCTGGAACATTGAGCATCTTCGCAAGTTTCACCCATGAGGCGCGGTTGCCGTGATCCGCTCCGGCAACCACCTTTTATACAAGTCTTGCCGCTGTTGCATGTAAACCTTTGTGCAAAGCCGGGCGCAGACCCCGTGCATCAGTAAAACTTTTGTGCTTCGCACTATTTGTCATTTCATGCCTTTCCTTTTACTTGCATGTATCATCTGACACTTTGTGCAGCACACATCCCCGGTAAGCAGTAATAAGCCGCAAGGCTCCATACTTGTGTTTCCACCTCTTTTCCTTTCTCTCTTAAACAGAAAAAGTGTTCCTCGCACACAAGTTTGCCGGGGGGGGGAGGAGATAGTGGTATGGACCAAGTGCTGTTCAAGAAAGGGAAGCCCTGCCGGAAAGCAAATAGCACACATAAGATAAGTTGACAAAGTTTGAGCATTCAAATTTTTAAAAATTCTTAGTTGTCTTCCTTGAACGGCCACACTTTGTATGGAAAACCTGTGCGCGGAGGAACCTACCCGTGGCTAGCCGCGCCCTTACTCTGTTTCGAGCACGCTCAACGGCTTAAGTGAGCTGCGACAAGTGTTGCGCCCTTACTTCGTTTTCGAGTTCGCTCAACAATCTAAGTGTGCTGTGACTAGCTGCGGCAAGGTTTCTTGCCGACAAGGGCATTGCCAGCAGGCTGCTAAGAATCCCGCACTCAGCGCTCGCGGCAGGGGTTCCTTTGCCGGCAAGTTCCCTAAAAGCATAGGGTGGAAAGCATACAAAGTGAAGGACCAAGCAAGGGGGATAACACTGCATTGACTATCCAAAATAAAGTTATATTACAAGATAACTTGCCGCTGTTCTAACCAACTACTACCCATGACTTAATCGACAGCGGCAAGGGAAGCAGGAAGAAGGGAGCCTAGTCTACACGGTCTCCGTCAACCCTCTTGATCTTGCCCGCCTTGGCCACGATGTGGGCGACTCGTGCCTTCAGCACTTCCATGTCAGCTTCGGGCGGCAAGGTCCGGAGGACGTTCTCAAGATTAATCCCGGGGTTGCGGTAGATGATCTTCGTCAACACCCGCTCCATAGTACCCATGCAAAGCCAGCGCGCCTCGTTAGCCAGCTGCGTGGGGATCTTCTCCCGTAGCTGCGCGAAGGCCGGCGCCACTCCTCTGAAGAACAAGCTCAGCTTGGCGCTGTGGGGGAGGCTCTCGTCGGGGGAGTACACGAGGTGCTCCGCCCTCAGCGCCACCATCTCCTTGTCAATGTTGGCGGCGGAGGCGACGAGCTCCTCGGTCCACTGCTCCACCGTCCGCTGGAAGTTGTTTTGCGAGACGGCGGCACTGTCCAGCAAGGCCCTCTCAGCACGGAGATCGTCCTTCAGCTTCGTCTCACGGTCCCGGGCGGCGTCAAGCGAGTCGGTGAGGGTGGAAACCTTCAGCTCAAAGTCTACAATGGAGTCCTTGGCGTCATTGAGCTCTTTGCCCTTCTCGGAGAGACGGACTTGCAGCTCCGAGTTGGTGTGGGCGTCCTTCTCCCGCGCCACGTTGAGCGCGGCAACCCTGTCCTCGCTCGCCTTTAAGCCCGTCTCTAACTGCGCCACCCTGGCCTCTAGATCCCTCTTGGCGGTCTCTGCGGCAGCAGCGGCATCCCTCGCCTCCTGCAGAGCCCCGCCAATGGCCTGCTCGCGAGCGGTGAGGTCGTCCTCGTGGCTATCGAGGTCGACCTTCCGCTGGTTGAGCTCTCCCTCCCGCCGAGACAAATCCTCGGCGGCCAGTCGGTGCTGCTCCTCCACCTCGGCCTTCTCGAGGAGGAACGCCTGGTGTGCCCCGGCAAGCTCTTCGCGCTCCTCCGCCAAGTTCCGGAGGGCCGCCTGGTTGGCGGCACGGAGCTCCGCGGCGCGCTTCTCCAGATCAGCACCGGCCTTGGCAGCCAGAGCCTCTCGGGACTCCAGCTTGGATTGCCTGGCCCGGTACAAGCCCAGGAGCCGACGAAGGAGTTGCTCCTCTTCAGGCTCGTTGCTGCTGCCGGGCGCGTCGACAACCCTCAGCCCGGCGGAGGCGAGAACTTCTCCGTCGAAGGTCTCCCCCTCCGCGGGTGCCCTTGATGAGGACGCCCACGGGACTTGGATAAAGACCCCGTTGGCGGCCTCCAGATAGACACCCGACCCAGCCGCGGGGGCGGCGCAGCGTCCGGCGCTCCTGCGGCCTCAGGGCCAGCAGTGCGGTCGCCGGTCCCTTCCCCAGCTGCCGCGTCAGCGGTCGGGGCGGTCTCCTCGGCGGCTGGCTCGTCAGCACCAGCCATTCCTTCAATGGTGGTGGCGTCGCCACCATTACCGCGCACGTCCTCCTCGGCGATGGTCTCCGTCTCCATCGGCTCCGAGGCGGGCAGGTTTGACAGAAGAAAAAGAAAAGAAGAATTGTCAAGCAAATATCCAAAAAGACGAATTCGAGAAAAGAAAAGTACAAGGGCTACCTGCGCGGGCCTCTTCAGCAACGGGGTCCCTCGCCGGGGAGTTCTCCCTTGGCGGCGTAGTAGAAGCCCCCGCCGGTGGAGGGCCGCTAGCGCCTTCCCTTGGCGGGGTGTCCACCCTTGTCGGGGTGCTCGCCCTTGGCGGGGTACTCACCCTTGGCGGAGTACCCGCCCTTGGCGGAGCACCTTCCCTCGCCGGGGAGTTCCTCCTTGGCGGGGATGGTGGAACGCGCGGCTCGTCAGGAGCAGTCTCTTGGTGCTCCTGAGGATGCGGCTCCGTTCCTGCCCAAGACAACAAGCAAACAAGACGTTAGCAAGGACAAGATCAAGCACGCCCATCAAGCAAAAAAGTGAACAAAGGACTTACGCTGGGGGCTGCGCTGGGGGCTGCTCTCCGAAGCAGCAGGCTGGTCCGGCAAGCTTGTCGCTGGCGCGTCACCCGCCGCTGCGACGGGCTCGTCGTCCTCGAGGTCAACCACAGGGATCTTGGCCCTCTTCTCCATCCTCTGGGTCAAGGTCCTGGAAGCCAAACAAGATCAGAACCAAGCGAGAGGATTCAAGACAAAAGCAACAAAAATCAAAGGAAATAAAAATTGCAAGTGCTTACTCTTCCTCCTCTTCATCGGAGCTAAGGGCGGAGAAGTCAAATTCCGCCTCGCGTGTTCCAGCATGAGGAGCTAGAGGAGAAGGCTCCCTCGGGCGCTTGGCGGGCTCCGGAGCCGTGGGTTGTGAAGACCCCGCTCCGGTCGCCCCCGAAGACCGAGGGGCGGAGGGAACACCAGAACCACTTCGGGAAGATCCCCCTCCGCTTGTTGCTTGGGCGCGGGGCGCCTCCTTGACGACCTTGCTTGTCGTGGGGACACGCGTCGAGCGACGCTGCGGCTGCTATCGAGGTGCTGGCTGCCTCGCCATCTCAGTGGCCTTGCGGAGGCGCTTCTTCGGCTGTGGCGGAGGACTTGGTGGTGGCGGAGAGTTCTCTGAGGATGAGGAGGCATCATCGAGGTTCAGTGACCCGCCAGAGTCTTCGTCAGAATCGCCAGATTCGGCGTCCTCCTCGGCGGGCTCACTGGACTCGGTACCCTGCTCGGCGGCCTCGCTCGTCCCGGCAGGCTCCCCGGCAAGTTCCGCGGCAAGCTTCCCCGCGGGCCTCAGCAGTTTGAGGATCTCCTCCTCCTCGGCCTGACTCACCGCGCCCGCCGCTTCTGCTTCCTCCACGGTGTACCCAAACTCACCCGCGGCCGCCGCTGCAGCGGCCTCCTCCATCCTGTTGGCTATATATGCCACATCCCGGTCGGTGGTCGCCCGGGTGAGGCCCTTTTTCTCCTCGGGGTTGCGCGGCCGTTCAACCAGACTGTCAAAGAAAGTTTGAATGGTCTCTGCTGAAGGCGTCAGCCAGGTGGGAACAACCCCGTGTGAATTGCACTCAGGCATTGCCGCGCGGATGGCACTAAGAGCAGTATTGTTGCACAATGGAACTACTCCCCGGGACGGGGTGAACCACTCCTTGTGCTTGGGGTCGTGCTTAAACAGCGAGCGGACCATTCCCTTGAGCTCCAAAACGGTGAAGTTATAATTCAGCCCGGGGCGCAGCCTCATGCGGTCTGTCACGTTACCGAACTCCCAAGCAGGCCTCTTCCTTTCCTGCAGGGGAGCAATGCGGCGGCGGAGGAAATCAGCCCCGACTTCACCTACAGTAAGGTTGGCGGCCCGGAGGCGAAGGATCCTAGTAAGGGCAATCTGCAGCTTATCGTCCTCCGGGGCCAAATCACTCCAATCCTTGCCGCGCACTACTGCAGTCCGGCGCGGCGAGGTGAACTGCTGGGGTTCATCTTCCATAACCCAACACCAATCAGCCCTCCACTCCTCCCACTTGCCGCGGAGCTCTCCAATCAAGTATGCCTCCTTCTTGTTGATCCTGAAGATCCAGGAGATGCCGCCGGAGAGTGGGGATCCAGACTCTACTCTAGGCGTGAAGAAGTGGCGGAAGAGGGCTACGTTGGGGTGGACCCCGACGAAGTTTTCGCACAGATGTGCGAAAATGGCCATTGTAAGGACGGCGTTCGGGGTGAAATCTAGGAGGTGGAATCCATATGTGTTCATCACATCACAGAAAAACTCGGAGTAGGGAGGACAAAGGCCACAGTGGAAGAACAGAGCAAAGTAGTAGTAACCTCCCGGGTACATGTCGATGGCTTCGACGGGGAGGACTCTGGTGCGCGGGTGAGCCTTCGTCTCCCTCGCCCAGAACAGGTAATACTTGTCCCGCAACTCCCTCGCGCCGAGCCTCGGCGGGAAGACCACCATCCTCTCCCGCATGGCTGCCAGCTTCGCCGCCTTGTCGGACTTGTCGCTCTTCGCCTTGCTGCTCTTCGGGGCCATGGCGGGGACGGCGAGAAGGGCCAGCGGTGCCGAAGAGACAGGCGACGGCGGAAGAAAGGTGGAGCTCGGCTCTCTGTCGAACTTTAGGGAGGCGGAGGGCAGCGGGGGTTTCTGGAGATTGAAGACACAACGAAAGCAATGGGGGGAAACTGCCCCTGCTTCCTCTGCTTTTAAGGGGGAAGTGGGGGACGTTCTGCATTTTCCCATTAAAGAAAACAGGCCACGATCTCTCCCACGACGCCGCAATCGACGCGTGCCGTTAGGGAGAGATGTGGCAGATGCGGAGTGGGAAACGGCGCGCTGTGGGCCGCGTGTGCCCGTGCACTGTTTTGGGCCTGGCCCAACAGCGCTCGACACCGTGTGTGGCCCAGGCCCGGGGCTCCTGTCGGTGTACTAGAGTAGGGGTACCTTAGTATCCCGACTTGTGCACGAGCAGTAGCAGCGTCCCGTGGTCTGGCTCACCACGCGCCCGCCAAGGCCCGCTCTGAATCCCTTGAAGCCATTCAAGAACAAAGTATCTAAGTTAAGAAACAAGACCCCGGCAAGAGGAGCTTGCCGAGAAGGCCGCACCAGGCTCAAGGCTATCACTTCAGCACAAGACCCTAGCAAGAGGAGCTTTCCAGGAAGGCCGAAGAACAGCATCTCAAAAGATATGTCATGGCGCATAGCGCGCCCCGACAGGGCCCGGAGAGCGACAAGCTTCCGGGCCCGGCAAGATAGCGACCCCGGCAAGGTGCTTGCCGGGGGAGGCTTACACTGTGTGCCTGCGCTCCAGCTCATCTGGCCACGCGTCGCCCTGGGGCCCTTCCAGGGGCACGTGGCAGATGGCTGTGCAGCCTGGGGGACACGGTGGCAAGACACGATGACGAAGCTACCATCGTGGCAAACGGAGACGCCCGGGCGGGCGCTTTTGGGGTGACGGCGACGGTCATTCAATGCCTTTGTCCCCCACCGTCTGGGTTAGGTATAGATCACTGTGCGTGCACTGTACATACACTGTACATGCACTGTTACAACTACCACCAATTTTACGCTTTTACCCTCGTCTACGTTGATACCTGTCGGTGACCCCTTTGAGCTATAAAAGGAGGCCCATGCACAACGTAGAAGGGGTTCGATTCCAGAAACTTGATCACTCCCACGCTCGGTGTAGCTAGTACTGTAGATCTTCAAGCTCCCGAGCTTGAGAACTCAATACAACCAAGGCAGGAGTAGGGTTTTACGCGTCCGCGTGGCCCGAACCTGGGTAAACTGCTCGCGTGTGCCCCTCGATCTGCTCTTTGTGCTCCCTCCGCTCCCTTGCCGTACCGTAAAAGGGGCTCTGGTCCCATAGGTGTTCGTGGGCGATCAGTTTCCCCGACAAATGTAAACAAAGAATGAGTTCATTACAGTACCTTTGAGTGGTGGTTTGTTTTCTTATACTAACGGAGCTCACGAGATTTTTGGCTAAGTTTTGTGTTGTAAAGTTTTCAAGTTTTGAGTATGGCTTTGATGGACTATGTTTGTTTTTGACATATTCTATTTTTCTTGTGTTGTTTGCTTATTTTGATGAATCTATGAGTAGTATCGGGGGGTATGAATCATAGAGAAGTTGTAATATAGTAGGTTTAACACCAATATAAACAAAGAATGAGTTCATTACAGTACCTTTGAGTGGTGGTTTGTTTTCTTATACTAACCGAGCTCACGAGATTTTTGGCTAAGTTTTGTGTTGTGAAGTTTTCAAGTTTTGAGTATGGATTTGATGGACTATGGAACAAAGAGTGGCAAGAGCCTAAGCTTGGGGATGCCCAAGGCACCCCAAGGTAAAATTCAAGGACAACCAAAAGCCAAAGCTTGGGGATGCCCCGGGAAGGCATCCCCTCTTTCGTCTTCGTCTATCGGTAACTTTACTCGGGACTATATTTTTATTCACCACATGATATGTGTTTTGCTTGGAGCGTCATGTATGATTTGGGTCTTTGCTTTTTAGTTTGCCGCAATAATCCTTGCTGGACACACATTTTGAGAGGGATAATTATGATTTAGAATTTATTAGAATACTCTATGTGCTTCACTTATATCTTTTGAGCTAGATATTTTTGCTCTAGTGCTTCACTTATATCTTTTAGAGCACGGTGGTGGTTTTATTTTGTAGAAATTATTGATCTCTGATGCTTCACTTATATCCTTTTGTGAGTCTTTTAGAACATCATGGTAATGTGCTTTGGTTATAAAACTAGTCCTAATATGATAGGCATCCAAGATGAGTATAGTAAAAACTTTCATAAAAAGTGCATTGAATACTAAGAGAAGTTTGATACTTGATGATTGTTTTGAGGTATGAGAATGGTGGCATTAGATTCATGCTAGTAGAGTAGTTGTGAATTTGAGAAATACTTGTGTTAAGGTTTGCAAGTCCCGTAGCATGCACGTATGGTAACCATTGTGTGACAAATTTGAAGCATGAAGTATTTCATTGAGTGTCATCCTTAGTGTGGAGGTCGGGATCGCGCGATGGTTAACTCCTACCAACCCTTCTCCTAGGAGCATCCGTGTAGTACTTTGTTTTGAGGACTTCTAGATTTTTGCAATAAGTATATGAGTTCTTTATGACTAATGTTGAGTCCATGGATTATACGCACTCTGATCCTTCCACCATTGCTAGCCTCTCTTGTACTGCGCAACTGTCGCAGGTACCACACACCCACCATATACCTTCCTCAAAACAACCACCATACCTACCTATCGTGGCATTTCCATGGCCATTCCAAGATGTATTGCCATGCAACTTTCCACCATTCCGTTTGCTATGACACGCTTCATTATTGTCATATTGCCATGCATGATCATGTAGTTGACATGGTATTCGTGGCTAGGCCACCATGCATAATTTTTCATACATCTCACTCTTGATTCATTGCACATCCCGGTACACCACCGGAAACATTCATATAGAGTCATACTTTGTTCTAGTATCGAGTTGTAATATCGAGTTGTAAATCAATATAAGTGTGATGATCATCATTATTAGAGCATTGTCCCTAAGAAAAAAAGAAAAAGAGGAAGAAAAAAGAAGAAGAAAAGGCCAAAGAAAAAAAGAAAGGCGCAAAAGAAAAAAAAAGAAAAAAAGGAAAAGAAAAAAGGGACAATGCTACTACCTTTTTCCACACTTGTGCTTCAAAGTAGCACCATGATCTTCATGATAGAGAGTCTCTTTTTTAGTCACTTTCATATGCTAGCGGGATTTTTTCGTTATAGAACTTGGCTTGTATATCAACAATGGGCTTCCTCAAATGCCCTAGGTCTTCGTGAGCAAGCAAGTTGGATGCACACCCACTTAGTTTCTTTTGTTGAGCTTTCAAACATTTATAGCTCTAGTCCATCCGTTGCATGGCAATCCCTACTCACTCACATTGATATCTATTGATGGGCATCTTGATACGTCCAAAACGTATCTATAATTTCTGCTTGCTCCATGCCTCTTTTGGGTGATATTGCTATGATATTTATACACTTCCATACACTTTTGATCATATTTGGACTAACCTATTAACTCAGTGCACCCCAGTGCCAGTTTCTGTTTTTTGCTGTTTTTGTATTTCAGGTTTTCCCATTACGAGAAGTGCCAGAAAAATCCCGGAAAAATTATATAAAAAATCAGCGTTCCGGAAGCTTCCATGCGGCCAAAGTAGGGCCAGAGGGGGGCCACAGGGGCTCCAGGCGGCCTGCCCAGGCGGCCACCCTCCTGGCCGCGCCGGGGGGGCGCCTGGGCCCCCGAGACCTCCGATGATGCCCCCCTTTGGCATATATTTAACACCCGTCACAGAAACCCTGATTCTGGACCCCTTTTCTCCAGACGCAATTCCGATCTCCGCCGCCATCGCCATCAAGCTTCGGGGGACCAGAATTCCTGTGCTGGCACCCTGTCAGGACGGGGAAGTGCCCCCGGATTCATCTCCATCGACGTTGCTTCCTCCCTCCATGATGCGGGAGTAGTTCCTCCTCGGGGCTGATGTTCTTACCAGTAGCTATGTGGTCAATTCTCTCTCCCATGATGTGATCTTCGTTGTGGTCATAGGCTATGTTAATCTAGGGTGATCCCATGATATTTCCCCTTCCTCTATGTATTGGATTGATGTACTCACTTGTCTTTATCTAGTATAATCCTCGAGACCAAGGTGACAGCGGTCTATTGGACATGGATTGGAAAAATATTTTCATGAGTGATTTCCTCTCTTGTGTGTTGATTGAAGATTGAGAGTCTCTTGGTGCTTGTCTTTGACTATCCTTTAGATATGTTGTGGTGATTGTGGGACTCTCTTTGGATGGCCGCGGTGACATTGGGAAATCCTTAGATTGAGAACTACGAACTTTGAGGTGTGCTTTTGTAGCCCTACATAATTCTCGTCCTCTCTTGACCACGAAGGAATGACCTCCGAGTGTGTCCCCTTTGCATGTTTTATGGGAAATATCATGTTATTCGATTATGTTAATGTTGTTGAGAGTTGCCACTAGTGAAAGTATGAACCCTAGGCCTTGTTTCCACCATTGCAATACCATTTGTGCTCACGTTTACCACTTGTTTGCTTGCTGCACTTTTTATTACAGATTTATATTACTTTGTTTTGCCATCCATATCACTTGCCATTTAACATCTCTTCGCCGAACTAGTGCACCTATACATCTGACAAGTGTATTAGGTGTGTTGGGGACACAAGAGACTTCTTGTATCTTAGTTGCAGGGTTGCTTGAGAGAGACCATCTTCAACCTCTACTTCCCTGAGTTCGATAAACCTTAGGTCATCCACTTGAGGGAAATTGCTGCTGTCCTACAAACCTCTGCGCTTGGAGGCCCAACATAGTCTACAAGAGTAGAAGCGTGTGTTGACATCAAGCTATTTCTGGCGCCGTTGCCGGGGAGGTGAGCGCTTGAAGGTATATCTTTAGATCTTGCAATTAAATCCTTTTGTTTCTTGTTTTTATTTCACTAGTTATGTTTATGGAAAATCGTGCTATTGGATCGTTGCTTGCGGGAAGACGCCCCACACCTGTGGTGGTTGCTCCTCCCCCTACTGAAATTGTGCCCTATAAAATACCATCTGGTATTATGGATTATGTTTTGGCTAATCGTTACGCAGGAGACAGACATCCCGGTGAACACTTGCTATATCTGTCACAACTATGTTCATTATTTAAGCTTGCAGGTGTATCAAGGAAGTTTGTCATGAGGAAATTATTTGCCTTGTCACTGAAAGGAAAAGCATTGGAATGGTATAGGCTACTAGATGACTCTCACCTGCTGGATTGGGAAGAGATCCAGTCTCTCTTTTACTCCAAGTTTTATCCTCTTCATGAAGTCCATGAGAATAGGAATTATATTTATAATTTCTATCCTCATGACGGAGAGAGCATAGCTCAAGCTTGGGGGAGACTGAAAATGTTAATGCTAAAATGTCCTAACCATGGGCTCCCCAAAGATATGATTATTACTAATTTCTATGCGAGGCTTTCTCGACAGGATAAAGATTTGCTCGACGCTTCCTCTATGGGTTCTTTCACAAACAAAAAGATTGATGCTAAATGGGAACTCCTTGAAAGAATTCAATGCAACACTGAAGATTGGGAGATCGACAAAGGTAAAGAGTCAGGTATAATTTATGAGTATGATTGCATTAAGTCCTTTGTTGAAACTACAAGTTTTAATAAGTTTAGTGCTAAGTTTGGGCTTGATTCTCAACTCCTTGTTGATTTCCTCAAATCTTTTGCTTCACATCTTAATATGCCTAAGGAGGATTGGATCAAGTATCATAAACCTTTTAAAGAGACTTGCAAAGAAAATGAAATTGTTCATGATGATTGCAACATGCATGATCCAATTCCTAAAAATGAAGTTTTATATAAGCATGTTAATTTTTGTGGAGTGGATAGACCTTGTGAAGGGCCTACGATCGAAGAAGAGAAGTATTGTAAGCAACATAAGCATGAAAGAACAATCACTTGGGTCAGAGATTTAAATGAAATTGCTAGAGAATTGTGTGACCTTTATCCTTTTACTTGTGAACTTTGCCGTATAGAGGGTCACTTTAATTTTCAATGCATGAATTTTCAAAACATAACTGTTAACCAGTTCTGTGATAACATGATCACCTCTGATCTTTATGATGAGCTTATGCTATTTTTGATGTGTGAAGAGTTAACAAAAAAGACTTCTTGGCTAGATGTTAATGCCACAGGAATAAAAACACTTTGCAAAATTGCCATCTCTATTGTGTTGTTAATTGCCATGAAAATGATTACATAAGTAAGATTAGAAAGGAGGGAACTTTACCAAAGTGTAAAAATGTCTCTTATATTTCTGCTAATAAAAAGGAGAGTATCTCCCAAGTTTCCCCTATTGTTTCTAATGATAAACCAGGATATGTGGAGAAGCTTCATCTCCAACCACTCCCTCCTAAGGTGAAGAAGAAGAAAAAGAAGAGGAGGAGGAAGAGGAGCAAGAAGGAAGAAGAATGGGTATCAACCTGGCCTGAGCATATTCCCCCCATCAACTTTTATCCTAACGGTTGTAATTTTAAAGAAAAAGGTGAAGTTTTTTGCCTTAATTATCATCTTGATGATACGTCCGTAGGTACTATTGAAGATGATTTTGATTATGATATGCATGTTACTTATTGTGATTTGGAAAATGATGATAATGCTACTTATGATCTTGAAAATCTTTTTGGTACCAACTCTGAAAGTGATGATATTGAAAGCTCTAAGCTTGGGGATAGGATTGCAAATCCTTTACCCACTAGTGATGTGACAATTGATAATTCTTTTGCTAGTAAGAATAAAGACAACATGATTACAAATATAGTTGCTAGCAATGATAATGCTCTTCTCTACTATGATGATGTTATAACTCCAATCTATAGTGATTATAAAGGTACTTATGACATAAGGAGAAATTATCCTTATGAAACTTGTCATGATCTTGGAGGGAATTACTCCCTTGTTGAACACCTCCCTCCTAATACACAATTAATCTATAGTGTTCAAGTTGTTTATGATAGTCCTACTCCCACTATTACCAATGAGAAAGATTATGCTTATGTGGAGAGTAAGAGTACCTTTTTGCATGTGGATCATGGTAACAATGCTTTATGTGATGCTTATATTGTTGAGTTTATTCGTGATCCCACTGAAAATTATTATGAGGAGGGAACATATGCTTATAGATATTTCAATAATATCAAGTTCCCTCTCTTTATGTTGAAGGTTTTGAAGCTGCACTTGTTTTGTCTTCCTATGCTTATTGCTTTGTGCTTCAATGAATTATTCTATTGCAATATTCCTATGCATAGGAAGCATGTTAGGCTTAAATGTATTTGGTATTTGCTTCTTGATGCTCTCTTTTGTTCTTCAACTCTTATTCCTACGAGAGCATCATTAAAGTCTTATGCCTAGCTTAAAGGCATAAAAGAAAGCGCTTTTGGGAGGCAGCCCACAATGAATAAAATTCTATTTTGCTTTTGTTGTGTCTTGATGTTGTTACTACAGTAGCATCATCATTGTATCTTTACTTTTCAACTTTGTGCCAAGTGTAGCCTCTGATTGCAAGAAAGTTCAAAAGTTGTGACGTGCTGTCCAGGAAACAGATTCTGTCCTTGGATAGAAAAATTCGTATAAAATCACCAGATCATCTTTTTGGTCTGAATTTTTTCGACAGCGTGCTCTATACAGTTGTCTTTCGTGCATCTGTTTTGAGTTTTTTTATTAGAGTTGCAGAAGTTCCCCGAAAAGAATCATTTACTACCTGCTGTTCTGTTTTTCACAGATTCTGTCATGTTTTGCCTTTCCTTCATTTTGCAAACCTTGAGCTTGCTTTTTCTTTGCAAAAACCTTTTGGCAATCTTGAGAAACAGTAGACCTTCAAGAATATCCTTATTTCCAGCAAGGAACAATTATTTTATTATGGGCACTAACCTCGCTAATCAGATTATGATGAGTTATGTATGAAGGGAGTTTTCAAGTGTGCGAGGGAAGATGATAAAAAGATTCAGGAGTGTCAAACGCTCAAGCTTGGGGATGCCCCCGTGCACCCCCAAGAAATATTCAAGGATACTCAAGCGTCTAAGCTTGGGGATGCCCCCGTGCATCCCCTTCTCCATCAACATTATCAGTTCGTCTTTCGTTCCACTATATTTTTATCACTTCATGTGTTATGTGCTATGCTTGGAGCGTCTTGCTTTTAGTTTTCCTTTTTAGTTTTCTTTAGCTTTTCATAACGAGTCGGAACTCAGCTTTCTTTATGTGGGAGAGAAACACGCTCCACTTCTACCTAGAACATAACATAGAATTTTCATGTCTATCTTTGCTGTGTGTGTTCTTTGTCTTTCAATAGCTACTATCATGTCCAGCTCTTAGTTTTCATGCTTATCTTTTTAAAGAGCTTTTGTTTAGTTGGTTGCTTGAACTCTCTTTAGTTATCATGCTTATCTTATTAAGAGAGTTTGCTTCTGTTGCATTGGTTGATATGTCTATGATAAAGATGCTACGTGCATAATGGTGCTTAGTAGTTCATGTTTTCTTATGGTTAGTCTCAAATAGCTGGGGGTCCCAATGTGTTATTGGAGTACCAACATGATTTTTTTGCCCATGATGTGGTATGGTTTAGTAATATCTTCCTTCGAGAATTTATTTTGATTGACTTGGCGTATGCTCACGCATATTTAAGACTGTAAAGAAAGTCTGTCAAGCCTTGATGATCTTTTGTTTCTGAGTAGCGATATAACTTCCATGCCTGATTCAATGTTGCTTTGTCGCTCTGCATGATTATGACTGTCATTGCTCTCTTAGTTGGTCGCTCCCAGTCTTTTGCTAACCTCCACCTGTACTAAGCGGACTGACTGCTTGTGCATCCAAATTCTTTTAAACCAGTTATGCCATATGAGTCCACCATACCTTCCTACATGGTATTTACTTGCCATTCCTAACGGAGACTTGCATGTACCATCTCGAAATTATTCAAAAAAAATGCATTCCTATTTTGTGCCTCTGTTCTAAGTTCATGAGGAAGTAGCAGTTAATTCATGATCTTTTTAAGTTGGACAAGCTTCACCCCAGGATTGCATATATAATGTGCAAACCCATAATACGAGAAGGAACTGGCATTGAGTGCGCCCGGCTCAAAATAATATAACAAACAAACCCTCCTTCACGCTTTGTTCATGAGAAATCAGAAAACTTTGGCAGTGATAAACAAAGGAGATTAAGAGGATGTGATCGTCCTCATTCGGGAGCCGTTCCTCGAAACTTGTCCATCTCAAGAAGTGATTGAGTTGTCTGCTAGCATTCATTGACGAAACATGCATAATCTAAAATAATAATAATTATTACCTCTGTTTTTAAAACCAAGAGCTCTGGTACATGTTTTGTCTTTGTTTCCGACTACGGGTTTTCAACCTTGCCAACAAAAGCCACGGTTCGAGAGTCTCCACCTTCTTTTAAAGCACCAACTACTGAGAGCATGATTGTCATTCTGAGTGTAATGTGCATTGTCCCAAAGTAGCATTGTCTTTTGCATGATTGTGATATCGTTTATTTTGAAATGATTGTATCTAGTCATCACTTAAACCTTGGAGGTGCCCCTGCATTTATGTTTTGCTTCACTAAAGGGGGCAAGCGAGATATCACTTTATCATATTTGCACACCATGCTCATTACAAATCTATTTGATGTTTCAGTATCATATTGTAAAACTTTCAGTTCTTTGTGATTTTCTCATGAGGCAACTTAATTACTACAGATTCATTGTCTCAGTAAGCTTTTGTCATATGACTATGAAAAATCCTTATATGGTTAATAGCATGTCACCACAGACATTATTCTTGTTATCATTTACCTACTCGAGGACGAGCAGGAATTAAGCTTGGGGATGTTGATACGTCCAAAACGTATCTATAATTTCTGCTTGCTCCATGCCTCTTTTGGGTGATATTGCTATGATATTTATACACTTCCATACACTTTTGATCATATTTGGACTAACCTATTAACTCAGTGCACCCCAGTGCCAGTTTTTGTTTTCTGCTGTTTTTGTATTTCAGGTTTTCCCATTACGAGAACTGCGAGAAAAATCCCAGAAGAATTATATAAAAAATCAGCGTTCCGGAAGCTTCCATGCGGCCAAAGTAGGGCCAGAGGGGGGCCACAGGGGCTCCAGGCGGCCTGCCCTGGCGGCCACCCTCCTGGCTGCGCCGGGGGGGCGCCTGGGCCCCCAGACCTCCGCTGATGCCCCCCTTTGGCATATATTTAACACCCGTCGCAGAAACCCTGATTCCGGACCCCTTTTCTCCAGACGCAATTCCGATCTCCGCCGCCATCGCCATCAAGCTTTGGGGGACCAGAATTCCTGTGCCGGCTCCCTGTCGGGACGGGGAAGTGCCCCCGGATTCATCTCCATCGATGTTGCTTCCTCCCTCCATGATGCGGGAGTAGTTCCTCCTCGGGGCTGAGGTTCTTACCAGTAGCTATGTGGTCAATTCTCTCTCCCATGATGTGATCTTCGTTGTGATCATAGGCTATGTTAATCTAGGGTGATCCCATGATATTTCCCCTTCCTCTATGTATTGGATTGATGTACTCACTTGTCTTTATCTAGTATAATCCCCGAGACCAAGCTGACAGCATTCTATTGGACATGGATTAGTACCCCAACTTGTGCACGTGCAGTAGCAGCTTCCCGTGGCAGGGCTTACCACGTGCTCGCCAAGAAACGTTCTGTTCCCTATGAAGCCATTCAAGAACATAGTATACAAGTCAGAAGATCAGGGCCCCGGCAAGAGGAGCTTGCCGGGAAGGCCGCACCAGGCTCAAGGTTATCCCTTTAGCACAAGACCCTGGCAAGAGGAGCTTGCCAGGAAGGCCAAGGAACACATACATCAAGAGATGTCTCGGCGCATCATGCGCCCCAGCAGGACCCGGAGAGCAACAAGCTTCCGGGCCCGGCAAGATCACAACCCCGGCAAGGTGCTTGCCGGGGAAACCTACGCTGTGTGCCCGCGCTCAAGCTCATCTGCCCACGCGTCGCCCTGAAGCCCTTCCAGGGGCACGTGGCAGACGGCTGTGCAGCCTGGGGCACACGGTGGCAAGCCACGGTGACGAGGCTACCGCCGTGGCGAACGGAGAAGCATGGACGGACGCTTTTGGGGGCGACGGCGACGGGCATTTAATGCCCTTGTCCCCCACTGTCAAAGTTAGGTGAAGACCACTGTTCACCCACTGTTCATGCACTATTCACGCACTGTTACAACTACCACCAAAGTTACCTTTTTTTACCCTCCTCTACGTTGACACCTGTCGGTGACCCCTTTGAGCTATAGAAGGAGGCCCATGCGCAACGTAGGGGGGGTTCGAAACCTGGACAACTCTCTCGCTCGGTGTAGCTAGTATTGTAGATCTTCAAGCTCCCGAGCCCAAGAACTCAATACAACCTAGGCAGGAGTAGGGTTTTACGCGTCCGCGCGGCCCGAACCTGGGTAAAACTGCCTGCGTGTGCTCCTCGATCTGCTCTTCGTGCTCCCTCCGCTCCCTTACCGCAACGTAGAAGGGGCTTCGGTCCCATAGGTGCTCGTGGGAGGACAGTTTCCCCCGACATCTTTGGCGCGCCAGGTAGGGGGCGTCGAGGTTGTGCGAACCTGATCCGGCGCTCACGCGGGCGCAACCTTCAGCAACTTCACCAGCTTCATCAACTTCATCGACAGCATCAACATGCCTCCGAAGAAGAAGGCTTCGGAGGTCGGGGGCCCATCTGCGTCGCTCCCACCGCCACCTGAACCCACGATTGGTGGGGGAGACACCGGCGGAAGGGTGGTTGCCGGTGAGGAATCTCACAGCGCCACCAAGTCCAAGGACAAGACGGACTACCGGGCGAACTCCAAGGCCTCGGCGTCCGTTCACGCACCACGTCCCTCTCAGCAGGTGCCAGACTAGCAGCGCCGTGGTACAGGAGGTACCATACGCTTGCTGGGACAAGGACAAACCGGAGGATCGCGGGATGCTCAAGGCCAGCGTGCTGGTACGAGCAAGGCGCGGTCGCCAGGGCGAGAAACTGCTCCTTCTAACCCTGTTAGAAGTCCGAGCGTATCTCGCTCCTCGCACCGCTCGCCGCCGCTCCCCTCCTCTCCAGCAAAAGCTCTAGCAAGAGCACAGCTGCTCCTCGACTTCCCTCAAGCGACAGATAAAGCCGAAGACTGGAGGGCGACGATCCAGAGCCTCATCGCCTTCGCCAACAACGACACGCCGCAGCAGCCGGCAACGTCGCGGCCGCGGCAAGTCGACCAGACGAAGGCCGATGGAGACAAGACCGCCGGGGGTGCAACTACCGTGCACTCCCCGCCGCGGAAGCAGAAGACGCCACCCCGCCGGATCAACGTCGACGACGACTCCACGACGTCATCAGATCCGCGGGCTCGCCGCGATCAGCGCCAAGTTCTAGACGACAGGCGGCAAGAGGACGCTCGGACTCGCATCGAGCGTCGACGAGAAACCCGACGACAATTAGATCAGCGCGCTGGGACCGCTGTTGACATGCACGCGCCCGGTGAACCGGGCGACTTGCCGTACGCGGCAGGTTGCCCTGCGTTCACCCGTGAGCTGCGGCAAGTCTAGTGGCCCAGCATGAAGAATTTCAAGCCCGACGTACCCGAGAAGTACGACGGCAAGACACACCCCTCGGAGTTCCTCAGCATCTACACCATTGCGGTGCAGGCTGCCGGGGGAGGCGACGAGAAGATCCTAGCCAACTACTTCCCGCTAGTGCTTAAGCCAAACGTCCGATCTTGGCTAATGCACTTGCCGAAGAACTCCATCTCCTCATGGGCAGATCTGTTCCACCAGTTTGTTGGCGCCTTCACGGGCGGCCACAAACCCCACGGCCAGGAGAGCGATCTCCACATCCTCGCCCAGAAGGAGGGAGAGTCCCTGCGCAAATACATCCAAAGATTCAGCCGCGTCCAGCACAACATTCCCGACGTCCACCCTGCCGCGGTTATCAGCGCGTTTCAGCAGAACGTGCGTAACCGCCGGATGAGGGAGGAGATGGCCATGACCAAGATCCGGGATGTCAGCGAGCTCTACGCTCTGGCCGACAAGTGTGCGCGCGCTGAAGAGGGGAGGAGACTCCCCGGAGAGGATACTGGCGCAGGAGGAAGCGACAGTGAGGATGCCGCCCCGGCAAGGAAGAACCGGCGGCGGAATAACAGAAAGAAGAAGAGCAAGGAGGTGCTGGTTGTCAAGCAGTCCGGCAAGGAGGCTCCCGCCAAGAAGGCACGGGCTGGTGGTTCTGGCAAGGAGCCTGCCCCTGTAGCGGCAGCCGACAAGCAGGACGGCTCCGACAAGCAGTACTGCAAGATCCACCGCACCAAGGGCCACGATCTCCAGAACTACAAAAGAGTCAAGTACCTCGTAGAACAACAGAAGCCTGAATACGAGCGTCGCGACAAGGAGAAGGCCCAGGGAGGCGGAGGAGAACCCAGCAAGAAGCGGCCGTTCAATGGCCGGGGAGGACGCCGCGGCAAGGCCAAGCAGCGGCAAGGTGACAGACCTCCCCGGGGCCGCGACAAGGATGAGGATGAAGACGACGACGATGACATGGAAGAAGGAGATAACAGTGAGCAGGAGTTCCAGAAGGCCACAGAGGTTCTGTGTGTCGACGGAGGTGCCTCTCTGCACACTTCCCACCGCCAACTCAAGCAGTGGGTGCGGGAAGTGAATGCAGCTGAGCCGCCCGTCGAGTCGCGCAGGCTGCTGAAGTGGTCCGGCACGCCCATCATCTTTGACCTTGAGGACCACCCTGATCGCACAACTGCGGTCAGGTGCTTGCCGATGTTGGTCTCACCAACTATCCACAACCTCAAGGTCACCAAGATGTTGGTTGACGGCGGGGCCGGCCTGAACTTCATCTCCTCAGCTGTGATCAAGAAGCTACAGATCCCCGACAGCGAGCTCGAGGAAACCGGGTCGTTCCAAGGGATCAACCCGGGAAGGAGCAAGCCGAAGGGGAAGATTACGCTGCCAGTGACCTTTGGCGGGGAGCTCAACTTCAGGACAGAGAGGATCACGTTTGATGTTGCCGATATCCCATTACCATACAATGGGATACTTGGCCGTCCTGCCCTCGCCAAGTTCATGGCAGCTTCCACTATGCATACAACGTACTCAAGATGCCGGGGCCGATAAGCGTCATCTCTGTCCCTGGTGACAAGAAGGACGCACTTATCTGCGCCGACAAGATCTACCGGGATGCAGCAGCCGCAGCAGGAAGCAACACACTTGCCGCTGAAGCTCCCGGGGGGAAGAACAAGACCAAGTCCGGCAAGAGCTCTGGAGCCCACTCCGGAAAACACACCTCCTCGGAGTGCTGCGCTGCCGTCGAGGACGCACCATCGAGCTCCACCGGCAAGTGCAAGAAAGGGATGGCAGCTCCACCGGCAACCAAGAAGGTGTCCGCCAAGGAGGACGGCACTGGTGGTACCTTCACCATCAGTGCCACACTCGACCACAAATAGGAAAGCGCGCTCGTTGCCTTCCTGCGGGCGAATGTCGACGTGTTTGCATGGCAACCGTCTGACATCCCCGGCGTTCCCAGGAAGGTAATGGAGCACAAGCTTGCTGTTTGTCCTCACGCGCGGCCCGTCAAGCAGAAGGTCAGGAAGCAAGCCGTGGAGCGCCAAGAGTTCATAGCTGAAGAGATAAAGAAGTTAGAAGCAGCAGGCCTGGTTAGAGGCGTGATACATCCCACGTGGTTGGCCAATCCAGTTGTCGTGCGAAAGGCTAATGGAAAGTGGAGACTTTGTATAGACTTCACCGACGTGAACAAAGCTTGTCCCAAGGATCCCTTTCCCTTGCCGCGCATCGACCAAATTGTTGACTCCACAGCTGGATGTGAGTTGCTCTCATTCCTTGATGCATACTCAGGTTACCACCAGATATTCATGGCCAAGGAAGATGAAGAGAAGACTGTATTCATTACTCCATGCGGCACATATTGCTTCATACGCATGCCCTTTGGATTGAAGAATGCAGGCTCAACATTTGCGAGGGTGGTGCACACTGCTTTTGAGCCACAGATCCACAGGAATATAGAAGCCTACATGGATGATATAGTGGTCAAGAGCAAGAGCAAAGATACCCTGATACAGGACTTAGAGGAAACCTTTGAGAATCTGCGCAAGATCCAACTCAAGCTGAATCCCGAGAAGTGCGTCTTCGGAGTTCCCTCCGGCAAGCTTCTCGGGTTCTTTGTGTCCCAGAGGGGGATTGAAGCCAATCCCGACAAGATAAAAGCCATCGAGCAGATCGAAGCCCCGAAGCGCGTCAAGGACGTAAGAAGACTTGCTGGTTGTGTGGCTGCCCTCAGCAGGTTCATTTCAAAGTCTGCAGAGCGCGCCCTGCCTTTCTTCAAAATTTTGAAAAAGAAGGTCCTATGAAATGGACTCCGGAAGCGGAGGCAGCGCTGCAAGACTTGAAAGGATACTTGTCCTCCGCTCCGATACTTGTCACACCTAGGCCACAAGAGAAGTTGCTGCTATACCTAGCGGCAACCAATCAAGTGGTTAGTGCTGCGTTAGTAGCGGAGAGGGAGGCGGATGAGGAACCCACTTCCCCGGCAAGCGTATCCAGCGACAAGCAGGGGGCTTCCCCGACAAGCTCTGGCCCCGACAAGGACAAGTCTGCGCAAGAGCAAGGAGAAGTAAGAAGGAAGATGGTGCAGCGCCCAGTGTATTTCGTAAGTTCCCTTCTGCAGGGGGCTAGATCAAGATACTCTGGGGTGCAGAAGTTGCTTTTCGGCCTCCTCATGGCCTCAAGGAAGCTGCGCCATTACTTCCAAGCACACGAGATAACGGTGGTCACTCGCTTTCCGTTGAAGAGGATATTGCAGAATCCCGAAGCAACAGGCAGGATCGTCGAGTGGGCACTAGAGCTGTCAAGCTTTGGTCTCAAGTTTGAGAGTACTTCAACCATACAGAGCAGAGCTTTGGCAGAATTCATAGTAGAATGGACCCCAACGCCAGATGAAGAAATCCCAGAGACAAGCGTCCCCGTCCAAGAAGTGAGCAACGAGTGGATAATGTACTTTGATGGTGCTTTCTCGCTGCAAGGCGCCGGTGCCGGCGTGGTACTCATAGCGCCCACCGGAGAGCACCTCAAGTATGTTGTCCAGATGCACTTTCCCAAGGAGAAAGCGATAAACAATACTGCTGAGTATGAAGGGTTGCTTGCCGGCCTCAGAATTGCGGCCGAGCTTGGGATCAAGAAGTTTATTGTGCGGGGAGATTCACAGTTGGTGGTCCGACAAGTGAATAAGAGTTACCAGAGCCCTTTGATGGAAGCTTATGTTGATGAAGTGAGGAAGCTTGAAGAGCACTTTGAAGGTCTGCAAATGAAGCACGTCCCAAGAGCTCAGAATGATATTGCAGATGGCCTCTCAAAGTGTGCTGCAATGAAGTTACCTGTGGAACCAGGGACCTTCGTGCTCAAGTTAACTCAGCCATCCGTTACACCATCAGTTGGGCAAAACAAGAAGAGAAAGTTGGTCTCCGGCGACTACTTGCCGGCGGATCTTCCCGAAGCCGCCGCCAAGGTCCCCAAGATCAACAGCCAAGATGCTGAGGAACAGTTTGCTCCTGCAGATCCAAGGGTCTGTACAGTTGAAGCAGGCGTTCCTGACAAGTCTTGCCCCGGCAGGCTTGCCGGGGGACCATCAGCTCCGGTAGAGCCGCAGGTTCTTGCCGTAGAAGCTGAGGTTCCCGCAGCAGCCCTCATGCCTTTAGTCCTAGTTGTTGAGCCTCAGGCTCCAGCGTGGGCACAGCAAATCGTCCGTTTTCTGCAAACTGGAGAACTTCCCGATGAGCCAGAAGAGATAGAGAAAATAACCAGGCAGTCAAGTATGTACCAGTTCGTTGGCAATGAACTGTACAGAAGAAGACTCAACGGTGTCAGGTTGAAGTGCATTTCCAGGGAAGATGGACAGAAGCTGTTGGCAGAGATACATGGAGGCATATGTGGCCACCACATTGGCGCAAGGGCACTTGCCGGGAAGGCGTTCCGGCAAGGGTTCTTCTGGCCAGAAGCCCTCCAAGATGCAACTGCACAAGTAACCAAGTGTGAAGCGTGCCAGTTCCATGCCAAGCAAATTCACCAGCCAGCTCAAGCTCTCCAGACGATCCCTTTGTCCTGGCCCTTCTCGGTCTGGGGGCTCGATATTCTCGGCCCCTTTCCCCGCGCTGTCGGGGGCTATGAATACTTGTACGTGGCAATCGACAAGTTCACAAAGTGGCCAGAAGTGGAACCAGTGAGAAAGGTGACAGCACAGTCAGCTGTCAGGTTCTTCAGATCGATTGTTTGCCGTTTCGGAATCCCTAACAGGATAATCACCGACAACGGCACACAGTTTACAAGTCGCACCTTCATGCAGTACGTCAAAGACCTTGGCGCCAAGGTCTGCTTCGCTTCTGTTGCTCACCGGAGGAGCAATGGTCAAGCGGAGAGGGCCAATGTTGAAGTGCTGCGCGGACTCAAGACAAGAACCTTCGACAGGCTGCACAAGTGCGGAAGAAACTAGATAGAGGAGTTGCCGGCGGCTCTTTGGTCAATCAGGACGACACCAAATCGAGCCACCGGACAGACACCCTTTGCTCTAGTCTATGGAGCAGAGGCAGTTCTCCCCACGGAACTCGTATACGGATCTCCTCGAGTGCTCGCTTATGATGAGCTTGAGCAAGAGCAATTGCGACAAGATGACGCATTGCTCCTTGAGGAGGAACGTCTCCAGGCTGCTGTACGAGCTGCTCGATACCAGCAAGCCTTGCGTCACTATCATAGCCGCAAGGTCAAGGCCAGGAGTCTCGAGGAAGGCGACCTTGTTCTTCGGCGTGTTCAGTCCGCCAAGAATTCCAACAAGTTGACGCCGAAGTGGGAAGGCCCTTATCGGGTGAGACAAGTCACAAGGCCCGGCGCTGTCCGCCTTGAGACCGAAGAAGGCTTACCGGTGAGCAACTCCTGGAACATAGAGCATCTTCGCAAGTTTCACCCATAAGGCGCGGTTGCCGTGATCCGCTCCGGCAACCACCTTTTGTACAAGTCTTGCCGCTGTTGCATGTAAACCTTTGTACAAAGCCGGGCGCAGACCCCGTGCATCAGTAAAACTTTTGTGCTTCGCACTATTTGTCATTTCCATGCTTTTCTTTGTTATTTGCATGCATCATCTGACACCTTGTGCAACGCACATCCCCGGTAAGCACTAACAAGCCATAAGGCCCTACACTTGTTGTTCCTCCTCTTTTCCTTTCCCTCTTAAGCAGAAGGAGTATTCCTCGCGCACAAGTTTGCCGGGGGGGAAGGAGATGGAGGCAGGGACCAAGTGCTGTTCAAAGAAGAAAAGCATTGCCGGGAAGCAAACAACCTATGAAAGCTAAGTTACCAAAGTTTGAGTAATTCAAATTTTTAAAATTTTAGTTGTCTTCCTTGAACAACCACATTTTGTATGGAAAACCTGTGCGCGGAGGAACCTACCCGTGGCTAGCCGCACCCTTACTTTGTTTCGAGCACGCTCAACGGCTTAAGTGAGCTGCGACAAGTGTCGCGCCCTTATTTCGTTTTCGAGTTCGCTCAGCAAGCTAAGTGTGCTGCGACTAGCTACGGCAAGGTTTCTTGCCGGCAAGGCCTTTGCCAGCAGGCTGCTAAGAGTCCAGCACTCAGCGCTCGCGGCAAGGGTCCTTTTGCCGGCAAGTTCCCTGAAAGCGTAGGGTGGAATGCATACAAAGTGAAGGGACCAAAGCAAGGGAGATAACACAGCATTGGTTGCTCAAAATAAGATTGTATATTACAAAGATAACTTGCCGCAATACTAACGGATTCTTGTCCGTAACATGCTTTGCAGCGGCAAAGGAAGCAGAAAGAGAGGAATCTAATCTACGCGGTCGCCTTCACGCCTCGTGATCTTGCCCACCTTGGCGATGATGTGGGTAACCTGCGCCTTCAACGCCTCCTGATCAGCTTCGGGGGGCACGGTGCGGAGGACATTGACGAGGTTGATGCCGGGGTTGCGGTAGACGATCTTCGACATTACCCGCTCCATGGTGCCCATGCAGAGCCGACGCGCCTCGTCAGCCAGCTGCACGGGGATCTTCTCCCGCAGCCGAGCAAGCACCGGCGCAATTCCCCTGAAGAACAGACTCAACTTGGCGCTGTGGGGGAGATTCTCGTCCGGAGAATACACGAGATGTTCCGCCCTCAGCGCCATCATCTCCATGTCAATATTGGCAGCGGAGGTGACCAGCTCATCAGTCCACTGCTCCACTGCCCGGTTGAAGTTATTCTGCGAGACGGCGGCGCTCTCCACCAAGGCCCTTTCTTCGCGGAGTTCTTTCTTCAGCTGCGTCTCGCAGTCCCGAGCGGTGTCGAGCGAGTCAGTCAGGGTGGAGACCTTCAGCTCTAAGTCAGCGATGGAGTTTTTGGCGTCAGCGAGCTCTTTGCCCTTCTCGGAGAGACGTACCTGCAAATCCGAATTGGTATGGGCGTCCTTCTCCCGTGCCACGTTGAGCGCGGTGACCCTGTCTTCGCTCGCCTTCAGGAACAACTCCAGCTGCGCCACCCTGGCCTCCAGATCCTTCTTGGCAGTTTCCGCAGCAGCGGCGGCGTCCCTCGCCTCCTTCAGGGCCCCGCCGATGGCTTGCTCCCGGGCGGTGAGGTCGTCCTCGTGGCTGTCGAGGTCGACCTTCCGCTGGTTGAGCGCTCCCTCCCGCCGAGGCAGCTCCTCGGCGGCCAGTCGCTGCTGCTCTTCTACCTCAGCCTTCTCAAGGACAAATGCTTGTTGCGCCCCGGCAAGCTCTTCACGCTCCTCCGCCAAGTTGCGGAGGGCCGCCTGGTTGGCGGCACGGAGCTCCACGGCGCGCTTCTCCAAGTCAGCTCCAGCCTTGGCAGCCAGAGCCTCCCGAGACTCCAACTTCGCTTGCCTGGCCCGATACAAGGCCAGGAGCCGACGAAGGAGTCTCTCCTCTTCGGGCTCGTCGCTGCTGCCGGGCGCATCCATGAACTTCAGCCCGGCGGAGGCGAGGACCTCTCCGTCGAAGGTCTCTCCCTCCGCGGGTGCTCGAGATGAGGACGCCCACGGGACTTGTATGAAAACCCCGTTGGCGGCCTCCAAGTAGACGCCCGACCGGTCCTCGGAGGCGGAGGGGTCGGCGGCCGGTGCAGCGTCCGGCGCTCCCGCAGCCTCCGGGCCAGCTGTATGGTCACCGGTCCCTTCCCCAGCCGTGGCGTCGGCGGTTGGGGCGGTCTCCTCGACGGCCGGCTCGTCAGCTCCAGCCACCTCCTCGGCGGTAGTGGATTTGCCGCCGTCGCCATGCACGCCCTCCTCGCCAGTGGTCTCCGTTTCCATCCACTCCGGTGCAGGAGGATCTAGCAGAAGAAAAAGAAAAGAAAGAATCAAGCAAATATCCAAAAAAGACGAATTCGAGAAGAAGAAGTCACAAGGGTTACCTTCGCGGACTTCTTCGACGACGGGGTCCCTCGCCGGGGAATTCTCCCTTGGCGGCGGACTAGTGGCCCCTGCTGGCGGAGGGCCGCCTGCGCCCTCCCTTGGCGGGGTGCTCACCCTTGTCGGGCTGCTCACCCTTGGCGGGGTACTCGCCCTTGGTGGAGTGCCCGTCCTTGGCGGAGCGTTCTCCCTTGCCGGGGAGTTCACCCTTGGCGGGGAGGGTGGAGCAAGTGGCTCGTCGGGGGCGACCTCCTGGTGCTCCTGCGGCTGCGGCTCCACTTCTGCACAAGACACTAAGTCATCAACTAAAGATGATAACCTCAAGCGCACCCGTCAAGCAGAAAGATAAATACCAGACTTATGCTGGGGGCTGCGCTGGGGGCTGCTCCTCGGAGCAGCAGGCTGATCTGGCAAGCTCGTCGCCGGCGCGTCGCTCGTCGCCGAGACGGGCTCGTCGTCCTTGACATTGACCACAGGGATCTTGGCCCTCTTCGCCATCCGCTGGGTCAAGGTCCTGCGAAGCAAAACAAAAGCAAGATCAGAACCAAGCAAGGAAAATCAAGACAAAATCAAAGAAACTAAAAGAATTGCAAGTACTTACTCCTCTTCCTCTTCGTCGGAGCTGAGGGCGGAGAAGTCAAACTCCGCCTGGTGCGCTTCCGCGCGAGGATCAGGAGGAGAAGGCTCCCTCGGGCGCTTGGCGGTCTCCGGGGCCGTGGGCTGTGAAGACCCGGCCCCAGTCGTCGCCGAGGACCGAGGGGCAGAAGGAGCACCCGTTCCGCTCCGGGAAGATCCCCCTTCGCTTGGCGCTCGAGCATGGGGCGCCTCCTTGACGACTTCGCTCGTCTTGGTGGCGCGCGTCGCACGGCGCGTCGGCTGCTGTCGAGGCGCCTGTGGCCTCGCCGTCTCAGCTGCCTTGCGGAGGCGCTTCTTCGGTTGCTGCGGAGGGCTTGGCGGAGGCGGAGAGTTCTCCGAGGATGAGGTGGCATCGTTTTCAAGATTCGGAGATCCACCGGAGTCTTCATCGGAATCTCCAGCCTCGGCGTCCTCCTCCTCCTCGGCAGGCCCGCTGGACTCAGTGCCATGCCCGGCGGCCTCGTTCCCCCCGGCAACCTCGCTCGTCCCGGCAAGCTTCACGGAAGGCTCCCCGGCAAACTCCTCGGGCGCAATCTTCAGTAGCTTGAGGATTTCCGCCTCCTCTGCTTGACTCACTGCGTCCGCGGCCTCTGCCTCGTCCACAGTGTATCCAAATTCGCCCGCAGCCGCAGCTGCGGCGGCTTCCTTCATCCTGGAGGCGATGTAAGCTACATCCCGGCCAGTAGTGTCCCGGGTGAGGCCCTTCTTCTCCTCGGCGTTGCGGGGCGTCTCGACTAAGTTGTCGAAGAAGGTCAGCACGGTCTCCGGTGGAGGCTCCAGCCAAGTGAGGACGACGCCATGGGAGTCGCACTCGGGCATCATCGTGCGTATGGAATCGCGGGCAGTGCTGTTGCACAGCGGCACCACTCCCCGGGAAGGTCTGAACCACTCCGGGTGAGCGGGGTCATGCTTGAAAAGCTCCCGAACCATCCCCTTCAACTCCAAGACGGTGAAGTTGTAGTTCAATCCAGGGCGCAACCTCATGATGTCTGCCGCATTGCCGAATTCCCAGGCGGGCCTCTTCCTTTCTTGTAAAGGGGCGATGCGGCGGCGGATGAAATCTGCTCCAACTTCTCCAACAGTCAGATTGGCGACCCAGAGACGAATGATCCTAATGAGGGCGATCTGAAGCTTGCTGTCCTCCGGGGCCAATTCACTCCAGTCTCTGCCGCGCACTATGGCAGTCTTGCGCGGCGAGGTAAAGGGCTCGGCCTTGTCTTCTAGCACCCAACACCAATCGGCTCTCCACTCCTCCCACTTGCCGCGGAGCTCTCCCTTCAAGTACGCGTCCTTCTTGTTCAGCCTGAAGATCCAGGAAATGCCGCCGGAAAGAGGGGCTCTGGACTCTACTCTGGGCATAAAGAAGTGGCGGAAAAGAGCTACGTTTGGATGGACCCCAACATAGTTTTCGCACAGATGTGCGAAAACGGCCATCGTAAGGATGGCGTTGGGGGTGAAATATAGGAGGTGGAGGCCATACGTATTCATTACATCGCAGAAGAACTACGAGTACGGAGGGCACAAACCACAGTGGAAGAATGCGGCAAAGTAAAAGTACCCGCCGGGGAACATGTCGACGGCGACGGCGGGGAGGACTCTGGTGCGGGGATGAGCTTTGGTCTCCCTCGCCCAGAACAAATAGTATTTGTCCCGCAGCTCCCTCGGACCAAGCCTCGGCGCGAAGACCACGCACTTCTTCCGAAGGGCAGCCAGCTTCGCCGCCTGCTCGGACTTCTCCTTCTTCGTCTTGTCGCCCTTTGGGGCCATGGCGGGGATGGCGGGAAGGACGACGGCACTGCGGACGCTGCGGACGGCGGAGGAGGGAGTGGAGCTGGGCTCTCTGTCGACCTTTGGGAGGCAGATGGCGACGGGGGTTTCTGGAGAATCAAGGCGCAATGAAGACGATGGAGGGAACTGCCCCTGCTTCCTCTGCTTTTAAGGGGGAAGTGGGGGACGTTCCGCATTTCCCATTAAAGAACAGGCCACGATCTCTCCCACGACGCCGCAATCGACGCGTGCCGTTAGGGAGGGATGCGGCGGATACGGAAGGGATACGGCTTGCCGTGGGCCGCGTGTGCCCGTGCACTGTCTTGGGCCTGGCCCAACAGCGCTCGGCACTGTGTGTGGCCCAGGCCCGGGGGCTCCTGTCGGTGTACTAAGATAGGGGTACCTTAGTACCCCAACTTGTGCACGGGCAGTAGCAGCTTCCCGTGGCAGGGCTTACCACGTGCTCGCCAAGAACCGTTCTGGTCCCTATGAAGCCATTCAAGAACAAAGTATACAAGTCAGAAGATCAGGGCCCCGGCAAGAGGAGCTTGCCGGGAAGGCCGCACCAGGCTCAAGGTTATCACTTTAGCACAAGACCCTGGCAAGAGGAGCTTGCCAGGAAGGCCAAGGAACACATACATCAAGAGATGTCTCGGCGCATCATGCGCCCCAGCAGGACCCGGAGAGCCACAAGCTTCCGGGCCCGGCAAGATCACGACCCCGGCAAGGTGCTTGCCGGGGAAACCTACGCTGTGTGCCCGCGCTCCAGCTCATCTGCCCACGCGTCGCCCTGAAGCCCTTCCAGGGGCACGTGGCAGACGGCTGTGCAGCCTGGGGCACACGGTGGCAAGCCACGGTGACGAGGCTACCGCCTGGCGAACGGAGAAGCATGGATGGACGCTTTTGGGGGCGACGATGACGGGCATTTAATGCCCTTGTCCCCCACTGTCAAAGTTAGGTGAAGACCACTGTTCACCCACTGTTCATGCACTATTCACGCACTGTTACAACTACCACCAAAGTTACCTTTTTTACCCTCCTCTACGTTGACACCTGTCGGTGACCCCTTTGAGCTATAAAAGGAGGCCCATGTGCAACGTAGGGGGGTTCGAAACCTGGACAACTCTCTCGCTCGGTGTAGCTAGTACTGTAGATCTTCAAGCTCCCGAGCCCAAGAACTCAATACAACCTAGGCAGGAGTAGGGTTTTACGCGTCCGCGCGGCCCGAACCTGGGTAAAACTGCCCGCGTGTGCTCCTCGATCTGCTCTTCGTGCTCCCTCCGCTCCCTTACCGCAACGTAGATGGGGCTCCGGTCCCATAGGTGCTCGTGGGAGGACAGTTTCCCCCGACAATGAGTGATTTCCTCTCTTGTGTGTTGATTGAAGATTGAGAGTCTCTTGGTGCTTGTCTTTGACTATCCTTTATATATGTTGTGGTGATTGTGGGACTCTCTTTGGATGGCCGCGGTGACATTGGGAAATCCTTAGATTGAGAACTACGAACTTTGAGGTGTGCTTTTGTAGCCCTACATAATTCTCGTCCTCTCTTGACCACGAAGGAATGACCTCCGAGTGTGTCCCATTTGCATGTTTTATGGGAAATATCATGTGATTCGATTATGTTAATGTTGTTGGGAGTTGCCACTAGTGAAAGTATGAACCCTAGGCCTTGTTTCCACCATTGCAATACCATTTGTGCTCACGTTTACCACTTGTTTGCTTGCTGCACTTTTTATTACAGATTTATATTACTTTGTTTTGCCATCCATATCACTTGCCATTTAACATCTCTTCGCCGAACTAGTGCACCTATACATCTGACAAGTGTATTAGGTGTGTTGGGGACACAAGAGACTTCTTGTATCTTAGTTGCAGGGTTGCTTGAGAGAGACCATCTTCAACCTCTACTTCCCTGAGTTCGATAAACCTTAGGTCATCCACTTGAGGGAAATTGTTGCTGTCCTACAAACCTCTGCGCTTGGAGGCCCAACATAGTCTACAAGAGTAGAATCGTGTGTAGACATCACATCTCCATAGCCCATTGATACGCCTAGTTGATGTGAGACCATCTTCCTCTTTTGTCTTCTCCACAACCACCACTCTATTCTACATAGTGCTATGTCCATGGCTCACACTCATATATTGCGTGAAAGTTGAAAGAGTTTGAAAAAATTAAAGTATCTAACAAGTGCTTGGCTGAAACCGGGGCCGTGCATGATTGGAATATTTTGTGTATCTAACTATATGATTTTGTAGGGATGAACTTTCTTTGGCCATGTTATTTTGAGAAGACATGATTTCTTTGTTAGTATGCTTGAAGTATTATTATTCTTATGTCAATATAGACTTTTGTCTTGAATCTTTCAGATCTGAACATTCATGCCACAATAAAGAAATTACATTGAGAATTATGTTGGTTAGCATTCCACATCAAAAAAATTGTTTTTATCATTTACCTACTTGAGGGCAAGCAGGAATTAAGCTTGGGGATGCTTGATACGTCTCCAACATATCTATAATTTTTGATTGTTCCATGCTATTATATATTCTGTTTTGGATGTTTAATGGGCTTTATTATACACTTTTATATTATTTTTGGGACTAACCTACTAACCCAAGGCCCAGTGCAAATTGCTGTTTTTTTGCCTATTTCAATGTTTCGCAGAAAAGGAATATCAAACGGAGTCCAAACGGAATGAAACCTTCGGGAGAGTTATTTTTGGAACCGTATCTACCCAGAAGACTTGGATTACATGCGAGGGAACGAGAGAGGAGGCCACGAGGGTCCAGGGCACGCCCAGGGGGGCAGGGGCGCCCCCCACCCTCATGGGCCCCCTCTGGCTCCCTTGATGCCCTCCTTCCTCCTATATGTATCTACGTACCCTGAAAATATCGAGGCAACAGAGAAAAGCCTAATTCCACCGCCGCAACCTTCTGTTCCCGTGATATCCCATCTTGGGGCCTGTTCCGGAGCTCCGCCGGAGGGGGGATCGATCACGGAGTGCTTCTACATCAACACCATAGCCTCACCAATGAGTTGTGAGTAGTTTACCACAGACCTTCGGGTCCATAGTTATTAGCTAGATGGCTTCTTCTCTCTTTTTGGATCTCAATACCAAGTTCTCCTCGATCTTCGAGGGGATCTATCCGATGTAATCTTTTTGCGGTGTGTTTGTCGAGATCCGATGAATTGTGGGTTTATGATCCAGATTATCTATGAACAATATTTGATTCTTCTCAGAAATCTTATATGTATGATTATAATATCCTTGCAAGTCTCTTTGAATTATTGGTTTGGTTTGGCCTACTAGATCTATAGTCTTGCAATGGGAGAAGTGCTTGGCTTTGGGTTCAGTCTTGCGGTGTCCTTTCCCAGTGATAGTAGGGGCAGCAAGGCACGTATTGTATTGTTGCCATCGAGGATAAAAAGATGGAGTTTATATCATATTCCTTGAGTATCCCTCTACATCATGTCATCTTGCTTAAAGCGTTACTCTGTTCTCATGAACTTAATACTCTAGATGCATGCTGGATAGCGGTCGATGTGTGGAGTAATAGTAGTAGATGCAGAATCGTTTTGGTCTACTTGTTACAGACGTGATGTCTATATATAATGATCATGCCTAGATATTCTCATAACTACGTGCTTTTCTATCAATTGCTCGATAGTAATTTGTTCACCCACCGTAGAATTCTGCTATTATGAGAGAAGCCACTAGTGAAACCTATGGCCCCCGGGTCTATCTTTATCATATTACTTCCCCTTCAATTTCTATTGTCGTTGCTTATTTACTTTCTTTACTTTTTGTTCTTATACCAAAAATACTATCCTATCCTATCTCTGATCTCACTTTCGTAAGTGACTATATAGGGATTGACAACCCCTTATCGCGTTGGTTGCGAAGTTCTTATTTGTTTGTGCAGGTGCGAGGGACTCTCGCGTGGTCTCCTACTAGATTGATACCTTGGTTCTCAAAACTGAGGGAAATACTTACGCTACTGTGCTGCATCACCCTTTCCTCTTTGAGGGAATACAACGCAAGCTCAAGAAGTAGCATAGCCTTGTCTACCAGCTCCTGATAGTTCACAAAGGTCGCCTCAGTCAACTGAACTCCTAGATCGTCCTTCAGTCCCTCAAGGAATTTCTCCCATCTGGCTGCATCAGTGGCCACGTCATCTGGGGCATAACGGGCCAACCCACTGAACTCATCAACAAACTAAGATACTGTGTCCTCCCTGGCGCAAGCTGCGAAACTCCTTCTTCTTTAGACTCATGGCTCTAGCTGAGAAATGAGCGGTGCAGAACGCCTGCTGGAACTGAGTCCAAGTCACAGTCTCCATGGGGTACGTGGTGGTATAGTTCTCCCATCATGCAGCTTCCAGTCCATGTAGCTGGTGGGCCGCAAATGTCACCTTCTTTGTATAATTGCATCCTGCTGTGACCAGCTCTCTTCCTATCTCGTGGAGCTAGTCTTCTGCGACAATCGGCTCCATGCTGCTTGAAAACACTAGTGGGTCCAGCCTTAGGAAACAGGTAAGACTATCCACTTGGGGTGGCGGCAGTTGGTTGTTGTTGTTGTTCTGGTTCTGGTTCTGAACGAGCATCTGCATGAGGGCATTGTGGTTCTGGATCAACTGGGTCAGTTCTAGTGGAAAGTTGGATCCTGGGTCATGTCTTAGAGGCATCTGATTGGTTTAGAGTGGATGAGAAGTTAGAATAGAATAAGGGTGATACGTCTCCAACGTATCTATAATGTTTGATTGTTCCATGCTATTAGATTATCCTTCTAGGTTGTCTTATGGGCTTTATTATACAATTTTATATGATTTTTGGGACTAACCTATTAATCCAGAGCCCAGTGCCACTTTCTGTTTTTCTCCTGTTTTAGGGTTTTACAGAAAAGGAAAATCAAACGGAGTCCAATTGACGAGCCAATTTTTGACGATTTTTTCTAGACCAAAATAAGCCCCCAAAGCAAAAGAGTTGGGCCAGGAGAGCCACGGGCTGCCCTCGAGGGTGGGGGCCATGCCCTGGGTAGGGGGGCGCACCCCCCTATCTCGAGGACGGCCCGTAGCTCCCCTTTACTTGGCCCCGACTCCAAAAAATCCTATAAATACTGAAACCTTCGGAAATTAACCTAGATCGGGAGTTCCGCCACCGAAAGCCTCTGTAGCCATCGAAAACCAATATACACCCGTTCTGGCACCCTGCCGGAGGGGGGAATCCCTCTCCGGTGGCTATCTTCATCATCCCGGCGCTCTCCATGACGAGGAGGGAGTAGTCCACCCTCGGGGCTGAGGGTTTGTATCAGTAGCTATGTGTTTGATCTCTCTCTCTCTCTCTCATGTTCTTGTGATGGCATGATCTTGATGTATCGCGAGCTTTGCTATTCTAGTTGGATCTTCTTCTCCCCCTCTACTCTCTTGTAATGGATTGAGTTTTCCCTTTGAAGTTATCTTATCGGATTGAGTCTTTAAGGATTTGAGAACACTTGATGTATGTCTTGCGCGTGTTTATCTGTGGTGACAATGGGATATCATGTGATCCACTTGATGTATGTTTTGGTGATCAACTTGCGGGTTCCGCGACCTTGGGAATATATGCCTAGGGGTTGGCACACGTTTTCGTCTTGACTCTCTGATAGAAACTTTGGGGCACTCTTTGAAGTTCTATGTGTTGGTTGAATAGATGTTTCTGAGATTGTGTGATGCATATCATATAATCATGCCCATGGATACTTGAGGTGACATTGGAGTATCTAGGTGACATTAGGGTTTTGATTGATTTGTGTCTTAAGGTGTTATTCTAGTACAAACTGTATGACAGATTGAACGTTACTACGGACTCTTGAATAGATCGATCAGAAAGAATAGCTTTGAGGTGGTTCCGTGCCCTACCATAATCTCTTTGTTTGTTCTCCGCTATTAGTTACTTTGGAGTGACTCTTTGTTGCATATTGAGGGCTAGTAATATGATCCAATTATGTTATCTTTGTTGAGAGAACTTGCACTAGTGAAAGTATGAACCCTAGGCCTTCTCTACTATCATTGCAACACCGTTTATGCTCACGTTTACCACTTGCTACCTTGCTGTTTTTATATTTTCTTATTACAAAAACCTATATCTACCATCCATATTGCACTTGTATCACCATCTCATCGCCGAACTAGTGCACCTATACAATTTACCATTGTATTGGGTGTGTTGGGGACACAAGAGACTCTTTGTTATTTGGTTGCAGAGTTGTTTGAGAGAGACCATCTTCATCCTACACCTCCCATGGATTGAGAAACCTTAGGTCATCCACTTTAGGGAAATTTGCTACTGTCCTACAAACCTCTGCACTTGGAGGCCCAACAACGTCTACAAGAAGAAGGGTGCGTAGTAGACATCAAGCTCTTTTCTGGCACCATTGCCGGGGAGGTTAGTGCTTGAAGGTATATCTTTAGATCTTGCAATCGAATCTTTTAGTTTCTTGTTTTATCACTAGGTTCGTTTATAAAAGAAAACCACAAAAAAATTGAATTAAGGTTACCTCATATGCTTCATCTTTTTAATATCTTTCGTGAAAATGATGGGAAGGAAAATTGTGTTCAGGTACTAAAAGAAGAATTACATAGAATGCTTGGCATGAAATATGTGAATGATGAGCATGATTGCAATATTGTTAGTGTGAATCCCTTGAATATCCATGATGCTAATGATATGCAAAGCCACAAGCTTGGGGAAGCTATGTTTGATGAAGATGATATTTTTAGTCCCCCAAGTTTTGATGATAATATTTATTATGATGAAATCATGCCTCCTATTTATGATGATTATATTGATGAAAGTGGATTTGGAGAGGTCATGACTTTATTTAGTGATGAATCCACTATTTCGGAAGAGGTTCCAATTGATTATGAGAACAAAGTTGCTATCTATGATGATTATTGTGATGACTTGTATGCTATTAAGAATAATGATAACCATGAAACTTGTCATCATGATTTTAGTTTTCAATTGGATTATGCTTCACATGATAGTTATTTTGTTGAGTTTGCTCCCACTACTATGAATGAGAAGAATTTTGCTTATGTGGAGAGTAGTAAAATTTCTATGCAATTAGATCATGAAAAGAATGCTTTAGGTGCTGGTTATATTGTTGAATTCATTCATGATGCTACTGAAAATTGTTATGAGAGAGGATCATATGCTTCAACATATTGCAATAATATCAAGTTTCCTCTCTATGTCCTTAAAGTTTTGAAGCTATGCTTGTTTTGCTTCCCTATGCTAGTTGATTATCGTTCCCACAAATTGTTTGTTCACAAAATCCCTATGCATAAGAAGTGGGTTAGACTTAAATGTGCTAGTCATATTCTTCATGATGCTCCCTTTATGTTTCAATTCTTATCTTCTATGTGAGCATCATCATGCCTAGCTAGGGGCGTTAAACGATAGCGCTTGTTGGGAGGCAACCCAACTTTTTTGTTTTGTTTTTGTTTTTGTTAGGGAATAAATATTGCATCTAGCCTCTGATTAGATGTGGTTTCATGTTTTGTTTAGTGTTTGTACCAATTAGAACCTTTGGGAAGACTTGTGTGAAGTTTATGTGATATTGCTGTGAAAAACAGAATCGTTAGTGCTCGCTCAAGTAGTCATGGGATTTTACTGGAGCGTGATTTTTAGTTGATTCTTTTTGCAGATGATTGGTAGAAAAATTGCGCAAATTTACCAATTTAGTTTGAAATTTGTGGAGTTCCAGAAGTAGGCAAACCCTGCAGATTACTACAGACTGTTCTGTTTTTGACCGATTCTGTTTTTCGTGTGTTGTTTGCTTATTCCGATGCATCTATGAGTAGCATTGAAGGATATGAACCATAGAGAAGTTGTAGTACAGTAGGTTTAACACCAATATAAAAAAATAATGAGTTCATTGCAGTACCTTTGAGTAGTGGTTTTCTTTCTTATACTAACGGAGCTCACGAGATTTTTGTCTAAGTTTTGTGTTGTGAAGTTTTCAAGTTTTGAGTATTGCTTTGATGGACTATGCAACAAAGAGTGGCAAGAGCCTAAGCTTGGGGATGCCCAAGGCACCCCAAGGTAAAATTCAAGGACAACCAAAAGCCTAAGCTTGGGGATGCCCCGGGAAGGCATCCCCTCTTTCGTCTTCATCCATCGGTAACTATACTTGGAGCTATATTTTTATTCGCAACATGCTATGTGTTTTGCTTGGAGCATCTTGTATAATTTGAGTCTTTGATTGTTTGTTTGCCACAATCATCCTTTCTGGACACACCTATTTGAGAGAGTTAAATATGTCCTAGAAATTGTTAGAACACTCTATGTGCTTCACTTTTATCTTTCGAGTTGAATAGTTTTTGCTCTAGTGCTTCACTTATATCTTTTAGAGCATGGTGGTGGTCATATTTTGTAGAAATTGTTGAACTCTCATGATTCACTTATATCTATTTTAGAGTCTATTAAAATACCATGGTAATGTGTTTAGGCTAAAGAAACTAGTCTTCACATGATAGACATCCAATGTCAATGTAGTAAAAAAAATCACACCAAGTGCATTGAATAGAATGAGATGTTGGATGCTTGATAATTGTTTTGAGATATGAGGATAGTGATATTAGAGTCATGCTAGTGGAGTTATTATGAAATTGAGAAATACTTGTGTTAAGGTTAGTGATTCCCGTAGCATGCACGTATGGTGAACCGTTGTGTGACTAAGTTAGAGCATGAGGTATTTGTAGAGTGCCAACATTTGTGTGGAGGTCGGGGGCGCGCGATGGTTAACTCCTACCAACCTCCCCCCTAGGAGCATGCGTTGATTTCTTTGTTTTGATGACTCGTAGATTTTTGCAATAAGTATATGAGTTCTTATGACTAATATTGAGTCCATGGATTATACACACTCTCACCCTTCCACCATTGCTAGCCTCTCTTGTACCGCGCAACTTTCGCCGGTGCCATAAACCCACTATATATCCTTCCTCAAAACAGCCACCATATTATTCCTCAAAACATCCACCAAACCTACCTATCATGGCATTTCCATAGCCATTCCGAGATATATTGCCATGCAACTTTCCACCGTTCTGTTCATATGACACGCTTCATATTGTCATATTGCCATGCATGATCATGTAGTTAACATCGTATTTTTGGCAAAGCCACCATGCATAATTTTTATACATGTCACTCTTGTTTCATTGCACATACCGGTACACCGACGGAGGCATTCATATAGAGTCATACTTTGTTGGTTGCAGTATCGAGTTGTAATATCGAGTTGTAATGAAAGTGTGGTGATCATCATTATTAGAGCATTGTCCCATGGGTGGAAAGGCTAAATCTATAAAGCCCCTCCACAAAAAAAAGAAAAAATAGAAAAAAAAAGAAAGGCCAAAGAAAAAAGAAAGGCCCAAAAAAAGAGGGACAATTTGTAGAGACCAGACCTCAAACAGTCTGATCTCTATGCATCAGTGTCATCCCTGGATCAGTAATGCTGACATGCACAGTACTTGAAGGATTTATAACAGAGTAGCAATCACACACTTATTACATCGATAGTTCCAACGATGAACTTATTACAATAAAAATGGCTTAAGGCCATCTAACACGATAACAGCGGAAGGCTTGGAAGATAAGTGAGTCCATCAACTCCAACGGCATCACTGAGTATAGAACCATGACCTAAAAGGCACCTTACTCGTCGTCTGAAAAGTCTACAACATGAACGTTGCAGCCCGAAAACGGGTCAGCACAAGGAATATGCTGGCAAAGTAGCACAAAGAGAGCAATAAAGTAAAGCTATACTATATGCAATATGGCTGGTGGAAAGCTCTATGGTTATAGTTTTTGCGTAAAGCCAATTTTTTCTTACTTCAAAGGAATAGATTTTAATTAACTATCATGGTAGTTGAAACATCGTTGAGAAGATAGACATCCTCTCAACCCCAATTAAAATCATTTAACCCAATAATATTTAATTAGAGTAACATGATGAGATTCACTTGATAATCCAAGTACTAGATACTCAAGACGTCCGTAGCCGGGGACACGGCTAATCATGATCAGTTTGTACACTCTTCAGAGGTTTGTGCACTTTTCCCCACAAGACTCGATCGCCTCCGTTTGGTTTCTCGCACTGCATGATGTTTGAGAAACGGATGACCGAGACACAGTCTTTCCGAAGAGGTCACCTTAACCAGATAGATAGGCCGGTACACCTACAATCCCTCTACATCTGCTAGCCCATCATGGAAAGGTTTCCCACAACTTACTCAACTATGACAGAGCCCATATTGGCATGTGGCTGCACACGGAAGTTTCTAGTATGAATAATCTCATGACCCCTTTGAGCCTGGGTGGCGGTCCAAAAGAAAAATAGGCAATCACTGGAATACCCAGATGCCTCAGTCCACCTAGATGTGTGTTAAAGTTGCCACCTTAAGTTGAACCATTAATTAACAAACTCACATCTGTCATGGAGTTCACTCAAACCCAAACCACGTCTACGAGCATAGCATGTCGTAACAGCAAACGTAGAAGTAACTCCCAAAGGTTTGAATGTAATGCAGGTAATAGGTACTACCTCAATCTACTTCCCAGTCCCACAAGTTAATTGATCCTACTCATGCAGTGTGTGAGGGTTCGACTAATGCAATGAAAACTGGGTAATGGGAAAGCATGATCAAAGTGTTACTTGCCTTGCTGATGATCCGCACAACCTAGAGATTCAAAGTAGCAAGCGGCGCACTCCGGGTACTCTATCGCAATCAAACAAACACATAATAAGTACTTAACTAGTGCACGGGTAAAAATCGAATAAGAGATCTAACCAGAAAGTTCAACTTAAGAACTCCGGTTTGCAAAAGAAATGGCAAAAGAAAAAGCAACGAAAGACAAACGACGAAAGAGACCAAAGTCCAAATTTGGCAGAGGCAAACGCTTGAGTGATCAGGTTAAACGGAAAGAGAATTTCGAGATGAAACTCCAGGCGCTTGAATCACCTGATTCCGATAAACGAGCGAAAAGTTAAACTAAAACGAAGATCGGATCAGAGATCGCGATCAGAAAATAAATGCGAAAAAGAAACTAAAACAGCTTAACGAACGGACGTTCGTCAGCTGAGACTAAACGACGAATTTGTCCGTTAGAACGAACGAACGGGTGAACGTTTACTACTTAACTAAACCAGAGAATAAAAACAGAAAACCGATCTAATAAAACCCATCTAAAAAAACGACTAGGGTTCTAAAAAAACCAACGGTCTTCTAAAGAAAACCGGGCGGCGGCTACCACGTCGAAAATAACCGGCGGCGGCGGCTTGCGGCGACGGCGGGCGGCGGGGCTGCTGCGGTGGTGGCGGTGGGCAGCGGCGGCGGCGTCGCGGTGGCGGGGCAGTGGCTTGCGGCGTCGCGGCGGTGGTGGCTTGCGGCGTCGCGACGGGGTGCGGCGGCGGGGTGCGGTGGAAGAAGAGGGGGGGGGTGCGGCTATATATAAAGGGGGGTAGAAGCTTGGGGGAGGGAGCAAGCTACGGCGGCGGCGGTCGGAGTCCGACGCGGGCATGAGCGGTGGCGCGGGGAAGGCGGTCGCGGCGGCGGCTTGGGCCTGGCTCGGCTGGGCTTCGGCCTAGTCGGGTCGGGTCGCCTCTTTTTTTTTATATATATATACGCCGGCGCTAAAAATAACTCTAGAAAATAAAAATAAAATCTAGAAATTGCCAAAACAAATTTTCACCGTCTAAATAGAATATTTAGAACAAGATGAACATTTTCTTGGCACTAAAATGCATTTTTTGAAAACATGCTATTTTTCCTAATTCAAATAAAATCCAAATAAAACTCCAAGTAAAACTTGTTTGATTTTTCTATTAAATCCTCCGTATTTATTATTTTTGGGAAAGTCATTTTACTCCCTCTCTCATATATTTATGATAGAAATACTTGAAGATAAAATAAATAAAATCAAATGATCCTATTTTCAAAATTTGAGAAACCTCAAATATGAAAATTTAGAAATCCCCAACTCTCTGCGAGGGTCCTTGAGTTGCTTAGGATTTTCTTCGATCACCAAAAGCAAGAAAATATGATATGCATAATGATCTAATGTATAACATTCCAAATTGAAAATTTGGGATGTTACAAACCTACCCCCCTTAAGATGAATCTCGCCCTCGAGATTCGGGTTGGCTAGAAAATAGGTGAGGGTGGTCCTTGCGTAGATCATCTTCTCGTTCCCAGGTGGCTTCTTCCTCGGTGTGGTGACTCCACTGAACTTTGCAAAACTTGATAACCTTGCAGCGGGTAACTCTGCTCGAAAATTCGAGGATCTTAATAGGCTTCTCCTCGTAGGTCAGATCACTGTCCAACTGAATTGCTTCCAGGGGTACTGTGTCTCTAAGTGGTATATCGGCCATCTCAGCATGGCACTTCTTAAGCTGCGAAACGTGAAACACGTCGTGCACTCCTGACAATCCTTCGGGCAATGCCAACTTATAGGCAACCTCTCCCATGCGTTCCAAAACACGGTAAGGTCCCACAAATCTAGGGGCTAGCTTTCCTTTAACTCCGAAACGTTTGACCCCTCGCGGAGGTGATACTCTCAAGTATGCTCTGTCTCCGATCTCATAGGTTATCTCCTTGCGCTTCGAGTCTGCATAACTTTTCTGCCTGGACTGAGCTACCTTCAGTCTGTCTCGAATTAACTTCACCTTCTCCTCAGACTCTTTGACCAAATCTGGTCCAAACAACTGTCGGTCTCCAACTTCGTCCCACGACAACGGAGTCCTACATCTCCTTCTGTATAACACTTCGAAAGGGGCCATCTTCAAACTGGACTGATAACTGTTGTTGTAAGAAAATTCGGCATACGGCAAATTGTCGTCCCAACTAGATCCATAATCTAGTGCACAGGCTCTCAGCATATCCTCCAAAATCTGATTGACTCTTTCAGTCTGTCCATCTGTCTGCGGGTGAAAAGTTGTGCTAAACTCTAGCCTGGTACCCAAAGTTTCATGTAACTGATTCCAGAACTTTGAGGTAAAGTGGGTTCCTCTATCTGATACGATACTACTCAGAACTCCATGCAGACATACAATTCGGGTCATGTATATCTTTGCCAACTTTGCACTGGTATATGTAGTCTTTACGGGGATGAAATGAGCTACCTTTGTTAAACGATCGACTACGACCCAAATCGAGTCATAGCCAGAACGAGTTCTGGGTAATCCCGTAATAAAATCCATGCCTAGCTTATCCCACTTCCATTCGGGTATTGGCAATGGTTGTAACAATCCTGCCGGCTTCTGATGTTCTGCCTTCACTCTCTGACATACATCATAAATTGCTACATACTCTGCAATACCTTTCTTCATACCGGTCCACCAGAAAATGTCCTTAAAATCCAAATACATCTTAGTATTTCCTGGGTGAATCGAGTATGGTGAATCATGGGCCTCCTATAGAATCAGCTTCCTGATCCCCGGGTCATTAGGCACATAAATGTGGTCCTCAAACCATAAGGTGTCGTGTTCATCCTCACGAAATCATTTAGCTTTTCCATCGCTCATCCTCTCCTTTATAGAGGCAACCTCCTCGTCAGTTTTCTGAGCTACTCTGATTTTATCCATCAGGGTAGACTGGATCTCCAGGGTTGCTACATAGCCTCTCGGATCTATCTCCATACGTAGTTCTCGTAAGTCCTCGACTAACTCTTTTGGTAATTCCTCCATCATTAGGGTATTGACATGGCTCTTACGGCTTAGCGCATCAGCTACTACGTTAGCTTTTCTGGGATGATAATGCAAACTCATGTCATATTCCTTAATGAGTTCCAGCCATCTCCTTTGCCTGAGATTCAGCTCCTTGTGAGTGAATATATACTTCAAACTCTTGTGATCCGTATATACTTCACAATGGTTTCCAATGAGAAAATGTCTCCACGTCTTCAATGCATGCACTACGGCTGCTAACTCCAAATCATGAGTGGCATAGTTCAATTCATGAGGTTTCAGTTGTCGTGAAGCATACGAAACAACTCTTCCTTCCTGCATAAGAACTGCTCCAAGTCCTCGACGTGAAGCGTTGCAGTACACCTCGTAATCCTTATGCTGGTTTGGCAGAATCAACATAGGGGATGAGACCAACCTTTTCTTTAATTCCTGGAAACTGGCCTCACATTCTACTGTCCAACTGAACTTGGTGTCCTTCTTTAACAACTCTGTTATTGGCTTTGCAATCTTTGAGAAATTCTCAATGAATCTCCGGTAGTATCCTGCAAGTCCAAGAAAACTCCGGATCTCTCCAACTGTTGTTGGTGCTTCCCAATGGGTCACAGTGTCCACCTTGGCGGGATCTACTGCTATTCCTTCTCCAGATATAACGTGTGCGAGAAATCCGACTTCCTTCAACCAAAACTCACATTTGCTAAACTTGGCATATAACTGATGTTCTCTGAGCTTCTCCAATACCACGCAAATGTTCTGCATGCTCCTCTTCATCCTTTGAGAAGATCAATATATCATCTATGAACACCACGACGAACTTATCCAAATACTCCATAAACACTTTGTTCATCAGGTTCATAAAATATGCCGGTGCGTTAGTCACACCAAAAGACATAACGGTATACTCGTACAACCCATACCTAGTGGTAAAGGCCGTCTTAGGTATATCCTGCTCCCGGATCTTCAATTGATGGTACCCTGATCGCAGATCGATCTTGGAAATATTTTAGCTCCTTGCAATCTATCGAACAGATCATTGATCATCGGCAGTGGGTACTTGTTCTTGATCGTCAGTTCATTCAGTCCTCGGTAATCAACAACCATTCTTAACGATCCATCCTTCTTCTCCACTAGAAGTACTGGCGAACCCCAAGGCGAAGAACTTGGGCGTATGAATCCTTTATCCAGTAACTCCTTAATCTGTTTCTTTATCTCCTCCAAATCCTTTGCGGGCATCCTATACGGTCTCTTAGAAATTGGCCCTGTGCCGGGCAAAAGCTCAATCAAAAACTCTATATCTCTATCCGGTGGCATGCCAGGTAACTCCTCTGGAAATACATCCGGATAATCCTTCACTACTGGTACTTCCTCCTGAACAACTCCCGTGAGAGAATGTACTTGAGTCCTTGTAGGCGAATGCCTTGATACATACTTAATCCTTTTCCCTCCGGGGTGGTGAGCATAATAGACTTACTGGCACAGTCAATGTTACCTCCATACTTCGATAGCCAATCCATACCTAATATCACATCCAATCCTTGTGACTCCAAAACTATTAGGTCGGAGGGGAAAGTATGGCGGCCTATGATCAATGGCGTCTGAAAACATCCTTGGTGTGCCATATACTCTGCTCCTGGTGAACTTACTAACATGGGGGTCTTAAGAACTCGGGTGGACATCCTATGTCTATTTATGAATCCCCTTGAAATATATGAATGCGTTGCACCAGTATCGAAAAGAACTACTGTGGTAAATGTCTTAACCAAAAACTTACCGACAACAGCATCTGGTTGCTCTTCTACCTCCTCCACAGTCATGTGGTTCACCTGTCCCTTGTTGAACGGGTTGGGCTTCTTCGCGGCGCTTCCATTGCCGTTCCCATTCTTAGCTTCTGGGCATTCATTGGCATAATGTCCATTCTTCCCGCACTTGTAACAGGTGACATGGCTGAAATCCTTCTTGGTGGGTGTAGACGGGGTAGGGCGGCTCTGGTTACCATTTGCTCCATTTCCATTTCCATTCTTGGGGCCATTATGATTGTGCGAGCTACCTCCTCCATGGGTATGTTGAAACTGTCCTACCGTTTTAGGGGTAAAACGGGGCTTCTGCTGTGTTCCATAGTTATACTTTCCTTGCCCATACTTCCTCTTGCGACTTTCAATCTGTTGGTGTTTCCTTTCAATCATTAGGGCGCGATCAACCAGCTCCTGGTAGTTATTGAAAGTGGCCACCATCAACTGTACACTCATCTCATCATTCAGCCCTTCCATGAATCTCTCCTGCTTAGCGGCATCTGTGGCCACATCATCTGGGGCATAACAAGATAGGGTACTAAACTCATCCACGTACCGAGCCACAGTACGGTTGCCTTGGAGCAAATTGCGAAACTCCAGCTTCTTCATACTCATAGCTCCAGTTGAGACATGGGCGGTATGAAAATCTTGCTGAAACAGATCCCAAGTCATATTGGCTATGGGGTAAGTGGCTGTGTAATTCTCCCACCATGCTGCGGCTGGTCCAAACAACTGGTGTGCGGCAAATCACACCTTCCCAGCGTTAGAGCAATTGGCGGTGGTCAAATCCCTTCCAATCTTGCGTAGCCAGTCATCAGCCACTATTGGTTCGATGCTGCTAGCAAACACTGGTGGTTGCAACCTTAAGAAACGTGTCAGGTTGTCCACGGGTGGTGGTGGTGGAGGGTTGTTGTTGTTGTTGTTGTTCTGGTTGTTCTGAGTGTTTTGGACAAGAAGTTGCATCAGGGTGTTCTGCTACTGGATCAACTGAGTGAGCTCAGGGGGAAACTCAAATCCGGGCTCACGTCTTGGAGGCATCTGATGGGTGTAGAGGGAAGAGATTAGAACAGAAATAAGGTCTAGGGGAAAATCACCACCCATATGCACATGAGGCAAACACACAATTCATCACACCAAAATCAATTTCAAACAAGGGCTTACTGTCACACCCCGATTTTCATGCCACATAGCTTAAGCTATTAATCATGCTAAAATGTGGTTTGACAAAAACTTTTGAGTGTCTTTGACTTTGCTTGATTTGATTTTGTCTGATGTTTGCTAGTGCTCTAAAAATCAAATAATCCTCCAACTCTTATACTTCATCTCCTTGATCCAAAACTTTTTTCCCAATGATCATGCCATGTGTATAGACCAGTATAATATTTTCTTATAAAAATATTTTGGCCAAATAGTATTTTCTAAAATTAGTTTTCCAAAAACCCCTGAATTGAGGTTTGCACTACAAGTACCTTATTTAGGGTGTGAAAAACCTTTCAAAAAGTATATTTGAACCCTATTAGGTATAGGACTCCCATAAACCACAAAATTATAATTTTAAAAGTTATTTTTATATTTTATTTAAAAGCTTTTTCTTAAGGCCAGAAATGGTCTTTAATAGGGAAAAATTATTTAATTATTTCAAAAATATTTGCCAAAATTCAGGGAAACTCATAGGACATATATTGTCCATATCTAAGAGTTTCCACACATGGTCATGTTCAAAATGTTGGACAAATCTTTCATTAACCCTTTCTGGATATTTCAAGCTTTTGAAATATTTACAAAGGAAATATTCTCCAAAAATTCCAGGGAAATTCCATCATGTAAAATATAACATATTTGATGATCTTACAAAGCCTCATGCCTTGAAGATCAAGGAAACATCATCTAAACCCCTCAAAACCATTTCTGTCCATTTTGAAGTTTGAGCAACTTTACATTGCCAAACTTGTCCAAATGCTCTCAAACTTGGTACACATGCTAAAATGATGTAATTATGCATCTATGCCAAATGGAACAAGTTTTGGAGAAGCATAACTTGATCTAAGTGCCCCAAAACCCTTTCTGACCAGATCCAAATTTGAACAACTCTACATTGCCAACTTTTTACTTGGGGCCTCAAATTTTGTGGACATGTTTACAACCCCAAATGATGACACTACACCAAGTGGTGCATCAAGGAGGGATGATTTTCTTAACCTAATCTTGAGAAATCCATTTCTGTTGATTTCTAGGGTTTACAAATGTTGCATTGGCAACTTTGCCCAAATGAGCTCAAATTTGGTGGAAGGGCCTAAATATATGTGACATTTCATCCTGTTAAGTCCCATGTCAATTGGAAGTCATTTGCTTGCCGAAAACTACATCAAACACCTTCTGCCATTTTACAAAAACCACTGTTCTGCCCCCTTTCACTATTCTACTTGAGCTCAACTTTTTACCACAGCTGCTCCTAGTCACCTTCTACCCCCAGGGACTCTTTCTCCTCCACAGCTCAATGACTGAGGGGGGTGAAACCCCATTTTACATCTCTGAATCTCCATTCTCACCCTTGTCTCTCAGCACACTCCCCTTCTAGAAGCTCACCACGGCATCCAAGACCAAAACCTCTTTGTTTACTCCTCCCCTGACCCCCTAGACATCATTGGGGAAAGTGGACGCGTTCAGAGCAGCGAGGACACGGCCATGCCGGCCAAACGCGCGCTCTGGAGCGCGCTACAGTGCCCTGGCGCACTGTAGCCACCCCCAATCAGCTGCACCCGACAGCCTGGGGCGATGGGGTTGTGTCCCCCGAGGCCGCCTCGGCGTCCGGGACACGCTAGACGGTCGGCCCCCTCCTTCCTCTCTCTCTTCGGACCCTGCTCGCACGCGCGCCATGGCTGCCCGAGCGCTCTAGTGGACAGCCCCACACGCGCGATGCTCTGACCCTTCCCCACTGCCTCTCTTCTCTCCCCTCGCCCTAGACCAACCCCAGGAGCTCCCCAAACACGCCCACGCGCGGCCCCGTCACCCGTGGCGACGACAACCTGCTCGCCGGCGCACGGGACCTTGGTGGACCGTCGCTCACCTATTTATAGGGCACTCCAGACTCGCCTCGCGGCTCCGTTTGCCCCCTCTCCCTTTAGTGTACCTCCCCGACGGGCCTAATGCTCTCCCCGTGCCCTCCAGCCATCTCTATGGTCGGATTAGAGCCGCCGGCCGCCGCTTAAATTCGTGGGCCTCAACCCTTCTCTCCTCCCCCTGAACACTCCCGCACCCTCTCATCACCACCGCCAACTCACCCCATGCTCCATTCCCTACTCCTCGTGCTTTCCTCGCCATGTTGAACACTGCCATCGCCGCTGTCCGCCGCGGCCGATGCGCTGCTCGTGTCCGACCACCCCAGCGGTCGTGGCGCACCTCTACGGATGCGGCACACCATCCTGAGCACGCCGGTGTGTTGGGCGTCGACGGAGGTGGCCGGTGCCGCCGGGGAGAGCGCCGGCGCCGCTCTGCCGTGCCTCCTCTGTTTCCCGTCATGCCGCGCGGGAGGTAGAAGGCGACCTTTGCTCATCTTTCAAAAATATATTTCTGTACACTTCTTTCAAATCCATAAAACCCTTGATTCCATCATATTGAAATATGCCAAACCATCCATTGATCATACTCCAATGGAACCACCTTGGTTATTTTTCATATGACCAGAGGTATCCTAGAAAAGTCCAACTCCTATTTTCAGAGAACTTTTATTTTTGCTTCCTTACTTATTATGATTGTTTCCATCGTTAGTTGACGAAATAAACGGAGTACTCGGAGATGGACCAGAAGGTTTGAAGACTCGGAAGGATAAGGCAAGCAGCCCTTTGACCATGTTCGAGAAACCTTTTTATGCATGTCTCATAGCACCTTATTATCAATGCATCGGAATCATGTAGAAGAGGTGACCACTTTGGTTGGTACCTTTGTTACTTTACTATTGAACTTGCATCAAACATGACCCTACCTTCCTATGAGGGTTATGTGGGTGGGAGTAGATAGATATATGCTATAGCAGTTGGCTACGCAAATGGGTCAGGGATATGCATTGAGAGAAACAAGTGTGGTAAGACATACTTGCAGATAACCCAGCGGGTGCCACTAATGCCCCTGGGAGTCGATGAGGAACTAGGGCACTACTTGGTGAAGAAGTAGTGTACCAAGGCTTGACGAAAGTGTTGTTTACAGAGATGGATTAGATTTATGTGTGACTACCGTCCCAACCAAACATGCGCAACCACTCTACCCTTATATGGGAAAGGGCATTATTGATTACCTAGGTCGATACTAGCATGGTGCCCGCATTACTAGTGACGGGGGTGACATGAGGTCACTCTCGGGACGGGGTCGTGCTTAGATAGGCGGCCATGACTGTTTTTACAGGGCACCGGACACACCGTTGGTCCCTTCGTGTATGCGTGACATTGAAATTAGGGCAAGTGCCATGATCTATTGTTTGTACTCGAGGGCCGTGTACCAACGAGTGGAACCTATGTTAGTGTCGTCTAGGGAAAGGTAGTGATCGGGTGCTTACCCCGGGTACTTGAGGTACCGCGGGTCATGGACGACACGGAAGTTCCCCGGATCTAGTGGGTAAAGTGTCCAACCTCTCCAGAGTGTCAAACTATTCGAATAGCCGTGTCCGCGGTCAAGGACAGTTGGGTGGTGCTACTTAGACTATGTCCATAAGTCTCTGGAAAACAACACGGTTTGGGTGAATCTGTTGGTGTGATTGTGAGAAAGTCACGATGAGCGTGAGCAAGAGTTGTTCATGACTCTTTCTCGATATTGATGTATGAAACCTCCTGATACTTGTTGCAGACACATGCATGTCCATGTTATATGTTGATCATACTTGCATATGAAAAACTAGCTTTCCGCAAAACTGCCAATCTAGCAGTAGAGCCTTGCATAATTATTCTGTCATCACACTTGGGTTGATTGCGAGTACATTCAAAGTACTCATTGGCTTGCCACTGGTTATTTTATTGGCCAGGCATGAGAGAACAGGATATGATGAAGATTTCTTGGTGACGAGCATGCGAGCTAGGACGCTTCCCAGTCAGAATGCCTGTAGGGTCAAGGCAGATGGCATGGGTCCAAGTTGTCATTTAAGATTTCCGCTGCAATGATGTACTCAAGACTTGACCATTATGGTCCTATTTGTGTAATATGGTATGTATGGATGTAAGACTCTTGTTATTCAGCTTCTGTGTGTTTAGTGAGCATTGATCTCTGGGATCACTGTACACGTGCATTCGGTGATCACGACTTATGAGTCGGGGTCCCCACAGAGCTGGTATCAGAGCCGTCCTGACTGTAGGAAGCCTTAGTTAGCATGGTCGTTAGTTAGGGTAAAATTATTTTCAAAACAATTACTAGTTTTCAAAACTATCTATACTTCTCTTCCCTTCTCAGATTTTCGGAAACTAGGCTATACTTGATCTCTTCCCCTTCAAAACTTTTGGTCGTTAGAACCCCTATGCCCCTGACCACTGGATTTTCTGTAATCTTTGTGGAGTACACCTTGCCAAGCACTCACCCACCACTTATGAACACAAGATTGGCGACACCACGACAAGATGATGCCAGCAGAAAATCCATCCTCGAGGAATGAGGACATGAAGACCCAGAAGATGGTGACAACCTTGACAGTGCCCCAGGATGATGTAACATTGGCCTACGATGACCAGGGTATAGGTTATGCAAGATCATAATATACCTCGCTAATAGAGTAACCTTGTCACTACTGTTGATGTGTCGGCCACCACCGGTGGATGAGAACCTCGCCATTTGGTCCGCCTCACGATAGTGAGCAGGAAAACGGTTCTCTTCGTCCCCCGCTCTTGGTGTCGATGTTGTCATCAACGTAACCGACATGTTGAACCTCTACTATGCCTTGTTAATGTCATTGCATAAAGGATTGCCTACCTGGTACCCTCGATGCCCCAGAAGGCACAAGGGATCATCATGATTAAAGAGACAAGAGAAGACCAAGTCAACGCCAGCTACAAGGAGGCACCTTCACCACATCAGCTCATCAGGCGAGTAGTTGTTGAAGATTCTTCAGGCTCAACCCGGATCATTCATCAAACGACTACGAGGGATATAGCAACACTTGAGGAAAACTCAGAAGACTGCACGAGGCACAAGTCACGACTGCTTAGTCCGAGAACCCCTAGGGTAGGATGAGTCGTGTACCCTCTATGCACAGTCGAGTCCGTATGATGGTTCGAATAGAACCATGAGTGTGTGTTGCTTGCTTTTATTTGTTTGTGTTTTGATATAAGTCGCACTTTTGCCCTAGGCAACAAGTGCATGGCTATGTCATCTCCCTTGCCTTGTTTCTTTTGTTTCGGCCTTTTTGCACCAGTTTGTTTGCACCTGCACTATAGAACCCCCTTTAGGCATTCCCCTCCTCTACGCTACTTTTTCCCTCTCTTCTCTCTCCCCAACTGAAGACCCGCAAGACAAGATGCACCAAGGATTCTACCTCGGCAACCAACTGGCACTGAAGACTTCTGCTACAACCTCCACGATCAAGTGCAACCCCGTGAAGTTATGTTTAACTCTCCAGGCTAGAGACCCATTCCTAGACCCTTTGAGACTTCACGAGACACTCCCGCACGAATCCTTAACCATGTACTTAACCCATAGATTGCAAGAGAACTAGATAAGCCTCTGCAACCTTGCACAACACTGGGTTCGTAATGGAACTAGTGGACACAGTGAGTAAGCACATTTTCATCCTAATATAGCACAAGAACTAACGATGCCATAGACGGACCAATTTGAGGATATGAGACAGATGACTTGGTGGCTTTATACCAGTGACTCCGAGGAATTATCTGAGACCTTGATGGATTGTGAAGTTTTCATGTTGGAGGGATCATGATTAGTAGAGTAGCGTGACTATCACCTGATACGTCCAAAACGTATCTATAATTTCTGCTTGCTCCATGCCACTTTTGGGTGATATTGCTATGATATTTATACACTTCCATACACTTTTGATCATATTTGGACTAACCTACTAATCCAGTGCATCCCAGTGCCAGTTTCTGTTTTCGGCTGTTTTTGTATTTCAGGTTTTCACATTACGAGAACTGTCAGGAAAAATCTAGAAAAATTATATAAAAAATCAGCGTTCCAGAACCTACCTTGCGCCCGAAGTACAGCCAGGGGGGGGGCACCAGGGCCCCGGGCGCCCCGGCGGCGCCCCCCCCCCCCCGGGCCGCGCCGGGGGGGTGCCTGGGCCCCCAGAGCCCCGTCTGGTGCCCCCCTTTGGCATATATTTAGAGCGTCCTTCGAAACCCTCGGGACGAGAACTCTTTTTCGCGATCTCATCTCTGTTCCGCCGCCGCCGCCGCTTCCAAGATCGGGAGCACCAGGAGAACTCTTCCCGGCACCCTGCCGGAGGGGAGGATCACCATCGGGAGCCTCTCCACCACCATGGACGCCTCCCGGATGAGTTGTGAGTAGTCTCCCTTGGACCATGAGTCCATGACCAGTAGCTATGTGATGTTCTCCTCCCGTTCTTGTGCTTCACTAATTAGTGCTCGTGAGCTGCCCTACATGATCGAGGCACATATGTAATCCTTATGCTGTTGCTATGATGAGTCTGCTGGGATCCGATGGATTATGAGATTATGTTCAGATTGTGCTTGAGTAATATATTTGATCTACCTCTTTTATATTTATGTTCGTAAGTAATTCTAGCATGTTCTCTGTTGTTATTTATTGCTTTGGCCAAGTAATGGGTAGTGACTCCAAGAGGGAACGTTATGCTCGATTGTGGGTTCATGCCCCTCGATGACTAGCTTGAGTGACAGAAACATGAGTCTAGGGGACGTGTTGTTACCACAAGGGGGAAAACAACGGTGCTTGTGCCCGCGGGTGCAAGGATTGTTTACTTTACACAAAGTTCTTTTAATTCAGTTGTCTGTTGCTTTGAGTTTACACTATGGGTGGGGCTCGCAACTTAATACCAGCGAGATGTTCTGGATAGATATCTCAAGGTGGATGATTAGTAGTAGATATTGATGGATTTCGGTCTACTTACTTTGGCGTACCGCCCATGCTTTGAACCTCAACCTTTCTTGCAATGTAGTCAGCATTGGTTTGCGTTCGTGGTCCTGTCAATTGCCCAGCTGTAATTCGTTTACCTCACATAGCTGTTTTATCGTCTTTTGGGAGAGAGACATCACTAGTGAACATCATGAGACTCCGGTCCATATTACCATCATTGATCACATCTGCTATTTACTTTTCGCTTTTACTTACTATTGCAAATATTATCTATCACTACTGTCATTTGCGTTTAATCCTTTGTGAACTACAAGGCCGGAGGGATTGACAACCTCTCTGTACTCGTTGGGAGCAAAGTTATTTGTATCTGTGTGCAGGTCCACGTTGATTGCTAATATCTGGCGCCTTTAGCAGTTGACACCTACTTGTTGAACCTAGGAGTCTCTGGGGATTCGATCCTTGGCATCTTTGCTAAGGGAAAAACTTCCACAACACTGCATCTCACACCTTCCACTTGGGGTAACCAATGAGGGGTTAGAGGCCCACCAAGGAGTTTTTCTGGCGCCGTTGGCGGGGACTCCGCTCTTCAGGATAGGGGAGTTGCATGCTATCTTTTACCTTTGCTTTTTTGTCTTGTTAGTTTACCTTTCAGTTTTTGCTTTAGTATCTTTTATCGAAAATCACGAAAATAGTTATCTTGCTTGCTTGCTACTATGGGTTCCACCGAGAACACCAAGTTGTGTGACTTCACTAGTCACAACAACGATGACTTTATCAGCACACCTATCACTACACCTGCCACTTCAGCACCTTCATATGAAATTAAACCTGCTTTACTGAACTTAGTCATGAAAGATCAATTCTCCGGTGCTGGAGATGATGCTGCTTTACACTTAAACAACTTTATTGAACTTTGTGATATGCAAAAGTACCAAGATATAGATGGTAATATTGTTAAGCTTAAGATTTTTCCTTTCTCCTTGAGAGGAGGAGCTAAAATTTGGTTTCAGTCTTTGCCTAGAAATATCATAGATTCATGGGACAAGTGCAAAGATGCTTTTATCGGAAAATACTATCCACCTGCTAAAATTATCCAACTTAGAAGTAACATAATGAATTTTAAACAATTGGATAATGAACACGTTGCCCAAGCTTGGGAACGTATGAAATCTCTTATCAAGAACTGCCCTACTCATGGTTTGACTACTTGGATGGTTATCCAAACTTTTTATGCAGGCTTGAACTTTACCTCGTGGAACTTGTTAGATTCGGCCGCGGGAGGAACCTTTATGTCAACTACACTTGGTGCTGCCACGAAGCTTCTCGATGAGATGATGACCAACTATTCCCAATGGCACACCGAACGAGCTCCAACAGGTAGGAAGGTAAACTCTATCGAGGAGATTTCCTCCCTTAATGAAAAAGTTGACTTGATCATGTCTCTACTTTCGAAGCAATCCTCTGTAGATCCTCGTGATGTTCCTTTAAATTCTTTGATTGCTCAAGAACAAGTAGATGTGAATTTTATCTCTAGAAATTTTTTTAACAACAATGCTTATAGGAGTAACTTTGGTAACAATCCTAGACCGTTCCCCTCTAATTCTTATGGGAACAACAATGCTTATCCTATCACCAAGAACTCCACTACTGAACTAGAGACTATGCTTAAAGATTTCATCACTACCCAAAAAGCCTTTAATAAAAGTGTAGAAGAAAAACTACATAAACTAGATGATCTTTCTTTTAAGGTAGACCATTTAGCCAATGAGGTAAAATTGCTAAAAATTAAAACTTCTCCTCTTGAGGAGAGGGAAGTCACTCCTATAAATGCTATTCAAGTGCAAATTAATGAAAACATTAGGATGATGGCTAAACTTAAAGAGAGATGGGCTAGAGAAAGGGAGGAAGAAGATAGAATTAAGAGCCTTCCTGCCCACCACACTGTTGCTACTATCCAAGTTGTTGAGGATATCCAAACTCTTAGCACCCAATGTACTCCTGGTCCCATTGGACCTATTAATGGTGATGCTATGACTATAGAAACTACCAAACAAGTGAACCTAAAGGACACCACTACCACCTTACTTGATGCTAATGACCTTGATTTTGATAATTGCACTCTTACCGAAGTTATTGATTTCCTTCACAAGATGTCTAGAGATCCCCGCACTAGCACGCTTAATCTTGCCTTCACAGAGCATATCACTAATGCTCTCATCAAAGCTAGGGAGGAGAAACTTAGAGTAGAAGCCTCCATACCTAGAAAGCTAGAAGATGGTTGGGATCCTATGATAAAAATTAAATTGAATGACTTCTCTTGCTATGCATTATGTGATATTGGAGCTAGTACCTCTGTTATGCCAAAAAGAATATATGATATGCTTAAATTGAAACCTTATGATTCTTGTTCTTTTGGTGTTCGTCTCGTTGATTCTTCCATAAAGAAACCTTTGGGGAGGATCGACGATGTTCTTATCGTTGTTAATGATAATTATGTTCCCGTTGATTTCACTATTATGGATATTGAATGTGATCCTTCATGTCCAATTATTTTGGGACGTCCTTTTTTACGCACCGTTGGTGCTATCATTGACATGAAAGAGGGTAATATAAAATTTCAGTTTCCTCTCAAGAAAGGGATGGAACACTTCCCTCGAAAGAAGATCAAGTTACCTTTTGAGTCCGTTGTACGGGCTAGCTATTCTTTTACTCTTGATAAAACTTGATCTCTATGCATTATGCCTAGCTTAAAGGCATAAAAGAAAGCGCTTTTGGGAGGCAGCCCACATGAATAAATTTTTATATTTTGCTTTTGTTGTGTCTTGATGTTGTTTACTACAATAGCATCATCATTGTATCTTTGCTTTTCATATTTGTGCCAAGTATAGCCTCTGATTGCTAGAAAGTTCAAAAGTTGTGAGGTGCTGTCCAGGAAACAGATTCTGTCCTTGGATAGAAAAAATCGTATAAAATCACCAGATCATCTTTTTGGTCTGAATTTTTTCGACAGCGTTCTCTATATAATTGTATTTCGTGCTTCTGTTCTGAGTTTTTTGATTTAAGTTGCAGAAGTACCCCGAACAAATCAATTACTACCTGCTGTTCTGTTTTTCACAGATTCTGTCCTGTTTTGCCTTTCCTTCATTTTGCAAACCAAGAGCTTGCTTTTTCTTTGCAAAAACCTTTTGGCAATCTTGAGAAACAGTAGACCTTCAAGAATATCTTTATTTCCAGCAAGGAACAATTATTTTATTAAGGGTACTAACCTCGCTAATCAGATTATGATGAGTTATGTATGAAGGGACTTTTCAAGTGTGCGAGGGAAGATGATAAAAAGATTCAGGAGTATCAAGCGCTCAAGCTTGGGGATGCCCCCGTGCACCCCCAATAAATATTCAAGGAGACTCAAGCGTCTAAGCTTGGGGATGGCCCCGTGCATCCCCTTCTCCATCAACATTATCAGTTCGTCTTTCGTTCAGCTATATTTTTATCACTTCATGTGTTATGTGCTATGCTTGGAGCGTCTTGCTTTTAGTTTTTCATAACGAGTCGGAACACATCTTTCTTTATGTGGGAGAGAAACACGCTCCACTTCTACCTAGAACATAACATAGAATTTTCATGTCTATCTTTGCTGTGTGTGTTCTTTGTCTTTTAATAGCTACTATCATGTTCAACTCTTAGTATTCATGCTTATCTTTTCAAAGAGCTTTTGTTTAGTTGGTTCCTTGAATTCTCTTTAATTATCATGCTTATCGTATTAAGAGAGTTTGCTTCCGTTGCATTGGTTGATATGTCTATGACAAAGATGCTACTTGCATAATGGCGCTTAGTAGTTCAGGTTTTCTTATGGTTAGTCTCAAATAGCTGGGGGATTCCCAATGTGTTATTGGAGTACCAACTTGATTTGTTTGCCTATGATGTGGTATGGTTTAGTAATATCTTCCTTCAAGAATTTATTTTGATTGACTTGGCGTATGCTCACGCATATTTAAGACTGTAAAGAAAGTCTGTCAAGCCCTGATGATCTTTTATTTCTGAGTAGCGATATAACTACCATGCCTGATTCAATGTTGCTTTGTCGCTCTGCATGGTTATGACCGTCATTGCTCCCTTAGTTGGTCGCTCCCAGTCTTTTGCTAACCTCCACCTGTACTAAGCGAACTAACTTTGCAATACATAGCTCATGGGAAAGTAGCTTAAAAGCTATTGTGGTAAAGAATATGTTGCTTATGTATCTTATTTCTTATAAGTTGCTTGCTGAGCGGTAACCATGTTTCTGGGGACGCCATCAACGGTCACACTTTTGTTGAATATCATGTGAGTTGCTATGCATGTTCGTCTTGTCTGAAGTAAGGGTGATTTGCCATGAGTTGAATGAGTATGCATATTGTTAGAGAAGAACATTGGGCCGCCAACCAAAGCCATGTATCATGGTGGAAGTTTTAGCTTGGATATTAATCCTCAATCTCTTATGAGAATATGCTTATGCATTAAAGAGGAGTCCATCATCTATTTTCTATGTTGTCCCGGTATGGATGTCCTCAAGTTGAGATCTATCAAAAACGAGAAATCTAATGCGATTTATCTCCTTGGACCTTTGTACAGGTGGCATAGAGGTACCCCTTTGTGACACTTGGTTGAAACATATGTAATGCAATGATAACCCATGGAAATCCGAGCTAATTAGGACAAGGTGCGAGCACTATTGGTATTCGATGCATGAGGCTTGCAACTTATAGGATGTCTTATGCATAACACATATGAAGTACTACTACCGTTGACAAAATTGCTTCTATGTTTTCAAAATAAAAAGCTCTAGCACATAACCATTCTTTTACTTTTTGAGTCTCCACCTTCTTTCTTCAAGCACCAACTACTGAGAGCATGATTGTCATTCTAAGTGTAATGTGCATTGTTCCAAAGTAGCATTGTCTTTTGCAATATTGTGATATCGTTTATTTTGAAATCATTGTATCTAGTCATCACTTAAACCTTGAAGGTGCCCCTGCATTTATGTTTTGCTTCACTAAAGGGGGCAAGCTAGATATCACTTTATCATATTTGCACACCATGTTCATTGCAAATCTTTTTGATGTTTCAGTTTCATATTGTAAAACTTTCAGTCCTTTGTGATTTTCTCATGAGGCAACTTAATTACTACATATTCATTGTTTCAGTAAGCTTTTGTCATATGACTATAAAAAGTCCTATATGGTTAATAGCATGTCACCACAGAAATTATTCTTGTTATCATTTACCTACTCGAGGACGAGCAGGAATTAAGCTTGGGGATGTTGATACGTCCAAAACGTATCTATAATTTCTGCTTGCTCCATGCCACTTTTGGGTGATATTGCTATGATATTTATACACTTCCATACACTTTTGATCATATTTGGACTAACCTACTAATCCAGTGCATCCCAGTGCCAGTTTCTGTTTTCGGCTGTTTTTGTATTTCAGGTTTTCACATTACGAGAACTGTCAGGAAAAATCCAGAAAAATTATATAAAAAATCAGCGTTCCAGAACTTACCTTGCGCCCGAAGTGCAGCCGGGGGAGGCCACCAGGGCCCCAGGCGCCCTGGCGGCGCCCCCCCCCTGGGCCGCGCCGGGGGGGCGCCTGGGCCCCCCGAGGCCCGTCCGGTGCCCCCCTTTGGCATATATTTAGAGCGTCCTTCGAAACCCTCGGGACGGGAACTCTTTTTCGTGATCTCATCTCTGTTCCGCCGCCGCCGCCGCTTCCAAGATCGGGAGCACCAGGAGAACTCTTCCCGGCACCCTGCCGGAGGGGAGGATCACCATCGGGAGCCTCTCCACCACCATGGACGCCTCCCGGATGAGTTGTGAGTAGTCTCCCTTGGACCATGAGTCCATGACCAGTAGCTATGTGATGTTCTCCTCCCGTTCTTGTGCTTCACTAATTAGTCCTCGTGAGCTGCCCTACATGATCGAGGCACATATGTAATCCTTATGCTATTGCTATGATGAGTTTGCTGGGATCCGATGGATTATGAGATTATGTTCAGATTGTGCTTGAGTAATATATTTGATCTACCTCTTTTATATTTATGTTCGTAAGTAATTCTTGCATGTTCTCCGTTGTTATTTATTGCTTTGGCCAAGTAATGGGTAGTGACTCCAAGAGGGAACGTTATGCTCGATTGTGGGTTCATGCCCCTCGATGACTAGCTTGAGTGACAGAAACATGAGTCTAGGGGATGTGCTGTTGCCACAAGGGGGAAAACAACGGTGCTTGTGCCCGCGGGTGCAAGGATTGTTTACTTTACGCAAAGTTCTTTTAATGCAGTTGTCTGTTGCTGTGAGTTTACACTATGGGTGGGGTTCGCAACTTAATACCAGCGAGATGTTCTGGATAGATATCTCAAGGTGGATGATTAGTAGTAGATATTGATGGATTTCGGTCTACTTACTTTGGCGTACCGCCCATGCTTTGAACCTCAACCTTTCTTGCAATGTAGTCAGCATTGGTTTGCGTTCGTGGTCCTGTCAATTGCCCAGCTGTAATTCGTTTACCTCACATAGCTGTTTTATCGTCTTTTGGGAGAGAGACATCACTAGTGAACATCATGAGACTCTGGTCCATATTACCATCATTGATCACATCTGCTATTTACTTTTCGCTTTTACTTACTATTGCAAATATTATCTATCACTACTGTCATTTGCGTTTAATCCTTTGTGAACTACAAGGCCGGAGGGATTGACAACCTCTCTGTACTCGTTGGGAACAAAGTTATTTGTATCTGTGTGCAGGTCCACGTTGATTGCTAATATCTGGCGCCGTTAGCAGTTGACACCTACTTGTTGAACCTAGGAGTCTCTGGGGATTCGATCCTTGGCATCTTTGCTAAGGGAAAAACTTCCACAACATTGCATCTCACACCTTCCACTTGGGGTAACCAACGAGGGGTTAGAGGCCCATCATCACCACCCTGGAGTAATTTGGATTTGCAGGGCAATTGTGATTGTAAGATGAAATTCTTGGAGGTGTAAGGATTTGGCTTGATCAGATAATATTGATGGGAGATAGTTGGCATTTTGAGAATGACTTGGGGGAAATGTAGGAGTACTCGTTGGGCATGAGATTTGGATTTATGTAGGTGATTCTGGTTGGGTATAGATGCTAGATATGTCTGTATGGTTCAGAGTAAATTGGATTTAGACCAATGATCCTGATCATGATACCATGCTTCTCGGTGGACAATAAACTAGGAGATTGGATTATTTGTCGGAGTTGATTTAGGGATCTATATAATCATGACCTTGGAGTTTACTTGACTATGACGGTGGGAATTTGGTGGACTTACTATCGCAATGCATAGCCCTTCCAAGTATTGGGTATTATAGGGACTTGAGATCTTGTGGAACACCATGGACATCGGACTTGTAGAATTGTTGGATTATGTGGTGATTGATGGAAATTACCGGGCTATTGGAGTTGATCTATAGGAAGGAAACAAAATCTTGGAGTGGCATATGACGTGTTTCCTTAGAATAGGGATGCATTATCTTGAACCTTGCAAGAATAGGTTGGGCGCTTGGATTGTGGTATTTACTCTTGCTTGGCAGCTTGTATGCCCTACCCGTGGATTTTTAGGGGTAGCCATGCATGTGATTATTGGGATCGTAGACATGTACGATTTTTGTTAGATCGCCTCTTGAGAGTCATGAGGTTATGTATGGCATAAGTGGTGATTGAAGCTGGTCTATGCGAGAGGATGCATTTAGTGGTATAAGGTTATTCGTTTGGAATACTAGATAGAGCTATTGGCATCTCAGAAACCGTGCTTAAGGATAAGATAATAAACGTTCACTCACTCACTAGAATCCTTGAAACCCTTAAGCCCCACCGAGCCACAACACGGTCAGATCCCGATCACGGGCCTTGGCTCTAAGTCAGGAAGGCCTTTGCAAATACTCAACGGAGACCACCACAAATACCCCAGCCTACCTTGCGTGCCCCGTAGACTTCATGGAGTACTTGGACGAGTTGGGTAACATCATTATTTGATGACCTACTTGTTTGCCCGAAGACAAAAGAAGAGACGGACAGCTGGATAGAAGACGATTGAAGACCGACATGTCAAGAAGGAGGACTACATCGACCATCATCATCAAGAAATAAACTTCTGCGTCCAAGACCGGGCGTATCTGCAAACCACTCCTCTCGAAGGAACCAAGCATTTCCGTGTCGAAGGGAAGCTCACACCAAGATTTATCGACCTTCTTCAAGTTCACTGCCAGTCAAATAGTAGGCGGCTACCAGCTAGATTTACCACCTGAGATACCCACCGTGCACCAAATATTCCACGGGTCACCACTCTGGAAGTACTTCCTACTTCCTAACTAGCCCAGTCCCCGCAAGGACGTCGATCACCGAGCCTTTGACAACTAACCCAACCTAACCTATGCAAGAGACCCCTCAGCAACCTGCATCGAAGGCAGCAAGTGACATGACACACCACCAAGTACTTCAAGATTCCATGGAGCACCACTCGGAAGCAGAACCAACAAGAAGTGAAGACTACCCCGTATCCAAGACTCCGTATTCCTTTCCACGCCTAGTCTGGGAATCTCGGGGACGAGATTCTTGTAAGGGGTAGGTCTGTCACACCCTGATTTTCATGCCACATAGCTTAAGCTATTAATCATGCTAAAATGTGGTTTGACAAAAACTTTTGAGTGTCTTTGACTTTGCTTGATTTGATTTTTGTCTGCTGATTGCTAGTGCTCTAAAAATCAAATAATCCTCCAACTCTTATAATTCATCTCCTTGATCCAAAACTTTTTTCCCAATGATCATGCCATGTGTATAGACCAGTATAATATTTTCTTATAAAAATATTTTGGCCAAATAGTATTTTCTAAAATTAGTTTTCCAAAAACCCCTGAATTGAGGTTTGCACTACAAGTACCTTATTTAGGGTGTGAAAAACCTTTCAAAAAGTATATTTGAACCCTATTAGGTATAGGACACCCATAAACCACAAAATTATAATTTTAAAAGTTATTTTTATATTTTATTTAAAAGCTTTTTCTTAAGGCCAGAAATGGTCTTTAATAGGGAAAAATTATTTAATTATTTCAAAAATATTTGCCAAAATTCAGGGAAACTCATAGGACATATATTGTCCATATATAAGAGTTTCAACACATGGTCATGTTCAAAATTTTGGACAAATCTTTCATTAACCCTTTCTGGATATTTCAAGCTTTTGAAATATTTACAAAGGAAATATTCTCCAAAAATTCTAGGGAAATTCCATCATGTCAAATATGACATATTTGATGATCTTACAAAGCCTCATGGCTTGAAGATCAAGGAAACATCATCTAAACCCCTCAAAACCATTTCTGTCCATTTTGAAGTTTGAGCAACTTTACATTGCCAAACTTGTCCAAATGCTCTCAAACTTGGTGCACATGCTAAAATGATGTAATTATGCATCTATGCCAAATGGCACAAGTTTTGGAGAAGCATAACTTGATCTAAGTGCCCCAAAACCCTTTCTGACCAGATCCAAATTTGAACAACTCTACATTGCCAACTTTTTACTTGGGGCCTCAAATTTTGTGGACATGTCACAACCCCAAATGATGACACTACACTAAGTGGTGCATAAAGGAGGGATGATTTGCTTAACATAATCTTGAGAAATCCATTTCTGTTGATTTCTAGGGTTTACAAATGTTGCATTGGCAACTTTGCCCAAATGAGCTCAAATTTGGTGGAAGGGCCTAAATGTATGTGCCATTTCATCCTGTTAAGTCCCATGTCAATTGGAAGTCATTTGCTTGCCCAAAACTACATCAAACACCTTCTGCAATTTTATCAAAACCACTGTTCTGCCCCCTTTCACTATTCTACTTGAGCTCAACTTTTTACCACAGCTGCTCCTAGTCACCTTCTACCTCCAGGGACTCTTTCTCTGTAACGCCCCGGACACACCCGCCGGTGGTCGTTACTCCTGGCGGGATCTAGACTGGCCTCTCATATCAATACTAGTCTTTTCTGCGCACTTTGTCCTCACTCGTGCGCACCCGGGAGCAACTTCCCGGTCGGTCACCCATCCTGAAACTACTCCAAGCTGAGCACGCTTAACTTTGGAGTTCTATCCGAATGGGCTCCCGGAAAAGAAGGAATTCCTTATTGATATGAGTAGTCTATCATCCCTAATAAGCCAGGCCATCACATACACCCTCACTCAGAGGAACCGACGTCCTCGTCGGGCCACAGGAACGTTCCCTCTTGGCACAACCGTCTGTGCTTCCAGGACAGCACATGTGACATGCCGTGTGCCACGACGGGTCACAAACGTCATGCACAACATGACTGCAAACTGTCCGCAAACATCCGTGTAACCGCGAGAGTCGGCTCTGATACCAACTTGTAACGCCCCGGACACACCCGCCGGTGGTCGTTACTCCTGGCGGGATCTAGACTGGCCTCACATATCAATACTAGTCTTTTCTGCGCACTTTGTCCTCACTCGTGCGCACCCGGGAGCAACTTCCCGGTCGGTCACCCATCCTGAAACTACTCCAAGCTGAGCACGCTTAACTTTGGAGTTCTATCCGAATGGGCTCCCGGAAAAGATGGAATTCCTTATTGATATGAGTAGTCTATCATCCCTAATAAGCCAGGCCATCACATTCTCCTCCACAGCTCAATGATTGAGGGAGGTGAAACCCCATTTTACATCTCTGAATCTCCATTCTCACCCTTGTCTCTCAGCACACTCCCCTTCTAGAAGCTCACCAGGGCATCCAAGACCAAAACCTCTTTGTTTACTCCTCCACTGACCCCCTAGACATCATTGGGCAAAGTGGACGCTTTCAGAGCGGCGAGGACACGGCTATGCCGGCCAAACGGGCGCTCTGGAGCGCGCTACAGTGCCCTGGCGCACTGTAGCCACCCCCAATCAGCTGCACCCGACAGCCTGGGGCGATGGGATTGTGTCCCCCGAGGCCGCCTCGGCGTCCGGGACACGCTAGACGGTCGGCCCCCTCCTTCCTCTCTCTCTCTCTCTCCGGCCCCTGCCCACACGCGCGCCATGGCCGCCCGAGCGCTCCAGTGGACAGCCCCACACGCGCGATGCTCCGACCCTTTCCCACTGCTTCTCTTCTCTCCCCTCGCCCTAGACCAACCCCAGGAGCGCCCCAGACACGCCCACGCGCGGCCCCGTCACCCGTGGCAACGACAACGTGCTCGCCGGCGCACGGGGCCTCGGTGGACCGTCGCCCACCTATTTATAGGGCACCCCAGACTCGCCCCGCAGCTCCGTTTGCCCCCTCTCCCTCTAGTGTACCTCCCCGAATGGCCTAATGCTCTCCCCGTGCCCTCCATCCATCTCTATGGCCGGAGCAGAGCCGCCGGCCGTCGCTTAAATTCGTGGGCCTCGACCCTTCTCTCCTCCCCCTGAACACTCCCGCACCCTCTCATCACCACCGCCAACTCACCCCATGCTCCATTCCCTCCTCCTCGTGCTTTCCTCGCCGTGTTGAACACTGCCATTGCCGCCGTCCGCCGCGGCCGATGCGCTTCTCGTGTCCGACCACCCCAGCGGTCGTGGCGCACCTCTACGGATGCGGCACACCATCCTGAGCACGCCGGTGTGTTGGGCATCGACGGAGGTGGCCGGTGCCGCCGGGGAGAGCGCCGGCGCCGCTCGACCGTGCCTCCTCTGTTTCTCGTCGTGCCGCGCGGGAGGTAGAAGGCGACCTGCCGCTGGGGCCCGCGCGTCAGCGACCCAGTGGGCGGGCCCCTCCGTTTAAGTGGAAACGGCTCTGGCTTTGACCGTCTCCCCTGCGCAAAGACGCCTTCCCTGGAAGACGCCTTCGACGTGGCCTGGTCCTTTGAGTGCGGCTATGCAGCTGGGCCGGCCCAGTGCGCTACGGCATAATAATGCGCCCTATGCGCAGTAAAGGGTAAAACCCCCCTCCCCTTTTCCCTTTTTCTTTTTCTGTAAACTTCATAAATCCATAAACAATTAATTTGGACTCCAAATTGGATGATTCAAATTTCTCCTGGCTCCATAAATCATGCGCTATCACATGGTGCAACATGCACATTTTTCCAGAAACTATTTCTTCACAAATATTATCAAAATGTCATTATTCTATTTCTGTGATGAACTTTAGAAAATCACAGAGGGCTCAAATTTGATCCAAATGCAGTGGTTCAAATTCCTAGATGCTTGTCATATCCAAACTTAGTTTTGGAACATTTTTATTAATACATTATGTACCCCACCAAATATTGAGCCATTTCTTCATATTTATCAACTTTGCAAAATCCTAGGGAATTCATTTGAACTCCAAATCCAGTGAAACCAACTCCTAGATGCTTTTAAAATCATGACTTGTTAAATGGGTGCCTTTGCTCATCTTTCAAAAATATATTTCTGTACACTTCTTTCAAATCCATAAAACCCTTGATTCCATCATATTGAAATGTGCCAAACCGTCCATTGATCATACTCCAATGAAACCACCTTGGTTATTTTTCATATGACCAGAGGTATCCTAGAAAAGTCCAACTACTATTTTTAGAGCACTTTTATTTTTGCTTCATTGTGTTGCTTATTATGATTGTTTCCATCGTTAGTTGACGAAATAAACTGAGTACTCGGAGATGGACCAGAAGGTTTGAAGACTCGGAAGGATAAGGCAAGCAGCCCTTTGACCATGTTCGAGAAACCTTTTTATGCATGTCTCATAGCACCTTATTATCAATGCATCGGAATCATGTAGAAGAGGTGACCACTTTGGTTGGTACCTTTGTTACTTTACTATTGAACTTGCATCAAACATGACCCTACCTTCCTATGATGGTTATGTGGGTGGGAGTAGATAGATATATGCTGTAGTAGTTGGCTACGCAAATGGGTCAGGGATATGCATTGAGAGAAACAAGTGTGGTAAGACATACTTGCAGATAACCCAGCGGGTGCCACTAATGCCCCTGGGAGTTGATGAGGAACTAGGGCACTACTTGGTGAAGAAGTAGTGTACCAAGGCTTACGAAAGTGTTGTTTACAGAGATGGATTAGATTTATGTGTGACTACCGTCCCAACCAAACATGCGCAACCACTCCACCCTTATATGGGAAAGGGCATTATTGATTACCTAGGTCGATACTAGCATGGTGCCCGCATTACTAGTGACGGGGGTGACATGAGGTCACTCTCGGGACGGGGTCGTGCTTAGATAGGCGGCCATGACTGTTTCTACAGGGCACCGGACACACCGTTGGTCCCTTCGTGTACGCGTGACATTGAAATTAGGGCAAGTCCCATGATCTATTGTTTGTACTCGAGGGCCGTGTACCAATGAGTGGACCCTATGTTAGTGTCGTCTAGGGAAAGGTACTTGAGGTACCGCGGGTCGTGGACGACACGGAAGTTCCCCGGATCTAGTGGGTAAAGTGTGCAACCTCTGCAGAGTGTCAAACTATTCGAATAGCCGTGTCTGCCACTACTAGAAAAAAGGCTATTAGTGGCGCACCCAATATTGCCATTAGTGGCGCACCATGGGTGGGCCACTAATACCACGCCACTAATAAGGAATACTAGTGGCGCACCAGTGGTGCGCCACTGTTAATCCCAATAACAGTGGCGCACCACTGGTGCGCCACTGGTATGCCTATGTGGTGCGCCACTGGTAACCCTAAGGGGTGCGCCACTGGTATGCCTATGTGGTGCGCCACTGGTAACCCTAAGGGGTGCGCCACTGATAACCCTAAGGGGTGCGCCACTGATATCCCCACTGGGTGCGCCACTAATGTGCTATATGATGCGCCACTACTATTATTTCTAGGAATTTCTTTTTGCATTTCTGGTATTTGCACAGGTTACAAAATACAATACATCACAGAATATAAACAGCACACAATACAATACATCACAGAATATAAACAGCACATAATACAATTCATCACATTAGTCTCCGAATTCGAAATAGCGAACAAAGTTCAAATATTAGACAAGTTTAGGTCTCGAGACCGAGTAGCGAGTTTGTCGTCACATTACAAAGTTGATATCATCTAAACTACCATCACATAGAAGAGAGCTGCGGTCACGATGAGCATCATCGCGATGAAACTAGTCTTCATCCGGTTCCTCCTCCGCTCCCTCCTCTCTCCCTCTAGATAGCGCTCGTATCTAGCTTCCGCCTCCGCCCTAGTGGTGTACCCTTTGTAACTGTTACCGCTGAAACGGTGAACCTGTCTCCGACACTCCTCCCAGTCGTCATAGACTCCGGGAACCCTACCCTTGTACACGACGTACGACGGCATCTCTATGCACTAGACAAACAAAACGTTAGTAGCAATTCACAGATAATATATAAGTATGCAACAAAAGGATCGGAAGAGAAAAGCAACACATTAATAGCACGGTTCATGGTCCTACTAATAAATAGCATCGATTACATATAAGTTGAACGACTGTCCAAACTAAAGAGACATACAAGTTTATTAAAGTTTAATTACTACACAAGCTAATCGACATTTCATAACTACATACCATCAATACTTTCTTCGACTCGACTCAGGGACCGGAGCGTGGATGAAGCCGCCGTCATCCGTCGGCGTCATGAATGTGCGGTCGTTGTCAGCCTGCATTTGTAGCGTTGTTTCTATTTCACTGTTGGACGGTTGATATTTGAGGTGGAACTGCCCCGAGGTACGAAGGACATCTTGACAGATGATTTCCGCAAACTCCGACTGGATGCGAAAGAATTCTTGTCTGATGTCCATGTCCTGGATTGCCGACAAGCGTGCGGCCCAATCTTGGAGACCGTTTGGTAGCATAAGGTGATTATGGTCCCGTACGATCGCCCGCATGTGATGGAGGGCGTAGTAGGCATCCTTCTGACTGCTAGGCGGCTGCTTGACGCAGGGGAACGTCGTTACGTGGGTGAACACGTGCTTGCCGTACCTACACATTTCCTTCCTGAAGGTGCCTCCAGATTTGGCGTAGCCGGGGAGAGCATCATCAAGAACTTTCTTGATATTTGTGTAGTTTTTCTTCGACTGACGGTCCGAGTCGAAATACGTGGCCGTGGAATATTTCGGGCTTAAGAGGATGAGTGTGCAACGTGTGTCACTGCACAAAACACGGAATGTTAGGAAAAAAAAAGAACGATCGAAATCTAAGAAATCATATGTTACGGGGGCGGTGAGGGGATGACTTACTCGGGAAAGTAAGGCACGAGGAAGGTATCCTTATCTTTGTTCGCCATAATGACGCCTTCGAGGTATGAACTCGTGACTTGCCGGTCCCCAGCGCTGTCCAAGTGCTTGGCACGCATGTAGAAGGGGTCGACTATCACGATGTCCGGGGTCTTGTCTCTAATGATCTGCATCTCCATATTGAGCGAAAATAGCCGAATGAAGGTGTAGTGCAGCGGATGAAGGTTAAACATAGCGAAGATGTCATCAAACCGCAGGACGATCATACTCCCGATGGTGCCATCGACAAAGCCCTTGCCCTCTGGCACCTTGGCCACGAAAACCGGGTATGAGTCATCTTTCTCGGAGAGACGCCGCTTCTCCATAGAAAGAACACTGTCATGCAGACTCCGCATAGCACCGGTTGCAGCCTTGAACAGATTAGCCGGTAGCATCGGCCTACCCGCCACATGCACCGCCCTCATGATATCCTTAGGTATTGGTGGCCCGTCCTGAGCACGGATCGTACTCGGTGCCGGCTGGCTCGCACCCTTGTTAGTTTTTCTTTTCCGTCCCTTCTTTGGCTTCTGCTGATGTAATGGGATCGAGGTCTGCTCAGAGACCACCTTCTTGAGTGTGGTGGGGCTGATAATATTTCCCACCTCGGCTGCTTGAGTCTCGGTGAAGGCGGCAGCTGGAGGTGTCTCCTGAGAACCGAACAGACGACGCCTGTTGTAATTGGGTTTCTCCGCGGTACCAGCTAGATCGCGATCGACTTTTGCAGGGTTGGGTTCTTGAGAAGGAGGCGCCAAGAATTCGTCACCGTACCCACCATGTTCGTTGAAGTAGTCATCGACGTTGACAAATGTACCGTCGTCGACGTCCGGATCCTGTGCCATATGCATGCCCGGATCAGCTGACGGCGGTAGCGTTGCGGTGGTCTTGCCATGGCTTGGCGCCGGCAGGACTGGCGGTGTTGTCTGTGGGGTGGTGACCCCCGCCCCCAAACGAATCTGGCTCTTCGGCCAAAGCAATGGCCAGTTGAAGCAGGCGCCGAGGGTCATCACATCGTCTTCGTCGGCCCCATGGGGTCGATACGGAGGTAACAAGTCGTCGCAGCCCCGCAGCACCCGAACCAGTTGAACCCTATACACGGTGGGTGGCATCGGATTATGGTGGAACACGCGGTTGCCCGGTTCAACGATTTTGGCCTTGGCGACATCGATCAACTTGCCGTCCACAAAGTGCAGGAGAGTGCATGGAACTTCGTTGGCGGCGCCCTGCGAAAACATGTAGGGCGTCAGGGATGCCCAGTCAAAGGCAAGGAGATGAAGTCATCGGCCGAGGCTTAGTTACCGTGATGGCGTCGAGCTCGGCTAATGTCGAGGCACCGCCAACGACGGGCGTGCAAGTGACGGAGGGGCCGCTTGCTGCCGAGGTGCCGGCCGGCGTATTCTTCCCACACCCGGGTGCATCAAGCTCCAATGCCGGCGCCGGCACCGGAGACACCAATGACGCCTCCGCCGGAGACACCACTGCCGGCGCGTTGTGCGAGTTGCTGCCCGTCAAGCTGGGAATCGGGGGCGGCCCCTGTTGGCCGCCCGCAAACCACCCCCGCAGCCCCTCAAGCAAGGTAGGCATAATGGCGGTGATCGTCGCTCCCAGTTGGTCTCGCACTTGGTCTCGCACTTGCTCTTCGACTATCTGAGGAATCTGCGCCACTTTTGCCTTGAGTTCTTTAACCTCCTGGCTTTCCAAGCTGGTCTTTCTCTCCTTTCGCCCAGTCTTATAGTATTCCGACCATTTCGTGGACAAGCCTTCGCCGGCCACACGACCAGCTGACGTCGGCTTAGCTAACTTATCCTTCTGTTTCATTACATTCAACGCCCTATTTAAAGTGGTGTCCCAAGGGGCAGACGGGGACCCCGCGCTACTGCTTTCAGTTTCCTGCGGAAGTAACGTGAACCATTTAGAAATTTGGCTTCATTAATTAGAATGCAACCATATGGAGCTAATTACGCGGGGGTGTATTCCTTACCAGAACAAGCTCAAGCGCGTTCACCTTCGGATCCGTGGTAAGCTCCTTTGTTACCGGGTCCTCCTTGTACCGGGCTCTGATAAAGTTCCTGGTCTGCTTTTCATGGCGGTATTTATCGAAGAGGGGCGGTAGGCCTTGCTCGACACGCTCCGCGTCCTCCTTGTCCCATTTAGGTTCCGCCACTCTGTAACCGCCGGGACCGAGTGTGTGGACCCCTAAGTTCAATTCCCGCATTTCTTTCCCCCACTGACTTGATTCCACGGATGCGTTGCTCTCGCACTTGGTCTTGAACTCCAGGTAGTCAGCTTTGCTGATCGAAGGATTTTTCTCCTTGATCTTCTCATAACTATCACCTCTTTCAATCATTTTCTTCACCCGGGCTCTCCAAGAAGCCAGGGCCGTGCTCATCTTCGTGAGGGCGGCACTGTTCACTTTATTCCCTAAGAGGCGTGTGTTTGCGAAGTCACCGGGGAACTTGTATCGTTCGTGCAGCTTCGTGAAGAGGAGGATCCGCAAATTCCCTCATTCACGTTGCCTTAGGTTCTCGGTGTTGATCGTGACGGTGCTCCGGACAATGCACCCGAGTTGTCCCGCGTACCCACTGACTAATTCTTTGGGCGCCGTTGGATGCCCACTGGAGGACACTTCAGTAAATTCCTCCTTGACGGTGCCGAGCACGTTCGGGCGCCGGTCCTTCCGTTGCCTCTTCGGTTGGCTGCCATCTGTGCGTTCGCTGCCATCATCAGTGGTGGCATCCCCGGCGGCACCATCAGTGGTGTCATCCCCGACGCCACTAGGGGTTGTGTAGTCGGGATCGGTGTCTTCCGCGGCGTCCTCATAGCGGTGAGGGTATTCCTCCATCTCCTGGGACAGCTCCCAGAATGGCTTGCCGCCGCCCGAACCGCCGGCCTCATCGTTGTCGGCCATGTTCGCTCTAAATAGGAAAAAAGTTTGGTCAAAAAGTTGGTTATTGTCAAGGAACAAGATCTCATCATTTAGGGTTTGTGAGGAATTATCATGGTCTCATCACTTAGGGTTTGTCGACACCGAGGCATCCTAAAAGCTACGGTCTCATCACTTAGGGTTTGTCGACACCGAGGCATACTAAGATACCCCGGCCCATGCATTAGTCGCAAGTACCCCATATGTCCTATTTTTAGCAAAGTCATGCTAAAATTCACGGAAAATTTCAGCATGACCTTTGCTGAAAATAGGACATATGGAGTACCCGAACTTGCCGGAACGGAAGTTAATCGACATTCCGGCAAACTCAAGGGCCTCTCAGGGTACCTGCAAAATCACCATGCCAAAAAATGGCATATCTTCCATATATGCACAACAAAATTTTGCTGTTGACTGCCTTCCTGTAAAGGTTATTATTACCAGCACTTTCCCTCCTTAAGAACAGTCATACCAATCATAAGAAGTCTTTTCCATCAGTATTATGGGTTGTGCTTCATCAAAGATGCACTCATGCATCTATTCTGTGCACTGTTGTAGATAAAGGTGGAAATATATGATTGGGACATAGTATGGAGGAGCACAACACTTGGTTCTGTTACTGTTCCAGTTGAGTCTGAGATGCAGAGTGGACTGTTTTTTCCATTACAATATACCCTAATATTGCATCCAAATAGCCAAGTGAAGAAGATATTATCATTTTTTATCAGCAATTTTTCATAGTATTTCAGCATTGGTTAGCATAGGTTTGGACTGTATTTAGTCTTCTGTTTGTGTGTTTTCAGACAGATAGCAAGTTTATGACTGGTTTGGTTTGTGCCCAAATTTAGGATCTGAAAACCAGCCAAATTAGCTGGCCATGTTTCTTTTGTTAAGTTTGGCTCCAGAAATACGTAGTTACAAAAACTTCTTTCCAAACTTTTCTTGTTGAACCAAACAGCGGCCATTTTTTTCCGAAGTGACCAAACTTTGTAACTACATCCAGCAAAGGTGCTCTAAAATCAGAAATACTACCCCCCAAATCTTTAGCTCAATTCTGAAAATACATGGTCTTCTAGTTACAATACTACCCCCCAACAGTTAAGATCCCAGGTGAGTAACACACTTTGGTCTTCTAGTTACAAAACAAAACTGACATAATTCTAGATGCCATAATCAGATCAAAATTTCAAACCACACACTTACTTTCAACTATAAACAAAACTGACTTGCTGTTAATACATCATTATCAGTATATAAACAAAACTGACTTGCTGTTAACAAAACCAGGCAGTCCACTATATATTTTTATGACAAAATACATCATTATCAGGGCACATTATGGCCATTTTCTTACATGATGCTAACTGTACCCGATACTATGCTGTAGAGAGGCTTACGCTGTAAAGTTTACGCTGCAGACCATGCGTGACACTGCTGAGACACTCGATTCCCTCATGAAACAAGCACTGCAACTCCACAGAGAAATTGAGGGCCAAGGCTCAGAAACAGGGGCAGCTAGCTAGCCCTCTTTTGCAAACAAGATAGATTATTGGCAACAGATTTGCTTCAGACTTTTAGTTTGAGATTGGGATTGCATCCGTTCATTCACCTGTACTGTACTGTACTGTACTGTGACGTATTCTAGCTACTACCATGTTTCCTTCTTTGATTTTCAGGTGATGGAAATTACTCTCTAAAAGTATGCGTGTTGGATATATATACTTGTTCCATTGTTTGGGCAGTGCAGGAGTTGCGACACACCCAAGATGTGGATAATCCAAATGGTAATCACAAGGCCGGGGCTGAGCTAAGTTAATTATCTTTGAAAATAAACTTGGGAGTTAAACATTTTGGCAAAGTTAACGGAATAGAACAAACAAGCTCCACCGGTGATATAAACCTGACATATCCACGGAGCAAATTTATTAACTAGGAATGGATTTTCCGAGAATGGCATCAAATGCAGCTCACAAGTACTCCACCATTTAAATTAACACAGGTGAAGGGGGGATTGAACAAAGTTTTCATATCAGTATCCGAGTGAACTCCAAAACCATTCTAGCTTCATCTCGTGTAAGAAAATTAATTTATGTGCGTGATTCTATTCCACCCATGCCTGTATTTCATATATGCTCCAATAAACACATGCATGATGGTATTATAAATTCATCTAGAACAGGGTATGCAGGTACCGCGCCGATGTGGTGCTTGGCCTCCGGCGAGGCCGCCGTCTCCTCCAGCCCCGGCCACGCCGCCGGGTCGATCTCCAGGAACCTGCTGCCGCGGGAGTCGTGCGTCCAGAGCGCCTTGGCGGCGTCCTCCCCGCTGCCGCCGGTGGAGCTGCTGCTGTCGCTGCCGCCGCTGGCGCTGCTGGCGCGCTCCTTGTCGTCGGCGGCGGAGGTAGGGGGGAGCCGAGGAGGACGGACTGGTGGATCTGCGCCTGGCGGAGGTTACCTGGGAGGAGAAGGAGCGGAGGAGGGAGGCGGTGGGGTGGTGGTGGGGTGCGGCGGCGGTGAGGGACCGGCGGCGGGGCAGCAGGGGAGGGGAGGCGGCGGGGGAGACGGGGTCGGGACCCAGCGGCCGGCGGTGGCGTCGGAGGGGGCGGCGCCGCAGGGGATGGGGGGCTGTGGCGGCGACAGGGGAGGGGATAAGAGGAGAGGAACAAGTGCATGCGGCGACAGGGGAGGGGATAAGAGGAGAGGGGGATCTAGCGGATGGCAGCGCTAACAATGGCGCACATCTCTGGTAGTGCGCCATTACTGCCATGGCCTAGTGGTTAAAAGAGTCCGCGTCTGTGTTATGGACAGAAGTACTGCCATGGCCTAGTGGTTGGACCCTTGATGCATAACCCAGCCAGCCAGGGTTCGAATCCTGGCGGCCCCATTTTTTTCAATCTTTAAAAAAAAATTTTTGATGTATATATGTCTATTGGTTGCACTAGTCCGGTCTTTAAACATTTTTTTACCTTTTTCTGTGTTTTTTCTTTACTGTTTTTGTCAGTTCTTTTTTAGTTTTCTATTAAATATATTTGAATGTATTTGAGTATTTGAATGTATTTGAATGTAAATATTGTTAAACAACATACATTTGAATGTAAATATTGTTAAACAACATACATTTTAATGTATTTGAATATTTCCTATTAAATATATGTACATCTTTTAGGACAATATACGTGGGCTTATGTGTTTAGATTTAAGATTTGAATCATTGTGATAATTTAAGATTTGAGATAAAAGAATAGGAAAATGCAAATGGAGTGATAAAACCATTGTGCAAAGATTTAGAATTAGATGACATGGTTGAAATCAAGTGATACATGTAATAATTTAGTTGCATGTAATAATTGAGCTTGCCACTGACACACACACACACACGCGGCCGACACGTCGTGATTCAATCTTAGCTATCTTTTCACAATCTTCTTGCCCTTCTTCCTCGCGGTTGAATAATTTAGCCCCGGAACCCCTTGAATTGATCTTCTCTTGAACGGACGTCCTTTAGGTAGGGTGGTCCCGCTTCTTCTTGTGGTGTATGGTACTTCATCGTCGTCGTCATCTTCCATCTTCGGGTCGCCGTACTTGTCAAAGTCTTGCTCATTGGCGACTCCATCCATTCCGATGATGTTCCTTTTGCCTCTCCTCACGACAACACGACTGGGCTTTGACGGGTCGGTAATGAAGAAGCATTGGTCCACTTTGGAAGCCAGTACCCATGGCTCATTTTTCGCGGTGACGTTTGCGCCCGCGGTCTTGGATTTGGCTTCTGGTATAACCATGGTGGTGAAATACCGGTCTTCTTTTAGGACGCTCTTGGCCCATCTGACACGGAACATCGGGACCTTCTCTCCAGCGTAGCTCAGCTCCCAGATCTCCTCGATCCTTCCATAGTATCTGTCCTTGTCGTTACCGGTGTAGGATTCCATCGTTACCCCGGAGTTCTGATAATCGCTCTTCATGTCCTTTTCCTCGGTGTAGAATGTGTAGCCGTTCATATCGTACGCCTCATAGGTCATCAGGTTGTGCTCGGCGCCCTGTGACAAGGCGAATATGAGTTTTTCTTCCGCGGAAGAATCCTCATGTAAAGGGTACGACAGAAGCTTCTCCTTGAACCAACGCGTGAAACATGAGTTGTGCTCTTTGATTATAGCTCCCTCCGTCCTCTGTTGGCCTCGGTCATTGTACGTCTTCTCAATAAAGATTTTGTGCTCTACCACCCAAGGATCGACCACGTCTATGTGTTGTAGCGCGACTAGGTTTGCTCTTTCAAAGTCGGCGAGTCGACCCATGAAGTCGACATGCATTTCGCGGCGACCCTCGCGGTGACCCCATCCAGCGAGCCTGCCGAGGTGCCTGTTGACGGGCAGACCAACGGGGTTCTCGATGCCTAGATAATTCGTGCAGAAGGAGATGCACTCTTCGGTCAGAAAGCCCTTTGCTATGCTTCCATCTGGACGTGCCCTGTTGCGAACGTATCCTTTGATGACACCATTCATCCTTTCGAACGGCATCATGCTGTGCAGGAACGTCGGCCCCAGTTGGATGATATCCTCCACGATATGGACCAGCAGATGCACCATAACGTCGAAGAATGCGGGCGGGAAGTAGATCTCAAGCTCGCATAGTATCACCACGATCTCTTCCTGTAGCCTTCTGAGTTGCCTCACGCCAACAGACTTCCGAGAGATGACGTCGAAAAAGTTGCATAGGCCAAATAGCGTGTCTCGGACGTGCGCGTCCATGATCCCACGGATTGCAACTGGAAGTATCTGCGTCATCAGCACGTGACAGTCGTGAGACTTCATCCCGCTGAACTTCTGCTTCGCTGAGTCTAGGTATCTGCTTATCTTCCCCGCGTAACCGTAAGGAAGTTTTACTCCTACGAGGCAGGTGAAAAACTGCTCGATCTCCTTCTGACTTAGAGTGAAGCACGCGGGAGGGTAGTCATATTCGATCTTCTTGGCCTTTTTGCCTTTGCGATGACTTTCCGTGTCCTTCGCCTCATCATCATCATCATCATCATTAGGGCGCCAGAGCTCCTCCCTGATGCCCATTTTTTGCAAGTCTGCCCTTGCTTTCGGCCCATCTTTGGTCCTCTCTGGCATGTTGAGCAGGGTACCAAGCAGACTCTCGCACACGTTCTTCGTGATATGCATGACATCAAGGCTGTGAGGCACACGGAGGATCTTCCAGTACGGCAAGTCCCAGAAAACAGACCTCGTTTTCCATACCTTCAGCAGCGGCTCTGGCGCCTTTCGCTTCTTTCCCGGCAGTGGGCACTCTTTCCAATTTTTCAACAGCTCGTCTATTTCCTCGCCGCTCCTCGTACGTGGGGGTCTTCGGGTTTCGGTTTCACCATCGAACAGATCCTTGCGTTTTCTCCATGCGTCATCGTCGCGAAGCCACCTTCGATGTCCCATGAACACGGTTTTCGAAGACCCAGGATCTCTATCTAGCTGGCGATACGTTGTGTCATCCATGCACCTGACGCATGCACAAAATCCGTGGACCACCTGCCCCGCGACATATCCGTAACCGAGATAGTCGTGCACCGTCGTGTGCAGTGCGGCTCTCATAGGGAAATATTCTTTCGCTGCGGCGTCCCACGTATTGGCTGGCGTTTTCCACAGCGTGTCTAGCTCCTCTTTCAGCAGCCCCAGATACAGATTGATGTCGTTCCCTGGTTGTTTCGGCCCTTCAATTAGCATACTCATGTGAATGTACTTCCTCTTCATACACATCCAGGGGGGAAGGTTGTACATCCACACAAACACAGGCCAGGTGCTATGTGTGCTTCTCTGGCTGCCAAACGGATTGACTCCATCGGTGCTCGCGCCCAGCACGATGTTCCTTGGATCGTCCCCAAATTCTGTGTCTTCGAAGTTCAACGCTTGCCACTGGCTCGCGTCCTTAGGGTGACTCAGCATCTTGTCTTTTTTATTTATCTCCGGATCATTTCCGTCATCTTCTCGCTTCTTCTCCTCCCTATCCGCGTGCCAACGCAGGAGCTTTGCTAGCTTAGGGTCCGCGAAATACCGCTGCAGACGAGGAGTGATCGGAAAGTACCACACCACTTTTCGAGGAGCTTTCTTCCTCTTCTTGTATCGACTGACGCCGCACACCGGACATATGGTAGACTCCGCGTGCTCGTCCCGATAAATGATGCAATCGTTCATGCACACATGGTATTTCACGTGCGGTAAATCCAAAGGACACACGATTTTCTTCGCCTCCTCGAAACTGGTCGGGCACTTGTTCCCCTTCGGAAGACGTTCGTGCCAGAATGACATGTTCTCGTCGAAGCATGCGTCGGTCATTTTGTGTTTTACCTTCATCTCCAGAGCCATGAGCGTTACTTTTAGGCGGGTATCCTCGGGCCTGCATCCTTCATACAATGGAGTAACCGCGTCTGTCTCCAGTTGATCCAGCTTGGCTTTCTCTCGGGCGGCAGCTCTTGCGTTACCCGTCTGCTTGCGAAGCAGCTCTTGAATATGAGGGTCATGCACCCAGCCCATCGATGGTCCATCGTCGTCTGCTCCGGCATCTTCATCTTCATGATCATGCCCTTCGTCTTGATCTTCCTCATCATCATGTCCGGCATCTTCTACATGATGACCGTGTCCTGCATCTACTTCGTGATCATGTCCTGGAGATTCTTCGTCTTCTCGCCCGCCCTCGCCGCTATTGTCTTGCTGCCCTTCCTTTTTTCTGCTTGCCCGGCCCCCATGGATGACTTCATAGTCATCTTCATCACCTTGCCACCGATAGCCATCCATGAAACCACGCAAGAGCAAGTGGTCCTGCACCTGCCCGGAATCCGGGTCCGCAATAAGGACAGTTGGGTGGTGCTACTTAGACTATGTCCATAAGTCTCTGGAAAACAACACGGTTTGGGTGAATCTGTTGGTGTGATTGTGAGAAAGTCACGATGAGCGTGAGCAAGAGTTGTTCATGACTCTTTCTCGATATTGATGTATGAAACCTCCTGATACTTGTTGCAGACACATGCATGTCCATGTTATATGTTGATCATACTTGCATATGAAAAACTAGCTTTCCGCAAAACTGCCAATCTAGCAGTAGAGCCTTGCATAATTATTCTGTCATCACACTTGGGTTGATTGCGAGTACATTCAAAGTACTCATTGGCTTGCCACTGGTTATTTTATTGGCCAGGCATGAGAGAACAGGATATGATGAAGATTTCTTGGTGACGAGCATGCGAGCTAGGACGCTTCCCAGTCAGAATGCCTGTAGGGTCAAGGTAGATGGCATGGGTCCAAGTTGTCATTGAAGATTTCCGTTGCAATGATATACTCAAGACTTGACCATTATGGTCCTATTTGTGTAATATGGTATGTATGGATGTAAGACTCTTGTTATTCAGCTTCTGTGTGTTCAGTGAGCATTGATCTCTGGGATCACTGTACACGTGCATTCGGTGATCACGACTTATGAGTCGGGGTCCCCACACTTACACGGATCTAATCGTTACAAAAGTGTTTCTAAGTCTACTAAATGGAAAAACTACTGGTCATGGGAAAGTCTTCTAGAAATTTTGATCGACAGAGGATTCCATGATATCTGCTCCAGCTTCATCTTCATAGTCTTTGTCCTTGCTATCATCGGGTTCTGAATCCGTGTCGTCAATGATGATGTAGTCTTCTGGTGGGATCTCTTTGGGTTCTTCTTCCTCTTCTTCTTCTCCCATGAGTATCCCTAACTTCCGTGTCAAGTCATCATTCTTCTCCACAAGTATTAGCATCTCCTCCTCATATCCGTCGCGTGTAGACTTGAGTTCCTCTTCTAACTCCAAGTTTCTGTTTAGTGCTTTCTTCAATTCTATCATCCCTGCACACATCTGGTGCTCCTAGCGACGAATGTGCTGGTTCAACTCCTGGATGAAGGCTACAATGGATCTATCCTTCCGGGTGCTGATCATATCCCAATTCTCATCTCGGCGTCCACAAATCTGGTAGATGGTGTCCTTTAGCTCCTGCTTGTAGACTTCTCCAATCCTTCTTATAGCAATGTGGGCTGCCATGCTCCTGCCTAGGTTCCATGTAGGAGCATTAAAGGAAACTGCTATGAGTGCGGTGATGGGCTTGAACGTCCTTCCTGGAACTTGAGCTTGAATCAACCAACACTCCTCTTTAGGTAGAGTGGCATTGTAGGTTCCGGTGAAACTTGGTAGTCCAATGTCTAGATATCTGGTGACTTCCTTCAGGTGTCGTCCAAATGGTGTATCTTCATCCGGTTGCGTGAACTTGTTCTTTGCGTCCACCATCCTAAAAGAGTAGAAAAGATGAGGAGTCAGAAAAGAGAAGAGTGAATAGTGCTCTAGGGCTTAACTAAATGGTTGTGTCCTACAGTCAGCGTGTGCTCTGATACCATCTTGTAGCGACCAGACCTCAAACAGTCTGATCTCTGTGCATCAGTGTCATCCCTGGATCAGTAATGCTGACACACACAGTACTTGAAGGATTTATAACAGAGTAGCAATCACACACTTATTACATCGATAGTTCCAACGATGAACTTATTACAATAAAAATGGCTTAAGGCCATCAAACACGATAACAGCGGAAGGTTTGGAAGATAAGTGAGTCCATCAACTCCAACGGCATCACTGAGTATAGAACCACGACCTAAAAGGCACCTTACTCGTCGTCTGAAAAGTCTGCAACATGAACGTTGCAGCCCGAAAACGGGTCAGCACATGGAATATGCTGGCAAAGTAGCACAAAGAGAGCAATAAAGTAAAGCTATACTATATGCAATATGGGTGGTGGAAAGCTCTATGGTTATAGTTTTTGCGCAAAGCCAATTTTTCCTTACTTCAAAGCAATGTTGAGGATACCGCTTATCGTTATCGTCTCGGACAACTATGGATTAGAGATTAATCGCAAATTGGTCGATTAATCGATTTTATCGGTCAACTATTAATCGGCCATTTTTTGCAAATCTCAGGTTCCCAACACTAAAATATGATATGTTCAACACCAAAATAATATTGGACAGAAGTCTTACCTTGATACCTAGCCTTTGAATCCTTGTATAACGACGAAAACATATGACAATAGTACATATTACGTACCAAGGTCCACAAAACGCAAATAAATATAGTTTTTGCAAAAGTAGTGCTATGGATAGGCCCGATTTATCGATAGATTCCTGATAAATCGCTTATCATAGCGACAAATCGGGCCAAACGATAAACGATGAAGATAAGGCATAATCTTATCGGTCACCCCAAGAGTAGCGATAAATCGCATGATAAATCGCTGAATCGGAAGATTTCTTGAATAGTGCTTCAAAGGAATACATTTTAATTAACTATCATGGTAGTTGAAACATCATTGAGAAGATAGACATCATCTCAACCCCAATTAAAATCATTTAACCCAACAATATTTAATTAGAGTAACATGATGAGATTCACTTGATAATCCAAGTACTAGATACTCAAGATGTCTGTAACCGGGGACACGGCTAATCATGATCAGTTTGTACACTCTGCAAAGGTTTGTGCACTTTTCCCCACAAGACTCGGTCACCTCCGTTTGGTTTCTCGCACTGCATGATGTTTGAGAAACGGATGACCGAGACACAGTCTTTCCGAAGAGGTCACCTTAACCAGATAGATAGGCTGGTACACCTAAAATCCCTCTACATCTGCTAGCCCATCATGGAAAGGTTTCCCACAACTTACTCAACTATGCCAGAGCCCATATTGGCATGTGGCTGCACACGGAAGTTTCTACTATGAATAATCTCATGATCCCTTTGAGCCTGGGTGGCGGTCCAAAAGAAAAACAGGCAATCACTGGAATACCCAGATGCCTCAATCCACCTAGATGTGTGTTAAAGTTGCCACCTTAAGTTGAACCATTAATTAACAAACTCACATCTGTCATGGATTTCACTCAAACCCAAACCACGTCTACGAGCATAGCATGTCCTAACAGCAAACGTAGAAGTAACTCCCAAAGGTTTGAATGTAGTGCAGGTAATAGGTACTACCTCAATCTACTTCCCAGTCCCACAAGTTAACTGATCCTACTCATGCAATGTGTGAGGGTTCGACTAATGCAATGAAAACTGGGTAATTGGAAAGCATGATCAAAGTGTTACTTGCCTTGCTGATGATCCGCACAACCTAGAGATTCAAAGTAGCAAGCGGCGCACTCCGGGTACTCTATCACAATGGAACAAACACACAATAAGTACTTAACTAATGCACGGGTAAAACTCGAATAAGAGATCTAAACAGAAAGTTCAACTTAAAAACTCCGGTTTGCAAAAGAAACGACAAAAGAAAAAGCAACGAAAGACAAACGATGAAAGAGAAACAACTACCGAACCAATCTGGACCTAAGTCCAAATTTGGCAGAGGCAAACGCTTGAGTGACTAGGTTAAGCGGAAAGATCGGATCAGAGATCGCGATCAGAAAATAACTGTGAAAAAGAAACTAAAACAGCTTAACGAACGGACGTTCGTCAGCTGAGACTAAACGACGAATTCGTTCGTTAGAACGAATGAACGGGTGAACGTTTACTACTTAACTAAACCCGAGAATAAAAACAGAAAATCGATCTAATAAAACCGATCTAAAAAAACGACTAGGGTTCTAAAAAAACCAACGGTCTTCTAAAGAAAACCGGGCGGCGGCTACCTCGTCGAAAACAACCGGCGGTGGCGGCTTGCGGCGACGGCGGACGGCGGGGCTGCTGTGGTGGTGGCGGTGTGCAGCGGCGGCGGCGGCGGCGTCGTGGCGGCGGGGCGGTGGCTGGCGGCGTCGCGGCGGCGGTGGCTTGCGGCGTCGCGGCGGGGTGCGGTGGAGGAAGAGGGGGGTGCAGCTATATATATAGGGGGGCAGAAGCTTGGGGGAGGGGGCAAGCTACGGCGGCAGCGGTCGGAGTCCGACGCGGGCACGAGCGATGGCGCGGGGAAGGCGGTCGCGGCGACGGCTTGGGCCTGGCTCG
>LR738710.1:730964978-731082491 GCA_902687465.1 Secale cereale
TATAGCGCTAAAAATAAAACTAGAAAGTAAAAAAAAAATCTAGAAATTGCCAAAACAAATTTTCACCGTCTAAATAGAATATTTAGAACAAGATGAACATTTTCTTGGCACTAAAATGCATTTTTTGAAAACATGCAATTTTTCCTAATTCAAATAAAATCCAAATAAAACTACAAGTAAAACTTGTTTGATTTTTCTATTAAATCCTCCGTATTTCTTATTTTTGGGAGAGTCATTTTACTCCCTCTCTCATATATTTATGATAGAAATACTTGAAGATAAAATAAATAAAATCAAATGATCCTATTTTCAAAATTTGAGAAACCTCAAATATGAAAATTTAGAAATCCCCAACTCTCTCCGAGGGTCCTTGAGTTGCTTAGGATTTTCTTGGATCACCAAAAGCAAGAAAATATGATATGCATAATGATCTAATGTATAACATTCCAAATTGAAAATTTGGGATGTTACACAATTGCTACTATCTTTTTCCACACTTGTGCTTCAAAGTAGCACCATGTTCTTCATTGTAGAGAGTCTCATGTTTAGTCACTTTCATATAATAGTGGGAACTTTCGTTATAGAACTTGGCTTGTATATTCCAACGATGGGATTCCTCAAATGCCTTAGGTCTTCGTGAGCAAGCAAGTTGGATGCACACCCACTAGTTTCTTTTGTTGAGCTTTTCATTCATACTGAGCTCTAGTGCATCCGTTGCATGGCAATCCCTACTCACTCACATTGATATCTATTGATGGGCATCTCCATAGCCCGTTGATACGCCCAGTGATGGGCCTCGAACCCCTCATTGGTTACCCCAAGTGGAAGGTGTAAGATGCAGTGTTGTGGAAGTTTTTCCCTTAGCAAAGATGCCAAGGATCGAATCCCCAGAGACTCCTAGGTTCAACAAGTAGGTGTCAACTGCTAACGGCGCCAGATATTAGCAATCAACATGGACCTGCACACAGATACAAATAACTTTGCTCCCAACGAGTACAGAGAGGTTGTCAATCCCTCCGGCCTTGTAGTTCACAAAGGATTAAAAGCAATGATAGTAGTGATAGATAGTGTTTGCAATAGTAAATAACAGCGAAAAGTAAATAGCGGATGTGATCAATGATGGTAATATGGACCGGAGTCTCATGATGTTCACTAGTGATGTCTCTCTCCCAAAAGACGATAAAACAACTATGTGAGGTAAACGAATTACAGCTGGGCAATTGACAGGACCACGAACGCAAACCAATGCTGACTACATTGCAAGAAAGGTTGAGGTTCAAAGCATGGGAGGTACGCCCAAGTAAGTAGGCCGAAATCCATCAATATCTACTACTAATCATCCACCTTGAGATATCTATCCAGAGCATCTCGCTGGTATTAAGTTGCGAGTCCCACCCATAGTGTAAACTCAAAGCAACAGACAACTGCATTAAAAGAACTTTGCGTAAAGTAAACAATCCTTGCACCCGCGGGCACAAGCACCGTTGTTTTCCCCCTTGTGGCAACAACACATCCCCTAGACTCATGTTTCTGTCACTCAAGCTAGTCATCGAGGGGCATGAACCCACAATCCAGCATAACGTTCCCTCTTGGAGTCACTACGTATTACTTGGCCAAAGCAATAAATAACAATGGAGAACATGCAAGAATTACTTATGAACAAAAATATAAAAGAGGTAGATCAAATATATTACTCAAGATCAATCTGAACATAATCTCATAATCCATCGGATCCCAGCAAACTCAACATAGCAACAGCATAAGGATTACATATGTGCCTCGATCATGTAGGGCAGCTCACGAGGACTAATTAGTGAAGCACAAGAACGGGAGGAGAACATCACATAGCTACTGGTCATGGACTCATGGTCCAAGGGAGACTACTCACGAGTCATCCGGGAGGCGTCCATGGTGGTGGAGAAGCTCCCGGTGGTGATCCTCCCCTCTGGCAGGGTGCCGGGAAGAGTTCTCCTGGTGCTCCCGATCTTGGAAGCGGCGGCGGCGACGGAATAGAGATGGGATCGCGAAAAGAGTTTCTGTTCGGAGGGTTTTGGAGGACGCTTTAAATATATGCCAAAGGGGGGCATCGGGGAAGCTTCGGGGGGCCTAGGCGCCCCCCGGCGCGGCCCAGGGGGGCGCGCCGCCAGGGCGCCTGGAGCCCTGGTGGCCCCCCCCGGCTGTCCTTCGGACGCACGGTTGTTTCCGGAACGCTGATTTTTTATATAATTATTCTGGATTTTTCCTGGCAGTTCTCGTAACGTGAAAACATGAAATACAAAAACAGCCGAAAACATAAACTGGCACTGGGGGTGCACTGGATTAGTAAGTTAGTCCAAATATGATCAAAAGTGTATGGAAGTGTATGAATATCATAGCAATATCACCCAAAAGTGGCATGGAGGAAGCAGAAATTATAGATACGTTTTGGACATATCAACATCCCCAAGCTTAATTCCTGCTCGTCCTCGAGTAGGTAAATGATAACAAGAATAATTTCTGTGGTGACATGCTATTAACCATATAGGACTTTTTCATAGTCATATGACAAAAGTTTACTGAGACAATGATTCTATAGTAATTAAGTTGCCTCATGAGAAAATCACAAATGACTGAAAGTTTTACAATATGAAACTGAAACATCAAATAGATTTTCAATGAACATGATGTGCAAATATGATAAAGTGATATCTAGCTTGCCCCCTTTGTGATGCAAAACATAAATGCAGGGGCACCTTCAAGGTTTAAGTGATGACTAGATACAATGATTTCAGAATAAATGATATCATAATCATGCAAAAGACAATGCTACTTTGGGACAATGCACATTACACTCAGAATGACAATCATGCTCTCAGTAGTTGGTTCTTTAAGTGCTAGAGCTTTTTATTTTGAAAACATAGAAGCAATTTTGTCAACGGTAGTAGTACTTCATATGTGTCATGCATAAGACATCCTATAAGTTGCAAGCCTCATGCATCGAATACTAATAGTGCTCGCACCTTGTCCTAATTAGCTCGGATTTCCATGAATTATCATTGCATTGCATATGTTTCAACCAAGTGTCACAAAGGGGTACCTCTATGCCACCTGTACAAAGGTTCAAGGAGATAAATCGCATTTGATTTCTCGTTTTTGATAGATCTCAACTTGAGGACATCCATACCGGGACAACATAGAAAATAGATGATGGACTCCTCTTCAATGCATAAGCATATTATCATAAGAGATTGAGGATTAAGGTCCAAGCTAAAACTTCCACCATGATACATGGCTTTGGTTGGCGGCCCAATGTTCTTCTCTAACAATATGCATACTCATTCAACCCACGGCAAATCACCCTTACTTCAGACAAGACGAACATGCATAGCAACTCACATGATATTCAACAATAGTGCGACAGTTGATGGCGTCCCCAGAAACATGGTTACCGCTCAGCAAGCAACTTATAAGAAATAAGATACATAGGCAACATATTCTTTACCACAATAGTTTTTAAGCTACTTTCCCATGAGCTATATATTGCAAAGTTAGTTCACTTAGTACAGGTGGAGGTTAGCAAAAGACTGGGAGCGACCAACTAAGAGAGCAATGACGGTCATAATCATGTAGAGCGACAAAGCAATATTGAATCAGGCATGGAAGTTATATCGCTACTCAGAAATAAAAGATCATCAAGGCTTGACAGACTTTCTTTACAGTCTTAAATATGCGTGAGCATATGCCAAGTCAATCAAAATAAATTCTCGAAGGAAGATATTACTAAACCATACCACATCATTGGCAAACAAATCATGTTGGTACTCCAATAACACATTGGGAACCCCCCAGCTATTTGAGACTAACCATAAGAAAACCTGAACTACTAAGCACCATCATGCAAGTAGCATCTTTATCATAGACATATTAACCAATGCAACGGAAGCAAACTCTCTTAATAAGGTGAGCATGGTAATTAAAGAGAGTTCAAGCAACCAACTAAACAAAAGCTCTTTGAAAAGATAAGCATGAATACTAAGAGCAGAGCATGATAGTAGCTATTAAAAGACAAAGAACACACACAGCAAAGATAGACATGAAAATTCTATGTTATGTTCTAGGTAGAAATGGAGCGTGTTTCTCTCCCACATAAAGAATGCTGAGTTCCGACTCGTTATGAAAATCTAAAAAGAAAACTAAAAGCAAGACGCTCCAAGCATAGCACATAACACATGAAGTGATAAAAATATAGTGGAACGAAAGACGAACTGATAATGTTGATGGAGAAGGGGATGCACGGGGGCATCCCCAAGCTTAGATGCTTGAGTCTCCTTGAATATTTCTTGGGGGTGCACGGGGGCATCCCCAAGCTTGAGCGCTTGACACTCCTGAATCTTTTTATCATCTTCCCTCGCACACTTGAAAACTCCCTTCATACATAACTCATCATAATCTGATTAGCGAGGTTAGTACCCTTAATAAAATAATTATACCTTGCTGGAAATAAAGATATTCTTGAAGTTCTACTGTTTTTCAAGATTGCCAAAAGGCTTTTGCAAAGAAATAGCAAGCTCTTGATTTGCAAAGTGAAGGAAAGGCAAAACAGGACAGAATCTGTGAAAAACAGAACATCAGGTAGTAATTGATCTGTTCGGGATACTTCTGAAACTCAAATCAAAAAACTCAGAACAGACGCACGAAAGACAATTATATAGAGAACACTGTCGAAAATATTCAGACCAAAAAGATGATCTGGTGATTTTATACGAATTTTTCTATCCAAGGACAGAATCTGTTTCCTGGATAGCACCTCACAACTTTTGAACTTTCTAGCAATCAGAGGCTATACTTGGCACAAATATGAAAAGCAAAGATACAATGATGATGCTACAGCAGTAAACAACATCAAGACACAACAAAAGCAAAAAATTTATTCATGTGGGCTGCCTCCCAAGAGCGCTTTCTTTTATGCCTTTAAGCTAGGCATAATGCATAGAGATCAAGTTGTATCAATTGAACCATCATCAAGATCATCAAAAAGCTCTTCAATAATACAACTAGTCTGAAGAGGACTCTCAAATAAAGGCCTCATAGAGATACTTCTAGGTAGAAGACCAAAAGGATAAAAGTCAAGGGAAGATTCATTTATAAATTCATCAAAGACAGGTGTTTCTTCCAAAGTCTTTACAGTTTCAACCCCTTTGGCAATAGGTGGATTATTTTTAAAACGGGGAGCCTTTGGGACGTGAACGAACTTAGGCTCCCTCTTTTCCGGAGTTTCTACCTTTTTGGTTTTGATCGAGGAGAAAGTAGTTCCTAGAGTATCAAATATTTCCTCAATCTTATCTACCCTAGAAGAGTCCAAGTCATGGAATTTGACGGTCTCCAAAATTTTAAAAAATTTATGCATGGAGCTATCAAGCCAATTCAAATTCCCTTGGATCTTACGATCCAACTCATTCATCTTATTAATGCTTGGCATCTCTAGCTCTATCTTTTCAAGTTTTTTCATAATGTGAGCTAGGGTGATGTCCTCTCGAATGCTAACAACAGGGAGATTCCCAACAAGATTTTCAATAATACTAAGAGACTCCCAAAATGGGGCCTCTAGGAAATTCCCATTGATAGCAGTATCTAGAATAAACCTATTCCAAAAAGTAATTCCAACATAAAAATTTCTAAGCAAGATAGTAGTAGGTTGCCTCTTGGTGGCTCTTTTTTGTGAATCATTAATTCTATACCAAGCATCTTTCAAACTTTCCCCACCTCTTTGTTTAAAGGTGAGAACTTCTGCCTCGTCAAAGAAAAAAGGACCCGACATAATGACAACTAAATAACAAGATAACTATTTTTATGATTTTCGATAAAAGGTACTAAAGCAAAAACTGAAAGGTAAACTAACAAGACTAAAAAGCAAAGGTAAAAGATAGCATGCAACTCCCCTATCCTAAAGAGTGGAGTCCTCGACAATGGCGCCAGAAAAACTCCTTGATGGGCCTCGAACCCCTCGTTGGTTACCCCAAGTGGAAGGTGTAAGATGCAGTGTTGTGGAAGTTTTTCGCTTAGCAAAGATGCCAAGGATCGAATCCCCAGAGACTCCTAGGTTCAACAAGTAGGTGTCAACTTCTAACGGCGCCACATATTAGCAATCAACATGGACCTGCACACAGATACAAATAACTTTGCTCCCAACGAGTACAGAGAGGTTGTCAATCCCTCCGGCCTTGTAGTTCACAAAGGATTAAAAGCAATGATAGTAGTGATAGATAGTGTTTGCAATAGTAAATAATAGCGAAAAGTAAATAGCGGATGTGATCAATGATGGTAATATGGACCGGAGTCTCATGATGTTCACTAGTGATGTCTCTCTCCCAAAAGACGATAAAACAGCTATGTGAGGTAAACGAATTACAACTGGGCAATTGACAGGACCACAAACGCAAACCAATGCTGACTACATTGCAAGAAAGGTTGAGATTCAAAGCATGGGCGGTACGCCAAAGTAAGTAGACCGAAATCCATCAATATCTACTACTAATCATCCACCTTGAGATATCTATCCAGAACATCTCGCTGGTATTAAGTTGCGAGTCCCACCAATAGTGTAAACTCAAAGCAACAGACAACTGCATTAAAAGAACTTTGCGTAAAGTAAACAATCCTTGCACCCGCGGGCACAAGCACCGTTGTTTTCCCCCTTGTGGCAACAGCACATCCCCTAGACTCATGTTTCTGTCACTCAAGCTAGTCATCGAGGGGCATGAACCCACAATCGAGCATAATGTTCCCTCTTGGAGTCACTACGTATTACTTGGCCAAAGCAATAAATAACAACGAAGAACATGCAAGAATTACTTATGAACAAAAATATAAAAGAGGTAGATCAAATATATTACTCAAGATCAATCTGAACATAATCTCATAATCCATCGGATCCCAGCAAACTCAACATAGCAACAGCATAAGGATTACATATGTGCCTCGATCATGTAGGGCAGCTCACGAGGACTAATTAGTGAAGCACAAGAACGGGAGGAGAACATCACATAGCTACTGGTCATGGACTCATGGTCCAAGGGAGACTACTCACGAGTCATCCGGGAGGCGTCCATGGTGGTGGAGAAGCTCCCGGTGGTGATCCTCCCCTCCGACAGGGTGCCGGGAAGAGTTCTCCTGGTGCTCCCGATCTTGGAAGCGGCGGCGGCGGCGGAACAGAGATGGGATCGCGAAAAGAGTTTCTGTTCTGAGGGTTTCGGAGGACGCTTTAAATATATGCCGAAGGGGGGCATCGGGGAAGCTTCGGGGGGCCCAAGCGCCCCCCCGGCGCGGCCCAGGGGGGGTGCCGCCAGGGTGCCTGGAGCCCTGGTGCCCCCCCCCCCGGCTGTCCTTCGGACGCACGGTTGTTTCCGGAACGCTGATTTTTTATATAATTTTTCTGGATTTTTTCTGACAGTTCTCGTAACGTGAAAACCTGAAATACAAAAACAGCCGAAAACAGAAACTGGCACTGGGGTGCACTGGATTAGTAAGTTAGTCCAAATATGATCAAAAGTGTATGGAAGTGTATGAATATCATAGCAATATCACCCAAAAGTGGCATGGAGCAAGCAGAAATTATAGATACGTTTTGGACGTATCACCTAGTCGATGTGAGACTATCTCCCTCATTTTTGTCTTCTCCACAACCACCTCTATTCCACCCATAGTGCTACGTCCATGGCTCACTCTCATGTATTGCGTGAAAGTTGAAAGGTTTGAAAAGAGAGAGTATGAAAACAAGTGCTTGGCTGAAATCGAGGTTGTGCATGATATGAATATTTTTGTGTGATGAAGAGGGAGCATAGCTAGACTATATGATTTTGTAGGGATAACTTTCTTTAGCCATAGTATTTTGAGAATACATGGTTGCTTTGTTAGTATGCTTGAAGTATTGTTATTTCTTATGTCAATATAGACTTTTATCTTGAATCTTTCAGATCTGAACATTCATGCCACAATTAAGAAAATTACATTGAGAAACTATATTGGTTAGCATTCCACTTCAAAAATTCTGTTTTTGTCATTTACCTACTCGAGGACGAGCAAGAATTAAGCTTGGGGATGCTGATACGTCTCCAACGTATCTATAATTTTTGATTGTTCCATGCTATTATATTATCCTTCTAGGATGTCTTATGGGCTTTATTATACATTTTTATATGATTTTTGGGACTAACCTATTAACCCAGAGCCCAGTGCCAGTTTCTGTTTTTCTCCTGTTTTAGGGTTTTACAGAAAAGGAAAATCAAACGGAGTCCAATTGACGAGCCAATTTTTGACAATTTTATCTGGACTAAAAGAAGCCCCCGAAGCAAAAGAGTTGGGCCAGGAGATCCACATGCTGCCCTCGAGGGTGGGGCCATGCCTTGGGCAGGGGGGCGCACCCCCCTATCTCGAGGACGGCCCGTATCTCTCCTTTACTTGGCCCCGACTCCAAAAAATCCTATAAATACTGAAACCTTCGGAAATTAACCTAGATCGGGAGTTCCGCCGCCGAAAGCCTTTGTAGCCACCGAAAACCAATATACACCCATTCTGGCACCCTGCCAGAGGGGGGAATCCCTCTCTAGTGGCTATCTTCATCATCCCAGCGCTCTCCATGACGAGGAGGGAGTAGTCCACCCTCGGGGCTGACGGTATGTATTAGTAGCTATGTGTTTCATCTCTATCTCTCTCTCTCTCTCTCTCTCTCTCTCTCTCGTGTTCTTGAGATGGCACGATCTTGATGTATCACGAGCTTTGCTATTCTAATTGGATCTTCTTCTCCCCCTCTACTCTCTTGTAATGGATTGATTTTTCCCTTTGAAGTTATCTTATCGGACTGAGTGCTTAAGGATTTGAGAACACTTGATGTATGTCTTGCGTGTGTTTATCTGTGGTGACAATGGGATATCATGTGATCCACTTGATGTATGTTTTGGTGATCAACTTGCGGGTTCCGTGACCTTGGGAATCTATGCATAGGGGTTGGCACACGTTTTTGTCTTGATTCTCTGATAGAAACTTTGGGGCACTCTTTGAAGTTCTATGTGTTGGTTGAATAGATGTTTCTGAGATTGTGTGATGCATATCATATAATCATGCCCACGGATACTTGAGGTGACATTGGAGTATCTAGGTGACATTAGGGTTTTGATTGATTTGTGTCTTAAGGTGTTATTCTAGAACAAACTCTATGATAGATTGAACATTACTACGGACTCTTGAATAGATCGATCAGAAAGAATAGCTTTGAGGTGGTTCCATACCCTACCATAATCTCTTCGTTTGTTCTCCGCTATTAGTTACTTTGGAGTGACTCTTTGTTGCATGTTGAGGGCTAGTAATATGATCCAATTATGTTATCTTTGTTGAGAGAACTTGCACTAGTGAAAGTATGAACCCTAGCCCTTCTCTACTATCATTGCAACACCGTTTATGCTCACTTTTACCACTTGCTACCTTACTTTTTTTATATTTTATTATTACAAAAACCCATATCTACCTTCCATATTGCACTTGTATCACCATCTCTTCGCCGAACTAGTGCAACTATACAATTTACCATTGTATTGGGTGTGTTGGGGACACAAGAGACTCTTTGTTATTTGGTTGCAGAGTTGTTTGAGAGAGACCATCTTCATCCTACACCTCCCATGGATTGATAAACCTTAGGTCATCCACTTGAGGGAAATTTGCTACTATCCTACAAACCTCTGCACTTGAAGGCCCAACAATGTCTACAAGAAGAAGGGTGCGTAGCAGACATCAAAGGGCCTAATGAGTAAAATCACACTACCCATATGCACATGACAGCAATAAAACTTCAAATCACACCAATTCAGTTTCAATCAAAGAGGTTCACATGAATAATCAAACCTAAGGTAAGCCATGCCACAAGATTTGACATGGTCGACCAAATGAATAAAACTAATTGAATAGTAAAATTGAATTCATAAACTATCATGGCAGCATAAAATCTAAATCTCATCGGATGATGACAGATCCATTATGTTGATGTCGGGCATTCTTGCATCACTCTCCGTGTCATCATCTCTGAGCTCGTCATCCCAGTCCTTGTATTGACTAACATAATCTCCATAAAAGTGATCCTCCTGGATGTTTTCTCCCTCATCCAGCTTCTCCTCGGCCTCCTCAAGCTAAAGCTTCAGGTCATCGATCTTCTCTTGTAGTTCGTCTAGCTCTCCCTCATGCTCGATGCGAGCGTCCTAGAGCTCCTCCTCAAGCTCGGCCTTGCGGGTCATGAGGTTCTTAGTGACGATCATGTTGTGGTTCAGCTCCAGCTCCATCATGCGAATGTGCTCCTCCATGTCCTGGATATGGGATGCTATCGTCTCGTCCTCCAGGGAACGCACCACGTCTCCATTCGAGTTGCGGTGTCCATACATCACAAATTAAGACTTCTTGAGGTCCTCGTCATACTCCTACCGAATGCGTCCGAGAGCAATGTGAGCAGCGATGCCCCTCCCCAGGCCTCGTGATCGAGTATCCAGAAGGAAATCAATGGGCTTGGTGCGGCTCCGATGATGCGTCCGGGGATATGTGCATTGATCCTCCAACATCAGCTGTCGTCCAAAGGGCATGGTCTCATCGGGCTGCTCAAACTCAACAATGGCATCCGACATCTATATTTTGAAAGAGATGAGAATTATTAATGAAGCCGAGAAAAGTATGAGACCAAAGGATATATAGAGAAATTGTAAAAATATTTTTTAATCCTATGGCTTTCCATTTTCTAGGGGTCACGTCCTACAGTCAACGTGTGCTCTGATACCATCTTGTAGTGACCCGACCCGGTAAGAGTTGAAGGCTCTGTGCTTACCGTGCTAGTCCGTGGATCGGCCTGCTAGCACACACAATACTTGAGGAAATAACAGAAATAACACACATCTCTTTATTACATTGATAGTCCAGGAGCAATAATATTTATTAGAAGATATGGCATAATGCCAAATAAACAAATATTGCAGAAGCTAAATAGTAAATGAGTCTATCAACTCCACAACAAAGGCTGAGTGTAGAACATCGACCTATCGCACCTCAATCCTCGTCGGATATATCTGCAACGTGATAAGTTATAGACATATAGGTCATTACATTAAATGTACTTACAAGTCACATCATGAGTATAATGAACCTATTTGTACATGCAATTTGGCTGGTGGAAAGCTCTAAGTTTAGTTTTTTTTTTGCATAAAGCTGGGTTTTCCCTAGAATAAAATATATTATTCTACCACTACAGTAATAGCAAAGGATGAGTTGGCAAACCCAACTCAATCCATTCCCAAAGTTTACTTAAAAACCACTATTTAAATTAAGGGTGATGAGATCTCCCGGCATTTCCATTACAAGATGCTCAAGATGTCTGTAACCAGGGACACGACTAATCAATTAAGTTGATACTCTGCAGAGCTTGCGCACTTTTCCCCACAAGACTCGACCATCTCCATGATGGAAGATCGAGACATAGTCTTTCGAAAGTATTCCCCCTTAACCCATGGATAGGCCGGTACACCTACATATTCTACATCTGCTAACCTATCCTGGAAGGGGTCACACTAACTACTCAACTAAGCCAGAGCCCATGTTGGCTTGTGGCTGCACATGTAAGCTTCTAGACATGAAAACACGTTTGATCCCTTTGAGCCTAGGCGGTAAACCACTAGTGGTGCACCATCATGGATTTCCCATGCATGCTCCCACTGTACTTCGCCACCATCCAAACCAATTCCGCCCAGGTACTTCATAATTATCTTAGGTCATGTTTACTACATTGTCACTCTTACTTTATAATGATTCACTCCCTAATCCACGTCTACTTTAGCGAAGCAACATAATGTAAAACAGTGGCGACAATGATGTAAGGTTCAGACCTGCCTCGATGAACTACTGGGTGTAAAGCATAGCCATCCGACATAAATTCCTATCATACAATCCTACCGCAGATACTAAGTGCATATAAAAACTTAGAAAATGAAAACATGATCAAGATATAAACTTGCCTTGGTACTGCTGGTTGAATTCTAGGGACTGATAATATTCAGGTTCACACTCCGGACACTCTATCGTCAAAGTAAATAAACATAGATAAGCAATCATTTCAAAGAACCGAATAACATGCAAAGCAAAAAGGATTGGAAAAACCAAATGAACATATAACACACGTAACTTTCACCAAAATATTCGGAGTGCAAAACAACATATGACGTGGGTAAAAAAGTGATGTGAACTATAGTGCATACTAGGCATATGATTAAAATATTCATGGACATATCCTATTGTGTGCAAAATATCGTGTCATTAGTCCAAATCATAGGGTTTGGCTATGGTGACAAAGTGCAAAAAGAATCAACTTAATCTGAGCTACAGTTTAGGAGGTATGGCCAATTGAAGTTTGAATTCAAATCTGAATAAATTTCAAATTTGAATCTGGCAAAATATTACAAAGATGGTGTCACTGGATAGATCTAATCATGATGAAGAATTTGCCGCTGGTTTCACCAAATTTGGATCTGCGGTTTAAAAGTTGTGGCTCATCTAAGTTCACAGACTAATCTACTAATTTCAGGGACTAATGTGGGGACCCCGACTCATAAGTCGAGATCACCGAATCCACGTGTACAGTGATCCCAGAGATCAACTCTCACTGAACACACAGAAGTTGAATAACAAGAGTCTTACATCCATACATACTGTTTTACACAAGTAGGGCCATTATGGTCAAGTCTTGAGTATATCATCGCAGTGGAAACCTTCAATAACAACTTGGACCCATGCCATCTGCCTTAATCCTACAAGCTTTCTGTCTGGAAAGCATCCTAGCTCGCATGTTTGTGACCAAGAAATCTTCATTATATCTTGTTCTTTCATGCTTGGCCAATAAAATAACCAATGGCAAGCCAATGAGTACTTTGAATGTACTCGCAAGCAACCCATGTTTTTTGAACAAGTATGACAAGGCATGATATAGCACTAAATAGGAAGTGTTTTCATAAAGCTAATTTTTTTGAGTGCAATGTCATGAACGACCTACTAGTGAAGCACGCATCATAAGAGTCTAGTTGTCCATGTAAACAGGTTACATATATCAACATAACCAATTTTAGATCATCTCCAACTCAGTCAACACGTCAAGTCTATTGACTTGACTCAACCAGTTCTTTCCACACACACGCACCAGGTTTCGCAAACATTGGACGTAGCCCAAGAGCAGTTACCCAACTGTCCTTGATTGTGGACACGGCTATTCCAATAGTTTTACACACTGCAGATGTTGCACACTTTACCACAAATTTCGAGGGACTTCTGTGTCATCCACGACCCACGGTACCTCAAGTACCTGGGATAAGCACCCGATCACTATCTTTCCATAGACGACACTAACATAGGGTCCACTCGATTGGTCGTAACCCCCGTGCCCAACATTTCACATCTTAAAATTGTGGAGCCTCGCTCCCATATTCATCACTTACCATTAGTGTGGGGTGCCAACGGTGTGTCCGATGCCTTGTGAAAATAGTCATGGCCGCCTATCCAAGCACGACCCCGCCCCGAGAGTGACCTCGTGGTACCCTCGTCACTAGTAATGCGGGCACCATGCTAGTATCGGCCAAGGTTATCAATAATGCCGTTTCCCATATAAGGCGGATGTAAGGTTGGAATACCAGTCGCAACTTAAACCAATACATTTTGAAAACAACACACACACTTGCCTCGGTACACCACTTCGTCATCTAGTGGTTACCCAACTCATCATCTCCCGCGGGCATAAGTGGCACCCGACGGGGTTTTCGAAAAGTCTTTTGAAAGTACTCTGCCTCCGTCATCATGCATATTCCCGTCCCATTTATGTAGCCACTACTATAGCATCCTATCTACTCCCACCCGCATAACCCTCATAGGAAGGTAAGGTCATGCTTGATGCAAGTTTCAATAGGAAAGTAACAAACGTAACAAACCAAAGCACCACCTCAACATGATTCCGATGCATTGGTAATAAGGTGCTATATGACATGCATAAAAGGGTTTCTTAAATATGTCAAAGGGCTTCTTGCCTGGCTCAACCAAGTCCTCGAGGTATTCAAATCCTTCTGGTCCAACTGCTTCACCAACTTCACAAAATCTAATGTTCCAAAGTATCGGGCACACAATAAGGAAATAGCAAAATAGAAAAATAAAAGTGCTCTAAAATGTTCATTTATTTTTGCTAAATATTAGGGAGGAAACTAAGAATGTGAAGATTCCTGTTTTTGGATTTGGAGTTATGGATTAGGAGAAATGGATTTTTCAGAGAGCAAAATATATGTTCAAATTCAATTTTAAATTTGAACAGTACATGAAAATGTGATGGATGGGTATGAAAGTTATACCATTAAATATGTGAGAGTTTTAGAAGAATTTAGGAGTTGGAATCATTTAATTATGATAATTATTTAAATATGTGGAATTTTTTGAAATTTAATAGAAAAAGAAAAAGAAAACTGGCGCTGTGTCACTGGGCCAGAAAGACCACAGTGCAGCAGGCCCAGTTGGGATACAGCCCGCACGAGGTTACCACGTCGAAGGTGTAAAGGCTGAATATGCCTTCAGCCGACGGGGTGAACCGGTGCGCGCGCACGTGTGATTTTAAACCTGACGGGTGGGTCCCACCCGTCAGGGCATGAGGCTGACGGACAGGGCCCACGACCGTTGTATCTACCTCCATCCAGAGGCAACGGCGAGCTCGCCAGCGGTGATATAGGGTACAGGAGGATTCGTAGGTGGTACCGTTGAGATTAGGAGGGTGTCGCCATTTTGGTGGTGCTGGAGTTGGCCGCCGTAGAAGTCTGGTCCGTCGGCGGCGCGGAGGCATGGCGGCGGAGCATCGGGAGGGACCTGGTTAGCTCGTTCTGAGCTGCAATAGGAGCGGAAGAAGGAGGGGAATGGGTCAGTGAGGTTTGGTGGTTCCAGATCGAGCAAGAGCAAGGGCAGAGAGGGGCTTTATCGCGAGATCACCGGTCGACCGAGGTGGCGGACCTCCGATCGATCCCGTGCACCGAGGCCCTTCGAGGACAATTGGGTGGTGCGGCCACATGCTTGGGGGTGTGAGAAGGAGCAGGATGCGAAGAGAGAGTCCCAGGGCGAGCTTATATAGCCGAGCGCCAGTCCGCCATGGACTCATGCACCGGCGAGGTCACAAGCGAGGTCAGAGGCCATGAGGGCACACGTGAGTGAGTCCGGGTTGTTCGAGGATAAGGTCTTCGACCAGGGGAGGGAAGAGAAGGAGCGGGGAAGGCGCCAGACGGGTCGCGCGTGTGAGACCATGCATTGGAGCTTGCGAGCGGCCGTCGCGCGTGCGATGGAGGCAGCAGGAGGGCAAAGGAGGAGGGGGACAAAGGCATGCCGTGCTGCGGACGTCGAGGAGCATCGGCTGGCGTGAGGGGGAGCCTCGAGGTCGCCGGGCAGCTCGGGCAGACGACCGCTACAGTGCCTGGCCGCATTGTGGCGCGCTCCAAAGGGTGCCTATTGCATGCCATGGCATCTCTTTGGCAGAGTGGGCACGACCAAGCATGTCTGGTAGTGCTAGGGGGACTAAAGTAGTGGGAAGGGGCATTGGATGCCCTGGACAGCCAGTAGGAGAGGAGAGGGGTTGTGGGAGAGAGGAAAAAATGGTTGTCAGAGAGAGAAAGAGAGGGTTTTTCCCACCAATGATTGAGCCATGGCCATGCTAAACTTACTAGAGGTAGAAGGGAACTAGGAGAGGCTCTGGTACAAATTTGAGCCCAAGGGAAAGAGTGGAAGAGGTCCAAGAAGCTATTTTGATAAAAGGGCAGAAGGTATTTGTTATTGGTTTGGGCAAGAAAATGAATCCCATTTGGCATGAGGCTTAACAGGTTGAAAAGGCACATATAATTAGGGTGTTCCACCAAATCTGAGCTTATTTGGGCAAAGTGGCCAATGTAACTTTGGTAAACCCTAGAAATCAACAGAATTGGCTTTTCCAAGATTTAGTCATGCAAATCATTCCTCCTTGATGCACCACTTTGTGTAGTGTCATTATTTGGGTTAATGAGCCTGTCCACAAAATTTGAGGTCACAAGTAAAAGGTTGGCAATGTAGAGTTGTTCAAATTTGGTTTTGTACAGAGAGGGTTTTGGAAGACTTTGATCATGATATCCTTCTCTCCAACTTGTGCCATTTGGTCTAGATGCATTATTACACCATTTGATAATGTGCACCAAGTTTGAGCGCATTTGGACAAGTTTAGCAATGTAAAGTTTTTCAAAGTTCAAAATGGACATAAATGGTTTTGAGGTGGTTTGATGATGTTTTCTTGATCTTCAAGGTATGAGGCTTGGCAAGACCATCAAATATGTCATATGTGACATGCTAGAATTTTATTGGATTTTTTAGGAAATATTTCCTTTGTAAATTGTCGGTGTACTAAGGTAGGGGTACCCTAGTACCCCAACTTGTGCACGGGCAGCGGCAGCTCCCCGCGGCAGGGTTCACCACGCGCTTGTCGGAGACCTTCCTGACCCTTATCTAGCCATTCAAAAACAAAGTATACAAGACAGAAGACCAAGACCCCGGCAAGAGGAGCTTGCCGGGAAGGCCGTCCCAGGCTCGAGATTGCTTAACTAGCACGAGGCCCTGGCAAGAGGAGCTTGTCAGGACGAATAGAAGATTTCATCTTAGAAGACCCGGCAAGGGCTCGGGGAGCGGCAAGCTTCCGGGCCCGGCAAGGTCGAGATCCCCGGCAAGGTGCTTGCCGGGGGAGGTGCGCTGTGTGCCCGCGCTCCAGCTCATCGGCCCACGCGTCGCCCTGGGGCCACTCCAGGGACGCGTGGCGGATGGCTGTGCAGCCTGGGGGACACGGTGGCACTCCACGGCAGAGGATCCATCGCCGTGGCAGACGGAGACGCAACGGCGGAAGCTTTTGGGGTCGACGGCGACGGGCATTAAATGCCCTTGTCCCCCACTGTTAAAGTAGGTATAGACCACTGTTCTGTACTGTAGCTCCACTGTTCCCGCACTGTTACAACTACCACCTATTTTACATTTTTACCCCTTTCTCCTACGTTGACACCTGTCGGTGACCCCTTGCACTATAAAAGGAGGCCCGTGCACAACGTGGGGGGAGAGGTTCGGTCGGGTTCGGTTCGACCAGGAGACAACAGACTAAATGCAGGAATTACTGTAGTGCGACCCGGCAAGCCTTGCCGGGCCAAGCGGCGAGACACAAAGTATACAAGACAGAAGACCAAGACCCCGGCAAGAGGAGCTTGCCGGGAAGGCCGTCCCAGGCTCGAGATTGCTTAACTAGCACGAGGCCCTGGCAAGAGGAGCTTGTCAGGACGAATAGAAGATTTCATCTTAGAAGACCCGGCAAGGGCTCGGGGAGCGGCAAGCTTCCGGGCCCGGCAAGGTCGAGATCCCCGGCAAGGTGCTTGCCGGGGGAGGTGCGCTGTGTGCCCGCGCTCCAGCTCATCGGCCCACGCGTCGCCCTGGGGCCACTCCAGGGACGCGTGGCGGATGGCTGTGCAGCCTGGGGGACACGGTGGCACTCCACGGCAGAGGATCCATCGCCGTGGCAGACGGAGACGCAACGGCGGGAGCTTTTGGGGTCGACGGCGACGGGCATTAAATGCCCTTGTCCCCCACTGTGAAAGTAGGTATAGACCACTGTTCTGTACTGTAGCTCCACTGTTCCCGCACTGTTACAACTACCACCTATTTTACATTTTTACCCCTTTCTCCTACGTTGACACCTGTCGGTGACCCCTTGCACTATAAAAGGAGGCCCATGCACAACGTGGAGGGGGGTCGGTTCGGTTGGAAACCTAGATCATTCTCACGCTCGTGTAGCTGCTTCTTCAAGCTCCGAGCGCCCAAACTCAATACACAACCAAGCAGGAGTAGGGTTTTACGCATCCGTGCGGCCCGAACCTGGGTAAAAACTGCCCGCGCGTCTGCCTCGATCTGCTCTTCGTGCTCCCTCCGCCCTCGTACCGCACAGACAAGGGGCTCCGGTCCCATAGGTGTTCGTGGTGGACAGTTTCCCCCGACATCTTTGGCGCGCCAGGTAGGGGGCGTCGAGGTTGTGCGAACCTGATCCGGCGTTCGCGCGGGCGCAATCTTCATCAACCTCTCCAGCTTCATCAGCGACAACTCCATGGCCCCGAAGAAGAAGCCTTCGGAGGTCGGAGGCCCGTCCGCGTCTCACCCGCCGCCACCAGAGCCAACGGTGGGCGGGGGAGACGCCGTCGGAAGGGTGGTTGCCGGCGAGGACACTCACGGTGCCACCAGATCCAAGAACAGGACGGACGACCGGACCTCGGTCTCCGTGGACGCGCCACGTCCATCGCAACATACGACGACCCCGCAGCGCCATACCACGGGAGGTGGTATTCGCTTGCTGGGACAAGGCCATACCGGAGGTTCGCGGGACGCCCCGGACCCCCGTCCGGGCACAAGCAAAGCGAAGGCGCCGGCGCGGGACCCCGCTCCTTCTAACGTCGTTAGAAGTCCGAGCGTATCCCGCTCCTCGCACCGCTCGCCCGCGTTCCCCACTACTCCGGCAGAAGCGCTCGCAAGGGCGCAGCTGCTCCTCGATTTTCCTCCAGCGGCCGACAAGGCCGAGGAATGGAGGGCCACTATCCGGAGCCTGATAGACTTCGCCAACAACGATTCTCCGCAGCAGCCGTCGGCCTCGCGGCCGCGGCAGGCCGAGAAGACGAAGGCTATCGGCGACAAGACTGCCGGGGGTGCGACAAGCGTGCACTCCCCGCCGCAGAAGCAGAAGACGCCGCCCCGCCGGAACAACCCCGACGACGGCTCCACAGCCTCGTCGGACCCGCGGGCCCGTCGGGACCAGCGCCAGGTCCTCGACGACCGGCGAGATGAAGACGCTCGGACCACGATCGAGCGCCGCCGAGAAGCGCGGCGACAATCCGACAAGAGAGCTGGGAACGCTGTCGACGCACCCGCGCCCGGTGAACCAGGCGACTTGCCGTACGCGGCAGGCTGCCCTGCGTTCACCCGCGAGCTGCGGCGCGTCCAGTGGCCCAGCATGAAGAACTTTAAGCCCGACGTACCGGAGAAGTACGACGGCAAGACGCACCCCTCGGAGTTTCTCAGCGTCTACACCATAGCAGTGCAAGCTGCCGGGGGGCGCGACGAGAAGATCCTAGCCAACTACTTCCCGCTCGTGCTGAAGCCGAACGTCCGTTCGTGGCTCATGCACTTGCCGGAAGGCTCTATCTCTTCTTGGGCCGACCTCTGCCATCAGTTTGTTGGCGCCTTCACCGGCGGCCACAAACCCCATGGTCAGGAGAGCGATCTCCACATTTTGGCCCAGAAGGAAGGCGAATCCCTGCGCAAGTATATCCAACGTTTCAGCCGGGTGCAGCACAACATCCCCGATGTTCACCCTGCTGCGGTTATCAGCGCGTTCCATCAGAACGTGCGTAACCGCCGCATGCGTGAGGAGATGGCGATGACCAAGATCAGGGACGTCAGCGAGCTCTACGCTCTTGCCGACAAGTGCGCCCGTGCAGAAGAGGGGAGGAAACTCCCCGGGGAGGATGCTGGCGCAGGGGGAAGCGACAGCGACGACGCCGCCCCGGCAAAGAAGAGCCGGCGGCGGAACAACAGGAAGAAGGGCAAGAAGGAAGTGCTTGCCGTCGAGAAGTCCGGCAAGGAGGCCCCCGCCAAGCAAGCGCAGGCTGGCGGCTCCGGCAAGGAGCCTGCCCCTGCGGCGGCGGCCGACAAGCCGGGTAGCTCCGACAAGCAATACTGTAAGATTCACCGCACCAAGGGTCACGACCTCTCCAATTGTAAACGCGTCGAGTACCTCGTCGAGCAGCAAAAGGCTGAGTACGAGAGGCGCGACAAGGAGAAGGCCCAAGGTGGCGGGGAAGAGCCCAGCAAGAAGCGGCCATTCAATGGCCGGGGAGGACGCCGCGGCAAGGCCAAGCAGCGGCAAGGAGATCGACCTCCCCGGGGCCGCGACAACGACGAAGACGACGATGAAGACATGGAGGACGACGAGAACAGCGAGCAGGAGTTCCAGAAGGCCACGGAAGTCCTATGCGTCGACGGTGGCGCCTCCCTGCACACCTCCCACCGCCAGCTGAAACAGTGGGTGCGTGAGGTAAATGCAGCGGAGCCGCCCGTGGAGTCGCGCAGGCTCCTCAAATGGTCCAACACGCCCATCATTTTTGACCTTGAGGATCACCCTGACCGCACCACGGCGGTCGGGTGCTTGCCGATGCTGGTCTCACCCACCATCCGCAACCTCAAGGTCACCAAAATGTTGGTTGACGGCGGGGCCGGCCTGAACTTGATCTCCTCTGCTGTGATCAAGAAACTCCAGATTCAAGACGGCGAGCTCGAAGAGACCGGTTCATTCCAAGGAATCAACCCGGGAAGGAGCAAGCCCAAGGGAAAGATTACTCTGCCGGTGACCTTTGGCGGGGAGCTCAACTTCAGAACTGAGCGCATCACCTTTGACGTTGCTGATATTCCATTGCCCTACAATGGGATACTCGGCCGTCCCGCCCTCGCCAAGTTCATGGCAGCTTCCCATTATGCCTACAACGTGCTGAAGATGCCGGGGCCGATAAGCGTCATCACTGTCCACAGCGACAAGAAAGATGCGCTTATTTGCGCCGACAAGATTTACCGGGATGCGGCAGCTGCGGCCGAGAAGGATACTCTTGCCGCTGAAGCTCCCGGGGGGAAGAAGACGAAGACCAAGTCCGGCAAGTGCTCTGGGACACACTCCGGCAACCGCACCTCTTCGGAGTGCTGCGCTGCCGTCGAGGACGTTCCATCGAGCTCCACCGGCAAGAGCAAGAAAGGAATGGCTGCTCCTCCGGCAACCAAGAAGGTGTCCGCAAGGGAGGATGGCACTGGAGGTACCTTCACCATCAGCGCCACCCTTGACAGCAAATAGGAAAGCGCGCTCGTCGCCTTCCTGCGGGCGAATGTCGATGTGTTTGCTTGGCAACCATCTGACATCCCCGGTGTTCCCAGGAAGGTGATTGAGCACAAGCTTGCTGTCTGCCCTCATGCGCGGCCCATCAAGCAAAAAGTAAGGAAGCAAGCCGTGGAGCGCCAAGAGTTCATCAACGAGGAGATCAAGAAACTAGAGGCAGCAGGCCTAGTTAGAGGTGTGATCCATCCGACGTGGTTGGCAAACCCAGTCGTCGTGCGCAAAGCCAACGGGAAGTGGAGACTGTGTATAGACTTCACTGATGTCAATAAAGCATGTCCCAAGGATCCCTTCCCTTTGCCGCGCATTGACCAGATCGTTGACTCCACTGCCGGATGTGAGCTACTCTGTTTTCTTGATGCATACTCAGGCTATCACCAGATTTTCATGGCTAAGGAAGATGAAGAGAAGACTGCATTTATCACTCCATGTGGCACATATTGCTTTATCCGCATGCCATTTGGACTGAAGAATGCAGGCTCAACTTTTGCAAGGGTAGTGTACACTGCTTTTGAGCCACAGATCCACAGGAATGTAGAAGCCTACATGGATGACATCGTGGTGAAGAGCAAGAGCAAAGAAACACTGATTCAGGACTTGGAAGAAACGTTTCAGAACCTGCGCAAGATACAGCTCAAGCTGAACCCCGAGAAGTGCGTCTTTGGAGTCCCCTCCGGCAAGCTTCTCGGGTTCTTTGTTTCGCAGAGAGGGATTGAAGCCAACCCCGACAAGATCAAAGCCATCGAGCAGATGGAAGCCCCGAGGCGAGTCAAGGATGTCAGGAGGCTTGCAGGTTGTGTGGCTGCCCTCAGTAGGTTCGTTTCAAAATCCGCAGAACGCGCCCTGCCTTTCTTCAAAATCTTGAAGAAGGCAGGTCCCATGAAGTGGACTCCGGAAGCGGAGGCAGCGCTGCAAGATTTGAAACGGTACCTTTCCTCTCCTCCAATACTTGTCGCACCTAGACCACAGGAAAAGTTGCTGCTGTATTTGGCGGCAACCAACCAGGTGGTTAGTGCTGCGTTAGTAGCGGAGAGAGAGTCCGACGAGGAGGTCACACCACCGGCAAGCGAATCCAGCGACAAGCAGGGGGCTGCCCCGACAAGCTCTGGCCCCGACAAAGATGAATCTGCGCAGGAAAAGGAAGAGGTGCGGAAGAAGATGGTGCAGCGCCCAGTGTATTTTGTAAGTTCCCTTCTCCAGGGAGCTAGATCAAGGTACTCTGGTGTGCAAAAGTTGCTTTTCGGCCTTCTCATGGCCTCGAGAAAGCTGCGCCACTACTTCCAAGCCCATGAGATAACAGTGGTCACTCGCTTTCCATTGAAGAGGATATTGCACAATCCAGAGGCAACAGGCAGGATCGTCGAGTGGGCACTGGAACTGTCAAGCTTCGGACTCAAATTTGAAAGTACTTCAACCATTCAGAGCCGAGCTTTGGCAGAGTTCATCGCTGAGTGGACCCCAACGCCAGAAGAAGAAGTTCAAGAAACGAGTGTACCCGTGCAAGAAGCGACAAGTGAATGGGTAATGTATTTTGACGGTGCCTTCTCGCTGCAAGGCGCCGGTGCCGGCGCGGTACTCATCGCGCCCACCGGAGAGCACCTCAAATATGTTATCCAGATGCACTTTCCCAGGGAGCAGGCGACAAACAACACCGCAGAATATGAAGGCTTGCTTGCCGGCCTCAGGATTGCGGCCGAACTTGGGATTAGGAAGCTGATTGTGCGGGGCGATTCTCAGTTGGTGGTCCGACAAGTCAACAAGAGCTACCAGAGCCCTTTGATGGAAGCATATGTAGATGAAGTGAGGAAGCTTGAAGAACACTTTGAAGGTCTGCAAATGGAGCACATCCCGAGAGCTCAAAATGAAATTGCAGATGGCCTTTCAAAGTGTGCTGCGATGAAGCTACCTGTGGAACCAGGGACCTTTTTGCTCAAGCTGACTCAACCATCAGTTACACCATCAATTGGGCAGTCCAAGAAGAGAAAGTTGGTCTCCGGCGACTACTTGCCGGCGGATCTTCCTGGACCCGCCGCCAAAGTTCCCAAGATCAACGACAACGCTGAGGAACAGTTTGCTCCTGCAAGCCCTCGGGCCTGTGCAGTTGAAGCAAGTGTTCCCGACAAGCCTCGCCCCGGCGAGCTTGCCGGGGGACCGTCAGCTCCGACAGGACCAGAGGTCTTTGCCGTAGAAGCTGGGGTTCCCGCAGCGGCCCTCGAGCCTTTAGTCCTTGCCGTCGAGCCCCGGGCTCCGGCATGGGCACAGCAGATCGTCCGTTTTCTGCAAACTGGAGAACTTCCCGACGACCCTCAAGAGATAGAGAAGATAACCAGGCAGTACGTCCAAGACCTTGGCGCCAAGGTCTGTTTCGCTTCTGTTGCTCACCCGAGGAGCAACGGTCAAGCGGAGAGGGCAAATGCTGAAGTGCTGCGCGGACTCAAGACAAGGACCTTTGACAGGCTGCGCAAGTGCGGAAGAAATTGGATAGAGGAGCTCCCGGCGGCTCTTTGGTCAATCAGAACGACACCAAGTCGAGCCACCGGACAGACACCTTTTGCTCTAGTCTATGGAGCAGAAGCAGTTCTCCCCACGGAACTCGTATACGGATCTCCTCGAGTGCTCGCTTATGATGAGCTCGAGCAAGAGCAACTGCGGCAAGATGACGCATTGCTCCTTGAGGAGGGACGTCTCCAGGCTGCTGTACGAGCTGCTCGATACCAGCAAGCTTTGCGCCGCTACCATAGCCGCAAAGTCAAGGCCAGGAGTCTCGAGGAAGGCGACCTTGTTCTTCGGCGTGTTCAGTCAGCCAAGAATTCCAACAAGTTGACGCCGAAGTGGGAAGGCCCTTATCGGGTGAGACAAGTTACGAGGCCCGGCGCTGTCCGCCTCGAGACCGAAGAAGGCTTACCGGTGAGCAACTCCTGGAACATAGAGCATCTTCGCAAGTTTCACCCCTAAGGCGCGGTTGCCGTGATCCGTTCCGGCAACCACCTTTTGTACAAGCCTTGCCGCTGTTGCATGTAACCCTTTGTACAAAGCCGGGCGCAGACCCCGTGCATCAGTAAAGATTTCGTGTTTTCGCATCGATTGCCTTTCGCATGCTTCTCTTTGCTATTCGCATGTTTTATTTGGCATTTGATGCAACACTTAGACATTCGGTAAGCACTATTACGCCGAAAGGCAATATGCTTGTTTCCCTCTCCTTTTCCTTTTTCTCTTAAGCAGAAGGAACGTTCCTCGCGCACAAGTTTGCCGGGGGGGGAAGGAGGTGGAGGAGGAACTAAGTGCCATTCAAGAAAGAAGAGCCTTACCGGGAAGCAAACAACATGAGCAAGCAGCATATGAAAGATAAGTTGTTAGAATTTGACCAGTTCAAATTTTAAATTCTGGTTGTCTTCCTTGAACGATCACACTTTGTATGGAAAACCTGTGCGCGGAGGAACCTACCCGTGGCTTGCCGCACCCTTATCTTGTCTTCGAGTCCACTCAACGATTTAAGTGAGCTGCGACAAGTGTCGCGCCCTTGCTTCGTTTCCGAGTATACTCAGCAAGCTAAGTGCGTTGCGACTTGCTGCGGCGAGGTTGCTTGCCGGCGAGGACCTTGGCCAGCAGGCTGCTCAGCGCTCAGCGCTCGCGGCAAGGGCCCCTTTCCGGCAAGCTCCCCGGGAGCGTAGGGTGAAAAACATACAAAGTCAAAGATTGGAACAAGGAAGATAACATTGCACTGATTGATTGAAGTAAAGCAAATATCTTACAAGGACAACTTGTCGCAATGGACTAATGAGTTCGTAACATAATGTGCAGCAACGAAAAGATAAAGATAGATGGGGCCCTAGTCTACACGGTCGCCCTCCTTCCTGCCGAGCTTTGCCACCTTGGCGATGATATGGCCGACCTGCTCCTTCAGGGCCTCCGTGTCTGCATCCGCCGGCAAGCTGCGAAGAACGTTCGTGAGGTTGATCCCCGGGTTGCGGAACACAATCTTCGTCAAAACCCGCTCCAGAGTTCCTGCGCAGAGACGGCGCGACTCCTCGGCCAGCTGCGCGGGGATGCGGTTCCGGAGACCTGCAAGGGCCGGAGCGACGCCTCTGAAGAAGAGGCTGAGCTTGGCGCTGTGCGGGAGGTCTGGATCCGGCGAGTAGATAAGGTGTTCGACCTTCAAGGCAAGCAACTCCTGGTCAATGATGGATGCCGAAGAAACCAGCTCTTCGGTCCACAGCTCAATGTTCTTGCGGAAGAGCTCGGATGCCTTGTTGGTGCTGTCCACCAAGGCCCGCTCCTTGCGGAGCTCCTCCTTCAGCTTATCTTCTCGAAGCTTGGCGGCGTCAATTGAATCCCTCAGAGTTGAGACTTTCAGCTCCAAGTCCTCGATGGAGTCCTTGGCGGCCTTAAGCTCATCGCCCCTCTTGGACAGATTCACTTGGAGCTCCGCGTTGGTGTGGGCGTCCTTCTCGCGCTCAGTAATGAGCGCGGCAACCTTCTCAGTGCTCACCTTCATCGCCGCTTCTAGTTGAACAACCTTGGCGGCAAGCTCCTTCTTGGCGTCTTCCGCGGCAGCAGCAGCGGCCTTCGCCTCCTTCAGCTCCCCGCCAAGGGCAGCCTCGCGAGCGGCAAGGTCCTCCTCATGGGAGTCGAGATCCACCTTCCGCTGCGCGAGCTCTCCTTCTCGCCGGGACATCTCTACCCCGGCGAGCCGTTGCTGTTCGTCGGCTTCGGCTTTCTCAAGTACCCACTCCTGATACTCGCCGGCGAGACGCTCACGCTCCTCCGCCACCTCGCGGAGGCCCGCCTGGTGGGCAGCGCTGAGCTCCGCCGCACGCTTCTCCATTTCGGCGGCGGCCTGGGCAGCAAGGGCTTCCCGGGAGGCAAGCTTCGCCTGCCTGGCCCGGTAAAGGGCCAGGAGTCGGTGGAGAAGCTTCTCCTCCTCGGGCCCATCTCCTTCGCCGGGCGCCTCGACGACTGTCAGACCCGCGGAGGCGAGGACTTCTCCGTCAAACGCCTCGCCCTCCGCGGGAGCTCTTGATGAAGACCCCCAAGGCACTTGGATAAAGACGCCATTGGGGGCACGAAGATAATACGCCTGCTTCTCGCTGGTGGAGGGGCCGGCGGCCGGTGTAGCATCCGGTGCTCCCGCCACCTCCGGGTCGGCGGTGCGGTCGCCGTCCCCCTCCCCGGTCGCGGCGTCAGCGGCCGGAGCGTCCTCTTGCGCGGCCGGCTCGGTGGCCTTGGTCGCCTCCTCGGTGGCCTCGACCATCTCCACGACGACGGGAACGTCATCGCCACCGCCCTGCGCGCCCTCCTCATCCTCGATATTGATGACCTCGGTCTCCATCGGCGCAGGAGGAGGAGGAGGAAGATCTAGAAGAAGAAGAAAAAGAAGTTCAAAATCAAGCAAAGATCCAAAAAGAAGCAAAGTCAAGAAAACCAAGTACAGAACATACCTTGGCGGACGCCCTCTGCGGCGGGCTCCCTTGCCGGGGGGCTCGGCCTTGGCGGAGTGGCCGTCCTCGCCGGGCTGCTCGCCCTTGGCGGGGTACTCTGCCTTGGCGGAGTACCCGCCCTTGGCGGAGCGCTCTCCCTTGCCGGAGAATTCTCCCTTGCCGGGGACGGCGGGGCCTGTGGCTCCTCGGTGACGGTCTCCGGGCGCTCTTCCCGCTGCGGCTCCACCTCTGCACAAGAGAAGATAGAAGAACTAAGACATTCAGAGATCAAAGCCCTAAGCGCGCCCCGACGAGCAAAAACAGTAAACCTCTAACTTACGCTGGGGGCTGCGCTGGGGGCCGCTCCCCGGAGCGGCGCTCGGGTCCGGCAAGCTCGGCTCCGGCGCGATCCCTGCTTCCGCGACGGATGGGTCTCCCACGACCTCAACTGTGGGCACCTTAACCCTCTTCGCGCGCTGCTCCAAGGTCCTGCAATCACAAGCAACAAGCAAAGTCAAGCGTCAGCAACAATCGAGATATAAAAATCAAGAAGGAGTAAGGTCTCGGGTCCTTACTCTTGGTCCTCCTCGTCGTCCTCGCTCAGCGCGGAGAAGTCAAACTCCACGGTGGGCGCGTCGACGCGAGGAGCGGAGGATGAAGATTCCCTCGCGCGTTTCGGAGCCACCGGGGCTGGGGGCTGCGTAGGCCCAGCCCCTGTGGTGGCCGGCGCCCGAGAAGTGGGCGGAGCAGCTGCTCCGCTCCGAGAAGATCCTTGCCGGCTCGGTGCCGGCCTGCGGGACGCCTCTGTCGTGGTCCGCGCGCGCGGGGCCTCTGCCGTGGCCGGCACGTCGGTCGCCCTTGGCACGGCTTGGCTCGGCCGGGGAGCTGCCCGGCGAGCTGGCTGTTGCCGGGGCGCTCGCGCCTGCTCCCCCGTCGCCGCCTTGCGGAGACGCTTCAATGGGGACTGCTTCGGGCTTGCCGGGGGCGGGGAGTTCTCCGACGAGGAGAGGTCGTCGGCGTACAACTCTGTCGATCCGCCAGAGTCTTCGGCCTCCTCCTCCTCCTCCTCCTCTGCCTCGGCCGGCTCGCTGGGCCCAGCATCCGACGATGCGGCCCTCTTCCCCTTGGCGCCTCCGCCCCTCGCGGCGCCCCTGCTTCCTCCGGCTGTGCCCTCCATTGCCGCGGCCTCCGTCGCGATCCCACTGATCCCGGAGTGCCTCAGCGAGGGGACCCCGGCGAGCGCGTCGGGAGGGAGCTCTAGCAGCTTGCGAATCTCCTCCTTATCCGCCTGGCTGGAGGCATCCGCGGCTTCCGCCTCCGCGGGTGTGTATCCAAAGTTTCCCGCCGCCGCGGCTGCGGCGACTTCTTCAGCGCGAGAAGCCATGTAAGCAATCTCTTGGTCGGTGGTGGCCCGCGTGTGCAGCTTGAGATCGTCCTTCTTCTCCAACACCTCCACAAGGCGGTCGTAGAACTCGAGGACGTCGATAGGCTTGGGCGCAATCCACGTGCGCTCCAATCCATGAGAGTCGCACGCGGGCATCATAGCGACAAGGCGATCCCGGGCGCTGCTGGCGCAGAGCGGCACCACTCCCCGGGGAGCACGGAAGTACTCGGGGTGTGCCGGGTCGAACTTGAAAAGTTCCCTGACCATACCCCGCAGCTCGAGTGTTGTGAAGTTAAAATTGAGGCCGGGGCGCAGCCTCATGATGTCTGCCGGGCCGCCATATTGCCACGCCGGCCTTTTCCGGTCTTGGAGGGGGGCGATCCGGCGACGAAGAAAGTCCGCGCCCACTTCAGCGACAGACAGCGGCGCCACCCGAAGACGCATGATTCTGACGAGAGCGATATCCAGCTTGGCATCGTCGGAATCAAAATTACTCCAATCCCTGCCGCGCACGATGGGCGATGTGCGCGGCGCGGTGAAGTGTTGCGGCCGCTCCTCGACGACCCAGCACCACTCCGCGCGCCACTCTTCCCACTTGCCGCGGAGCTCCCCCGGCAAGTAGGATAATTTCTTATTCAGCCTAAACACCCAAGAGATTCCTCCGGAGAGGGGGGCGTCGGCCTCTACTCTGGGGATGAAAAAGTGCCTAAAGAGAGCTACGTTGGGCTGGATTCCTACGAAGTTTTCGCACATGTGTGCGAAAACGGACATGGTGAGGATGGCATTGGGAGTGAAATCGAGGAGGTGGAGGCCATAAGTATTCATGATATCGCAGAAAAAGTTTGAGAAGGGAGGGCACAGACCGCAGTGGAAGAAGGCTGCGAAAAAGTAATACCCGCCGGGGTAGTGATCCTTGGCGACGGCCGGGTAGACGCGCGTGCGGGGGTGCGCTGGGGTCTCCTTGGCCCAGAACAAATAATATTTGTTCCAAAGCTCCCGCGCGCCGAGCTTCGGCGCAAAGACGATGTGCTCCTTCCGGAACGCGACGAGCTTCGCCGCCTGATCTGACTTCTCCCGCTTGGACTTCTCCGACTTCGCCTTGTCGGTCTTTGGGGCCATGGCGGACGCGGTGGAAGGAAGGGGACGAAGAGCTTGGTGATGGCGGAGGAGTAGAGGCAAAGAGCAGAGGAATCTGAGGAAGAAGACGATGGCAATGAGTGCGCAGGGAGGGGAACCGCGCCGCTCTCTCTGCTTTTATGGGAGAGTGGGGGGCGTTTCGCCCTTCCCATTAAAGAAATCGTGGGCACGTCCCATCCCACGGCGCCGCAATCGACGCGTGCCGTTGCCGTGGGGTGCGGCGGATATGGAAGTGGATTCGGCGCGCCGCGGGCCGCGGGTGCCCGTGCACTGTTTTGGGCCTGGCCCAACAGCGCTCGGCACCGTGTGTGGCCCAGGCCCGGGGGCTCCTGTCGGTGTACTAAGGTAGGGGTACCCTAGTACCCCAACTTGTGCACGGGCAGCGGCAGCTCCCCGCGGCGGGGTTCACCACGCGCTTGCCGGAGACCTTCCTGACCCTTATCTAGCCATTCAAAAACAAAGTATACAAGACAGAAGACCAAGACCCCGGCAAGAGGAGCTTGCCGGGAAGGCCGTCCCAGGCTCGAGATTGCTTAACTAGCACGAGGCCCTGGCAAGAGGAGCTTGTCAGGACGAATAGAAGATTTCATCTTAGAAGACCCGGCAAGGGCTCGGGGAGCGGCAAGCTTCCGGGCCCGGCAAGGTCGAGATCCCCGGCAAGGTGCTTGCCGGGGGAGGTGCGCTGTGTGCCCGCGCTCCAGCTCATCGGCCCACGCGTCGCCCTGGGGCCACTCCAGGGACGCGTGGCGGATGGCTGTGCAGCCTGGGGGACACGGTGGCACTCCACGGCAGAGGATCCATCGCCGTGGCAGACGGAGACGCAACGGCGGGAGCTTTTGGGGTCGACGGCGACGGGCATTAAATGCCCTTGTCCCCCACTGTGAAAGTAGGTATAGACCACTGTTCTGTACTGTAGCTCCACTGTTCCCGCACTGTTACAACTACCACCTCTTTTACATTTTTACCCCTTTCTCCTACGTTGACACCTGTCGGTGACCCCTTACACTATAAAAGGAGGCCCATGCACAACGTGGAGGGGGTTCGAAACCTAGATTACTCTCACGCTCGTGTAGCTGCTTCTTCAAGCTCCGAGCGCCCAAACTCAATACACAACCAAGCAGGAGTAGGGTTTTACGCATCCGTGCGGCCCGAACCTGGGTAAAAACTGCCCGCGCGTGTGCCTCGATCTGCTCTTCGTGCTCCCTCCGCCCTCGTACCGCACAGACAAGGGGCTCCGGTCCCATAGGTGTTCGTGGTGGACAGTTTCCCCCGACATAAATATTTCAAGAGCTTGAAATATCCAGAAAGGGTTTTTGAGGGATTTGACCAATATTTTGAACATTACCATGTGTTTAAACTCTTATATATGGACTATATATGTCCTATGAGTTTCCCTAAATTTTCTCAAATATTTTTGAAACATTTAAATAATTCTCACCTATTAAAGACCACTTCTGGTCTAAAGAAAAAGCCTTTAAATAAAATAGGAAAATAAATTTTAAAATTATACTTTTGTGGTTTATGGGAGTCCTATATCTAATAGGATTCGAATATAATTTTTGAAAGATTTTTCACACCCTTAATTAAGTACTTGTAGTTCAAGTCTCAATTCAGGGGTTTTTAGGAAACTAAATATAGAAAATACTCTTTGGCCAAAATATTTTTGTAAGAAAATGCTATTATGTCCTATACACATGGCATGACCATTGGGAAAAGTTCTGGAGAAAGGAGATGAAGTATAAGAGTTGGAGGATTTATTTGATTTTTCGAGCACTTGCAAACAGCAAACATAAAACCAATCAAGCGAAGTCAAAAACACTCAAAAGTTTTTGTCAAAGCAAATTTTTGCATGATTTATTAGCTCAAGTGTTGTGGCATGAAAAATAGGGTGTGACTGACCTACCCCCCTTACAAGAATCTCGTCCCCGAGATTCCCAAACTAGGTGTGGAAAGTAATACGAAAACTTGGATCTGGGGTAGTCTTCACTTCTTAATGTTGCTTCTGCTTCCGAGTAGTGCTCCATTGAACCATGAGGTACTATATGGCGTGGCTTCGTGTATAACGTCCTTCTTGATCTAGTTGCTAAGGGTCTCTTGCGTAAGTCAGGTTAGGCTAGATGTCAATGGCTCGGTGATTGATGTCCTTGTAAAGATCGGGTTAGTTAGGAAGTTAGAAGCACTTCCAGTGCTATGACTCGTGGAAAATGTGGTGCACGGTGGGTAACTCAGGTGGTAACTTCAGTTGATAACCATCTTCTGTTCGTCTTGTAGTGACCTTAAAGGAGGTTGATATGTCTTGGTGTGAGCTTCCCTTCAACATGGAAATACTTGGTTCCTTCAAGAGGAGGGGTTTGCAGATACACAAGGTCTTTGAAGCGGAAGTTTACTTCTTGATGACGGTGGTTGGGGTAGTTCTTCCTCCTTGACATGGCGGTCTTCAAATGTCTCCTAATCAGCTGAATGTCTCTTCTTTTCGTCTTCGGGTAGATGAGTAGGTCACCAAATAATGATGTTACCCAACTTGTCCAAGTACTTCATGGTGATTTGCCCATAGGGTTCATAAGGTGGGTTGGGGTATTAGTGGTGGTCACGGTTGGATATTGGCAAGGGTCTTCTTAACCTAGAGCCAAAGCCCGTGGTCATGACCCGACCATGCGGTGGCTTGATAAGGCTCAAGGGTTTCAGGGGTTCTAGTGTGCGAGTGAACATTGATCATCTTATCCTTAAGCATGGTTTCTGAGATGCCACAAGTACTATCTAATCCTCTAAACAAATCACTTTATACCACCGAAAACATTATTTTGTCTAGGTCAACTCCAACCATTACTCATGCTATACATTTTCTCATGACTCCTGAGAGGAGGTCTAACAAATCATACCTGTCAACGATCCATGAGCTCATATGTATGGCTATCCCTAAAAATTCATGGGTAGTGCATACAGGCTTCCAAGTTGGAATTAAACACGACAATCCAAGTGATCATCCTATTCTTCCAAGGTTCAAGATAATGCATTTCTATCCTAAGGAAACACGTCGTATGCCACTCCAAGATCTTGTTTCCTTCCTATGAATCAGCTCCAACAGCCCGTTAACTTCCAACACTACATAATCCATTATTTATACATATACGAAGCCTATGATGTTCCGCACGATCTCCTAAAGTCCCTATAATCCCAAATTCTTGAAGGGCTACCTCTACTATAGTAAATCCACCAATTTCCATCATCATGATCAAGTAAACTCCAAGGTCATGCTTATATAGATCCCTAAATCAACTCCGACAATTAACCCAATCTCCTAGTTTTTCGTCCACCAAGAAACATGGTATCATGATCGAGATCATTAGTCTAAATCCAATTTACTCCGAACCATGTAGACATACTCAGTATCTGTACTCAACTAGAATCACCTACTTGTATCCAAACCTTATGTCTAACGAGAATTCCTACATGTCTCTCCCAAGTCATTATCGTAGTGCCAACTATCTCCTATCAATATCCCTTGGCTAAGTCTAATCCTCATACTTCCAGAGATTTCAGCTTGCGATCATAATTTCTCCTACTAAATCCAATTTACTCATGGTTAATGAAGGCTATGCTACTCTATTGACGTGATCCCATCAAGTTCATCTGCCAACATGAAAGCCTCATAATCCACCAATTAGTCTCATATATTTCCTCAAAGTCCTGGATATAATCTCATCAAGTTATTTTTCCTTCATTCCTATTGTCAGTGTACAAAAAGAGGGGTACACTTTTTGTACCCCTATGACTGTGCACGGGCAGTCTGAGCCACGGCGCCATCGCACCAAACATGGCAAGGGAGGCAAGCCGGGGCAAGACTGAAGCTTGATGGAGACTGGAGCAACGCCAAGAACAAGACCACGAAGAGCAAAGGGACAAAGCGGCTTCCCCCGGCAAGATCCTTGCCGGGGCCGGCTCTGGCAGCCCCGGCAAGACCCTTGTCGCGGGAGCTCGCCCCGTGCCTACGGAGCGAATCACCCTTGAGTCCTCCACCCCCATGGGGCAAGGATTCGGGAGATATCCCCGTGGTGGCATGCAGATCTTTGTGAAGACCTTCAAGATCAGATGCAAGATAAGAAGACGGTGACCCTTGGCGAGATCCCAACCAAGGAGGTCCACAAGGCCCTCGACAAGCACCTTGTCGGGGATGACAGCAGGCACCGCGGAAAGACCCTTGCCGGGGCCCTGGCAAGGCCCTTGCCCAGGACACCCACGGGGCCACCATCCGGCCCGCACCAACTAGGTTTCCACCGACCCACGCAGCTGCCGACCCGACCAGCTGGACAGGCTCCTGCGTGGCAACCCACAGATCTTCATGGAGACCCGCCGTTGCGCCACCTCAGCTGCCTGTCTGCCTACATGGCACCTCAGGCACCGCTGGCCAGGGCGCGTGTCGACACGAGGAGGAGCGGCGACGGACAAGACGGGCGTCTCCCCTCGTCCCCGATAAAGCAAGGACACCTAAGTTGGGCGCCTTAAATGCACCTTGTCCTGTAATGCGAGGGATAACCTCACATCACTGTACCCTTTCCACCTCCTGTGTGCCACTGTGGCGAACCCTTTTCCCTATAAAAGGAGGCCCGAGGCGACCAGAAGGAGGATTCGGCTTTTTGGAACCCCTCGCGACTCTTTTGGAGCTCCTCGTTAGCTGAAGAACACCAACATATAATCCACCAAAGCAGGAGTAGGGTTTTACGCATCTTTGCGGCCCAAACCTGGGTAAAGGAACCGTGTCCTCATCGTTAGATCCGCTCTCCTCTCAACCCCGCGCCCCGCAACCGTAGTAGGGATTCTTGTGATCCGATAGGTGTCGATCCAAATACACCGAAATCTTTGGCGCGCCAGGTAGGGGGCGCAGTTGTGAGAATCGGCTCTGGTGATCGGCCCGACGCTCTCTCGTCTTCGTGGCCCTTTGAGGAAGCCAGAAGACTAGCTTTGGAGCGACTGCAAATAAAAGCTAAGTTACATCGAACTTTGGATATTTCCATCCTATCATTTAAAGTTATTTTCCTCGGAGCTGTCATTCCTTGTGCAAAAAGAAACCTGCACGCGGATGGGGCCCTTCCCGATCGGCAACGCCTTGTTCTGTTTCGAGTCAGCTCAACAGTTCAAACGGCTGCGTTGAAACGGTAGGGTAGCCTTCCGCAATTGACAAAGCTCTCGACTCTGACTCGAGTCAAACTCGACAGTTCGAGCAGCTACGTTGAGAGCGGCAAGGTGGCAGACCCTTTCGCAATTGACAAAGTTCTCGACTCTGACTCGAGTCAAACTCGACAGTTCGAGTGGCTGCGTTAAAAGCGGCAAGGTGACAAACCCGGCAGCACGCTCACCCGGCAGGCCAATGGGGACCCATCCCCAAGACGCCGCTTTGGGTATTTCGCGCCGGCAAGCCTACCCAGTTAACGTAGGGTGGAAACACAGGGAGGCAGCAACCAGGAAAATAACATGCATGATTCTGAAGATAATTCAAAGTTACGTTACATTATGCCATCGCTGCGGTTCTAACTAAAGATAAAATTCTTGGGCATGAACTCGCAGCGGCAAGGAAGAACGGGATATCTAATCCCGGCGCTGGCCCTCCACCTTCTTGACTTCGTCGATGCGGCTGATGACAGGCTTGATGCGCTCCTTGAGCGCCGTGAGGTTGGCATCCTCCGGCAAGCTGTCCGTCGCGGCTTCGAAGTCGAGGGCGGGGTTCCAGAACGCCACCTTGGTGAGGACCTTGGTCATGACTCCCCGGCAGAGCCGCCGGGCCTCACAGGCGAGCGTGGCCGTTCTGTTGGGGTGAAGATCAGTCAAGGCGCTGAGGACGCCCTCGAAGAACAGGGTCAGCTTGGCGTTGACGGACCCGCTCCATTCAGGAGCATACCTCTCGTTCGGCACCCCCATGAGGGCCAACTGTGAGGTAACCCTGCCGGCGATGTCCTCCAGCCGGCTGATCCACCTGTTCTCCTCCACCATGTATTCTTGGTGGGAGGCGCCCTCGTCTGCCCGCAGCTGCTTCTCCTCCTCCAGGCTCTTGGCCAAGGCCCCCTCCCGAGCAGAGCTCTCCGCCAACATCTTCTCGAGATTCTCTAGCCTCAGCCTGAGATATCTGATGGAGCTTTGCGCCTCAGAGAGCTCCCCAGTCTTGCTGATGACCACTCCCTGCGCCTCCGTCAAGGCGCGGTTGAGTCTGGTCTTCTCGTCAGACAGCCTGAGGGCCTGCTCCTTTAGCCCGTCCCGTTCCACCTCCAGCTCTTGTATCTTGCCGGCATGGGCCAGAGCCTGGGCATCGAGCGCCTCCTTGTGCCTCTGCCCCAGCTCATGAGTCCGCCGCTCGACAAGAGCCTCAAGCTCCTCATCCTTGCCACGGAGTGTCACGGCAAGCTTCGCCTCACGCGCAGAGAGGTCTTCTTCCTGGGAATCGAGGGCGGCTTGATGCTGGTTCCGGGCGGCCTCCGCCGCGGCAGCCGAATTCGCCGCCTCTTCCTGGGCCTTCTCGATGGCGGCCATCTTCATGATGAGCTCCATGTTGCGCTGGGCCAGATCTTCCTGGGAGGCCCTCTGCTCCTCGCGGGACTGGTGGAACCAGGTTTGCGCCTCAGCGAAGCGCGCCTGGAAATCCGCCTGCGCCTCGTCCACCGCCGCCATTCTAGACTTAACCTTGTCCAAACGGGCGCGGTAGAGCGCCTGGAGCTTCCGGAAGTTGGCCCCCATGGCCCGGAAGAGCTGCTCCTCTAGGGAGCCGTCACCGCCAGCACTCGGTTCATCAACAACCTCGAGCCCAGCGGCGGCGAACACCTCGCCTTCGAAGACTTCCTCCCCGGCGGGCGCCCGGGAGCTTGACGCCCTGGCAAGATGGACGAAGAGGTTGTCGCTCACCTTCAGATACTTGCCGAGGCCCGGGGTCACGGAGGAAGAGGGCTGGTCATCAGTCGCCTCCTCCTTGGCTGTGGCCTTGCCGGCCTCCCCGGCAGGCCAACCGCCGGCACCCTTGGCGGCGTCGTCGGCAGTCTCGTCCGCCGCGACCCCGGCTGCGTCCTTGGCGGCCTCCTCGGCGGCGATCTTGTCGGCCTCCGCCGCGGCCTCCGCAGCGACCTCCTCGATGACGGTGTCCACGTTCTCCACATCCGTTGGAGGACGGCCTGGGCCGCGACAGGGGAAATGAAGTCAAGAAAAAGCACAAGGGAAGGGCAACTCACTAGCACCGGGCCGTGCAGCGGAAGTTCCCTCCCCGCCGGCGTCGAACGCCGGGTGCGGGCCACCGGCGCCCAAGTCCTCCTCCTCCTCCATGCGTGTGGGCTCCATGCTTGGTGCCCTTCCCGGGGACGCCCCTCGTGGCGGCGTGGTCGATGGGGGTGGCGTGTTGGGAGTGGCCCCCAGCGGCTCCTCCTGCTGCCGCTCCCGTCCTACAGAACCGGCAAGGTCGACGCCTTCAACATCTAACGCCTACTGCATGCCGAGCGAGAAAAGGTTGGTGGACTTACACTGGGGGCTGTGCCGGGGGCTGCCGTCGGAGCTGCTCAACACCACCAGTGGTGTCTCTGCAGCCCCGGCCGGGGGCTGGCCGCTCGCTGAAGCCTTGGCCCATTTTCACCCTCTGGGCCAACGTCTCTGCGTCCCTGAAGAAGCAAGAACAAGTCAAGATGAGTGGCATGATCGAGAGAGATGGGGATGATGATAAAGAATGGAATGCTTACTCGTTGTCCATCTCCTCCTCCTCTGCCGTCTTCCTCTTCCTCTTCGGGCTGAGGGGCCCGAGGTCGAAGGGGAGCTCTGCGTCGCCCTCCGAATCGAGATCTGCCGGGGGAGGCAAAGGAGGGGGCGGATTTCGTGCGCGCCTCGACGGAGAGGATCTGCCGCTTTCTTCTTCTCGGCAACCTTCGTCGACTTCTTCGCCGCCTTGGACCTCGTGAGGCGCCCGGACTCCTCCAGGGCCAATTGAGGCTGCGCAGTCTTGCTGGGCCGGACTGGCTCGCCGGAACAGGCCCGCCGCAAGACTCGCCCTCTTCCCCTGGTTGGCACCGGGCCAGCCGCCACATCCTCCTCCGACGACGACTCGTCGGCCACGTCCTCAACCAATGGGGCCCCGGTGCTGGCGCTGCTAGCTTCACCGGCAGCCGCTGCCCACTGGGCGAACTCCTCCTCCTCCGCAGCCGCGGCGTCCTGGTCCTCCATACCTCCGGCGCTGCCGGCCTCCTCGATGAGCTGTGCCTCCTTCGCCCTGGCGGCGATGTAGTCCAGCTCCTCCGGGGTGGTGTCCCTGACGAGCCACCGCTCGGCGTCGGGATTGACGCACACCTCGACCAAGGAATCGAAGAACTGCTGCACGACCTCGTCCTCCGGCTCCTGCCAGCTTTGGACAGGGCCGTGCGCGCTACATTCCGGCATCATGGCGACGATTTCGGACTGGCGCGAATTGTTGCACAGCGGGACCACTCCCGCTGGCAGCTTGAAGATCTGCCCCTTGACGGCCTTGCCGGCCTTGGCGGCAGCCTTCGCAGCCTTGCCAGTCCGCTCGACCTCGCTGCCGTGACTCACATCCAGCTGGAAGAGCCGCTGACAGAAATGGGCATGCCCCATCACTGTAAAATTGTGCTCGAGGCCAGTGCGAAGCCGTATGACGTCGGCCGGGTTCCTGAAGAGCCAGGCCGGCCTCCCCTTTTGGTGCAGCGGAGCGATCCGACGGCGGATGAAATCCGCCCCGATCATCTCGAGGGTGAGTCCGGCTTGGACAAGCCGGGTGATCCTAGTGACAGCGACAGCGAGCTTCCCGTCGGCGGCGTCGACGTTGCTCCAGTCGCTGCCACGGACCGGCGGCACCCGGCGGACCTTGCGGAACGTTGGCGGCTCGTCCTCCTCGATCCAGCACCACCGGGCGCGCCACTCGTCCCACCTCTCCTTCACGGCGCCCTTCGGGTACACCACCTTGAGTCTCGGAATCCAGGCCATGCCTCCGGAGACCGAGCCCCCCGGCTGGATCCGAGGGATGAAGTAGTGGCGGAAGAGCGCCATGTTGGGCTGCACTCCGACAAAGCCCTCGCAGAGGTGCGCGAAGAAAGCCATGCACGCCACCGCATTTGGGGTGAAATCCAAAAGACAGAAGCCAAAAGTGTGCATGATGTCGCAGAAGAAATCGGAGAAGGGAGAACACAACCCGCGGGAGAAATAATCAACGAAGAAGGGGTACCGACTTGAGCTGGGCGGAGCGCAAGCGGCCGGAACGACGCGCGTTGCCGGATGGCCCAAGCCCTTCGCCCGATCCCCCGTCTCCGCCCCCCGAAGGGGTTTGAAGACGGCCCGGAGCTCGAAGACGTCGATCGACGACGGGATGAAGATAGCGGCCTTCGTTCGATCCCGCATGAATACGCCCTCCGGCGGCGCCGAAGGCCCGGCACCCTTGGCCGCCCCTTTGTCCTTGGTGGGTTTGGACGCCATGGCGGCTAAATGGGAAGGCTGAGGGGAGGGGATGGCGAAGCAACGGCAGCGGACGATGGAGAAGGCTTCGGAAGGAAGGAAGCAAGGGAACAGCGGCTCTGAGATTGGAAGAGGCACGAGGAAAGTGGAGGAAGTGAGCAGCGCGCTCGTGGTTATTCCTTTTTATGGGGAAGGCGCGGGCCGCCTCCTTTCACATTTACTGCGACGTGACGCATGCGTGCGGAAACCGCCCCACACATGCCGCCCACGTCACGCACGCCCCTCCACCCCGCGCCGCGCGTGCGGGCCGTCGGAGGCGCAGCGCGCGGAAATTTTACCATGGTGAGAACCACCCCGCCTGCCCGCGCACCATTCTGGGCCTGGCCCAACAACGTGTCGCGCTTATGTGTGGCCCAGGCCCGGGGGCTCCTGTCGGTGTACAAAAAGAGGGGTACACTTTTTGTACCCCTATGACTGTGCACGGGTAGTCTGAGCCACGGCGCCATCGCACCAAACATGGCAAGGGAGGCAAGACGGGGCAAGACTGAAGCTTGATGGAGACTAGAGCGACGCCAAGAACAAGACCACGAAGAGCAAAGGGACGAAGCGGCTTCCCCCGGCAAGACCCTTGCCGCGGCAGCTCGCCCCGCGCCTACGGAGCGAATCACCCTTGAGTCCACCACCCCCATGGGGCGAGGATTCGGGAGATATCTCCGTGGTGGCATGCAGATCTTTGTGAAGACCTTCAAGATCATATGCAAGATAAGAAGACGGCGACCCTTGGCGGGATCCCAGCCAAGGAGGTCCACAAGGCCCCCGGCAAGCACCTTGCCGGGGATGACAGCAGGCGCCGCGGCAAGACCCTTGCCGGGGCCCCGGCAAGGCCCTTGCCGAAGACACCCACGGGGCCACCATCAGGCCCGCACCAACTGGGTTTCCACCGACCCACACAGCTGCCGACCCGACCAGCTGGACAGGCTCCTGCGTGGCAACCCACAGATCTTCATGGAGACCCGCCGTTGCGCCACCTCAGCTGTCTGTCTGCCTACATGGCACCTCAGGCACCGCTGGCCAGGGCGCGTGTCGACACGAGGAGGAGCGGCGACGGACAAGACGCGCGTCTCCCCTCGTCCCCGATAAAGCAAAGACACCTAAGCTGGGCGCATTAAATGCACCTTGTCCTGTAATGCGAGGGATAACCTCGCATCACTGTACCCTTTCCACCTCATGTGTGCCACTGTGGCGACCCCTTTTCCCTATAAAAGGAGGCCCGAGGCGACCAGGAGGAGGATTCGGCTTTTCGGAACCCCTCGCGATTCTTTTGGAGCTCCTCGTTAGCTTAAGACCACCAACATATAATCCACCAAAGCAGGAGTAGGGTTTTACGCATCTTTGCGGCCCGAACCTGGGTAAAGGAACCGTGTCCTGATCGTTAGATCCGCTCTCCTCTCAACCCCGCGCCCCGCAACCGTAGTAGGGATTCTTGTGATCCCATAGGTGTCGATCCAAATACACCGACACATATATCCTCAATTTGTCTTCCCTATGGCATCGTCAGTTTTGGTGCCATCTTAAGATGATAATGAGTTCGTTCACTATGTCCAGTAGTTCCGTAATGAACAAAGTGATGTGCAAGGTTATAGAGGCTAAACTGGTTCTCTTGTAATTCTATGGGTTATGCATGTGGTTAAGGATTCGATCTGTGGTATCTCATGAAGTCTCGAAGGGTCTAGGGATTTTTTCTAATCTTGAGGGCTAAACATAACTCTACGGGGTTGCACTTGGTCAAGGAGGCTGTAGCAAAAGTGTTCAGTGCCAGCTGGTTGCTGAAGTAGAATCCATGGTGTATCTTGTCTTGCCGATCTTCATTTGAGGAGAGAGATGAGAGGGAAATGTAGCATAGAGGAGGGGAATGCCCAAAGGGGGTTCTATAGTGCAAGTGCAAACAACCGGGTGCCAGAAAGGGCGAAGCACAAACAACAAAATAAGGCAGGTGATATAGTCGCGTACTTGTTGCCTAGGGAAAAAAGGGTGACTGATATAAAAAAACAAACAAATAAAAACAAGCAATACACAATCATGGTTCTATTTGAACCATCATACGGACTCGACTGCGCGTAGGGGGTACACGACTCATCCCACCCTAGGGATTCTCGGACTCAGTAGTGGTGCCTTGTGCCTCGTGCAGTCTTCTGAGTTTTCCTCAGGTGTTGCTACGTCTCTTGATCGATGAAACAATCTGGGTTGAGCCTAAAGAATCTTCAACGACTTCTCGCCTGATGAGGTGATGGGTGAAGGTGGCTCCTCATAGCTAGCATTGACTTGGTCTTCTCTTGTCTTCTTAATCATGACGATCACTTTTGCCTTTTTAAGGTGTCGTCGGTTGATACGTCTCCAACGTATCTGTAATTTTTGATTGTTCCATGCTATTATTTATGATGTTTTGCATGTTTAATGGGTTTTTATACACTTTTATATTATTTTTGGGACTAACCTACTAAACCAAAGGCCTAGTCCAGATTGCTGTTTTTTTTGCCTATTTTAGGGTTTTACAGAAAAGGAATATCAAACAGAGTCCAAACGGAATGAAACCTTCGGGAGAGATTTTTTTGGAGCAAAATATGCACGGGAGACTTGAGAACCACGGAGTAGGGCTGACGTGGCATCCACGAGGGTGGGGGTGCGCCCCCCTATAGGGTGCAACCCCCTGCCTCGTGGGCACCCCGTCTGGCCCCCGGTGCCCTCCTTCCTCCTATATATACCTACGTACCCTGAAACCATCAGAACAACAGAGAAAACCCTAGTTCCACCGCCGCAACCTTTTGTTCCCGTGAGATCCCATCTTGGGGCCTCTTCCGGAGCTCCGCCGGAGGGGGGATCTTCCATGGAGCGCTTCTACATCATCATCATCGCCTCACCATGAGTTGTGAGTAGTTTACACAGACCTTCGGGTCCATAGCTAGTATCTAGATGGCTTCTTCTCTCTCTTTGGATCTCAATACCAAGTTCTCCTTGGTCTTCAAGGAGATCTATTCGATGTAATCTCTTTTTGCGGTGTGTTTGTTGAGATCCGATGAATTGTGGTTTATGATCAAGATTATCTATGAGAAATATTTGGTTCTTTTCTCAACTCTTTATGTATGATTATAATATCCTTGCAAGTCTTTTCCAATTATTGGTTTGGTTTGGCCTACTAGATCTATAGTTCTTGCAATGGGGGAAGTGCTTGGCTTTGGGTTCAATCTTGCGGTGTCCTTTCCCAGTGACAGTAGGGGCAGCAAGGCACGCATTGTATTGTTGCCATCGAGGATAAAAATATGAGGTTTATATCACTATGTTTGAGTTTATCCATCTACATCATGTCATCTTGCTTAAGGCGTTACTCTGTTCTTATGAACTTAATACTCTAGATGCATGCTGGATAGCGGTCGATGTGTGGAGTAATAGTAGTAGATGCAGAATCGTTTCGATCTACTTATCTCGGATGTGATGCCTATATATAATGATCATGCCTAGATAGTATCATAATTATTCGCTTTTCTATCAGTTGCTCGACAGTAATTTGTTTACCCGCTGTAGAATATCGCTATCATGAGAGAAGCCACTAGAGAACACTATGCCCCCCTGGTCTATTCTCAACATATCAATCTACAATCTACTTTAATTTTCCGCTTTTATTTTCTGTTCTTAAATCCAAAAATACCAAAAATATCAAACAATCATCTCTATCAGATCTCAGTTTCGTAAGTGACCGTAAAGGGATTGACAACCCCTTATCGCATTGGCTACGAAGTTCTTATTTGTTTGTGCAGGTGTGAGGGACTCGCGCGTGGTCTCCTACTGGATTGATACCTTGGTTCTCAAAACTGAGGGAAATACTTACGCTACTGTGTTGCATCACCCTTTCCTCTTCGAGGGAATACAACACAAGCTCGAGAAGTAGCAAGAAAAATTTCTGGCCCCTTGCCGGGGAGACTTACGCAGAAGTCATATACCAAGTACCTATCACAAACCCTTATCCTTCGCATTACATTTTTGCCTCTCGTTTTCCTCTCCCCCACTTTGCCCTTGCCATTTAATTCGCCCTTCTTTTGCCGTGTGTTTATCGTTCGCTTGCTTCTTGTTAGCTTGTGTGTTGGATTGCTTGCTTGTTACTATGGCTCAGAACAATACAAAATTGTGTGACTTCTCCAATACCAACAATAATGATTTTATTAGAACTTCGATTGCTCCTATTGCCGATGCTGAATCTTGTGAGATCAATGCTGCTCTGTTGAATCTTGTCATGAAAGATCAATTTTCCGGCCTTCCCAGTGAAGATACCGCTACCCATCTAAACAACTTTGGTGATTTGTGTGATATGCAAAAGAAAATGGATACGGATAATGATATTGTTAAATTGAAGTTATTTCCGTTTTCACTTAGAGATCGTGCTAAAACTTGGTTTTCCTCCTTGCCTAGAAATAGTATTGATTCGTGGAATAAGTGCAAAGAGGCTTTTATCTCTAAGTATTTCCCTCCTGCTAAGATCATCTCTCTTAGAAACGATATTATGAATTTTAAGCAACTAGATCATGAAGATGTTGCACAAGCTTGGGAGAGAATGAAATTAATGATACGTAATTGCCCTACACATGGTTTGAACTTATGGATGATTATTCAAAACTTTTATGCTGGCTTGAATTTTGCTTCTAGAAATCTTTTAGATTCGGCCGCAGGAGGCACTTTCATGGAAACTACCTGACGAGAAGCTACCAAACTCCTAGATGATATTATGGTTAATTATTCTCAATGGCACACCGAAAGATCTAATAGTAAAGAAGTGCATGCTATTGAAGAGATTAGTGTTTTGAGTGGAAAGATGGATGAACTTAAGAAATTATTTGCTTCTAAGAGTGCTTCTTCTGATCCTAATGATATGCCTTTATCCACGTTGATAGAAAATAATAATGAATCTTTGGATGTGAATTTTGTTGGTAGGAATAATTTTGGTAACAATGCTTATAGAGGGAACTTTAATCCTAGGCCTTTTCCTAGTAATTCCTCTAATAATTATGGAAATTCCTACAACAACTCTTATGGAAAGATGCCTTCTGAATTTGAAACTAGTGTTAAGGAGTTTATGATTTTGCAAAGGAATTTCAGTGCTATGCTTGAAGAAAAATTGCTTAAGGTTGATGAATTGGCTAGAAGTGTGGATAGAATTACTCATGATGTTGATTCATTGAAACTTAGATCTATCCCACCTAAGCATGATATCAATGAGTCTCTCAAAGCCATGAGAATTTCCATTGATGAATGCAAAGAAAGAACCGCTAGGATGCGTGCTAAAAGAGAGAATTATATAAAAGCATGTTCTTCTAGTTATCATGAAAATAAAGATGAAGATCTGAAAGTTATTGATGTGTCTCCTATTAGATCCTTGTTTTCTAGTATGAATCTTGATAAAGATAGGATTGGAGAAGAGTCTACTTTAAGGTGTCCCAATGATCCAGAATTTTTAGATCTTGATGCTGAAATTGTTAAAAGTGGGAGTGAAGAGATTAAAAATTTGCATAGTGATGAACCCACTACCTTGGATTTAAAGGGATTCAATTATGATAATTGCCCTTTGATTGATTGTATTTCCTTGTTGCAATCCGTACTAAACTCTCTGCATGCTTATAGTCAAAATAAAGCTTTTACCAAACACATAGTTGATGCTTTGATGCATTCTTATGAAGAACAACTTGAATTAGAAGTTTCTATCCCTAGAAAGCTTTATGATGAGTGGAAACCTACTATTAAAATAAAAATTAAAGATCATGAATGCTATGCTTTGTGTGATTTGGGTGCAAGTGTTTCCACTATCCCAAAAACTTTGTGTGATTTACTAGGGTTCCATGAGCTTGATGATTGTTCTTTAAATTTGCATCTTGCGGATTCAACTATTAAGAAACCTATGGGAAGGATTAATGATGTTCTTATTGTTGCCAATAGGAATTGTGTGCCCGTAGATTTCATTGTTCTTGATATAGATTGCAATCCTTCATGTCCTATTATTCTTGGTAGACCTTTCCTTAGAACAATTGGTGCAATTATTGATATGAAGGAAGGAAATATTAGATTCCAATTTCCGTTAAGGAAAGGCATGGAACACTTTCCTAGAAAGAAAATCAAATTACCATATGAATCTATTATGAGAGCCACTTATGGATTGCCCTCCAAGGATGGCAATACCTGGATCTATCCATGTATCGTGCCTAGCTAGGGGCATAAAATGATAGCGCTTGTTGGGAGGCAACCCAATTTTATATTTTTTGTTTTTGCTTCTGTTTAGGAATAAATATTGCCTCTAGCTTCTGTTTAGATGTGGTTTTGTGTCTTAATTAGTGTTTGTGCCAAGTAGAACCTTTGGGAAGACTTGTGTGAAGTTTATATGATCTTGCTGTCAAAAACATAATCGTTAGCGCTCGCTAGAATGGTCACCAGATTTTACTGGAGCGTGCTATTTAGTTGATTCTTTTTTCATTAATATACAAATTCCTCACATTTACCAATTTATTTCAATTTTTTTAGAGTTACAGAAGTATTCGAAAGTTACAGATTACTACAGATTGTTCTGTTTTTGATAGATTCTGTTTTCCGTGTGTTGTTTGCTTATTTCAATGCATCTATGAGTATTATTGGGAAGTATGAATCATAGAGAAGTTCGAATACAGTAGGTTTAACACCAATATAAACAAAGAATGAATTCATTGCAGTACCTTTGAGCAGTGGTTTGTTTTCTTATACTAACGGAGCTCACGAGATTTTTGTCTATGTTTTGTGTTGTGAAGTTTTCAAGTTTTGAGTATTGCTTTGATGGACTATGGAACAAAGAGTGGCAAGAGCCTAAGCTTGGGGATGCCCAAGGCACCCCAAGGTAGAATTCAAGGACAATCAAAAGCCTAAGCTTGGGGATGCCCCGGGAAGGCATCCCCTCTTTCGTCTTCATCCATCGGTAACTATACTCGGAGCTATATTTTTATTCACCACATGATATGTGTTTTACTTGGGGCGTCATGTATAATTTGAGTCTTTGCTTGTTAGTTTTCCACAATTATCCTTGCTGGACACACCTTTTAGAGAGAGTTAAATATGGCCTAGGAATTGTTAGAACACTCTATGTGCTTCACTTATATCCTTTGTGTTGAATAGTTTTTGCTATAGTGCTTCACTTATATCTTTTAGAGCACGATGGTGATTATATTTTGTAGAAATTGTTGATCTCTCATGCTTCACTTATATCCTTTTGAAAGTCCATTAAAACATCAAGGTAATGTGCTTTGGCTATGAAACTAGTCTTCACATGATAGACATCCAATATCAATGTAGTAAAAACTTTCACACTAAGTGCATTGAATATGATGAGAAGTTGGATGCTTGATAATTGTTTTGAGATATGAGGATAGTGATATTAGAGTCATGTTAGTGGAGTTATTATGAAATTGAGAAATGCTTGTGTTAAAGTTAGTGATTCCCGTAGCATGCACGTATGGTGAACCGCTATGTGACAAAGTTAGAGCAAGAGGTATTTGTAGAGTGTCAACCTTTGTGTGAAGGTCGGGGGCGCACGATGGTTAACTCCTACCAACCTCCCCCTAGGAGTATGCGTTGATTACTTTGTTTCGATGACTCGTAAATTTTTGCAATAAGTATATGAGTTCTTATGACTAATATTGAGTCCATGGATATTACGCACTCTCACCCTTCCACCATTGCTAGCCTCTCTTGTACCGCGCAACTTTCGCCGGTACCATACATCCACCATATATCCTTCCTCAAAACAGCCACCATATACCTTCCTCAAATAGCCACCATATACCTTCCTCAAAACAGCCACCATACCTACCTATCATGGCATTTCCATAGCCATTCCGAGATATATTGCCATGCAACTTTCCACCGTTCCGTTCATATGACACGCTTCATATTGTCATATTGCCATGCATGATCATGTAGTTGACATCGTATTTGTGGCAAAGCCACCATGCATAATTTTTCGTACATATCACTCTTGATTCATTACACATCCCGGTACACCGCCGGAGGCATTCATACAGGTCATACTTTGATCTAGTATCGAGTTGTAATTCAATGAAAGTGTGATGATCATCATTATTAGAGCATTGTCCCATGTGAGGAAAGGCTAAATGAAGAAAGCCCCTCCAAAAAAAGAAAGGCCAAGGAAAAAAAAGAAAGGCCCAAAAAAAGAAAAAGGGACAATTGCTACTATCTTTTTCCACACTTGTGCTTTAAAATAGCACCATGTTCTTCATAGAGAGTCTCATGTTTAGTCACTTTCATATACTGGTGGGAATTTTCATTATAGAACTTGGCTTGTATATTCCAATGATGGGCTTCCTCAAATGCCCTAGGTCTTCGTGAGCAAGCAAGTTGGATGCACACCCACTTAGTTTCTTTTGTTGAGCTTTCATACATTTTTAGCTCTAGTGCATCTGTTGCATGGCAATCCCTACTCACTCACATTGATATCTATTGATGGACATCTCTGTAACCCGTTGATACGTCTAGTCGATGTGAGACTATCTCCCTCCTTTTTGTCTTCTCCACAACCACCTCTCTATTCCACATAGTGTTATGTCCATGGCTCACGCTCATGTATTGCATGAAAGTTGAAAGGTTTGAAAGAATAGAGTATGAAAACAAGTGCTTGGCTGAAACCGGGGTTGTGCATGATATGAATATTTCATGTGATGAAGAGGGAGCCAGACTATTTGATTTTGTAGGGATAACTTTCTTTAGCCAGTGTTTTGAGAAGACATGATTGCTTTGTTAGTATGATTGAAGTATTATTATTTCTTATGTCAATATAGACTTTTGTCTTGAATCTTTCAGATCTGAACATTCATGCCACAATTAAGAGAATTACATTGAAAAACTATGTTGTTAGCATTCCACATCAAAAATTCTGTTTTTATCATTTACCTACTCGAGGACGAGCAGGAATTAAGCTTGGGGATGCTTGATACGTCTCCAACGTATCTATAATTTTTGATTGTTCCATGTTATTATTTATGATGTTTTGGATGTATAATGGGCTTTGTTATACACTTTTATATTATTTTTTGGACTAACCTACTAACCCAAAGATCCAGTCGAGATTGCTGTGTTGGCCTATTTTAGGGTTTTACAGAAAATACGCACGGGAGACTTGAGAACCACAAAGTAGGGCTGACGTGGCGTCCAGGAGGGTGGGGGGCGGCCCCCTATAGGGCGTGCCCCTGCCTCGTGGGCACCCCGTCTGGCCCCCGGTGCCCTCCTTCCTCCTATATAAGCCTACGTACCCTGAAACCATTAGCAATGGAGAGAAAACCCTAGTTCCACCGCCGTAACCTTATGTTCCCGTGAGATCCCATCTTGGAGCCTGTTCCGGAGCTCTACCGGAGGGGGGATCAATCACGGAGTGCTTCTACATCATCATCATCGCCCTCACCATGAGTTGTGAGTAGTTTACCACAGACCTTCGGGTCCATAGCTAGTATCTAGGTGGCTTCTTCTCTCTCTCTCTGGATCTCAATACAAAGTTCTCCTCGGTCTTCGAGGAGATCTATTCGATGTAATCTCTTTTTGTGGTGTGTTTGTCGAGATCCGATGAATTGCGGGTTTATGATCAAGATTATATATGAGAAATATTTGGTTCTTTTCTGAACTCTTTATGTGTGCTCATAATATCCTTGCAAGTCTCTTCGAATTATTGGTTTGGTTTGGCCTACTAGATCTATAGTTCTTGTAATGGGAGAAGTGCTTGGCTTTGGATTCAGTCTTGCGGTGTCCTTTCCCAGTGATAGTAGGGGCAGCAAGGCACGTATTGTATTGTTGCCATCGAGGATAAAAAGATGGGATTTATATCATATTGCTTGAGTTTATCCCTCTACATCATGTCATCTTGCTTAAAGCGTTACTCTGTTCTCATGAACTTAATACTCTAGATGCATGCTGGATAGCGGTCGATGTGTGGAGTAATAGTAGTAGATGCATAATCGTTTCGGTCTACTTGTCTCGGACGTGATGCCTATATATAATGATCATGCCTAGATAGTTTCATTATTATTCGCTTTTCTATCAATTGCTCGACAGTAATTTGTTTACCCGCCGTAGAATATCACTATCATGAGAGAAGCCACTAGAGAACACTATGGCCCCCAGGTCTATTCTCAACATATCAATCTACAATCTACTTTACTTTTCCGCTTTTACTTTCTGTTCTTATATCCAAAAATACGAAAAATATCAAACTGTCATCTCTATCAGATCTCACTTTCGTAAGTGACCGTAAAGGGATTGACAACCCCTTATCGCGTTGGCTGCGAAGTTCTTATTTGTTTGTGCAGGTGCGAGGGACTCGCGCGTGGTCTCCTACTAGATTGATACCTTGGTTCTCAAAAACTGAGGGAAATACTTACGCTACTATGCTACAGCACCCTTTCCTCTTCTAGGGAATACAACGCAAGCTCGAGAAGTAGCAGCGTTTCCAGGTGGCAATCCTTTATGCAATGACATTAACAATGCATAGTAGAGGTACAACCTGTCGGACACACTGTTGTCAATATCATCACTGAGAGCGTGGGATGAAGAGAACCATTTTCCTGCTCACTAGAGTGAGGCGGACCAAATGGCGAGGTTCTCATCCACCGGCAGTGACCGATATAACACCGGTAGTGACAAGATTACTCTATTAGCGATGTATATCATGATCTTGCATATCATGTGCCCTTGTCATCGTAGGCTAATATAAGGTTGCACCATCTTGGGGTGATGTCGAAGGTGTCACCATCCTTTGGGTCTTGATGGTATCTCGGTTGGAATCATCTTGGCATGGTGTTGCCAATCTTCTGTTCACAAGAGGTGGGTGAATGTTCGGCAAGGTGTCTACCTTCTAGGTTATTTACGAGGATTACAAGGAATCATGTGGTCAGGGGCATAAGGGTGCTAGCGACCAAAAGTTTTGAAGGGGATGAGACCAATAGGGAAAGTATACCCTATTTTTCGAAAAATTGAGAAGGGAAGAGAAGTACAAATAGTTTTCAAAATTGTAGTAGTTTTAAAAATAGTTTTTACCCTAACTAACGACCATGCTAACTAAGGCTTCCTATAGTCAGGATGGCTCTGATACCAGCTCTGTGGGGACCCCGATTCATAAGTCAAGATCATCGACTGTACGTGTACAGTGATCCCAGAGATCAATGCTCACTGAACACACGGAAGCTGAATACAAGAGTCTTACATCCATACATACCGTTTTACACAAGTAGGACCATTATGGTCAAGTCTTGAGTACAACATCGCAGCGGAAACCTTCAATAACAACTTGGACCCATGCCATCTGCCTTAACCCTATAGGCATTCTGACCGGGAAGTGTCCTAGCTCGCATGTTTGTCACCAAGAAATCTTCATTATATCCTATTCTTTCATGCTTGGCCAATAAAATAACCAGTGGCAAGCCAATGAGTACTTTGAATGTACTCACAAGCAACCCATGTTTTTGGAACAAGTATGACAAGGCATGATATGACACAAATAGGAAGTGTTTGCAGAAAGCTAATTTTTTTAGTGCAATGTCATGAACTACCTACTAGTGAAGCATGCATCATAAGAGTCTAGTTTTCCATGTAAACATGTTACATATATCAACATAACCAAGTTTAGATCATCTCCAACTCAGTCAACACGTCGAGTCTTTTGACTTGAGTCAACCAGTTCTTTCCATACACGCGCACCAGGTTTCGCAAACATTGGACGTAGCCCAAGAGCGGTTACCCAACTGTCCTTGACCGTGGACACGGCTATTCGAATAATTATACACTCTCCAGAGGTTGCACACTTTACCCACAAGATTCGGGGAACTTCCGTATCATCCACGACCTGCGGTACCTCAAGTACCCGGGGTAAGCACCCAATGACTATCTTTCCCTAGACGACACTAACATAGAGTCCACTCGATTGGTAGTAACTCGTGTGCCCAACATTTCACATCATAAAATTCCGGAGCCTCGCTCCCATATTCATCACATACCACTGGCACGGGGTACCAACGGTGTGTCCGGTGCCCTGTGAAAATAGTCATGGCCGCCTATCCAAGCACGACCCTGTCCCGAGAGTGACCTCGTGTCATCCCCGTCATTAGTAATGGGGGCACCATGCTTGTATCGGCCTAGGTAATCAATAATGCCCTTTCCCATATAAGGGTAGAGTGGTTGCGCATGTAAGGTTGGAATAACAGTCGCAACTTAAACCAATCTATTTTGAAAACAACACACACACTTGCCTCGGTACACCACTTCGTCATCAAGTGGTTTCCCAACTCATCATCTCCCTCGGGCATAAGTGGCACCCGACAGGGTTTTCGAAAATTCTTTTGAAAGTACTATGCCTCCGTCACCATGCATATTCCCGTCCCATTTGCGTAGCCACTACTATGGCATACTATCTACTCCCACCCGCATAACCCTCATAGGAAGGTAGGGTCGTGCTTGATGCAAGTTTCAATAGGAAAGTAACAAAGGTAACCAACCAAAGTGGTCACCACCTCAACATGATTCTGATGCATTGATAATAAGGTGCTATATGACATGCATAAAAGGATTTCTTAAACATGGTCAAAGGGCTGCTTGCCAGGCTCAACCAAGTCCTCGAGGTCTTCAAATCCTTCTGGTCCAGCTCCTTTGTCAACGTTCCAAAGTATCGGGCACACAATAAGGAAATAGCAAAATTGAAAAATAAAAGTGCTCTAAAAATGTTTATTTATTTTTGTCAACTATTAGGGAGGAGACTAAGAATGTCAAAATTCCTAGTTTTGGATTTGGAGTTATGGATTAGGAGAAATGGATTTTTCAGAGAGCAAAATATATGTTCAAATTCAATTTTATATTTGAACAGTACATGGAAGTGTGATTGATGCGTATGAAAGTGATACTATTAAATAGGTGGGATTTTTAGAAGAATTTAGGAGCTGGAGTCATTTAATTTGGATAAATATTTAAATATGTGGAATTATTTGAAATATAATAGAAAATAAAAAGAAAATTGGCGCTGTGTCACTGGGCCAGAAAGGCCACAGTACAGCAAGCCCAATGGGGATTCATCCCACGCGAGGTTGCCACGTCAAAGGCGTAAATGCTTAATACGCCTTCAGCCGACGGGGCGAACCGGTGCGCGCGCATGTGTGATTTTAAACCTGGTGGGTAGGTCCCACCCGTCAGGGCGTGAGGCTGACGGACAGGGCCCATGGTGTAGAATTGAAAGTATGTCTAGAGGGGGTGATTAGACTACTTGACTAAATAAAAACTTAGCCCTTTCCCAATTTTATGTTTTGACAGTTTTTAGCAATTTAGCACAATTCAAGCAATCTTCCCACACATGCAATTCTAGAGTGGTGGAAGCGGAAAGTAAATCATTGCATATGAAGGTAAAGGGATGGGTTTGGAGAGTGCAAACGAAAGTGGAGACATAGATGTTTTTGGCATGATTCTGATAGGTGGTTCTATTGTATATCCATGTTGAAGGAGACTTCAACCCACGAAGGGTAACGGCTGCGCGAGTCCACGGAGGGCTCCACCCACGAAGGGTCCATGAAGAAGCAACCTTGTCTATTCCACCATGGCCATCGCCCACAAAGGACTTGCCTCACTAGGGTAGATCTTCATGAATTAGACGATCTCCTTGCCCTTACAAACTCCTTGGTTCAACTCCACAATCTCGTCGGAGACTCCCAAGTGACACCTAACCAATCTAGGAGACACCACTCTCCAAAAGGTAATAGATGGTGTGTTGATGATGAACTCCTTGCTCTTGTGCTTCAAATGATAGTCTCCCCAACACTCAACTCTCTCTCATAAATTTGGATATGGTGGAAAGAAGATTTGAGTGGAAAGCAACTTAAGGAAGGCTAGAGATCAAGATTCATATGGTAGGATTCGAATATCTTGGCATCAACACATGTCTAGGTGGTTCTCTCTCAGAAAATGAGTAATGGAAGTGTAGATATGTTCTTATGGCTCTCTCCATGAATGAAGAGTGGGTGGAAGGGTATATATAGCCTCCACACAAAATCAAACCGTTACACACAATTTACCAAACTCGGTGGGACCGAATCATGAAACTCGGTCGGACCGATTTAGTTCAAAAAGTGAACTTTAGACTTTTCGGTGGCACCGATACGATCAACTCGGTGGGACCAATTTCATTAGGGTTAGGCCATAACGTAATCTCGGTGAGACCGATCACATAAACTCGGTGAGATCGATTTCTGTAATAGGCAAATAGAGAGTTGGTCATGCAAACTCGGTGGGACCGATTCGCTCATTTCGGTGACACTGACACATTACAAAAAGCAAGCAGAGAGTTTGCATTGCGAACTCAGTGGGATCGATCGCTCACTTCAGTTAGACCGAAACATTACGAAGTGAAACAGAGAGTTTGCAATCCCATCTCGGTGAGACCGAAATGATTAGGGTTTCTGGCTATGGCTATGTCAAATGAACTCGATGGCATTGGATAGATCAAATTCCAGGGGCCGAGTTTGACTTTAGATTTGGGACATATGTGGATATGAGAAAGTGGTTGAGGTCTTTTGGAGCATATCACTAACATTTTGAGCAAGCAAGCCATTAAGCAACACCTCATCCCCTTTTAATAATATTGGCTTTTCCTATGGACTCAATGTGATATTGGATCACTAAAACGAAAAAGTAGAGTCTTGAGCTTGAGCGAATATGTGTCCTTAGCATTTTGAGGAGTCCACATTCCTAGTCCATGCCGTGCCAATCATTGAACTTTATGAAATGATCATCTTGAAAGTGCACTAGTTCAATGAGCTATATGTTGTTAGGAATTACCAAAACCACCGAGGGATAGTTGCAATTTCAATCTCCCCGTTTTTAGTAATTGGTGACAACATATAGATCGAAGCTTCGACAAATGGTAATAAGATTGAAATACATCGTTGCTTTGAGAAGTATGTGATAAGCAAGAGCTCCCCCTAAATTTGTGCATTATTTAAAATTTGCTTTTGAATGCAAATGCACAATCAATTAGGATCGTGGGTTACTCTTCCATATCACATACATCTTGGTGGAGCGCTCAAAATGATAGAAAGTAAAATTGGCACTCATCACCAAGGCAAAGTGAATGATCTTATATGAGAGATAAATAATAGCATCATTCAAGAAGCATTAAGGTATGATATGATCAAACACATGATCATACAAGTATCTCACACACATAACCATAGAGTCTCAAGCAAGCACACAAATAAGTTTCAACCAGAAAACCAAAGAAGGCAAGAAGCAAAGCTCTCTCTCTCTCTCTCTCTCTCTCTCTCTCTCTCTCTCAGCCTATGATCTATACACTTTCTCCCCCTTTGGCAACAAGTTACCAAAAAGCTTGAAAATGCATAGTGCTATGCGTCTCTCTAGGCTTGATCTTTGGGAGGGGGCATTAAGAGGACTCCAAGGATTAATGCATCTGTGGAAGTTGTTGGAGATGGTGGAGTGGCAACTGGAGGTGGCACTGATGCTGTGGCTGCAGGTGCTCATGTAGTAGCTCTAGTGTCATCCATGGGCACAACAACAAATCTCTGCCCTCTTGGCACTCTTTGAAAGACATCTGTGGTAGGTTGTCCTTTCCTCTCCTCAATTTCTTCCAGGAGCTGCTGAACTGATGTTTGCATTTCTGTCACCGTCAAGTCTAGATCATAGAATTTTGTCTCAATGATCCTTTCCAGGCTCACTTGGTTCCGAGTAAAGTTGGCCAATCCTTTCTCAATCCTCAAGGTTGCTTGAATCAGATATGTTATTTGATCTTGTTTAGTCTTGGGGGACACTTGAGATGCCTCTTCAGCACTTGGCATCTTTGCTACTTTCTCAGCTCTTGCTTTCTCCCTCTTCTCTTGAGCCTCTACACATGTGGGATCTTCTGCATCCATGACAACTGTGTTGTCCTCAAAGTCACGCAACAACGGAAGATGTTCCTTGTCCAATAAGTATGTTCATGTGCCCATCTTGGAGTTGATGAGCATCTGGGTGTGTGGAGCATACCCACATGATCTCTTCTGGTCTGCAGTTGTCCTCTTGATTGTCTCAATAATAAAACTCATCACTTTGAACTTCTAAGGCACATCAAACAATTACAGCAAGTTGATGGAATGGCCTCCGATCATCTTGTGATCTCCAGATTTGGCCAACAAGGTGTGCCTTAAGATGGTGTTAATTGTGGCCAAACCAGATAGCAGATAATGAACAGAGCCAAACTTATGGGTTTCCAAGGCTTTGTCAGGAATCTCCTTGTACATGTTTGCCATTGAGTTGTGGTCTTTCTTCTTCTTGGCATAGACATCCAAGTAATCCTCATGCTCTTCAGGGGCATTGACCAAGTTGGCCCACTCAGCAATTGTTGATTGATACCTAGTGCCCTCAGACATCCAAACAATTCTTCCATCAGGATAGAAATGAGCTGTAGAATAAAATTGCATAATGAGCTCATCATTCCACTTCGTCAACTCTTGAACCAAAAACTTGTCTACTCCACATAGCTTAAAGCTCTCATGCACACCTAGAAATTGATCTGCATTCTCATCAATGTAATCCCAATCTACCGATGTCATATCACAAACAATGGGCTTCTTATCAAGCAAGATGGTCTCATAGAAATCATGTTGTTCTCTGGTGTGGAACCTGTAATCCACAACAGTCCTTCTACTCACATCATATGGATCAGATTGTCCCCAACATGTGAGACCTGCATCCTTCCTCGGTTTCATGTCTTCAGCAACAATATGATTATCATCATGATCAAGAATCTTGGGCTTCAATTTTCTGAGCACTTGGACTTCAGCATCTTCTTCTTCAATCTCAGGCACCAGGGCCTTGTTCTTTTTTCAGCAGCTGGTATGTTTCTTGTGCTCTTCTTGGGTGCAGTCTTGGGGGCTAGAGCGGTAGCTTTGGGGGCAATCTTGGGCTTAGAAGGGGCAGCCCTAGACTTGATGGCATCCCCCATCAACTTCTGAGTCTTTGCAGCTGGTGCAATAGGCTCATCAGCTTCATCTTTAGTATCATCATCAACACCATCAGTTCTCATAGATGGCTTGCCAACCACTCTGGCTGTGGTCTTCCTAGCCCTCTTCTTAGTTCCTGCTTGCTCATCATCTCTGGTTTCAAGAGTGAACACCATTGTTTCTTGAGTTGATGCTCTAGCCTTTGACATTGGAGCTCTCTTGTTCAAGCCAGGCTTTGTTGAAGCAACTGTGTTATACTCCTTCTTAGTCACTTTGTTCTTTGAAGTGGCCTCATCAGCCACCAAATCCTCATCCTCACTGTCAGAAGTTTTCTTCTTCCTTGACTTGGTAGCAGCCTTTGGAAGATTACTTGGAGTGCTCCTACTACTTTCATAGTAGTTTCTATAGTAGGGACTAGGGCCCTCACTCAAATGTGCTTGCTCCTCTGACCTGTTCTGGCTGTCACTTTGATCAGACATTGTTGACACTACAAACTGAAAGCTGACCCTGTGAATAGATGTAGATGAGATAGAGTGGATGAGCATCACAAAGTGAAGAGTTTTTGTAAAACAAATGAGTCAAAATATTAGTTTTGGGTTTCTACAGAAAGCATTTCTGAGCTATCGATTTGTTAAACTCGGCGACACCGAAGCAACTTTGGAGTCTAAACTAGTGAAATCAGTCAGACCAAGACACAGCTCGGTGACTCCAAGATTGCTGGTGTTTCACTAAGAGTTGAATTCGGTCACACCGATTTGTAGGTTTTAGTCAGACCGAACCTTACATGTGCAATGGCCTAACCCAAATCGGTGGGACCGATTTCGACGACTTGGCCGGTCCGAGATGAGTTCGGCAGAAACCTAACCCAAAAACTTTGAATCAAAACTAATCTAAATGGAGTTTCCGCTGGACAGGATGATCTTATACATTGCAAGAATAATGGCATTGACTTTGTGCTAAGAATCGGAGGTAAAGATTGCACAAAGGTTCGAGCTCATACCCTAACTTGGCGGGGAGATCGCTACGACGGCAACGATGGGGTTGAATTCCTTTGACGGCGGCGGAGACCATCGGCGTGAGGTCCTTGGCGGCGAGAGGACGATCCGGAGACCCGAGACAGCAGAGCAGGACACGTGCGGGCGAAGAGGTTTTGGAGAGATTTTCAAAATTTGACCCGCCGGTATATATATCGTCACTCTGTCGGTGTGACCGAGTGGAACAACTCAGTGGCACCGAGATGCAGAATCTCAAGCGGTTACTGCAACTCGGTGTGACCGAAAAGATCTAATCGGTTGCACCGAGATTGAAAACCTAGATCAAATCAGCAAACTTGGTCAGACCGAAAAGGATGAATCGGTTAGACCGAAATGCGCAGAGAGGTTTTGGAAGTTTAAGTCTATGATGAATCGGGGACCCCGAGTGCTCCTCACATAGAGTGTTCAAATCAGACTTGATCAAACTTTGTGATGTAGCATGAAGAGACTTTGAGACAAGAAAAGCATAGATAGCTAGAGGGGGTTCTTAGCCATTCTTGTCCATCCATTTGGCAAAAGAATAAATCGAAACAATCAAAGCAACAAATGGATGTCCTCGAATGAGAAAAATATGCACTCAACATGCTCACACAATAAGATAGCAAATGAAACATGTGGCAAAGCATGCACATCCAATCTAGCATCTATCAAGCAATTGGCGATGACTAGGTCATCTATATATGAGTATATTGACTTAGGAGACAAATGAGAACATTTGATCATAGGTCATACTCATCGTTTAAGCACAAGTGGGGTTGCCACTTTTACATAAAGCATTGTTGTGTTCACACCATTAGAATTGCTTTAGCTCAATCTTTGGAGTAAAGTTCCCCTAGATGTGATATCCCCCTAAGAGGGATGAACTAACCTTGGGTTTTGTCGATGATGACTTCATGTAGGTGTTGAAGATGTAGATACTATATGTTGATGTAGATCATTTTGGAGCAATCCATTGGAGTGAGTTTCACATTCAATACCTACACGGGTTAGTCCCACAAGAAACAAACAAAGATATCCATGGACATAGAGTGAATTGCACACAAGATGATGTCCATGAAACCATTAGGTTAACTTATCCCTTGTCTTACCAAAAAGAGGGTTTGTGACTCCTTGAACTCGTGCAAGATGTGAAAGTTGATTGCACTTGTCCTTGCCAATATGAATAAGAGTGAAGTATGTTGGCAGAGTCACCCACAAGAACTCTCTAGTTCTTCTTCGGGGTCCACGCCATCTTGATGGAAATCCTTGGAGTTGTAGATGTACTCGATGAAGTAGAACTTGAAGTAGTCTTGGAAACCCACTTGACCAAGGACTTAGGAGCTTCTTCAAATGCATCAATCTCTTCTTGAAGGTTGTCCTTGTCCTTTAGCTTGAGGCCTTGTGGTGGAAGATCATCTTGTGCTTGTGTCCCCTTGAAGGAAGTAGGATCATACTTCTCTTGTTAAGGAACAAACTATGTCTTGGGGTATTGATCTTCTTCCCACTCAACTCCATTTTCATTGAACTTTCATTCAAAACCAACAACTTGATTCTTCCGGTGCCTTCCTTGCTTGCGTACAATTTCCTCGAATTGCTTACTCCCGGTAAGGCTCTTATAAAAACCTTTCTCTATAATTCCCTTCAATAAGATATTTTCTTGCTCAAGTGTAACTTGGCTAAGAGAATCATTAGTGGACTCAAGAGAACTACTAGAAGCAACAGCATTTGTTTTATCATGATTATTGTTACGACTAGAGGAATAACCTTTCTTGTTCTTGTTGCTAGATTTTACTTGTGGCATCTAAGTAGACCAGAGTAAACGCTTGGCAATGTAAGAAGAACTTTTCTTACGAAGATCATCATTGATTGCTTTTAAGAACTCATGCTCTTGATCTAGATTGAGCTTTTCAAAGCGTAGCTTCTCATGAGTCCTCAAAAGTTTTCGATGATCCTCTAATGTAGTTTCCTGAGCTAACTTGAGAGTGTTTAATTCTTTAGTTAGACGCTCAATCTTCTCCTTATCATTTTCATTCGTTTTATCTTGATTAGCATGATTAATAGCAAGTTCATCATAGTTTTCATCACTATTGCTACCAACAAGTAAATCATCATCTCCTTGCAAATCATCTTCATCACTATTGAAATCAAGATACTCGGGGTGTGATACCTTAGGGCCTTTAGCCATGCAGCATATTCCAAGTCCTTCATTTGGTGAGTCAAATATGTCGTAGGAGTTGGATGACACAAGAGCAATTCCATCAACACCTTCATCTTGGGTATCTTCTAAGTTGGAGTGATAGCTTCTCTCGGAGTAGTTATCGGTGTCGAAACCAGATACCCATTCATCAACATGAGCTTGATGTCTTTGTCTTGTATAGCTCCTTGATGATTTGTCCTTCCTTTCTGAATCCTTGCTTCTTTGAGAGGGTTTTCGTTCATAACGATCATATCTACTCCTTCTCTCTCTTGGTGGTGATTCTTCTCTTCTACTTCTCCTTTTAGGTGAGTCTTCTCTTCTTTTGTGGGGAGCCATACACTCATTGGAGTAGTGTGCGGGTCTTCCAAAGTTGTAGAAATTGCATTCGTGACTAGAAGATCTTTTGTCATTGTAGGACCTTGACTTGGAACTTCTTTCCTTGCTTCTACTCTTGAAGAACTTGTTGATGTTCTTCACCATTAAGCTCAATTCCTCATTGAAGACTTGTTTCTCACTTGATGATGTAGGAGCATCACATGAAGCTTTGTAGGCACCACTAGACTTGTTGTGAAGCTCTTCTTTATCCTTGAGTGACATATCATGAGCAACAATTCTACCAACGACTTATGTTGGTTTGAGATCTTTGTAATTGTGCATCATTTGGATCAATGTGCACACGGTGTCGTATTTTCCATCCAAGGCTCTTAGGATTTTCTTGATGATGAATCTATCGGTCATTTCTTCATTTCCTAAGCCCGCAATCTCATTTGTAATGAGAGCAAGCCTAGAGTACATTTCTGCGACACCTTCACCATCCTTCATCTTGAACTTGTCAAGTTGACTTTGAAGAACATCCAACTTGGATTCCTTGACGGAGTCGGTACCTTTGTGCATATCAATCAAAGTAGCCCAAATTTCCTTTGCATTCTCAAGACGGCTAATTTTGTTGAATTCTTCGGGGAACAATCCGTTGAAAAGGATATTGCAAGCTTGAGCATTGTATTACAACATCTTCAATTCTTTAGCAAAGGCTTCACGGGTTGGTTCCTTCCCATCGAAGAATTCACCTTGCAAACCAATACACACAATAGCCCAAACGGCAGGGTTATGTCCAAGAATACGCATTTTGATCTTATCCTTCCAACTAGCAAAATTAGTACCATCAAAGTAAGGACCTTGCAAACCGTTACACACAATTTACCAAACTCGGTGGGACCGAATCATGAAACTCGGTCGGACCGATTTAGTTCAAAATGTGAACATTAGGCTTTTTGGTGGGACCGATATGATCAACTCGGTGGGAACAATTTCATTAGGGTTAGGGCATAACGTAATCTCGTTGAGACCAATCACATAAACTCGGTGAGACCGATTTCTATAATAGGCAAACAGAGAGTTGGTCAGGCAAACTCGATGGGACCGATTCGCTCATTTCGGTGAGACCGAAACGTTATGAAAAGGAAATAGAGAGTTTGCATTGTGAACTCGATGGTACCGATCGTTCACTTCGCTTAGACCGAAACATTACGAAGGGAAACAGAGATTTTGGAATCCCATCTCGGTGAGACCGAAATGATTAGGGTTTCTGGCTATGGCTATGTCAAATGAACTCGGTGGCGCCGGATAGATCAAATCGGTGGTGCCGAGTTTAACTTTAGGTTTGGGACAAAGGTGGATATGAGAAAGTGGTTGAGGGCTTTTGGAGCATATTCCTAAGCATTTTGAGCAAGTAAGCCATTAAGCAACACCTCATCCCCTTTTAATAGTATTGGCTTTTCCTATGGACTCAATGTGATCTTGGATCACTAAAATGAAAAAGTAGAGTCTTGAGCTTGAGCCAATATGTGCCCTTAGCATTTTGAGGGGTCCACATTCCTAGTGCATGTCATGCCAATCATTGTACATTTTAAAATAATCATCTGTAAAGTGTATTAGTTCAATGAGCTATATGTTGTTAGGAATTACCAAAACCACCCAGGGATAGTTGCACTTTAACACGGCCGTTGTCGTCTTCCTCCGTCCAGAGGCGACGGCGTGCTCGTCGGTGGAGATATAGGGTACATGAGCATGCGTGGGTGGTACCATTGAGCTCAGGAGGGTGTCGTCGTTCTGGTGATGCTGGAGTTGGCCGCCGGAGAAGCCTGGTCCATCGGCGATGAGGAGGGACGGCGGCGGAGTGTCGGGTGGGACCTGGTTAGCTCATTCCGAGCTATAATAGGAGCGGGAGAAGGAGTGGAATGGGTTAGTGAGGTCTGGTGGTTCCAGATCGAGCAAAGAGCGGGGGTGGAGAGGGGATGTACCAGGAGATCACCGGTTGACCAAGGCGGCGGAGCTCCGGTCGATCCCGTGCACAGAGGCCCTCCGAGGACGATTGGGTGGTGCGGCGAATTCTTGGGGGTGTGAGAAGGAGGTGGATGCCAAGAGAGAGTCCCGGGGTGAGCTTATATAGTCGGACGCCGGTCCACCGTGGACTCGTGCGCCGGCGACGTCACAGGCGAGGTCACAGGCTGTGAGGGCACACGTGAGTGAGTCCGGGTCGTTCGTGGATGAGGTCTACGACCAGGGGCGGGAAGAGAAGGAGCGGGGAAGGCGCCAGAGGGGTCACGAGTGTGAGGCCATGCATTGGAGCTTGCGGGCTGCCGGCGCGCGTGCGAGGGAGTTAGTAGGAGGGCTAAGGAGGAGGGGGTCAGAGGCGTGATGTGCTACGGACGTCGAGGAGCATCGGATGGTGTGAGTGGGAGGCTCGAGGTCGCCGTGCATCTCAGGCACAGGGATGCTATAGTGCCTGACCGTACTGTAGCATGCTCCAGAGTGTGCCTATTGCATGACACGGCATCTCTTTTGGCAGAGTGGGCGTGGACAAGCATGTCTGGTAGTGCTAGGGGGGAGTAAAGTAGGAGGAAGGGGGATTGGATGCCCTGGACAGCCAGTAGGAGAGGAGAGGGGTTGTGGGAGACAGGAAAAAACAGATGTCCAGAGAGAGAAAGAGAGGGTTCTACCCACCAATGATCAAGCCATGGCCATGCTAAACTTACTAGAGGTAGAAGGGAACTAGGAGAGGCTCTGTTAAAAATTAGAGCCCAACGGAAATATTGGAGGAGGTCCAAGTAGTTGTTTTGATAAAAGGGTAGAAGGTGTTCGTTGTTGGTTTGGGCAAGAAAATGAATCCCATTTGGCATGAGGCTTAACAGGGTGAAATGGCACATATAATTAGGTTGTTCCACCAAATCTGAGCTCATTTGGGCTAAGTGGCCAATGTAACTTTGGTCAACCCTAGAAATCAACAAAAATGACTTTTCCAATATTTAGTCATGCAAATCATTCCTCCTTGATGCACCACTTGGTGTAGTGTCATCATTTGTGGTTGTGAGCATGTCCACAAAATTTGAGGTCACAAGTAAAAAGTTGGCAATGTAGAGTTGTTCAAATTTGGTTTTGGACAAAGAGGGTTTTGGAACACTTTGATCATGATATCCTTCTCTCGAACTTGTTCCATTTGGTCTAGATGCATTGCTACACCATTTAAGAATGTGCACCTAGTTTGAGAGCATTTGGATAGGTTTAGCAATGTAAAGTTGCTCAAACTTCAAAATGGACAAAAATGTTTTTGAGGGGGTTTGATGATGTTTTCTTGATCTTCAAGGTATGAGGCTTGGAAATATCATCAAATATGTCATATGTGACATGCTAGAATTTTATTGGAATTTTTAGGAAATATTTCCTTTATAAATATTTCAAGAGCTTGAAATATCTAGAAAGGGTTCTAAGGGATTTGACCAATATTTTGAACATGACCATGTGTTTAAAGTCTTATATATGGACAATATATGTCCTATGAGTTTCCCTAAATTCTCTCAAATATTTTTGAAACAGTTAAATAATTTAGACCTATTAAAGACCATTTTTGGCCTAAAGTAAAAGCCTTTAAATAAAATAGGAAAATAACTTTTAAAATAATAATTTTGTGGTTTATGGGAGTCCTATACCTAGTAGGATTCAAATATAATTTTTTGAAATATTATACACACCTTTAATTAAGTACTTGTAGTTCAAGTATCAATTCAGGGGGTTTTGGAAAATTTAGAAAGCACTGCTAAAATATTTTTGTAAGAAAATACTATTATGTCCTATACACATGGCATGACCATTGGGAAATGTTTTGGAGAAAGGAGATGAAGCATAAGAGTTGGAAGATTTATTTGATTTTTAGAGCACTTGCAAACAGCAAACGGAAAACCAATCATGCAAAGTCAAAAACACTCAAAAGTTTTTGTCAACCCACATTTTTGCATGATTTATTAGCTTAAGTGTCGTGGAATGAAAAAGAGCGTGTGACAACTAAAAAGTCAATCAGAAAAGAAAGTTTAACTGCAAACAGGCCCATGGCCACGTGGCGGCTTTCTAGAGGCTGAGCAGCGTCTGCTGTGGAAACTATTCGATGAACGGCTGCAATCTAAGCCAAACGGCAGCGACGGCTAACTAAGAAAAAACCAATCGTTTTAAAATAAAACCCACGGTTTAACCGCGTACCTGTTTGATAAAAAAATGAACCTATTCTAATCTACACCGTTTGATTTTGATCTAACGGATGGGGTGGTGGGTCACGGCTTACAGTGGGTGGTGGTGGTGGCCGACGACTAGCAGACGACGGGGCGGCGGCTCGGGTCGAACGGGGCGACGGCTCCAGCGGGTTCTGGCGCCGGGGAAGGAGTCGGGGAGGTCGGGCGCGACGAGGTGGTCATGTTGGTGTTGGTGTCATACGTCGACGGCATCGGGACGAGCCTAGGCGAAGATGGCCGGGCTCGGTGCTCCGGCGGCTCCAGCGTCGATTGTGCGGCGGCTCTGACGGGACCAAGTGCAAAAATCGTGTCAGAGGGATGAGCCTCGGTGAGCTAAGAAGATTGGCAAAAAAGTGAGGTTTGGGGTGGTTTACGTGCGATGAAATGCTCCGGCAAGTGGTGCAGCTCCGGCGAGATGCGAACGGGCAGCGTGGCAGCTGTGAGCGGCATGGGATGATGCAAGAAGGCGGGTTTGAACAAGGAGGATCTAGGGATTTTATAAGCAGAGGCAGAGGGCTCGGCTGCTGCGGATAAGCTCTATCTGCGCGAGGTAGACGGCCGACTGGTTCAGGAGTGCGGGCGCATCGCTTATCCTGGGCGGGGCGAGCAGGAGAGAGAGACAGGGCAGGCGGGCAGCTCGAAGACCATTCGATCGGGGGAGTGTCAGTGTCAAAACCGGCGGATCTCGAGTAGGGTGTCCCAAACTATGCTTTTAACGATTGATGGTAACAGGAGGCTGGGGCACGATGTTTACCCAGGTTCAGGACCTCTCGATCGAGGTAATACCCTACTTCCGGCTATATTAATGTGGATGAATATGAATACAAGAGTTGATCTACCTCGAGATCATATTGGCTAAACCCTAGAGTCTAGCCTATGAGGATTTGTGATTCTCTATTAGCCTCTACGGACTAAACCCTCCAGTTTATATACACACCGGAGGTGCCTAGGGTTTGTACATAACCATCTTGTAGAGGAAGGAAAAATTACACCCGAACCTAAAACCTGCCATTATACGAATACATGAGTCCTATCCGGATACGAGAGACGATCTTCAACTATGATCTTCACGGCCCACCAGTGCAGCCCACCAAGAGTTATTTGGCCACCCAAGGACCCCTCGATTCAGGACTCCCTCAGTAGCCCCTGGACCTGTCTTTGATGAGGATGAGTTCGGTTTCTGTATTGTCTTTGACATTGCAAGGCGGGTTCCTTCTTCCGAATATATCTTTTGCAAAAAGGTGTATTGTGTTTGGCTCTGCAAGGTTATTATAACCCTTAGCCTCGAAGGCAAGGCTCTTGAAAGAAAATGAATAATGTGTCTTTACTGACAACTTTTTTATGTGAAGCATCGCGTTTATCCCACTAACATATTGAACTGTTTTGTTTGGTCCTAGTTTCACGTTTCGAGGTATATCCTCATTGGCACGTCTTATCAGAATAGAGATCGTGCCCACTTATTGTGGGATCCTTATCAATGTGACGTGAGCATCCACACCGCGCATTACGCACGATCGTCTTGGGAACCGGCGAGGTTTATGGCTAAAGTGGGGGGACATTTTGTATTCACAGCATTATAAAAGGATACCAATCCCTTTCATCAGCCCCACGCTTTCCTCAAGCTCGAGCTCTCCTACTCCCCTAGCCCCAGCATCCTCATCTCTTGCGCCCCCCGCTTTCCGTTCCTTGACCACTACTCCCTTCCCCAGCTATGGCTGGATCCGGTGCCAAAGGCAAGTGGGAGGCCTCCATGGTCACTGAGAAACCCGTGGAGGATCTTCGGAGCGTGGGCTACCTCACTGCCAATATCGCGCACCGAGTCCCCGCCAAGGGCCAGGTGATTCCCATCCCTGAGGCGGGTGAGAGAGTTGTGTTCACTTCACATTTTGTTAGGGGGCTAGGGTTTCTGCTCCACCCCTTTGTACGGGGTTTGCTATTCTTCTACGGACTAGATTTCCACGATCTAGCCCCAAACTCAATCCTTCACATCTCCGCTTTCATAATGGTGTGTGAAACTTTCCTCCGCATCCCTCCACATTTCGGCCTATGGCTCTAAACCTTCAACGTGAAGCCAAAGGTGGTGGACGGGCATCACGCAGAGTGTGGGGGCGCTATGATTAGTAAGCTCCCGAATGCCAATTGGCCGTAAGGGTCGTTCGTGGAAACGAACAAGGTCTGGCAGTAGGAGTGGTTCTATATCACTGAACCCCGCAACGCCAAATGGGCGGCGGAGCCTGCTTTCAGATCTGGACCCCCGATACGTCTCCGTCGTATCTATAATTTTTGATTGTTCCATGCCAATATTATACAACTTTCATATACTTTTGGCAACTTTTTATACTATTTTTGGGACTAACATATTGATGCAATGCCCAGTGCGAGCTCTTGTTTGTTGCATGTTTTTTATTTCGCAGAATATCCATATCAAATGGAGTCCAAACGGGATAAAAACGTACGGAGATTTTTTTGGAATATATGTGAATTTTGGGAAGCGGAACCAACGTGAGACGATGCCCGAGTGGCCCACAAGGGTGAGGGGCGCGCCTAGGGTGGCAGGCACGCCCTGGGCCCTCGTGGCCACTTAGTAAGGCGGTTGATTCCCTTCTTTCGCCACAAGAAAGCTAATATTCGGATTAAAATCGTGTCCAAAACTCAGCCCAATCGGAGTTACGGATATCTGGGAATATAAGAAACGGTGAAGGGCCAGAATCTGGGAACGCGGAAATAGAGAGAGACAGAGAGACAGATCCAATCTCGGAGGGGCTCTCGCCCCTCCCACGCCATGGAGACCATGGACCAGAGGGAAAACCCTTCTCCCATCTAGGGAGAAGGTCAAGGAAAAATAAGAAGGAGGGGAGCTCTCTCCCCCTCGCTTCCGGTGGCACCGAAGTGCCGCCGGGGCCATCATCGTCACCGCAATCTACACCAACAACTTCACCTCCGTCATCACCAACTCTTCCCCCCTCTATGCAGCGGTGTAAACCCTCTTCTACCCACTGTAATCTCTACTTAAACATGGTGCTCAACGCTATATATTATTTCCCAATGATGTATGGCTATCCTATGATGTTTGAGTAGATCCCTTTTGTCCTATGGGTTAATTGATGATCGTGCTTAGTTTGAGTTGCATGTTTTATTATTGGTGCTGTCCTATGGTGCTTTCCGTATCGCGCAAGCATGAGGGATCCCCACTGTAGGGTTTGCAATATGTTCATGATTTGCTTATGGTGGGTGGCGTGAGTGACAGAAGCACAGACCAGAGTAAGTAGGTTGTTTGCGTATGGGAATAAAGAGGACTTGATACTTTAATGCTATGGTTGGGTTTTACCTTAATGATCTTTAGTAGTTGCGGATGCTTGCTAGAGTTCCAATCATAAGTGCATATGATCCAAGAAGAGACCACTCCCTCAAATAAAATTGCAATAGTGATTACCGGTCTAGTTATTGATTGCCTAAGGACAAATAACTTTCTCGTGACAAAAAGCTCTCTACTAAAACTAATTTAGTTGTGTCTTTATCTAAACATACCCTACTTTTCATTTATGCGCTCTTTATTATCTTGCAAACCTATCCCACAAAAACTACAAAGTAATTCTAGTTTCATACTTGTTCTAGGTAAAGTAAACGCCAAGCGTGCGTAGACTTGTATCGGTGGTCGATAGAACTTGAGGGAATATTTGTTCTACCATTAGCTCCTCGTTGGGTTCGACACTCTTACTTATCGAAAGAGGCTACAACTGATCCCCTACACTTGCGGGTAATCAAGACCTTTTTCTGGCACCGTTGCCGGGGAGCAATAGCGTGGGGTGAATAGTCTTGTGTGTGCTTGTTTGCTTTATCACTATGTAGTTTTTTTGTTCTCTTGTTTTCTGTCTTTAGTTATGGGTAGGAAACACAAAATACCAAAAAAATTAGTGGTACCTACTGAACCAATGGTTAAAGAACCACTCAATATCTATCACACTACTGAAGCATATTACTTGGATCATCTTCGATCCCTATGTGCTCGGGCTGAAACCCCAACTAGCTTAGTTGAGGGAAAATCTTTAGATGAGCATGCTTGTTATGTGCGACACCGCATATCTGAAAAAGGGAAACTTTTACTGGATCAAATTCATAGTTTGCAATGCTATGCTTGGAATTTATGTGAAATATATGATTTTACTTGTTGTTCTGAAGACCCTAAGAAACACCTTCCCTACCAATGTGAGTTTAGTGATAATGGAATCGTATCTTCATATGCTAAGGGTGTTTATAGTTACTATGATGTTCAACAAATTGAAGAATTTGTTGCTTTTATGGGTGCTTATTAAATTGCTTCTTTGATTGAAAAGTATGATGCTACTCTTCACAAATCTGAATTTGTTTCCATATTTAAATATTATTGTGATAATTATGCTTCTAATGCCTATGTTAAACCATATATTGAGGACTCCTCCGCTGTCCAAGTAGAGACTAATATTTTGCAGGAAACTATGGAAGAAGAAATTGATGACACTGTGAGCTCATTAGATGAAAAAGATGAGGAGGATAGCGAAGAACAAAAGGAGGAAGAGCAGATAGATCACCCGTGCCCACCTTCTAATGAGAGTAACTCTTTGTCCCATACATTGTTTAATTTCCCTTCGTGCTTACCGAAGGATGAATGGTATGATGATTGCTATGATCCTGTTGATTCTTTTGAAATATCCATTTTTGATGATGCTTGTTATGCTTGTGGCCAAGATCCCAATATCAATTATGCCTATGGAGATGAACTTGCTATACTTCCTTACGTTAAACATGAGATAGTTGCTATTGCACCCACACATGATAGTCCTATTATCTTTTTGAATTCTCCAAACTACACTATATTGGAGAAGTTTGCACTTATTAAGGATTATATTGATGGGTTGCCTTTTTCCGTTGCACATGATGTTTTTGATGAATATAATATGCATGTGCTTGCTGCTCCTACTTGCAATTATTATGAGAGAGGAACTACATCTCTGCCTCTCTATGTTTCCAACACGATAAAATAGCAAGAAACTGCTTATACTATGCATTGGCCTTTACTTGATGTGCATGAATTGTTCTTCTATGACATTCCTATGCATAGGAAGAGAGTTAGACTTTGTTTTTTCATGACACATATCACTTTGTCCTCAGTACTAAATGCCAAATCATTGCTAATTAAAATTGGCTTTGATATACCTTGGGATCCGGGTGGATCCATTACTTGAGCACTATATGCCTAGCTTAATGGCTTTAAAGAAAGCGCTGCCAGGGAGACAACCCGGAAGTTTTAGAGAGTCATTTATTTCTGTTGTGTGCTTTTATAAAGTTTCAAAACAAAAAATAAAGAGGGGAACCTAAAACTTTTTTCAAAAAGAAAAGTGAAAGTAAGAAGGACGAGCACCGTTGAAATGGGGGAGCTCCTTGAACTTTTTTCATGCCCATGGAAACTTTGCAAATCTTGAACTACATAAACTTTTCAACAAAAATAATTATCCCCTTTTATCATTCCATTGTATTATAAAAATAATGTGCCAAGAGTTTCTTTAGGATGATTAAACTTCTTGTTGGTTTGTGCGATGCAAAAAAATAAACTTTGGCTGTAGTGCGTGATTTTACATTTTTTTTTACTGGAACGTCGAAAGGATCTGAAACTTTTTGCAAAGTCTTGCTATAAAAATTGTTGACTTTTCCTAATTTTGCCATAATTTTGACGGTTACAGAAGTATGGTTAATGTTCAGATTACTACAGACTATCTTGTTTTCATAGATTGCTGTTATAGCTTCATTATTTGCATATGTTTGAATTCTTGTTGAAGCCTCCTTGACTTGGGGCCATAGAATTGTGATAGCATACAGTGGGTAATGTTTGTTCATAATTATACAATAATGTTAGAGCAGTACATGATGGCATTTCATTGATCATATGCACTAACCCCGCCACTAAAAGTTCGGTTAAATTTTGTGTGGATGAAGTGTTCGGAGATCGAGGAGGTCTTGATGTGAGAAGGAGGAGAGGCAAGAGCTCAAGCTTGGGGATGCCCGAGGCACCCCAAGTAAATATTCAAGGAGACTCAAGCATCTAAGCTCGGGATGCGCCGGAAGGTATCCCATCTTTCTTCAACAAGTATTGGTATGTTTTTGGATTCGTTTCGTTCACATGATATGCGTAAATTCTTGGAGCGTCGTGTGCTTTTTATTTTTCTTTTAATAAATGCACCATGCTGGTATGAGATAGTCCTTGGTTGATTATAGAATGCTCTTTGCACTTCACTTTTATCTTTTGAGTATGGCTTTATAGAATGCTTCTTGTGCTTCACTTATATCATCTGAAGTTTGGATTGCCTGTTTCTCCTCACATAGAAAACCGCTGTAGAATGTTCTTCTGCTTCACTTATATTTGTTATAGCATGGGCATAACTTTTGTTGAAAGAATTAAAACTCTCTTGCTTCACTTATATCTATTTAGAGAGTTGACAGGAATTGGTCATTCACATGGTTAGTCATAAAATCCTACATAAACTTTTAGATCGCTGAATATGATATGTTTGATTCCCTTGCAATAGTTTTGTGATATAGAGATGCTAATATGTGGGAGGTACTAGTGAATGATTGTGGTTTAGTAATAATATTGGTGTTAAGGTTTGTGATTTAGTTGTGTCTTTATCTAAACAGCCCCTACTTTTTATTTACGCGCTCCTTATTATCTTGCAAACCTATCCCACAAAAACTACAAAGTACTTCTAGATTCATACTTGTTCTAGGTAAAGTAAACGTCAAGCATGCGTAGAGTTGTATCGGTGGTCGATAGAACTTGAGGGAATATTTGTTCTACCTTTAGCTCCTCGTTGGGTTCGACACTCTTACTTATCGAAAGAGGCTACAACTGATCCCCTACACTTGTGGGTTATCAACCCCCAGAGAGATTGACCTCCTGGACCTCAGGTTGAGGTGACGGCACTCCAGAGCCGTGTGTCCGGCATGATCTCCAAGGGCTATCAGCTCTCGACCGTGGTCCAGGTAATGATGGCCAGGCTCATCCTTCGTTACCAAAGCCGGGATTCCTCCCTATGGGAGTTCAATCCGGCAGGAGATAGGACTCTGAAGCATCTCTTTGGCTTTACGCACAAAGAGATCTGGAATCATCTCTTCAAGAACCAGAAGGAGTGGCTGGAAGAAACCAAGGACGTGGGCTAGAGTACCGTGTTCTCCGCCCCTGAGGTAATAGAAAATTTTGCCGAACATACATCCTCTGTCTTATTAATGATAACAGGAATTGGAGTTTTTGCGTGATATATAGGGTAGGGCGAAGAAGGCAACCCGGATGAAGTGTCTAGTGCCTCTGCCCGAAGACCCGGAATCGCCTCAACTGACGGCGATGCTGGTTCCGGCGCCGTACAAGGCTTCGGTCAAGAAGCCCAAGAAGAAGGGCAAGGACGCCGAAGACAGCCCCCGCCCTGCGGACGAGAAGTCCGAGAAGATCAACATCCTCTCCTCCGAAGAGGAGGATGATGATGAGGAAGAAGAAGAAGAAGAAGAAGAAGAAGAAGAAGAGCTCCCTACGCAAGCCAGCGGGACGAAAAGGGGGCCCACTGCTGACGCGGCCACGACCACACCCCGGAGGAAGCTGAACCTCGTTGCTAGTTCGGATTCAACATCTGAACATAGCTTTGTGGTGAAGCCCAGGGAGAAACCCCTGCCCGAAACGTAAGTTTGTCCGGATTAATTACTGCAACTTTGTTTGTTTAGCATTTTTTATGCTTACTTAGTATTTCTCACCTGCTGACCTACAGCCCTCCCGGAGGACACCCTGACGCCTCCTTACCGGAGGGGAACTCTCTAGCGCCTGGAGAGACAGAGAGTGACCCACCGGTCCAAGCTCCATCACACATGATCGGCGCTGCACACCAAAGTGTCCTCCCAGTGGGTGTCCTCCGCTCAAGGAGATGAGGGCGGGGCAGGTGATGGGGCGATCGGGGGTAACACCTCGGCCGCCGCTGACCATGGGGAAACAACCCCCAAGGAGACCGAAGACGGGGGGGCCAAACAATCCGGGGCCCTCCCGAACATTGATCCGGAGCCTAGTGCGGCTCCGTGGTCCGAAGACCAGACTCCCTGGGCGGGGGTGGATATGACGGCGCCTGGAGTCAATCCGGAGGCACCGGACTTTATGGAGGGAGCACTGCAAAGCACTTCCATCGTGGAGGAGCACCGCAGCGTGATGGGTGCGGTGATGAAGAAGATTCAGTCCGTCAAGGACGGACTGAATGAAGCCTTCAATAGCGTGTTAACGGGCTTTGAGGTAAGCAAGGTAATGTTCTTTATGGAACATTGTTTGTTTAAATACACATATATAGCTAGTAGCCCCCGATGCTTTGTGTGATTCTGAATAGAATCGGACGAAGTATCCATAGTATAGCATATTCTAGAGCTGAACTGTTGTGCTTATGTTATTTGAACATGCTTCACTGGTTACGGCAACTGCACGAGATGCAGAGGTTGCGGAAGCTCTTGTTGGCCAACGCGGACCTCGACCGCGTCAACCAGCGTTTAGATGAAACACAAGGTCTACGGATTAAAAAAATTAAAATGTCAAGAAGACTAACAATATTAATTGAGTATGGGTATAAACTCTTTTACGATATTCTATATTACACAGTTGGCGCCACTGAGCTCGAGGCCCTCAAGGGCGAGCTCGCGAAGGCCAAGCAGGAGGCCGAGGCGAGCAAGGCGACCGCTGACAAAGTGGTTGCCGAACTAGAGGCCGAAAAGGCCGCATGCGAGAAGCACTAGACTCGGGTGTCCGAAGATGAGGTTGAGCTCAATACCATTTGCAAATGCGAGGCATTGGAGGGGGAGGCTTCGGAACGAGCTTTCAAGCTTGCTGAGGCAATCAAGGCTGCCCAGGATGCGCGAAGCGAGTCATGCAGCGCCTGTGAACAAAGCAAGCAGGCACGACAGATAGCATCTGGTAAGACTTTTCTCTTACATAGCATCTTCGGAGGGTGGAAGTATCTAGGGCTGAAACGGTTACGGAGTTCTCCAGGCGTGTTTGCTAATCTTCCGAGGAGCAGTGCAGACGCCGCCCAATACTTCTGAGCCCAGGAGGGGAATGACACAGAGAAGTTGTTTTGGTCGCAGTTCTATGCGCCAAAACATTCGGCGCCCCTCAACGACCAGATGAAGCAGCTGGTCGAGCTGCACAACATGGCGGGTTTGGCCATGAAGGACTTGATAGTCCGGCTATGGCACGCTAATCCAATCCCAAGTAGTTACTTCATATTGGTGAAGCGGCTCATCGAAGCGAGTCCACGGGTCGACGCACTAATGTGTTCGGCCTACATAGAAGGTGCTCGGATGGCCTTCGCTCGTGTGAAGGTGCACTGGGCGAAGATGAAGGCGGAGCACATAGCTACTGCTGGTCTGCACAAGGGCAAGGAGCACCGCAAGCTGGAGAAGTACTTCGAGGACATCATCGAAGGCGCCCGCCTTGTAGAAGGCCAGTGCTCGAAGGGTATTATCTTCGAGTAATTGTATTCGGTTGTAAAGACTTAAGGTTATGAAACCGATGTATATAACTTTTGTGCTATTATAATGTCACACCCTGCATTTTGTAACATGTTATTTGTATCTTTGAAGCATGAAAATTTGGACCAGCAATTTTTTTTAGCATCATTTGGTTTTTATTTGGATTTGAGTTTTTCTTCATATGCTTTTCATGTGCTCATTAAAGTCAACTGTGACCTCTTGTAGAATTCATCTCCATACCCAAAACTTCTGCCCAATGATCATGCCAAGTGTTATATAGCAGTATAGTATTTTCTTACAAAAATAATTTGGCCAAAATGTATTTTATAAATTTAGTTTTCCAAAAACCCCTGAATTGAGATTTGCACTGCAAGTACTTGATTTAGGGTGAGAAAATAATTTCAAAAGGTTTATTTGAGACCTAGTAGTCATAGGACTCCCAGAAACCACAAAGGTATAATTTTAAAAGTTATTTTCCTATTTTATTTAAAAGCTTTTTCTTAAGGCCAGAAATGGTCTTTAATAGGGGAAAATTATTTAACTATTTCAAAAATATTTGCCAAAATTCAGGGAGACTCAGAGGACATATAGTGTCCATATATAAGAGTTTCAACACTTGGTTATGTTCAAAATAATGGGCTAAACCCTCTAAAACCCTTTCTGGATATTTCAAGCTTTTGAAATATTTACAAAGGAAATATTCTCCAAAAATTCCAGGGGAATTCTATCATGTCATATATGACATATTTGATGATCTTGCCAAGTCCCATGCCTTGGGAAGCAAGAAAACCTCATCAAAACCCTTCATAGCCATTCTGCCAATATTTGAAGTTTGAGCAACTCTACATTGCCAAACTTGTCCAAATGCTCTCAAATTTGGTGCACATGCTAGAATGGCCTAATGAGGCATCTAGACAAAATGGCACAAGGTTTGGAATAGAGCAACTTGATCAGATCACCCCAAAACCCTTTCTGTTCAAATGCAAATTTGAACAACTTTACATTACCAACTTTTTACCTGGAGCTTCAAACTTTGTGGGCATGATCAATACCCCAAATGATGATGCTACACCAAGTGGTGCATCAAGGGGAGATGATTAGCTTCACTCAATCAAGATGAAGCTATTTCTGTTGATTTCTAGGGTTCACCAAAGTTACATTGGCCAGTTTCTTCAAATGAGCCCAAATTTGGTGAAGCACCCTATTTTCACATGTTATTCAATCCTGTTAAGTGCCATGTCAAGTGGAGATCATTTGCTTGACCAAACACTGATCAAACACCTTCTGCAGATTTACTAAAACCCTCATCTTGATCACTTTTACTCTTCTCCTTGGCCTCAACTTTTTACCACATGTTCATTCAGTTACTGGCTACCCCCAGTAACTTCCCCAGCACCCCAGCTCCATGATTGAGGGGTAAGAACCCAAGTTTACCCTGCTGGACAGCCAATTCTCACCAAGTTACCAGCTTCCTCTCTCTCCCTTTGACTCTCCAGAGCATCCTATGCTACAGATGAAGTGCTTGCATCACCTTGATCACCCCAGACACGGTGGGCGCGTCAAGAGGCCCAATGGCATGCCGTGGCATGCGATAAGGGTGCTCTGGAGCACGCTATAGTGCGCCTCCGCACGGTGGCTTCAGCCAATCACTGGCCCCCGACAGCCTCGGGCCTCTTCCTCGCGCCAATCGATGCTCCTCGACGTCCGCGACCGCCCCGGCGCTGTCCCCCCTCCTTCTGCGCCCTCCAATGATCATCGTCGCACGCGCACCGGCCGCCCGCAACGGCCACTCTTCTGCCTCGCACGCGCGCGCGGTCTAGAAGCTCCCTCGCTCCTCCTCCCACCTCAACTGGACGTCGAGCTCGTCCAGCAACACCATGGACTCATTCCCATCGCCCCCCGTGCGCTGTAGCGTCGAGCCGGAGCTCGTCGGCGCACTGGACCACGGGGCTCCGTCGTCCCCCTATAAATAGGACCCCCCCGGGCCTCTCCAACAGCATCAGCAGCTCCACCACACCTCACTGAGTCCTCCAGCACCACCCATTCCTCCCCAGGAAGTCCCAGTGCTTGGGATCGACCGGAGCTCCGTCGCGTCGGGCCGCCGGTGATCTCGCAGTACGGGCCTCCCCTGCCCCTCCTTTTGCCCGATTTGGAACCCCCTCGCCTCACTGACCATTTCCCCTCTGTTTCCCCCTCCTGTTGCAGTCGGAGACGACCGGAGCGACGACCTCCCGTAGCTCCTACGCCGTCCCACCTCGCCGCCGGCGAACCCGACCTCCTCGGCGTGCCGCACCACCTCCACTGCATCTGCCACTCGACGCTGGACCCATCCCTGCCCTCCGTTGCCGTCGTCGTGGCCGAAAACCTCGCCGATGAGCTCGCCGTCGCCATGGCCGTGAGGTTGGAGATGACAGGCGGGCCCTGCCTGTCATCCCCACACCTCTCTCCCCCTCCTCTCAGCCACTGACCGTCGGGCCCCGCCCGTCAGGTTTAAAAACCTGACGTGCGCGCGCAGGCACCTGTGCGGCTGGGCTGGTCCGCCCTGGGCCGTGCACTGTGGCCTCTCTGGCCCAGTTGCACAAGGCACCTTTTCTTTTTCTTTTCTGTAATTGTTTTTAACATTTTTACAGAAAAGAATATTGGTCCAAATAAAATAATTCCAACTCCTAAATTCTTGTAATATTCCAACCTATTTAATGGTACCACTTTCACTCACACCTATGAAACTTTTCTGTTCTGTTCAAATTTAAATTCAAATTTGAGCAGTAAAACTCATGTTCTAAAATCAATAGATTCCATTCTGTTACTCCAAAACTCCAACTAAGAATTTTCCCCATCTTAGAAATTCCTCTAGTATTTAACAAAAATAAGTTGACATTTTTCTGAGCACTTTGATTTTTCTGTTTTATTTGTGGTCTTATTTTCCCGTGGTTATTATGCAACGTATAGATCCCGTATTTAACGAAGTTGCTGAGGAAGGAGAAGGAGAAGGATTTGAAGAATTTGAAGACCAAGCCAATCCAGGCAAGCAGCCCTTTGACCATGATACACTTGTTCTTCGGAACTCGTTTGTTTCCGATGCATGATGATACGGTGCGATGGTGACCTAGTTGGAGCCACCACATGATGCATGCTTGATCTTGATCTTGCTAGGTGCTAGATGACATGCAAATAGTTGGTCATGATGCTCAAATGATGCATGTGTGATTTGAACCTTCGTAATTGAAATCTTTGCATGAACCCATCGGGTGCCCCTAATGCCCGAGGGTGATGTTGTGTTAGGTCATCACTTGAGGAAGAAGTGATGTGCCGATAAATCATGTGCATGGTGAAATGATGGATTAGATTTATGTGTGACTACCGTCCCAACCAAACATGTGCAACCACACTACCCCTTATGGGACGGGGCTTTATTGATTACTTAGGTCGATACTAGCATGGTGCCCGCATTACTAGTGACGGGAAGACTTGAGGTCTTTCCCGGGACGGGGTCGTGCTTGGATAGACGACCATGACTGTTTTCACAGGGTACCGGACACACCATTGGTCCCTTCGGGTACGCGTGACATTGAAATTAGGGCAAGTCCCGTGATCTATTGTTTGTACCCGAGGGCCGTGTACCAACGAGTGGACTCTATGTTAGTGTTGTCTAAAGAAAGGTAATGACCGGGTGCTTACCCCGGGTACTTGAGGTACCGCGGGTCGTGGATGACACGGAAGTTCCCCGGATCTTGTGGGTAAAGTGCGCTACCTCTGCAGAGTGTACAACTATTCGAATAGCCGTGTCCACGGTCATGGATAGTTGGGTGGTACTACTTAAACTATGTCCAGAATTTTACTTCTTCAAGGAAAGTATATGTGTGTGATGAGTCAAGGTGGTGACTTGACTCGATGAGTTGAATCATATTCATGTTGAGATCGGTAACCTGTCTTCGAGGTTACGCGAGTTTATTGATGCATAACTTGTTGGTAGAATATTCATTCTAGCCCTTGTTAGATTGTTCATTAATGTTCCATTGCATTGTTACCACATCATGGGTTGCTTGCGAGTACGTTCAAAGTACTCATTGGCTTGCCACTGGTTATTTAATTGGCCAGGCATGGAAGAACAGGATTATGAGGAAGAGTTCTTTGGAGACGATCATGCGAACTAGGACGCTATCCCAGTCAGAATGCGTGTAGGGTTAAGGCAGATGGCATGGGCTCTAGCCGTTATCGAAGACTTCCGCTATTTGAGTTATTTGCTATTCAGCCCGTGAGGCTCTATCTATGTAAGACTTGGCCATAATGGCCATAATTCGTGTAAGACTATTTGTATGGATGTAAGACTCATGTGTCTTCAGTGAGCATTGATCTCTGGGATCACTGTACACGTGCATTCGGTGATCTCGACTTCCAAGTCGGGGTCCCCACAGAGCTGGTATCAGAGCCATCCTGACTGTAGGAAGCCTTAGTTAGCATGGGCGTTAGTTAGATGAGACCCGTTTTCAAAAAACCTTCTGAACCTCTCTTCTTTTCTAAACCTGAGATTTCATCAGCTTATTAACCCCTCCTATTCCACCTTTGTAGATGGCCGCTGTACCCGAAGAGCACCTGACCACTGGGTTTCCCCTGCTTCTCGAGGATAGCCTCCAGGAGTGTCAGTTCCATCGAGCGCCCATCCTCACCTACCTTGAGCATTGGGTTAGCGACACTGAGGTGGAGTACCATGTGGAAGTGATCGTGAAGGCAAACGATCCTCCCACAAGTTGGTTCTTCGAGGGACCCCAGATGGCAATACTACCACTCGCTGTCGAGGCTGCTGCACTCAAGGCACTAAGCCGTCTCCGCGAGCTTCTTCCGGAGATGGCAGCCAAGATGACAACTCGCTTCTTACCTTACCGGAAGGAAGGTGAAGAAGAAAGCAGCGCACTAGCCCCTCCACTGAAGGAAGGACTCTCGCTTCGGTTCCAGACCTACTTCAGTCTATGTGCCGATAGCTTGGCACAAGACTTGGCCTCGGAATCGATGAAGCTTCGAGAAGTACTTCACAAGACCAAGGCACTTGTTCGTCGAGCTCAAGAGAAGGCAAATAGGATCAAGAAGGAAGGAGCACCTTCTGGACAATCCGCTATCGCATATCGAGGCAGAAGGCCCTCCGAGGATGTATCTTCCAAGAATGAAGAACCACCTCGGCGACGGCGGATGACGGCAAGGGAATATCGCAAGCTTTTCCCTGCACCCCCGACAAAGCACCGTCGTATCCAACTCCTCCACTCCCCCACACCCTTAAGTGACAAGGGGGCCCAGACAGATGAAGATAAGGAGGAAGACCCCGAAGAGCCGGAATACGCGACCGAGCATTCCGCCGCTTAGGCATTATTCGCTATTCGGATATGCCAGTTGTGACCTCTACGGTAGGATAGGTCGTGTAACCCCTATGCGCAGTCGAGTCCTTGTATGGTTCATATGAAACCATCTAGTGTTTGCTTTTGTTGTGTCTGGATGTATGTCGTATTCTTCCTTCGGGAATGTGTAAACGACTACATCACCCATTTGGATTTTAATGAATATGTTTTGGCCTTTTGGCCCTTGCATGATTTGATTAGTGTCACCCCCACCCCCTTACTAGGCACCCATCTATCTTGCTTTCCCTCTTCCGAGTCATGAGACCTTTTACCGCTCCAACAGGATGCCTCTTGTAACTCGTACTGGTACCTCTACCCAGCAGCCTGAAGCCGGAGCATCCGCTCAACCAGAGGCACGCCATGACCAAACCAACGACCAAGCTCCACCACCACCACCTCCTCCAAGCATGGACATGGCTCAGCTTCTCCAAGCTTTCCGAGAGGAACGCCAAGCCAACACTGCAGCTCTTCAGCTGATTGCTCAAGCTGTCACCAACAACCGCCAGCCGGCGGGGAATGACAATGGACGTTCCACGTTGGCAGAGTTCAAGAAGCATGCACCGCCAACCTTTATCAAGACTGCTGAACCCCTGGATGCAGACGACTGGGTCCGTTCCATTGAGGAGATACTGGAACTAGTCGGATGCACCGAAGATCGCGAGAAGGTGGCTTATGCAGCCCACTGCCTCGGGGGGACTGCTAGAGCTTGGTGGGATGGATTCTAGGTCATGCATGCTGAACAAGACATTACTTGGGTCAACTTCAAGGCAGAATTCCGCAAGGCCCACATTCCTTCCGGAATCATGGCTATCAAAAAGCGTGAGTTCCGAGCCCTGAAGCAAGGAAGTGGCACTGTCAAGGAGTACATGCAGAAGTTCAGTGTTCTGTCAAGGTATGCCCCTGAGGATGTCAGCACTGATGCTGCCAAAAGGGAGCGCTTCATGGAAGGCCTCAATCAGACTCTGATATACTCGCTTGTCGTGTGCGACTGCCCATCCTTCCCTGACCTGGTGAACAAGGCACTTATGCTTGAAGACAAGTGGCATGCTTTGGAAGATACTCGCAAGCGCAGGTTGGTCAGTAAGGGAAGTTCCAGCAACCAGAAGCCTCGTCCGTGGCAGTCAGCCCCGGCCAAGCCAACCTATCAGCAACCAATAGCTCCTGCACCTCGTGCCAACCCTCAGCCTCAGAAGTATGCCAACCCCAGGCCAGCTTTTAACCCCAATACCAGTGGTGGCAACAAGATCAATCCAAACCAAGTCACTTGCTTTGGATGTGGTCAGCCCGGACACATCTCAAGGGTGTGCCCCAACAAGAAGCCTGATGCCCCGCGCCCCAATGCGCAGAACCAGGGACAAGGCCGTGGAATGCCACCAAGGAACCCAGCTCCTCGCAATCCACCTAACCACGGGAAGGGGTGTGTGAATCACATCACTTCTGAAGAAGCCCAGGAAGACCCGAACGTCGTGCTGGGTACGTTCCTTGTCAACTCAGCACCTGCAACTGTCTTGTTTGATTCTGGAGCAGCGCATTCATTTGTCACTCAAAGATTTGCATTAAAAAGTGGCATGACCCCTACACCCCTGAATAACCCTATGGTGGTACAAACCCCTGGAGCCGAGATGAGAGCCAAGATAGGCTGTAAAGGAGTCGGTATTACCATTAACGGTGTAGACTTCCTAGCAGACCTCATCATCCTGAGATCGCAAGGCTTGGTTGTGATCTTAGGGATGGATTGGCTCAGCAAGCACCAAGGCTTGTTAGACTGTGCCAATCAGACAGTCACTGTGACCAATAACCAAGGAGTCGAAGTCAAGTTTGCTTCCAACTCCTCTTCTGCTCAAGCCGCTAAAGTCAACTGTCTGTCTGAAGTTGGGCTAGATCAAGTACCGGTGGTATGTGAGTATCCTGATGTCTTTCCGGATGAACTACCGGGAATGCCCCCTGACCGTGACATTGAGTTCATCATCGAGCTTGTGCCCGGAGCAGGACCCATCTATAAGAAGCCATATAGAATGGGGATGGAAGAATTAGCCGAGTTGAAGAAGCAGCTGGAAGAGCAGCTAAGGAAGGGATTTATCCGCCCAAGTGCCTCCCCTTGGGGATCTCCTGTTCTGTTTGTGGCAAAGAGGGACGGTACCATCCGCTTATGCATTGACTATCATTCCCTCAATGAAGTTACAATCAAGAACAAGTATCCACTTCCCAAGATCGAAGATCTGTTTGATCAACTCAGCGGAGCCAAGGTGTTCTCCAAGATCGACCTCAGATCTGGGTACTACCAGCTGAAGATCAGACCCCAAGATATTCCGAAGACGGCATTCGTAACCAGATATGGCCTGTACGAGTGCACGGTCATGTCCTTTGGGTTAACCAATGCCCCAGCTAACTTCATGTATCTCATGAATAAAGTCTTCATGGAATATTTGGACAAGTTCGTTGTCGTCTTCATCGATGACATTCTTGTGTTCTCGAAGTCGGAGGAAGAACACGAACAGCATCTGAGGATGGTCCTAGACAAGCTTCGTGAGCACCAACTGTATGCCAAATTCAGCAAGTGCGAGTTCTGGCTGCATAAAGTTGGATTCTTAGGTCATGTCTTGACCAAGGAAGGATTATCTGTTGATCCCGCGAAGATCGAAGCTGTGACCCAATGGCAATCTCCAACGACCGTCAAGGAAGTCAGATGCTTCCTCGGACTAGCGGGCTATTACCGCAAGTTCGTGGAAGGATTCTCTAGCATTGCACGGCCAATGACTCAGCTCCTCAAGAAGGACAAGAAGTTCGAGTGGATGCCAAAATGCAAAGAAAGCTTCCAAGAGCTCAAGAAGAGATTGACCACCGCCCCAGTTATGGCAACACCTGATATTCACAAGGAGTTCGTGATATATTGTGATGCCTCTCGAACCGGATTGGGAAGCGTTCTAATGCAAGAAGGCCGAGTCATAGCATACCTCTCCAGGCAGCTACGACCCCATGAGGAGAACTACGCTACTCACGATCTTGAGCTAGCGGTAGTAGTTCATGCCTTGAAGACATGACGGCATTACCTCCTAGGGAAACGGTGTGAGATTTACACAGACCACAAAAGTCTGAAGTACATTTTCACCCAAAAGGAATTGAACATGAGGCAGCGAAGATGGTTGGAACTCATTAAAGACTATGACCTCAGTGTTCAATATCACCTCGGGAAGGCTAACGTGGTGGCCGATGCCTTAAGCAAGAAGGCTTGCTCTTTGAATGTTGTTATTCAAAAGCGGCAGCCAGCCTTGTTTAAGGAACTCGAACAATTCAGTTTGGAATTGGTCACCCCTGGATTTCTGGATCATTTGGAAGTCAGACTGACCCTGATGGACGAAGTCAAGAAGGCACAAGATGGACACGCAAGCATTCAAGGCATCAAGAGGAAGATGAAGCTGGGCAAGGCCCCAGGATTCTCCGAAGACGAGCACGGGATTGTTTGGTACAAAGGTCGCGTCTGCGTACCAAACAGCACTGAGCTGAAGACCCTGATTCTGCAAGAAGCCCACGACATTCCGTATTCCATCCACCCCGGAGGAACCAAGATGTGCCAAGACTTGAAGGCACGATTCTGGTGGCACGAGATGAAAAGAGAGATTGCGACCTATGTTGCAAAGTGTGACGTATGCCAAAGGGTCAAGGCTGAGTACCAGCGACCTGCTGGATTGCTTCAACCACTCAAGGTTCCTGAGTGGAAGTGGGATAAAGTTGGAATGGACTTCATCACTGGATTACCAAGGTCGAATAGAGGACATGACTCTATCTGGGTCATAGTCGATCATTTGACCAAGGTGGCCCATTTCATTCCTGTCAAGACCACTTATGATGGCAACCGGCTGGCAGCTCTCTACATCGACCGAATCGTAAGTCTTCACGGCGTTCCCAAGGAGATTGTGTCAGATCGAGGAACCCAGTTCACCTCAAGATTCTGGAAGAAGTTCCAAGAAGCCTTGGGAACCAAGTTATCTTTCAGCACGGCTTTCCACCCACAGACCGGAGGTCAGACAGAGCGAGTCAATCAAATTCTCGAAGACATGCTCCGAGCCTGTGTCCTGGCGTATGGAGCCAAGTGGGAAGACTGTCTCCCGTTTGCCGAGTTCTCCTATAACAATAGTTACCAGTCGAGCCTTCAGATGGCACCATTTGAGGTGTTGTACGGACGCAGGTGTCGCACACCCCTCAACTGGTCAAAGACTAGAGAAGGACTAGTCTTTGGACCGGATATTCTCCGCGCAGCAGAAGAACAAGTCCAACTAGTCAGAGAATGTTTGAAGGCAGCCAAGTCAAGGCAAAAGAGTTATGCTGACACTCACCGTCGGAACATGAGTTTCCATGTCGGGGACCATGTGTAACTGCGGGTAACTCCTCTGAAGGGAACCAAGCGTTTCCACGTCAAGGGGAAGCTCGCACCAAGGTTCATCGGACCCTTTGAGATCACTGCACGACGAGGAGAAGTGGCTTACCAGTTGGAACTACCACCTGAGCTATCCGATGTGCACAATGTATTCTATGTGTCGCAACTCCGGAAATGTCTCCAAGTTCCAGACAAGCCTAATCTCTACAAGGATGGTGATCACCAAGCCATTGATCTGCAGCCTGATTTGACCTACCGCAAGAAGCCCATTCGCATCCTGGATGAAGCAGAACGACGGACGCGAAGCCGTATCATCAAGTACTTCAAGGTCCAGTGGAGCAACCACACCGAAGCAGAAGCAACCTGGGAACGAGAAGACTATCTTAGATCCGAGTTTCCCGATCTCTTTTAAGACCTAGTTTAGGAATCTCGGGGACGAGATTCTTGTAAGGGGGGTAGGTCTGTCACACCCTGCATTTTGTAACATGTTATTTGTATCTTTGAAGCATGAAAATTTGGACCAACAAATTTTTTTAGCATCATTTGGTTTTTATTTGGATTTGAGTTTTTCTTCATATGCTTTTCATGTGCTCATTAAAGTCAACTGTGACCTCTTGTAGAATTCATCTCCATACCCAAAACTTCTGCCCAATGGTCATGCCAAGTGTTATATAGCAGTATAGTATTTTCTTACAAAAATAATTTGGCCAAAAGTATTTTATAAATTTAGTTTTCCAAAAACCCCTGAGTTGAGATTTGCACTGCAAGTACTTGATTTAGGGTGAGAAAATTATTTCAAAAGGTTTATTTGAGACCTAGTAGTCATAGGACTCCCAGAAACCACAAAGGTATAATTTTAAAAGTTATTTTCCTATTTTATTTAAAAGCTTTTTCTTAAGGCCAGAAATGGTCTTTAATAGGGGAAAATTATTTAACTATTTCAAAAATATTTGCCAAAATTCAGGGAGACTCATAGGACATATATTGTCCATATATAAGAGTTTCAACACTTGGTTATGTTCAAAATAATGGGCTAAACCCTCTAAAACCCTTTCTGGATATTTCAAGCTTTTGAAATATTTACAAAGGAAATATTCTCCAAAAATTCCAGGGGAATTCTATCATGTCATATATGACATATTTGATGATCTTGCCAAGTCCCATGCCTTGGGAAGCAAGAAAACCTCATCAAAACCCTTCATAGCCATTCTGCCCATATTTGAAGTTTGAGCAACTCTACATTGCCAAACTTGTCCAAATGCTCTCAAATTTGGTGCACATGCTAGAATGGCCTAATGAGGCATCTAGACAAAATGGCACAAGGTTTGGAATAGAGCAACTTGATCAGATCACCCCAAAACCCTTTCTGTTCAAATGCAAATTTGAACAACTTTACATTACCAACTTTTTACCTGGAGCTTCAAACTTTGTGGGCATGATCAATACCCAAAATGATGATGCTACACCAAGTGGTGCATCAAGGGGAGATGATTAGCTTGACTCAATCAAGATGAAGCTATTTCTGTTGATTTCTAGGGTTCACCAAAGTTACATTGGCCAGTTTCTTCAAATGAGCCCAAATTTGGTGAAGCACCCTATTTTCACATGTTATTCAATCCTGTTAAGTGCCATGTCAAGTGGAGATCATTTGCTTGACCAAACACTGATCAAACACCTTCTGCAGATTTACTAAAACCCTCATCTTGATCACTTTTACTCTTCTCCTTGGCCTCAACTTTTTACCACATGTTCATTCAGTTACTGGCTACCCCCAGTAACTTCCCCAGCACCCCAGCTCCATGATTGAGGGGTAAGAACCCAAGTTTACCCTGCTGGACAGCCAATGCTCACCAAGTTACCAGCTTCCTCTCTCTCCCTTTGACTCTCCAGAGCATCCTATGCTACAGACGAAGTGCTTGCATCACCTTGATCAACATAGACACGGTGGGCGCGTCCAGAGGCCCAATGGGATGCCGTGGCATGCGATAAGGGCGCTCTGGAGCACGCTACAGTGCGCCTCCGCACGGTGGCTTCAGCCAATCGCTGGCCCCCGACAGCCTCGGGCCTCTCCCTCGCGCCAGTCGATGCTCCTCGACGTCCGCAACCGCCCCGGCGCTGTCCCCCCTCCTCCTGTGCCCTGCAGTGATCATCGTCGCACGCGCACCGGCCGCCCGCAACGGCCACTCTTCTGCCTCGCACGTGCGCGTTGTCTAGAAGCTCCCCGCTCCTCCTCCCACCTCAACTGGACGTAGAGCTCGTCCAGCAACACCATGGACTCATTCCCATCGCCCCCCGTGCGCTGTAGCGTCGAGCCGGAGCTCGCCGGCGCACTGGATCACGGGGCTCCGCCGTCCCCCTATAAATAGGACCCCCGGGCCGCTCCAACAGCATCAGCAGCTCCACCACACCTCACTGAGTCCTCCAGCACCACCCATTCCTCCCCAGGAAGTCCCAGTGCTCGGGATCGACCGGAGCTCCGCCGCGTCGGGCCGCCGGTGATCTCGCAGTACGGGCCTCCCCTGCCCCTCCTTTTGCCCGATTTGGAACCCCCTCGCCTCACTGACCATTTCCCCTCTGTTTCCCCCTCCTGTTGCAGTCGGAGACGAGCGGAGCGACGACCTCCCGTAGCTCCTCCGCCGTCCCACCTCGCCGCCGGCGAACCCGACATCCCCGACGTGCCGCACCACCTCCACTGCATCCGCCACTCGACGCTGGACCCATCCCTGCCCTCCGTTGCCGTCGCCGTGGCCGGAAACCTCGCCGGTGAGCTCGCCGTCGCCGTGGCCGTGAGGTTGGAGATGACAGGCGGGCCCTGCCTGTCATCCCCACACCTCTCTCCCCTTCCTCTCAGCCACTGACCGCCGGGCCCCGCCCGTCAGGTTTAAAAACCTGACGTGCGCGCGCAGGCACCCGTGCAGCTGGGCTGGCCCGCCCTGGGCCGTGCACTGTGGCCTCTCTGGCCCAGTTGCACAGGGCACTTTTTCTTTTTCTTTTCTGTAATTGTTTTAAACATTTTTACAGAAAAGAATATTGGTCCAAATAAAATTATTCCAACTCCTAAATTCTTGTAATATTCCAACCTATTTAATGGTACCACTTTCACTCACACCTATGAAACTTTTCTGTTCTGTTCAAATTTAAATTAAAATTTGAGCAGTAAAACTCCTGTTCTAAAATCAATAGATTCCATTCTGTTACTCCAAAACTCCAACTAAGAATTTTCCCCATCTTAGAAATTCCTCTAGTATTTAACAAAAATAAGTTGACATTTTTCTGAACACTTTGATTTTTCTGTTTTATTTGTGGTCTTATTTTCCCGTGGTTATTATGCAACGTATAGATCCCGTATTTAACGAAGTTGCTGAGGAAGGAGAAGGAGAAGGATTTGAAGACTTTGAAGACCAAGCCAATCCAGGCAAGCAGCCCTTTGACCATGATACACTTGTTCTTCGGAACTCGTTTGTTTCCGATGCATGATGATAGGGTGCGAGGGTGACCTAGTTGGAACCACCACATGATGCATGCTTGATCTTGATCTTGCTAGGTGCTAGATGACATGCAAATAGTTGGTCATGATGCTCAAATGATGCATGTGTGATTTGAACCTTCGTAATTGAAATCTTTGCATGAACCCATCGGGTGCCCCTAATGCCCGAGGGTGATGTTGTGTTAGGTCATCACTTGAGGAAGAAGTGATGTGCCGATAAATCATGTGCATGGTGAAATGATGGATTAGATTTATGTGTGACTACCGTCCCAACCAAACATGTGCAACCACACTACCCCTTATGGGACGGGGCTTTATTGATTACTTAGGTCGATACTAGCATGGTGCCCGCATTACTAGTGACGGGAAGACTTGAGGTCTTTCCCGGGACGGGGTCGTGCTTGGATAGACGACCATGACTGTTTTCACAGGGCACAGGACACACCGTTGGTCCCTTCGGGTACGCGTGACATTGAAATTAGGGCAAGTCCCGTGATCTATTGTTTGTACCCGAGGGCCGTGTACCAACGAGTGGACTCTATGTTAGTGTCGTCTAAGGAAAGGTAATGACCGGGTGCTTACCCCGGGTACTTGAGGTACCGCGGGTCGTGGATGCCACGGAAGTTCCTCGGATCTTGTGGGTAAAGTGCGCTACCTCTGCAGAGTGTAAAACTATTCGAATAGCTGGGTGGTGACTTGACTCGATGAGTTGAATCATATTCATGTTGATATGGGTAACCTGTCTTCGAGGTTAACCTACCATTATTGATGCATAACTTGTTGGTAGAATATTCATTCTAGCCCTTGTTAGATTGTTCATTAATGTTCCATTGCATTGTTACCACATCATGGGTTGCTTGCGAGTACATTCAAAGTACTCATTGGCTTGCCACTGGTTATTTAATTAGCCAGGCATGGAAGAACATGATTATGAGGAAGAGTTCTTTGGAGACGATCATGCGAACTACGACGCTATCCCAGTCAGAATGCCTGTAGGGTTAAGGCAGATGGCATGGGTTCTACCCGTTATCGAAGACTTCCGCTATTTGAGTTATTTGCTATTCAGCCCGTGAGGCTCTATCTATGTAAGACTTGGCCATAATGGCCATAATTCATGTAAGACTATTTGTATGGATGTAAGACTCCTGTTATTCAGGTTCTGTGTGTTCAGTGAGCATTGATCTCTGGGATCACTGTACACGTGCATTCGGTGATCTCGACTTCCAAGTCGGGGTCCCCACATATAATATGAGCGTCTTTTACCTCTTGTGTGACGGTTTATGTAAATCTGAAAGTTTCCAGTCGTCGGCTTCAGCCCCCATGTACATAGTACTGGGTGTTCGGTCATATGCATATACACTCTTTATCCAATGTCTTGGTCCGTAAAGGAGGTGTATGCAGAGCGAACCAGGCAATCAGACTATGCGGCGTTATTGCTTTCACTTAGTCGTAGGAGTTTGACATGTGGGGCTAGGTACTAGCCCCTGGTGCGGATATGATATTCCTTATTTAAGGTATCCAAATGTACCTGGCTGGGCGAAAAAACCAACCCTTCCTATAACACGGGGTAGATCGCTATCGATTGTAGTATAAAACTAAGTCATCGGATTGCGGACCCAGTTCTCACCTATCATGACAGTCAGTTTTCGGCTTTCTCTACTGAGGTACTTAACCGGACAAGCCAGAAGTACAATCGCGGTAGTTCTCCCTTTACGCCCTAGCCGAACAATTGGGAACGTAGGGGTAAGCACAGGAGCCAGGTAACCCAACTATTGACCCAAGACATGATTCAGAACTGATGCATATAAGGCAAACATCCAGGATGCCGAACACTCCCTATGGGTGTTCGGTCTTTTTGACATATACCGGGCTGAATGCAGCCCTTGGCAATAGACCCTGTTGACAAGGCACATGTGGCAATCTAATGTGGGGAGAGAACATTTATGGTGAGTGAATGAAACTCCGAACATAATGCGAATCAAGCTGCTCTATTAATATCCCTTTATAGTACGGCGAGCCGTAAGCTTGCAGATATTGCTAATAACTTCCTTGTACATTTTACATGCCAGAAAGGTATATAACAAGAAAGAGAAAAAAGGGTTACACAGGGTCTTAATCCAAAAATAAATCCCTGCTGCACGTCTATGCCGTTTCCTCCTCTGTAATGTGTCCTTGAAGGGGGGAGTATGATGGCCATCTGCAAAAAAAAAGGAACTTGGAAAAGAAAAAGATATCCATTGTGGCCATAAACAAGATTGGTCCGTTTAGTGAACCTTAAAGGATAATTTTAGAGTCCGAATAGGGTCGAGCCATATTTATGGACTATATGCAGTATGCCCCCAGCGTTGCCCAAGGGACTTTTAATGCATAGTTATGTACCCGAGGCACATATGCTATCACCTTATGGGGTAGTTGATGGGGGCGTTGCTTCTAATCTAGCTCATGTTCATCTGAGCTGCCGCACTGAGGCCTGTGCCGGACCTGTTTAGCTTTGTCCGCGACTGGTAGGTTATCTGGCTTGAATAGGCCATTTTGGACTTCGGCTGCTAAGGCCGCAGTGTCCTCCTCCGTGCGGAGAGAGTGCTCCATATTTCCATTGACCATGATGATGCCACATGGTCCGGGCATTTTGAGCTTTAGATAAGCATAATGCAGGACTGCATTAAAGCGGGCGAAGGCTATTCTTCTGAGTAGTGCATGATAGCCGCTTCAGAATGGAGCTATGTCGAAGATTAACTCTTCGCTTCGAAAGTTATCAGGAGAGACAAATACGACCTCTAATGTTAAAGAGCCCGTGCAGCGGGCTTCTACACCCGGAATCACTCCTTTAAAGGTCGTACTGCTTGGCTTTATTCTTGATGGGTCAATCCCCATCTTGCGGAAAGTGTCCTGATATATCAGATTGAGACTGCTGCCGCCGTCCATAATGACTCGAGTAAGATGGTATCCGTCGATTATTGGGTTGAGCACTAGGGCAGCCGAACCCCCATGACGGATACTAGTCGGGTGATCCCTGCAATCGGAAGTGATCGGACAGGGCGACCACGGGTTGAATTTGGGGGCGGTAGGCTCGATGGCACAGACATCTCGGAGTGCGTGCTTGCGCTCCCTCTTTGGGATATGAGTGGCATATATCATGTTCAGTGTTTTGACCTCCAATGGAAATTTCTTCTGTCCCCCTGTATTTGGCTGGCGAGGTTCATCCTCGTCTTTGCTCCGAGGCTCCTTCCCCTTGTGTTCGACGTTGAGCTTGCCGGCCTGCTTGAAGGCCCAGCAATTACGGTTGGTATGGTTTGCAGGTTTCTCTGGGGTGCCATGGATTTGGCAGGGCCTATCTAATATTTTGTCCAGGCTAGATGGACCATCTTTGTCGCCTTTAAATGGCTTCTTCCGTTAACCGGGTCTGGAGCCGCTGAATCCGGCGTTTACCACTATATCATCTAGGCTTCCAGCATTGTTTCGACGTTTGTTTTTGTTACGTCGTGGCTTTCCATTGCCGTCCCTGACTTCAGATGTTCTAGGGTCGCTGGTGCTGCTACGAGCTAACCAGCTATCCGCACCCGCGCAAAAGCAGGTCATGAGTGTAGTTAGGGCTGCCATTGTCCTCGGCTTTTCTTGTCCGACGTGTTTGGGTAGCCATTCATCCCGGACACTGTGCTTGAAGGCCGCTAAGGCTTCGGCATCCGGGCAGTCGACGATTTGCTTTTTCTTAGTGAGAAACCGGTTCCAAAGCTTACTGGTTGACTCCCCAGGTTGTTGGATGATGTGACTTAGGTCGTCAGCGTCCGGGTGCCGGACATAGGTCCCTTGAAAATTGGCCCGAAAAGCGTCCTCAAGGTCTTCCCAACTCCCAATGGAGATATTTGGGAGGCTGTTTAGCCAGTGCTGAGCTGGTCCTTTCAGCTTGAGGGGTAGGTATTTAATTGTGTGGAGATCATCTCCTCGACCATGTGGATGTGAAGAATGAAGTCTCCTATGCAGACGGCATGATCCGTCGTTCCATCATACGCCTCGATGTTCACGGGTTTAAACCCTTTTGGAAAATCATGATCCAGTACCTCATCTGTGAAGCACAGAGGGTGTGCGGCGCCTCTGTATTTTGCTATATCATAGCATATGTCCGATGGTTGTGATCTTCGATATTGACCCCGAACTGGTATATGACCGACGCGATTGGCTTGATAGCCGCCGTCCCGTGCGGGAGCCCGGTCCAAAGGTCCGTAGATAGACCTGGTCTTGCTAGCTTTTTTGTTCAGGTCCTTAAGCAGATCGTGTTTTTCGACTTGAGCCGCATCCTCCTTCCCTTTACGGGGTGGGGGTGCGGGCTTGTGTACGCCTAATACGTCTCCAACGTATCTACTTTTCCAAACACATTTGCCCTTTTTTGGACTCTAACTTGCATTATTTGAATGGAACTAACCCGGACTGACGTTGTTTTCAGCAAAACTGCCATGGTGTTATTTTTGTGCAGAAATAAAAGTTCTCGGAATGACCTGAAAATCAACGGAGAATTATTTTGGAATATATAAAAAATATTGGCAAAAGAATCAATAACAAGGGGCCCATACCCTGTCCACGAGGGTGGTGGAGCCCCCTGGGTGCGCCCCCCTGTCTCGTGGGCCCCCTGATGCTCCACCAACCTCAGCTCCGACTCCATATATTCACGTTCGGGGAGAAAAAACGGAGAGAAGAATTCATCGCGTTTACAATACGGAGCCGCCACCAAGACCTAATCTCTCTTGCGAGGGCTGATCTAGAGTCCGTTCGGGGCTCCGGAGAGTGGAGATCATCGTTGTCATCATCATCAACCTTCCTCCATCGTTGATTACATGATGCTCACCGTCGTGCGTGAGTAATCCCATCAGAGGCTTGCTGGACGGTGATGGGTTGGATGAGATTTACCACGTAATTGAGTTAGTTTTGTTAGGGTTTGATCCCTAGTATCCATTATGTTCTAAGATTGATGTTGCTATGACTTTGTTATGCTTAATGCTTGTCACTAGGGCCCGAGTGCCATGATTTCAGATCTGAACCTATTATGTTTTCATGAATATATGTGAGTTCTTGATCCTACCTTGCAAGTCAATAGTCACCTACTATGTGTTATGATCCGGCAACCCCGAAGTGACAATAATCGGGACCACTCCCGGTGATGACCTTAGTTTGAGAAGTTCATGTATTCACTTTGTGTTAATGCTTTGGTCCGGTACTCTATTAAAAGGAGGCCTTAATATCCCTTTGTTTACAATAGGACCCCGCTTCCACGGGAGGGTAGGACAAAAGATGTCATGCAAGTTTTTTTTTCATAAGCATGTACAACTATATTCGGAATACATGCCTACATTACATTGATGAACTAGAGCTAGTTCTGTGTCACCCAATGTTATAACAATTACATGAAGAATCGTGTCTGACATAATTATCCATCACTGATCCAATGCCTACGAGCTTTTCACATATTGCTTGTTGCTTTGTTACTTTTGTCACTGTTACCGTTACTTCCATATTACTTTGCTACTAAATACCTTGCTGCAGATATTAAGTCTTCCAGGTGTGGTTGAATTGACAACTCAACTGCTAATACTTGAGAGTATTCTTTGGCTCCCCTTGTGTCGAATCAATAAATTTGGGTTGAATACTCTACCCTCGAAAACTGTTGCGATCCCCTATACTTGTGGGTTATCAAGACTATTTTCTGGTGCCGTTGCCGGGGAGCATAGCTATATTCTTTGAGTCACTTGGGATTTATATATGTTGATCACTATAAAGAACTTGAAAGACGAAAAAATCAAAATTTATCCCTCAACTAAGAGGGGAGGTAAGGAACTCCCATCTAGCTCTGCACTTGATTCACCCTCTGTTATGAGTAAATTTGTGACACCTACTCCTGCTATTGAATCTGATATGTCGCATGTTCTTGATGATGCCACTTCTACTATGCATGATACTTATGATGAAACTACTTCTATGCTTGATAATACTATGCCATTAGGTGAATTTCTTGATGAACAAATTGCTAGGGTTAGAGAGAATGAAATTATTGAAACTAATGATATTGATGAAAGTGATGATGAAGATTCTCCCCCAAGATATGAATTGCCTATTGTGCCTGAGGGTTATGTTATGGATGAAGAAACTGCTAGAGACTATCTTGCTTGCAATGACAGATATGATCTTAAGAAACTGTTAGCTAAGCTTAAAGAAAAGTCTTTGAATGCTAGAATGAAATATGACCCTGCTTTTGCTACTTCACCTATCTGTGTTTCTGACAAGGATTATGATTTCTCTGTCGATACTGAGTTAATTACTTTGGTTGAATCCGATCCTTTCCATGGCTATGAATCTGAAACTGTTATGGCACATCTTACTAAACTGAATGATATAGCCACCCTATTCACCAATGAGGAAAAATTCGTTACTACTATATCCTGAAGTTATTTCCGTTCTCGTTGAAGGGTGATGCTAAAACATGGTTTAATTCTCTTGATCCTGGTTGTGTGAGTAGTCCCCAGGATATGATTTATTACTTTTCTGCTAAATATTTTCCCGCTCATAAGAAAAAAGCTGCCTTACGGGAAATATATAATTTTGTGCAAATTGAAGAAGAGAGTCTCCCACAAGCTTGGGGAAGGCTTCTCCAATTACTTAACGCTTTGCCTGATCATCCTCTTAAGAAAAATGAAATACTTGATATCTTTTATAATGGACTAATCGATGTTTCCAGAGACCACCTGGATAGTTGTGCTGGTTGTGTTTTCAGGGAAAGAACTGTTGATCAAGCTGAATTGTTATTGAATAATATGTTGACCAATGAAAACAATTCGACACTTCCCGAACCAGCTCATAAGCCAACTCCGAAGAAAAGGGGTGTTCTATTTCTCAGTCCTGACGATATGCAAGAGGCAAAGAAATCTATGAAAGAAAAAGGTATTAAAGCTGAAGATGTTCAGAATTTACCACCTACTGAAGAAATACATGGTCTTGATAATCCGACATAGGTATTAAAGGTAAATTCTCTCTATAGATTTAATGAATTGACATTCCTCACTATAAGTCTGCTAGCCAATGTTTAGATGAGTTTGACAATTTTATTGTTAAACAAGAAAACTTCAATGCTTATGTTGGTAGACAATTGCAACGTAATGTTTATATGATTGAACACTTGAGTGATTATATGTCTAGAGTTAAAGGTGAACTTAAACTCATTAGTAAACATGCTTCTATGGTTACCACTCAAGTAGAACAAGAACTTGAAGCATAAAATGATTTGCTCAATGAATTAAATAGTAAGAAAATGATAATGTTGTTAGAGTTGTGACTAGAGGGGGTAGAATGACTCAGGAACCTCTGTATCCTGAAGGCCACCCTAAGAGAATTGAGCAAGATTTTCAGAGAGCCAATATAGATGCACCTAGTCCTCCTAACAAGAAGAAAAAGAAAAATGATAGAAATTTGCATGCTTCTAGTGAACCTGTTGTTGACACAGCTGAGAATCCCAATGATATCTGTATCTCTGATGCTGAAACACAATCTGGTAATGACCATGAACCTAGTGATGATGTTAATGATGATGTTCATGATGATGCTCAACCTAGCAATAACGATGATGAAGAGATTGAACCTGCTGTTGATCTTGATAACCCTCAATCAAAGAATCAATGTTATGATAAGAGAGACTTTGTTGCTAGGAGGCATGGTAGGGAAAGAGAACCATGGGTTCAGAAACCCTTGCCTTTTCCTCCTAAACCATCCAAGAAAAAGGATGATCAGGATTTTGAGCGCTTTCCTGAAATGATTAGACCTATCTTTTTGCGTATGCGTTTGACTGATATGCTTACAACAATTCCTTATGCACCAAACTCAACAAGATTGATACCAGAAGTTGAAATTTCCACCATGCTTGCCAATTATACTTTTAAAGGTGGAATACCAAAGAAACTAGGAGATCCAGGAGTACCAACTATACCATGCTCCATTGAAAGAAACTATGTTAAAAGTGCTTTATGTGATCTTGGAGCCGGTGTTAGTGTTATGCCTCTCTCTTTATATCGTAGACTTGATTTGAATAAGTTGACACCTACTGAAATATCATTGCAAATGGCCGTTAAATCAACTACTATACATGTCGGTATTTGTGAGGATGTGCCTGTTGTGGTTGCAAATGTTACTATTCTAACGGACTTTGTTATCCTTGATAATCTCGAGGACGATAGTATGTCTATTATCCTTGGTAGACCCTTTTTGAATATTGCAGGGGCTGTTATTGATTGCAAAAAAGGCAATGTCACTTTTCATGTCAATGGTAATGAGCATATGGTACACTTTTTAAGGAAACAACCTCAGGTCCACAATATCAATTCTATTGGAAAAATTTCAATGATTACTATTCGAGGTTTTGAATTTCCTCTTCCTACCGTCAAGAAGAAATATGATATTCTTATTGTTGGGGACATACATATCCCCATTGAGGTAACCTACTGTTATTCGAAAATTCTCCGGTTTCATGTTACTCGGAAAGAGTTTATTAACAAGACCTGATCAACCTTGTTAATGGATTCCTTTTGATGAGCATGAGATGATTGAATTTAGAAAGCACAACTTTCTGTACCCTCCTTTTACTTTTTGTTAATTAGATTAAATAAAGAAAAAATAGTAAGTTATGGCTGTTTTCTGAGTTAACCGTGCAATAAAAAATACCCCAAAAATAAAAGTTCTCCAAATGCCCCGAAAATGAAATATGATTTTTTCTATAGAATATTTAAGAATATTTGGCACTGAGAACACAACAAGGGGAGCCAGCAACTGTCCAGCGCGCCCTCCCCCTGGGTGCGCCCCTACCTCGTGGGCCCCACGTGGCCCCCCTCCACTTACTCCAGCACCCACACACTTCATCTTCCTCCAAAAAAAATCCTCCCATAGCTCAAACTCGTGTTCTAGCTCATCTTGCTGCCATTTTCGATCTCCTTCCTCAAAGCTCCATTCACAAAACTGTTTGGGGAGATTGTTATTTGGTATGTGATTCCCCCAATGGTCCAATTAGTTTTTGTTCTAGTGCTTTATTTATTGCAATTTTTTGCTGCTTAGGTGACCCTGTTCTTGAGATTGCATGTCAAATTTATTGGGTCCCAAGTAGTTCTAATGCATGATATAGTCTCTAGGCACTTGTGGGAGTAGTTGCTATCAATCTTGTTGAGTTTGGTGCACTTCTATTTTGAGTCACTAAAAATTTCAGAATTTTTCCAGAAAAATGCATAGGAAAATCTACCAAGGTGGTTCCTCAAGGAAGCAAGGACCAAGGCTCGCGATACGTGAGCCGAACGATGAACTACCGAGGGAAGCTCAAGTGCGGCCTTGTGAATGGCCGTCAAAGGAGTTTATGATCCAGGCAGGCATTAAGGAAGAATTTTACAAATATGAGCGTAATGCTGATATTGAGGACTTGGTGTCAGATAAGTGCCCACAATACCATTACCTTACTGATTCCTTTGTGAGAAGATTTAAATTTACATCCTCACGCAATTCTCACACTGTCTTATTTGATCTTTATGATAAATCTTATACTATGGACTTAGAAGATTTTAATGATGCTTGTAAACTCCCATAGTGGGGTAATATTAGTGAACCTCGCAAATCTGAGTATAAGGACATTTTAGCTAGTATCACTTTTGGGGAATCCAGAGAAATCACACAAGCTATCATAGGGAGCATTCATTTTCCTTCCATACATTATTTTGCTCTCTTCATTGGTAGATGCATTAATGGTAAAGATGAGGCTTGCCACATGTGCGTTCCAGATCTTAGTGTCCTTAAAAGTGCGGTATTAGGTGATAGACAATATAATTTGGGGGCCATTGCTGCACGAAGGTTACATCTTAACGGGCTTGGCTAACTATCTTCATGTACCCATACACGAGAACGATGCGAAGTTGCCTCATGCTTATCTAGATTATAATGCTATGGTTCGCCATCAGTTCGTTGAGAGGGATGAATAATCCCTCCAGTACGGACTAATCTTTGAGAAGCGTCGCACTGTCCATATTTCTCTCCCAGCTCCTACTTTCCTTGACTTTCAGGCGAAAAGGAGATATGTTACAACCAGGGAGGAGGCGAATGAGTATGAGGAGAGGACAAAGGTGGCTCGTCTTCAAGAAGCAGCTCGTCAGGAAATAGCTGCTGCATCTCAGTACAACCCCAACTATGACTTTGGATATCCTTCAGGCAAGTACTAGCCATATACCAACTTAGGCCAAAAGCCTAAGCTTGGGGGAGTACGTATTTCTCACCGACATTACATTCATGTTCACACACTCATTCCAATAGTCGGTGCTCATACTTTTTCATTGTACTATCCATGCTAGTTTCTTTTCTTTTCTAAGTCTTTTTCTTGTGAGTTAGAAAAACCTTAAGAAAAACAAAAAAATAGTTTTATCTTTTAGCTAGTTTACTTTCCATGCCGGTAGTAGTAGTAACTAAAAGAAAACCCAAAAAGATTCCTCGTTCTTCTTTTTCTTGTTGGGAGCTTTCCCATGTAAATAGTTTATTTTCTTTTCTTTGGGGGTCAAGAGGAGAAGACCATGATGAGAATGTTTAGTGGCTCTCATATGCATTACTATTGATTTAACCATGAGCCATATTACTTTGTATTCTCCCTTGTATTAGATGCTTGCAGATTCCAGCTTAGTCCAATGCACGTGCACTATTATTATTATTATCCACACCATTCGGTCGTGCGAGTGAAAGGCAATAATGACGATATGTGATAAATTGATTGAGATGAGAAAAGTTGGTATGAACTCGACCTCTCTTGTTTCTGTAATATGATAGTTCATCGTTCCTGATTCAGCCTATTATGAATGAAACATGCTTGCAATGACAACTATAGATTGTAGCTGCTCATGTCATGCTTAATTAGCTAGGAGTTTATAATGGTCTACCTTGCGTGCCAACATGATATTAAAATGGTTGTGATGTGGTATGATAGGGTGGTATCCTCCGTTGAATGGTTCAAGTGGTTTGACTCGGCACATGTTCACGCATGTAGTTGAAACAAAATCAACATAGCCTCCACGATATTTATGTTCATGGTGATTTATATCCTACTCATGCTTGCACTCATTGTTGATTAATTTTATTGCATGTTCATGACTGTTGTCGCTCTCTAGCTGGTCGCTTCCTAGTCTCTTTCTAGCCTTCACTTGTACTAAGCGGGAATATTGCTTGTGCATCCACTTCCATAAACCCCAAAGTTATTCCATATGAGTCCACCATACCTTCCTATATGCGGTATCTACCTACCGTTCCGAGTAAATTTGTATGTGCTAAACTCTAAACTTTCAAATGAAATTCTGTTTTGTATGCTCGAACAACTCATGTATCAACTAGTGTTGTCTATATCTTCCATGCTAGGTGGTTTATTCTCACGATGAGTGGACTCCGCTCATCATTCACGAGAAAATGGCCGGTAACCGGGATGCCCAGTCCCATGATCAAATCATAATAATTAAACAAAACTCCCCCAGGGCTATTGTTGGTATGGACGGTACCCGTTGTTTCGGGCCAGCCGTGGAGTGTGCTTGTTGGTGGTTTGGGAAGTATAAACTTTACCATTCTGTTTGGGAACCGCCTATAATGTGTGTAGCATGGAAGATATCGGGAACTCTTAGTTGTTATGTTGACAATGAAAGTATACCGCTCAAAATATTATTCATCTCTATTTCAAAATCGAGCTCTGGCACCTCTACAAATCCCTGCTTCCCTCTACGAAGGGCCTATCTATTTACTTTTATGTTGTGTCATCATCCTCTTATTAAAAAGCACCAGTTGGAGAGCACCGCTATCATTTGCATGTATTGCTATTAATTTACATTGAGTATGATTGTGACTGGATCTCTTTTACCATGAATTACAATGTCTAGTCAGTCCTTGATCTTCAAAGGTGCTCGACATTTATGTTTTGCGTTCTCCGAAAGGGCTAGCGAGATACCATCTTGTTACATCATATTATGATTTTTTTGAGAAAGTGTTGTCATCCGAGGTTTACTATTATTGCTCGCTAGTTGATTACGCATTGATATGAGTAAACATGAGACCTAAAAGTTATTATGAATGTGGTTAGTTCATAATCTTCGTTGAAAACTTGAATGTTGGCTTTACATATTTGCAACAACAAGAGCAAACAAAGTTTGTCAAAGTTTTCCTTTATCACTTTCAGTCTGTCAACTGAATTGCTTGAGGACAAGCAAAGGTTTAAGTTTGGGGGATTTGATACATCTCCAACGTATCTACTTTTCCAAACACTTTTTCCCTTGTTTTGGACTCTAACTTGCATGATTTGAATGGAACTAACCCGGACTGACGCTGTTTCCACCAGAACTGCCATGGTGTTATTTTTATGCAGAAATAAAAGTTCTCGGAATGACCTGAAAATCAACGGAGAATTATTTTGGAACATATAAAAAATATTGGCGAAAGAATCAAGAACAGGGGGCCACACCCTATCCACGAGGGTGGGGGCGCCCCCCTGGGCGCACCCCCTGTCTCATGGGCCCCCTGATGCTCCGCCAACCTCAGCTCTGACTCCATATATTCACGTTTGGGGAGAAAAAATCGGAGAGAAGGATTCATCGTGTTTTACGATACAAAGCCACCGCCAAGCCCTAATCTCTCTCGGGAGGGCTGATCTGGAGTCCGTTTGGGGCTCCGGAGAGTGGAGATTGTCGCCGTCGTCATCATCAACCTTCCTCCATCACCGATTCCATGATGCTCACCGCCGTGCGTGTGTAATCCCATTGTAGGCTTGCTGGACGGTGATGGGTTGGATAAGATTTACCATGTAACCGAGTTAGTTTTGTTAGGGTTTGATCCCTAGTATCCATTATGTTCTAAGATTGATGTTGTTATGACTTTGCTATGCTTAATTCTTGTCACTAGGGCCCGAGTGCCATGATTTCAGATCTGAGCCTATTATGTGTTCACGAATATATGTGTGTTCTTGATCCTATCTTGCAAGTCAATAGTCACCTACTATGTGTTATGATCCGGCAACCCCGAAGTGATAATAATCGGGACCACTCCCGGTGATGACCGTAGTTTGAGAAGTTCATGTATTCACTATGTGTTAAAACTTTGGTCCGGTACTCTATTAAAAGGAGGCCTTAATATCCCTTAGTTTCCAATAGGACCCCGCTGCCGCGGGAGGGTAGGACAAAAGATGTCATGCAAGTTCTTTTCCATAAGCACGTATGACTATATTCGGAATACATGACTACATTACATTGATGAACTGGAGCTAGTTCTGTGTCACCCTATGTTATAACTATTACATGAGGAATCGCATCCGATATAATTATCCATCATTGATCCAATGCCTACGAGCTTTTCACATATTGCTTGTTGCTTTGTTACTTTTGCCAACGTTACCGTTACTTCCATATTACTTTGCTACTAAATACCTTGCTGCAGATATTAAGTCTTCCAGGTGTGGTTGAATTGACAACTCAACTGCTAAAACTTGAGAGTATTCTTTGGCTCCCCTTGTGTCAAATCAATAAATTTGGGTTGAATACTCTACCCTCGAAAACTGTTGCGATCCCCTATACTTGTGGGTTATCAATGCCGGTTCTAGCCACTATCTCCCGTCCGTGAGGTGGTCGGTCCGGCTTATCGGCGGTGTTATTCTTCAGCGGTATGGGCGCAGTGGCCTCGTTGTCGAATTCGGGCAGTAGTTTACGCTTAGGATAGCCTTTGGTTTGGCCGTTGTAGCCATGTTTTTGCTCAGCGTCTAGAACCTCGTTCCATCTATCGTTGAGCGTGTCCTGTGCGGCTCGAAGTCGTCTCTGGTGCTTTTTCAGGCTCCTTGCAGTGGCAATAAGCCTCCGATGGAAGCGCTTTTGTTCTGAGGGTTCTTATGGGATGATGTATTCGTCGTCGCGCAGGCTAACTTCTTCTTCAGAGACAGGTTTGTAATTACTGTCTTCGAAATCGCTGTCATCGGACAGCGGCTTCGGATTATGTTTGCCGTCCTCTCGCTCCTCCTGCTCCATCGTTGGGTCTGCGCGGTCTTCGACTTGTTCCGGAATATCAACTTCGTTAGTGACAGTGTTGCTATCCTTTCCTTTATGGGATTTAGTTCGGCGCTTCAGGCGCCAACGTTTGGGAGGTTATTCGACAGGCTTGTCCTTTGCGGGATAGTTTTCGCCGTCGCCCTCCTTGTCCTTAGGTGTATCCACCATATACACGTCATATGAAGACGTGGCTGTCCACCGCCCGGTTACGGGCTGGCTTTGATCTAGATCTACTTCGTCTTTGAAGTCCATCCCTTCGAAGTCTTCGGAAGCGTTGTCAAGTAGATCGGTTAGATCTTCAACTTTGGCTACCAAGTGGGTGGTGGGTGGGGAGTAAAATTCTCCATCAGCCTCCAGTTCGAACCGGATATACTTCAGCTGTGTGTCCCCATCTAAGGATAGGTATTTTAACGACTTTAACATGTCGCCAAAGGGTGAGTGCTGGAACATATCTGCAGCACTGAATTCGGCGATAGACACCTGATCGAGTTTGAAGGGCGCAGACGCGCGTGATTCGGAATCTGAGGCCGGAGTTGAGTCTGGGGTTCCCGTAACACAGACCCCGCTCATAGTTGGGTCCATGCGCAGCTCCAACGCCGTTGAGCCTATGGCTTCCGGGGCGGGGTTGAGATTCCCGTCCTCGGGCGACACGATCTGTTCCGGATTTAGGGCCAGAACTGTTGCAGGTGCTATTTTCTGATCCGATGAGAGAGTTAGGTCGTGTTCATCGTGATGGCAGAGAGAGGTCGCCGCGGGCTCGAACCCGTTAAAGATCAAGTCTCCGCGGATATCAATGATGTAGTTTAAGCTTCCGAATCTGACTTGATGGCCAGGGGCGTAGCTCTCAATTTACTCGAGGTGGCCTTCAGTGTTGGCACAGAGCGCGAAGCTGCCAAACACGAAGAGTTGTCCAGGAGGGAAGATTCACTTGGTGTTTCCATCGTGGTTGATGACGCGATCCATCAGTCCTTCGGTCAACGACATAGTGGAACTCTCAATGAAAGCACCAATGTCGGTGTCAAAACCGGCGGATCTCGGGTAGGGGGTCCCGAACTATGCGTCTGAGGATTGATGGTAACAGGAGGCTGGGGTCACGATGTTTACCTAGGTTCAGGCCCTCTCGATCGAGGTAATACCCTACTTCCTGCTATATTAATATGGATGAATATGAATACCAGAGTTGATCTACCTCGAGATCGTATTGGCTAAACCCTAGAGTCTAGCCTATGTGGATTTGTGATTCTCTATTAGCCTCAACGGACTAAACCCTCCAGTTTATATACACACCGGAGGGGCCTAGGGTTTGTACATAACCATCTTGCAGAGGAAGGAAAGATTACACCCGAACCTAAAACCTACCATTATACGAATACAGGAGTCCTATCCGGATACGAGAGACGATCTTCGACTATGATCTTCATGGCCCACCAGTCCGGCCCACCAAGAGTTATCTGGCCACCCGAGGACCCCTCGATCCATGACTCCCTCAGAGAGGTTGGTAGTGGGCCAAATGGCCAGTTGGGCCGATCGGTGTGCTCCTGGGCCGAACTCAGTTTTGGTCCAGGCTGCGGATGTGCGTGTGTGTGTGCGCGCGTGCATTTATTTAATAGAGAACAAAAGGTGGCCCTAAATAAATTTTAAATAATTTATAAAAATACCACACAAATTCCTAAATTCATTTATGAATATCTACAACACAGTGAATATTTATATAAGCATGGAAAATATTGAAAATATTTTTCTAATGCAGTTAATGCACTTCTGGCAAATAAAATAAATGCCGAATAAACTCTAAAAAGTCCAAATAATATTCAAATGAAATTCCAACTCTTTTATAATTCGAGGAAGTCATTTTATCCCCTCTCTTTTATTTATTTTCTCGAGTGGAAAATTATTTGATTATTTCAAAAACTCCAAAATGCAATAAAATATGATGTGCATTGAATGATTCTATTAACATCTGAATTTAATAAAATTGGGATGTTACAAAAGTACATGCGAATAATTCTTTACTATACGAATGAACATTTTCAGAATACTGACTAAACATGGTTATAATATACGTTACACTTATACATCAAATATTTTTTAATATATAGTTAAGTTTGTTTCAACACTATGAATATATTGAACTAGAGGTGATATCCCGTGTTTTGTTGTGAGAATTGGAATCAACTATTTTGTTAGATTTGGCATTATGAAGCTTTCCCGCTTCCCAGTTCCGCATGTGGGGCGGTGCCGAGTGACCCAACTCCATAGAAACAACTTTTTGAAGCCCGCTATGTCGCAGTGTATTTTCATGGAGCCGCAGAAGCGTAGCTCCACCTAACGAAGAACCTAGTGTTGCTTGAATTTACAGGAGAATGTACTTAGGAAGTGGCATGTGTAACTTTCAATATGGAGAAAATGAGTCGGCTGTACCAGTGTCCTCGCGACCCCACAGTCAGATCACCCCGCGCCTCTCCTCTCTGGCCAATGCCAACGAAGCGGAAACTGCACTATTGTCGAACACTTAGCACCTCCCGTGAGAAGCCGACTAAGGCTAGCTGGTCGAGAAGCTGGCCAGTTTGGGAAGCGAGAGGGCTTCCGAATGGGGTATTAGTATTCGGATTAGCAATATGAGAAATGAAATGAAAGTACCTCTTGGTCCGAAATGCTCAACACAAACTACAACACTGCTTCGCCAGAAAGGCCAACACAGTTGGCCTTCATAATCACATCCTCCAAACCCAACAAAGATCATAGCCTCAAATATCATTTGTCTTATCTTGTAAGGACCAAATTTACAAACTAGGCATCGGGACTTGATTTTGATGTGTTTGTTGGCAAGGATAGGTCGACAAGAAAGAGCGTCATGCAAGGTCCTCCACATGAAATTTTTAGCATGCCAGAAAGAGTAAAAGCATCTCCAATGCTAACCCTGGAACCGTTTGCAACCATTCGAACCGAGCGGTCCGAACGTGTTTTACCATGCAACGCAGTCCTGCATCGGTCCATTCAGCGGCCTGGATACGCATTTTCCCCACAAACCAAAGATAAAACCGGGAGGGCTTTGCAGGCGTCTGCACCGTTGTCACGCCCGCGTCTGACTAACCTGGTGTTGATGCAATATCTAGTCTCCGTGTGTTTCGGAGATTGTTGCCGGAAACAGTAAGGGGCTGATTTGTTTGCTAGTGCACATAGAGAGAAATTATTCCTGGCGTACCAAGAAGAATACTATATTCTGCCTTGAAGTTAGGAGAACTTCACCGAAGAACATTTGCGGTGCAGAGAAGAAAGAGATACATTTCGAGAAGAAAGAGTACCGAGAAGTTTGTGTGAAAGAGTTGAGTCCTTCGAGTTATTTCTAACGCAAAGCAATTTTTCATTCGGTGCGTCCGAGGAAGAATGACTACAGCTGTGAAGGTTGAAGGCAAAGAGAAGACGTAGCATTTGTTTTGTTGTTCTTCCTTCTCTTATTTGAGTCACAGGACCACCGGACTATTAAAAGGGGAGAACACTACAAAAACACTTATGTGATGATATGTGTTTGTCACAGTAGTTCACCTTCTTTGTCATGCATGTACATCCATGCCAATTTTATCACAAAATCAAGATAGTCATGCATGTGTTGTTGTAGAAGTGTTCCACGACAATACTGAAATTATCATCACGGGAGTGTCCACTTCCATGATGAAAAATGTTGTGTCATGGAAGTGTTTTCGTCAAGGGTGACCGCCACGTGGCATCCACCATAACGGGTCGCCGTTAAGCTATCGGGTCTGGTTTTGGATCCGATAGCCCGTTAACAGCCCCAGCCAATGGCGATTTTTCACGTGTAATATTCTCATTGGCCAAAGGAACCATGTGTGAGGTCCGCGTTGGGACAGATGTCAACCTCCAATGGACAGGAGGCGCCTATGATATGTCGACATGTGGCACGGCCCAACAGTGGCCCATTTAGGTTTAAAAGGCCGGCCCATTTGACTTGGGTCAAAAGTTAACGAGCCGTCCCATGGAAAGCATGTTAACGTCCTATTTGTGTATAGCCCGTTAACGGCCCGTTATAGCCTTCTCGAATTTGTCCCATTAGCGTCATGTGGGTCGTCGAATATAATTCCAGCCTGTTGTCACTTTCGGCCAATGTATGGCCCATTACATTTTTTGGCCCATATGAGGTATTTTGTATCTTTGGGCCCTTTAACGACCCGTGGTGACACTGGCCCATAATAAACAGTAAATTGTTTTATACCCATTAACGGCCCATGATTCAGTTGGCCCATTTCTAGCCCGTGTTAAGTTTCGGCCTTCTGAGGCCCATATATTCTCGGGTACTTACGGCACATTTCTGGTCTGTTCCGCTAATGGGCCAAACTGGGCCCGTGGATTCAGTCAGCCCGTCTGTGGCCAGTTAATACTTTGGGCGTCATTCACCCTATCATATATTACGACCCATTAATGTCCCGTTATGCATGTCGATAAAATTAAGCATGTACTGTCTTACGACCTGTTAACGACCCATTATGGCCCGAGCCCATAAATAGATTGTTCCGATTCTGTCTCTTTTATGACTCAAATCGTGTTGCGACTTTTGGTCCACGATCAGTATGGACCATCGATCCTACGTACCGTAAGAGGCCCATTGGTCATAAGGCACGTAGGAGACCCATGGAACGTAAGGTCCGTAGTTCGGCCATGGATCGTATGACCCGTAGTTGGCCCACGGATCATATGGCCTATAGGAGGACCATGGATCCAATAGCCCGTTGGAGGGCCATGGTTAGAATGGCCCATATGTGGACCATTGTTATTGCTGCCACTAGGAAACAGAGGAAAAAGCACTACAATACTACAATCAAACAAATAAATAAGACTATATAAGAAAATAAATAAGCAATCAACTAACGCTAGGATATTACGGTGATTACACACATTATATCCACTAGGCATCAAAGTTGGCCACCAATGCAAATATAGGGAACAAAGCAGAGCATGTTAGAAACATTAGGCATCAAAGTTGGCCACCAGTGCAAATAAACATCGCAACAAAAAAAATCCAGAACTGAAACCACTTCAGTAGAGCTCAAGAAACAATATCCTGGGTAGCCACCATGCTGGCAAGAAGCTTAGCAAGCTTATTAGCTTCCTTTGTTTGGCACTTAAATCCTCCAAATCTTGTCGTTGCACTAGAAATAATGCATCTGAATTTTGCAGGGACTTCCTCAGTCCTTCGACTTCTTGTCGCAGCGCAACTGATAAATGTATTTCAACTTGTAGTTGAGAGTCAAGAAGACGAACCGATTCAGGTAGTGAGTTTGAAGAGCTTGTGCTAGCAGTAGTGGCCAGTAACTCAAACACTACATCAAGACATGAGTTTTGGGTTGTCTCATTGTCTTCAAGATAGTTTTTATCACCTTTCTTGGAGACCAACAGGGATGTCTCGCTATCTTGAATCTTATCTGCATTACTTCCTTTACCATTGCATAATGGGGTACTCTTCTCCAATATTTTGTCAGCATTCTAAAAGAGAAACGGGCAGACACATCACAGGTTTAGCATTTTGGATACGAAATTCATTTTGGTAAACCAATTCAGTAGTAAAGTGGATAGGGTACCAACATGAAACAAACATATATCTATGTACTATGGTCACTGTATGGTCTATGTCATTCTAGTTTATGTTGTCAAATCAAGATAGAGACATAATTAAAATCATATATATTTAAGTCAAAGCAGCATAGAAAGAATATAAGTGTGGGAAACTACACAACACAAACAACACTTGTAATGTGCATGACATGAGAACATAACTTTTTATACAATTCAAACTGAAACAAACATAGAGCAAGTTACAACAACAAACCAGTTAAAGAAACATGTTTAAAACATACCTTTTGCTCCATTGGAGTTTCCATTGGATCCTTAAAATTTGTATTTAGTTGGTATGACTAAATACAGTGATGCAAGAGCAAAGGAGTATGTAGTATAGCTACGGAACCTGACCTGAGAACAATGTTTCTTCTGCTTTAAGCGTTGACTTGGGGTTCGGAGTAGTGGTCCTCATGCTTTGGGCAATGTAGTTGTCTTACCAACTACTCGTGTTTGGGTGCTCTGTGGTGGAGGCGGTGTTGTGTCAACTGGAACTGGGTTACTATCTGCTGGGGTTGGGGTTAGAAAGGGTGTATATGGTTCTCTGTCCAAGGGGGTAGGGTTACAATCTCCAAAAGTCTAGGTTATGTGTTGAGGGGCTGGTTCTTGGGCAAGTACAATCGTGGTTTTATCTGCATCGAAGGGTATCACTGTATTTTCTGAAGAACGTGTTTTTACTCCCTTAGATACTACCATCACCCCCTCCAACTAAACTGATTGATAAACAAGAAAAGTAATTGAATGTATAGACAGTGTATGATAGACAGGTGCAATGGATAGTGGGGAATAAAAGAGGGCATGGAATAATTCACATTTATGTTGTCTAACCAAACAGGATAGCATGTCACGATTTCACATATATGATGGCTAACTAAACAGGATAGAATGACATAATTCAAAATATAATGACTATGTAAACATGATGACATGATATAACTACATGATGTGTTTATTAAATAGGTTGGTATGCCATAATTCACATACATGATGTCTATGGAAACATGATGGCATGATATAATTCACTGACAGGATGATATAATTCAAAATATGTTGACTATGTAAACAAGATGAGATTATATAACTATATGATGTATTTATTAAATAGGTTGGCATGTTGTTATATGATCAATCTTCGATGTTTTACAACTATTTTATAGCAACTTTATATCATTTTTTGGGACTAACCTATTGACATAGTGCGAAGTGCGAGTTGTTGTTTTTTGCTTGTTTTTTACTTCACAAAAAATCCATATCAAACGGAGTCCAAACGCATCAAATTTTTTTGGTGATTTTTTTGGACTAGAAGACATCCAATGGGCCAAAGAAGCAGCCGGGGGGTGGCCCGTGGGAACCACAACCCACCAGGGCGCGCCCTGATGGGTTGTGCCCCCCACGATGGCCTCCCGCACCGCCACTCAGCTCTATAAATACCACGATATTCCAGAAACCCTAGGGGAGTTGATGAAATTTTGTTCCAGCCATCGCAAGTTCCAGAACTACGAGATCCAATCTAGAGCCCTTCTCCGGCACTCTGCCGGAGGGGCACACGATCACGAAGGGGTTCATCATCCTCATTGGTGCCTCTCCGATAATGCGTGAGTAGTTTACCATAGACCTACGAATCCGTAGGCAGTAGCTAGATGGCTTCTTCTCTCTTTTCGATTCTCAATACAATGGTCTCTTGGAGATCTATTTGATGTAATGACTTTTGCGGTGTGTTTGTTGGGATCTGATGAATTGTGAGTTTATGAGCAGATTTGTCTTGCTTAAATATCCACACTTGATTGTTATAGCCTCATATTTCTTCTCCGATATTTGGGTTTTGTTTGGACAACTTGATCTATTTATCTTGCAATGGGAAGAGGTGCTTTGTGATGGGTTAGATCTTGCGGTGTCCTTTCCCAATGATAGATGGGGCAACAAGGCACGCATGTATCGTTGCCATTAAGGATAAAAAGATGAGGTATATTCCTACATGAATAGATCTTGTCTACATCATGTCATCGTTCTTATTGCATTACTCCATTTCTCCATGAACTTAAATACAGTAGATGCATGCTGGATAGCGGTTGATGTGTGGAGTAATAGTAGTAGATGCAGGCAGGAATCGGTTTGCTAATCTTGGATGTGATGCCTATATCAATGATCATTGTCTTGGATATCGCCATAACTATTCACTTTTCTATCAATTGCCAAACAGTAATTTATTTACCCACCATGTGCTATTTCTCGAGAGAAGCCACTAGTGAAATCTACTCCCCGGGGTCTATTTTCCTATCATATACTTTCAGGTCTACATTGCTAGTTCCCTTTTCCTCTATTTTCATATTTTATTTTCAGATCTATATTATGAAAAACCCAAAAATACTTTGCTGCATTTTATTTGTCGTTGTTCCATTTGCTTTTACCCATCTACCTTTTTACCAAACTTTTACCCACAGGGATTGACAACCCCTCTTACGCGTCAGGTTGCAAGTATTTGTTATTTGTGTGCAGGTACCATTTACATAGTGTTGCGTGGTTCTCCTACTGGTTCGATAACCTTGGTTTCATAACTAAGGGAAATACTTACCATCGTTGTGCTGCATCATCCCTTCCTCTTTGGGGAAACACTGACGCAATCTCAAGCCACGTCAGCTGTCTATGTAAACATGATGGCATGATATAATTGAATTATATGATTTATATACTAACCAAGTAAGCAGATGAAAATCACATATATGATGTCTAAACTAAGTAGATGGCATTCAATATTGTGCATATGATGTAAAAACTAAGCAATGGAAGACAACATATGCATGATATGAGTAATATAACCCTGCCAAGTTTGAGCATACACCTCAGGGGAGAAATAGGACTGGGTCCTACTTTAGGGAGCTATCTGTAACCAACAAGATATTTGCTTTAGCAGGTAGGATTGTCTACTCTGCAGACCTTGTTTTCACTCCAGAATTTTCTATCACCGATTCAAATGGCTGATGCACATGAAGAGTAGTTGAATATACAAACATTGTCAAAAAATATAATATGTAATACAAAATAGGATGGCATGATATAATTCACATATATTATGTTTGGTTAAACAGAATGGCATTGCATAATTCACATATATAATGCCTTGCAACAATATAGGATTGCATAATTCACATATATAATGCCTTGCAACAAGATAGGATTGCATAATTAACATACATAATTCCTTCCACCAAGATGGCATTGCATAATTCACATATATGGTAATTAGACACTAAATAGGTGGCATCCACACAATGCATGTCTAAACTAAACAAATGATATAGCAACGCAAGACACCATATGCACGATGTGAGCAATATAACCCTGCCAAGTTAGAGCATACACCTCGGGGGGTAGGACTAGTCATCTGTCTCTGAATCCTCTTGTGAGGAGCTATCTTTAACCAGCAAGCACTACAAAAAAGACACATCAGTGACATTTTGGCCTGAACGAAAATATCACAGGCATGCTTGTGACACTTCTATGACGATAATTGTGAAAAAAAAAATACGTATCATCGTAGATGTCATGGGCTCCTACTTCTATGTCAAAAAATCATGACAGAAAATGGGCTTTTCATCCTAGGCGGAGCGGAGACGCACCTGCATGACATTCTTTGGGCCATCCATGAAAGAAAAATCATGGTAGAAGCGAGGGCAAGGAAAGTTTACCCGAGTTCCCGGTAACGGTGGGTGGTCGGGGCAGAGTGATGCATAGAGGTTTGCACGTTTCTCTCATATACGTACGCACGTGTGAGCGAGGCATTAGGCTCTAACTGAACCCGAGTGAGGCGTTCACGTTACTGAACCCGATCAATCAATCCATTGGTTGTTAACTGAACCCGAGTGATTCCTTCGCTACTACTGCTAACTGAACCAGATCGATCAATCACTGCTATTGCTGCTTACTGTAGCCGATCGAACCTGCTGCCTCTTGATGAATAGTGACCGTGGGGGTTGGTTGAACCAGTCAAGATGTGGTGAGTATAGCCGATTGGTTGGAGTTGGATGAACAGTTCCTGGTGGGGGTTCGATGAATAGTACCCCATGGTAGGAGGCCATTGACGTTGGACGAACAGGACCTCGAGGAGGCTGCCACACCTGAGCCGGTTGGGGTGGATGAGCAGGACCCCGTGGAGGGCTGGTTGAACAGTAGCCGGTGGAGGCTGGATGGACAGTGGCCCGTGGATGAATAGTAGCTGGTGGAGGCAAGAGGAAGCCGTGGTGGATCAAGAGTAGCAGGTGGAGGCTGGAGGCATTTGCTGGTGGGTGAATAGTAGCCCATGGAGTCACATTTTGCGGTACGGCACACCCCTCCCGATGAACAAACTACAAAAAATACGCATCCGTGACATTTTCGCCCGAATGGATTTTTTTCCTATCATGCTTATGACACTTCTAAGATGACAATTGAGACAAAAACATGTATCATCGTAGATGTGGTGGGCTCCTACTTCTATGACAAAAAATTATGACAGAAAATGGGATTATCATCCTGGGTGGGCCGGAGACGCACCTGCATGACATTCTTTGGGTCGTCCATGACGGAATAAACCGTGGTAGAAGCGAGGGCGAGGAAAATTTTGGGGAGTTCCCGGTTACGGTGGGTGGTCGCGGGGCGGAGCGATGCACGGAAGTTTGCACGTTTCTCTCGTACACGCCGAGTGTATGTGCGAGGCGTTGGCCTCTAACTGAACCCGAGCAAGGCGTTCACTTACAAACCCGAGTGATTGCACTAGCTACGTTACTGAAGCCGAGCGATCGATCCATTAGTTGTTAACTGAACCCAAACGATTCCTTCGCTACTGCTGCTAACTTAACCGGATCGATCGATGTTGTTGCTTACTGAAGCTGATCAAACCTGCTGCCTCTTGATGAACAGTGAACGTGGGGGTTGGTTGAACGAGTCGAGACGTACGTGGTTGGGGTTGGATGAATAGTTCTCGATGGGGATTGGATGAACAGGACCCTGTAGTAGTAGGTGGTTGCCGCTAGATGAATAGGACCCCGAGAGGAGGCCGCCTCAGCCGAGCTGGTTGGGGTGGATGAACAGGACCCCGTGGAGGGTTAGTTGAACAGTAGCCAGTGGAGTGCTGGATGAATAGTAGCCGGTGGATGAACCGTAGCTGGTGGAGGCAAGAGGAAATCGACGTTGTATGAACGGTAGTCCGTGAAGGCTGGAGAAAGTCGACGGTGGGTGAACAGTAGCCCGTCAAGTCCCGTTTTTTGTTTGACATACCCCTCCCGATGAACAGGACCCCCATTTCGACCGTAGCGCTCCAACACAAGTCTGTTTCCTCCGTTTTGCGGTACGCCAGACCCCTCCCGATGAACAGGATCACGTTTCGACCGTAGTCGGTCGAGCAGAAGGTCGTTTCCTCCATTTTGCGGTACGCCAGACCCTTCCCGATGAACAGGGCCCTGTTTCAACCATACGTGCTCGAGCAGAAGGTTGTTTCCCTCCGTGTTGAGGTACGCCACACCTCGTTTCGATTGTTCCGTCCAACCCGGTCGGCTCGGATGAACACGACGCATTTCGGTGCCTCCCGATGAACACACCGTTGTTTCTCCATTCCGACCCTGCCGGTTGGCTGCCGATGAACACGACGCCATTGCTGCCATCTCCATATACACTAGCCCTGGTTGTATGAATGCGCGAGTAGGTGTTCGAGACCTTGCTCATATGTACGTGCGTGGCTGTTTTTTTAGCATCTGGTTGTATGTATGTGTACACGGTTTAGACTGGACTGCGTGGACTACTACGACGGGGGCTCTACTACTACATGTGCCGCTACTTGCCCGGCCACAGTTCATCGTTGCAGAGAGACCGATCGACCAGTATGTACATACACATTCGCAACCAGACAGACAACGCTAAATATGCTTCGACCGGGTGGGTCCCAGTTGTCAGGGAGGATAAGGAGGTACTTCCTTGCGCGCGTAGATATAGCTGGTGGGTCCTAGGCTCCCAGCTGTTAGGGGGAAGAATCAATTTTTTTGCCCGTAATATGGACGCATTTGCTTGCGCGCGAAGATGTAGTTGGTGGTTCCCAACTGTCAGGGGAGGGATTTTTTTGTGGCCAAAATACGGTAGCCCTTCTGGTGGGTCTCCTCTGTCAGGTGGAGGAATAATTATTTTGCGCGTAATAAGGAGGCACTTCCTTGCTGCGATCGTGGACCAGCTGTCAACCTCTCCACGTATTGTCCTCTTCCGATGGAAGTCATTCCTTGACTTGACCATGTAGACCACGCCGTGCCGAGATCACCAAGGTGGTGAACGACGCGAGGCCTAGCTAGGAAGGGAATGACCTAGAGCCGGGGAAGACTCAACAGTTGTTTCGCACATGGAGGGCCATACGAGGGTTTACTGGTTCGGCTGTAGTGTGAGGTTGTCGTCGCCAAAGAATAACAGGAGGTGTGAGTGAGTACAGGGATGTCCAGGCCAGCGATCGGAGTAGGATGGTGCGGTAAGGCATGTGCGGCAGAAAAGCCGGCCATGGGATGCATGAGCAGGCGGCACGGCTGGCGATGGTTTGGGCGGCTGGAGCAAGAAGACCAGAGGTTAAAGAACCACGACGACCATTGGATGGACATTGTACGGTCACTTTAGCTAGAATCATTTATATTGACTAAGTTGACAAATCATGCGTCCCCGTCAACTTACTAGGCCCACAAGTGAGCCTGCAAATTATGGTGGGTCCCAGCTAGCAGGGGCGTATTCGTTATTTTGTGCGTAATAAGGAGGCAGTTGCTTTTGTGCGAAGATATAGCTGGTGGGTCTGTGCTGTCAGTGGGAGGAACGTTTTTGCGCAAAATACAGAGGCCCTTCCGGTGGGTCCCCACTATCAGGTGGAGGAATCATTATTTTCCGTGTAATAAGGAGGCACTTCCTTGCGTGCGACCGTGGACCTAGCTGTGAGCCTCTCCATGTACAGTCCTCTTCTGATGAATGTCATTCTTTGACCATGTTCACCATGCCACGCCGATAGCACCAGGGCGGTGGACGATAGCGAGGCCTAGGAAGGGAACGACCCTGAGCCGGGGAAGACTCGGCAGTGGTTGCCCACGCGGTGGGGAGTACGAGGGTTTACTGGTTCAGCTGCCGTCGCGGGAAAATAACAGGAGGTGTGGGTGAGTAGAGGAATGTCCTGGCCAGCGATGGAGTAGAATGGTGTTGGATTCTACGGTAGGGTGCGCTGACTGCAAATTAAAATTTCCTACCCGCAGAACATCCAAGAACATGCTAAGGGAGATGGATCACAGATCGTTAGCACTAGACGCGTTGTGCCGTGCAACGGAAGTAGAGTTGAGGCGGCGCATTCCCGGAGTCGTCTCACATTCCTGGAGTCATCTCCTCCTGGCCGATCTCCCACGTAGCCGATCGGATCCCGCGAATAGGTTCGCCGGAGCGGCGCAAGTGCACCGCCTCTAACGGTATCCGTGCATGTAGGAGGAATGTCATGCGGCAGACTGCTAGGTCCGATCACACAACCGGCGGCGAGTGGAGGTGGCTAGTTGCAAAACATGCAAAGCCCTAATGACGGTGCCGAAGCGATCAATTGAATAAGTATGTCGTACCTCCACTATTTATAGGCATCTGTCGCGGGCTCAACACTAGGGCCTCACATAGATCCTAAATTCCAAAGTCTACTCGGTCACATTCCAAGTCTAGCTCGGATCACATCTGACCAGTGTCCTTGGACCTGACCTCGTAGGTTCCTTCCCTTAAGCGCGTGATCCCTTAGGTTCAAGTCATCTTGATCACCGTTCGGATCACCTTCGAATTGCACGGCTGGTAGCGGCCTCTAGCAAGGCGTGCCGACCACCAAGCAAACTATGAAGCTGGTTGGGCGAACCTGTACATCACACTTCCATTCCTTTTGCCACACGATATATGTTGTCGGGCTCAAGGCGAGTCTGTCATCCTTGTGCTAGCACGACCACTTTGTCGTTCCAATGATACCGACCTCAAACTGGATTAGCTCATAATCCTTGTCGCCTGACCATGCTTATCCTGGTCGGATCACAAGAGGGGGCCAGAGTATATCTCTCCTGATCGAAGGGGTAAATCCATCTTGCTCTACCATGTCTCGCAGCATGGGTCTGGACAAACTTGAAACCTATCTTTGTAACTACCCAGTCACGGAGTAGCATTTGTTTGTCCCAAAGAAAGTCTGTCACCATCCCGAGTACATGCATCAGCTCAGGTCTTAGGACATAGAACGTATGTTGTACTAGGGACTCACATATGACATATCGTTGTGCCTCATAGTTGGGTCTTGTCCGACTTGGACCTTATCTCAACTCGGATCTGACTACATCGAATCCGACCAGACCTTTCCAAGTCAATATTATCATGTTAGCATCTAATGCTCCATGTCTAGTGAGACCGAGCCATCCACCGTGTCATATGGTAGTCTAGTCCGACGTGTGCCCACACATCACTTGCGACTAGGGATAATTTAGGATGTACCATACAACACAAGATCTCATAGACAAGTCACGTACTTGCCAACAAGTATCATTGATTACATCCAAGGACTATCTTTATTCATAAACACATAGGAAATATCATCATACATGATTGCCTCTAGGTCATATCTCCAACAGGTGGGGTGGTGCGTCCTGTGCGGTAGCACAACCGGCGCTGGTTTGGGCGGCAGGAGCAAGAAGATCAGATATTGAAGAAGCAGCGCGGCCGTTGGATTAACATCCAATGGCCACTGCTGCTAGAATCGTTTGTGGACCAAGTTGACAAAGCCTTTCATACACGTCAACCTAGTAGACCCACAAGTGAGCCTCCAAATCTGTCCCAAACAGCATACAGCCCGATATTTCTAGCCAGATTCAAATTAATTTAAAAATTAAACATACCTTAATTTACAATCCAATGAAGTTTTGCCCGCACAAAAACAATGAAATTCATAATATCAAAATCAAAAATAAAAAGTAATTGGGAACTAATTGCATGTTTGATGTATTTTTTTTCATTTTACAACCTATTTCTTATTACTTATAGCCCATTTCCAGGGCAAGCTGAATGCATCCCTCCTTGTCTTGAAAGATTACTAGACAAGCAAGGCGTTGAAAAGCAAGCAGGCCTTCGTTGGTTATTCTGCAAAAAACAAAAAAGCAGGGCTAGCCATTTACAGAAAGAAAAAAACTGGGTTGTTCATGTGTTAAACATATGAAATAAAAGCCTAGGCTAGACGGACCACAGCTCCCGCACAACCCAGTTAATACCCTGCTCCGTCCCAAAAAAAGACCGAAGAAACACGACAGACGTTGAATGTCAATACAACAGTCAAGGTTGGAATAATCGTTTGCTGACTAAGCCTACACCACGTAGCATACTTTTTATAGGAAGAAAAGAAAAATGGGGCTCATTCGCTAGATAACATTCCCGAAACTGCCATCGTTCGATCTTGAGTTGCAACTGCTAGGAAAATGCATTCGTTTGCCGTCCTCCCAGGGAATGTTCGCCACATAACATTCCCCAAAATCAAAGACTTGAAAAGGCGTACAGAACAAGCTAGTGTACCAGTAAAGAAACGTTGCCAAGTTTTAGAAAAAAGAGAGACTTGCTCTTGTAGCTGGTTCGAATCCAAATCTAGACTATGACTATATATAGTGCTATGCTACTCTGGAAGTAATGAAATTGACATATCCAATGTTACCTTCTCATCTTCTCTAGTTACTCTGCCTAGCATCAGAAGCTCCGGCCACAGCAACCATGTCCGCTCGCGGCTCGTCCACCTGCCCTTCAGCAGGCAACAACTAGATATGCGCCAATTCGCCACATGTACCATTGCCTGTGGGTCTCATCACACCCCTGCCGACAAACTCACCACAGCCGGTTGCTCATCAGAACCCGCTCTTGTTGGTTTGGTGCCACTGCTGCAAATCACGCAGAGTCATCCGTCGCGTTTCAACTACAATCCTCAATCCTAGCCGAGTCTTCTACAAATGCCGGAATCATGGGGTAATAACATGTTTAACTGTCTATCGCCTGGTTTCAGTTGCTGTTTTTTTAATAGTTTGGTTGATGATCTTCCAATTTGATTCGTGCAGAAAAGGGAAGATTCCTCTGATTTGTATTTTTGGGAAGTTGCTGATGTGGGGGAATGGAACTACGTTGATTATTTGGTTAGCCGTGGAATCCCAATACCAGCAGGTTGGGGTGTTGGGAAAAGTAACTGAAGGAACATAAGAAGAGGAAGATGTAGAGCAGAAGGTTGAAGATGTATTTCATTTGATCATGGCCAAGCAACATCTGCTGAAAAGCCTTGATAGCAATGAGGAGATGAAAGAGCTTGTGAAGATAATGGGCAAGATTATGCTTTGTACGATGATTGTCTCTTTATTTGCATTGTACGTAGCACTCGTTGTCGGCGTTCTTGGATCGGGAGTACCCATAACTGCCTACCTGCGGCCCAAAGCGCGACCTCACGACGGCCCAGCTGGGCCCAGTTTTAAGACCACTCAAGAAGAGCCCTTGCAAGGGGCCCTTGCCCTCGTGAAGGAAAGTGCACCAAGACCTCACTACAAAAAAAGACACATCCGTGACATTTTGGCCCGGCCAATTTTTTTCCTGTCATGCTTATGACACTTCTATGACGATAATTGTGACAAAAACATGTATCGTCATAGATGTGGTGGGATCCTACTTCTATGACAAAAAATCATGACAGAAAATGGGCTTCTCGTACTGGGCGGGCCGGAGACACAGCTGCATGACATTCTTTGGGCCGCCCGTGACATAAAAAAATTGTGGTAGAAGCGACGGCGAGGAAAATATCAGGGAGCTCTCGGTTACGGTGGGTGGTCGGGGCCGAGCGATGCACTGTAGTTTTTCACGTTTATCTCGTGTACGCGCGTGTGTTTGAGGCATTGGGATCTAACTGAAACCGAGCGATTGCACTGCTAGCTACGTTACTGAACCAGAGCGATCGATCCCTTGGCTGTTAACTGAACCCGAGCGATTCATTAACTACTGACAGAACCCGAGCAATTCATTCGCTGCTACTGCTTACTGAAGCCGATCGAGCCCCCGTATGAGACGTAGCCAGCCGGTGTTGGGTTTCCTCTCGATGAACAGTGATCGTTGCTATCGGGCGTGTGGTACGTAGAATTAGTCAAGACGTGGTGAGTCGAGCCAGTTCGTTGCCTGTGGATGAACAGTTCCCAGTGGGGGTGGATGAACAGGACCCCGTGGTAGTAGGTAGTTGCTGCTAGATGAACAGGACCCCGAGGAGGCCGCCGCACCCCAGCCGGTTGGGGTGGATGAACATGATCCCGTGGAGGTGTTGGGGAACGTAGTATTTTAAAATTTTCCTACGATCACGCAAGATCTATCTACCAGATGTATAGCAACGAGAGGGAAGAGTGTGTTTACGTACCCTCGTAGACCGGGAGCGGAAGCGTCAAGTGACGCGGTTGATGTTGTCGAACTTCTTCGCGATCCAACCGATCAAGCACCGAACGTACGGCACCTCCGCGTTCAGCACACGTTCAGCTTGATGACGTCCCACGAGCTCTTGATCTAGTTGAGCTTCACGGGAGAGTTTCGTCAGCACGACGGCGTGGTGACGGATATGATGTGTTCACCGGCGCAGGGCTTCGCCTAAGCTCCGCGATGGTATGACCGAGGTGTGATTCTGTGGAGGGGGGCACCGCACACGGCTAAAACAATTCAACTTGTGTGTCTTTGGGTGCCCCCCTGCCCCCGTATATAAAGGAGCAAGGGAGGGAGGCCGGCCAACCTCTCCTGGTGCGGCTAGGAGTGGACTCCTACTAGGAATAGGATTGCAATCCTATTCCTAGTAGGATTCACTAAAAGAAGGAAGGGGGAAAGGAATAGGAGAGGTGGCGCCCCCCCC
>LR738710.1:731082576-731148120 GCA_902687465.1 Secale cereale
CCAACTAGGAACCCTAGTTGGGGCGCCGGCCAGCCCTATGGGCTGCCTCTCTCTTTCCCTTTAGGCCCACTATGGACCATCCCCTCTCGTAGGGGGTTCCGGTAACCCCCTCCGGCATTCCCGATAAATCCGAAACTTTTCCGGAACACTTCCGGTGTCCGAATATAGCCATCCAATATATCAATCTTTATTTCTCGGACATTCCGAGACTCCTCGTCATGTCCGTGATCTCATCCGGGACTCCGAACTACCTTCGGTACATCAATACTCATTAACTCATAATACCGATCGTCATCAAACGTTAAGCGTGCGGACCCTACGGGTTCGAGAACTATGTAGACATGACCGAGACTCATCTCCGGTCAATAACCAATAGCGGAACCTGGATGTTCATATTGGCTCCTACATATTCTACGAAGATCTTTTATCGGTCAGAACCGCATAACAACATACGTTGTTCCTTTTGTCAAACGGTATGTTACTTGCCCGAGATTCGATCGTCGGTATCTCTATACCTAGTTCAATCTCGTTATCGGCAAGTCTCTTTACTCGTTCCGTAACACATCATCTCGTGACTAACTCATTAGTCTTTTGCTTGCAAGGCTTATTGTGATGTGTGTTACCGAGAGGGCCCAGAGATACTTCTCCGACACTCGGAGTGACAAATCCTAATCTTGATCTATGCCAACACCACGAATACTTTCGGAGACACCTGTAGAGCATCTTTATGATCACCCAGTTACGTTGTGACGTTTGATAGCACACAAGGTGTTCCTACAGTATTCGGGAGTTGCATAATCTCATAGTCATAGGAACATGTATAAGTCATGAAGAAAGCAATAGCAGTTAAACTAAACGATCATAATGCTATGCTAACGGATGGGTCTTGTCCATCACATCATTCTCCTAATGATGTGATCTCGTTGATCAAATGACAACTCATGTCTATGGCCAGGAAACATAGCCATCTTTGATCAATGAGCTAGTCTAGTAGAGGCATACTAGGGACATACTGTTTTGTCTATGTATTCACACATGTACTAAGTTTCCGGTTAATACAATTCTAGCATGAATAAAAGACATTTATCATGATATAAGGAAATACAAATAACATCTTTATTATTGCCTCTAGGGCATATTTCCTTCAGTCTCCCAGTTGAACTAGAGTCAATAATCTAGCTCACATCGCCATGCGATTTAATACCGATAGTTCACATCGTTATGTGAATAACACCCATAGTTCACATCACCATGTGACCAACACCCAAAGGGTTTACTAGAGTCAATAATCTAGTTCACATCGCTATGTGATTAATACCCAAGAGTAATGAGGTGTGATCATGTTTTGCTTGTGAGAGAAGTTTAGTCAACGGGTCTGTCATATACAGATCCCTATGTATTTCGCAAATTTCTATGTCTACAATGCTCTGCATGGAGCTACTCTAGCTAATTGCTCCCACTTTCAATACGCATCCAGATTGATACTTAGAGTCATCTGGTTTTAGTGTCAAAGTTTGCATCGGCGTAACCCTTTTACAACGAACTCTTTATCACCTCCATAATCGAGAAATATTTCCTTAGTCATCCAATTACTAAGGATAATTTTGACCGCTGTACAGTGATCTACTCCTGGATCACTATTGTACCTCCCTGTCAAACTCTTGGCAAGGTACACAACGTGTTTTGTACACAGCATGGCATACTTTATAGAACCTATGGCTGAGGCATAGGGAATGACTTTCATTCTCTCTATATTTTTCTGCCGTGGTCTGGCTTTGAGTCTTACTCAACTTCACACCTTACAAGTCAGGCAAGAACTTCTTCTTTGACTGATCCATTTTGAACTACTTCAAAATCTTATCAAGGTATGTACTCATCGAAAGTCTTATCAAGCGTCTTGATCTATCTATATAGATCTTGATGCTCAATATGTAAGCAGCTTCACCGAAGTCTTTCTTTGAAAAACTCCTTTCAAACACTCCTTTATGCTTTCCAGAAAATTCTACATCATTTCCGATCGACAATATGTCATTCACATATACTTATCAGAAAGGTTGTAGTGCTCCCACTCACTTCTTGTAAATACAGGCTTCTCCAAAAGTCTGTATAAAACCATATGCTTTGATCACCTCATCAAAGCGTATATTCCAACTCCGAGATGCTTGCACCAGTCCATAGATGGATCGCTGGAGCTTGCACATTTTGTTAGCACCTTTTGGATTGACAAAACCTTCTGGTTGCATCATATACAACTCTTCTTTGAGATATCCATTTAGGAATGCAGTTTTGACATCCATTTGCCAGATTTCATAATCATAAAATGCGGCAATTGCTAACATGATTCGGACAGACTTAAGCATCGCTACAGGTGAGAAAGTCTCATCGTAGTCAACTCCTTGAACTTGTCGAAAACCTTTAGCAACAAGTCGAGCTTTGTAAACAGTAATATTACCGTCTACGTCAGTCTTCCTCTTGAAGATCCATTTATTTTCGATGGCTTGCTGATCATCGGGCAAGTCAACCAAAGTCCACACTTTGTTCTCATACATGGATCCCATCTCAGATTTCATGGCTTCAAGCCATTTTGCGGAATCTGGGCTCATCATCACTTCCTCATAGTTCGTAGGTTCATCATGGTCTAGTAACATGATTTCCAGAACTGGGTTGCCGTACCACTCTGGTGCGGAACGTACTCTGGTTGATCTACGACGTTCAGCAGAAACTTGATCCGAAGTTTCATGATCATTATCATTAACTTGCTCACTAATTGGTGTAGGAATCACTGGAACAATTTCCTGTGATGTACTACTTTCCAATCCGGGAGAAGGCACAATTACCTCATCAAGTTCTACTTTCCTCCCACTCATTTCTTTCGAGAGAAACTCTTTTTCTAGAAAGGATCCGTTTTTAGCAACGAATATTTTGCCTTCGGATCTGTGATAGAAGGTGTACCCAACAGTCTCTTTTGGGTATCCTATGAAGACACATTTTTCCGACTTGGGTTCGAGCTTATCAGGTTGAAGTTTTATAAGCATCGCAGCCCCAAACTTTAAGAAACGACAACTTTGGTTTCTTGCCAAACCATAGTTCATAAGGTGTCATATCAACGGATTTAGATGGTGCCCTATTTAACGTGAATGCAGCTGTCTCTAATGCATGACCCAAAACGATAGTGGTAAATCGGTAAGAGACATCATAGATCGCACCATATCAAATAAAGTACGGTTACGACGTTCGGATACACCATTATGTTGTGGTGTTCCGGGTGGCGTGAGTTGTGAAACTATTCCACATTGTTTCAAAATGAAGACCAAACTCGTAACTCAAATATTCTCCTCCACGATCAGATCGTAGAAACTTTATTTTCTTGTTACGATGATTCTCTACTTCACTCTGAAATTCTTTGAACTTTTCAAAAGTTTCAGACTTGTGTTTCATTAAGTAGATATACCCATATCTGCTCAAATCATCAGTGAAGGTCAGAAAATAACGATACCCGCCGCGAGCTTCAACACTCATTGGTCCACATACATCAGTATGTATGATTTCCAACAAATCTGTTGCTCGCTCCATAGTTCCGGAGAACAGAGTTTTAGTCATCTTGCCCATGAGGCATGGTTCGCAAGCACCAAGTGATTCATAATCAAGTGATTCCAAAAGTCCATCATTATGGAGTTTCTTCATGCGTTTTACACCAATATGACCTAAACGGCAGTGCCACTAATAAGTTGCACTATCATTATTAACCTTGCATCTTTTGGCTTCAATATTATGAATATGTGTATCACACGATCGAGATCCAACAAACTATTTTCATTGGGTGTATGACCATAGAAGGTTTTTTTTAATTCATGTAAACAGAACAACAATTATTCTCTAACTTACATGAATAACCGTATTGCAATAAACATGATCAAATCACATTCATGCTCAACACAAACACCAAATAACACTTATTTATGTTCAATACTAATCCCGAAAGTATAGGGAGTGTGCGATGATGATCATATCAGTCTTGGAACTGCTTCCAATACACATCGTCACTTCATCCTTTAACTAGTTTATGTTCATTATGCAACTCCCACTTCGAGTTACTACTCTTTAGCAACTGAACCAATATCAAATACCGAGGGGTTGCTATGAACACTAGTAAAATACACATCAATAATCTGTATATCAAATATACCTTTGTTCACTTTGCCATCCTTCTTATCCGCCAAATATCTAGGGCAGTTCCACTTCTAGTGACCATTTCCTTTGCAGTAGAAGCACTTGTTTCAGGCTTGAGTTTAGCTTTGGGTTTCTTCACGGGAGTGACAACTTGCTTGTCATTCTTCTTGAAGTTCCCCTTCTATCCCTTTGCCCTTTACTTGAAACAAGTGGTCTGGTTAACCATCAACACTTGATGCTCTTTCTTGATTTCTACCTTCGCCGATTTCAGCATCGTGAAGAGCTCGGGAATTACTTTCGTCATCCCTTGCAGTTCATCACGAAGTTCTACTAACTTGGTGATAGTGTCTAGAGAACTTTGTCAATTACTATCTTATCTGGAAGATTAACTCCCACTTGATTAAAGTAATTGTAGTACCCAGACAATCTGAGCACATGCTCACTGGTTGAGCTATTCTCCTCCATCTTGTAGGCAAAGTACTGTCAGAGGTCTTATACCTCTCGACACGGGCATGAGTATGAAATACTAATTTCAACTCTTGGAACATCTTATATGCTCTGTGGCGTTCAAAACGTTTTTGAAGTCCCGGTTATAAGCCGTAAAGCATGGTGCACTAAACTATCAAGTAGTCATCATACTGAGCTTTTGTCAAAACGTTCATAACGTCTACATCTGCTCCTGCAATAGGTTTGTCACCTAGCGGTGCATCAAGGACATATTTCTCTGTGCAACAATGAGGATAATCCTCAGATCACGGAACAATTCCGCATCATTGCTACTAACATCTTTCAACTTGGTTTTCTCTAGGAACATATGAAAAATAAACGGGGAGCAACATCGCGAGCTATTGATCTACAACATAGATATGCTAATACTACCAGGACTAACTTCATGATAAATTAAAGTTCAATTTAATCATATTACTTAAGAACTCCCACTTAGATAGACATCCCTCCGGTCATCTAAATGATCACGTGATCCAAATCAACTAAACCATGTCCGATCATCACGTGAGATGGAGTAGTTTCAATGGTGAACATCTTATGTTGATCATATCTACTATATGATTCACGCTCGACCTTTCGGTCTCCAGTGTTCCGAGGCCATATCTGTATATGCTAGGCTCGTCAAGTTTAACCCGAGTATTCTGCGTGTGCAAAACTGGCTTACACCCGTTGTATGTGAACGTAGAGCTTATCACACCCGATCATCACGTGGTGTCTCGGCACGACGAACTTTCGCAACGGTGCATACTCAGGGAGAACACTTATACCTTGAAATTTAGTAAGGGATCATCTTATAATGCTACCGTCGTTCTAAGCAAAATAAGAAGCATAATAAGATAAACATCACATGCAATCAAAATATGTGACATGATATGGCCATCATCATCTTGTGCTTTTGATCTCCATCTCCAATGCACCGTCATGATCACCCTCGCAAAACATGATCATCTCATATAAGAACCGTATAACTCATCATGTCTTGACCATATCACATCACAACATGCCCTGCAAAAACAAGTTAGACGTCCTCTACTTTGTTTGTTGCATGTTTTACGTGGCTGCTACGGGCTTTAGCAAGAACCGTTCTTACCTACGCATACAAAACCACAACGATGTTTCGTCAAGTATGTGCTGTTTTAACCTTCACAAGGACCGAGCGTAGCCACACTTGATTCAGCTAAAGTGAGAGAGACAGACACCCGCCAGTCACCTTTAAGCAACGAGTGCTCGTAACGGTGAAACCAGTCTCGCGTAAGCGTACGCGTAATGTCGGTCCGGGCCGCTTCATCTCACAATACCGCCGAAGCAAAGTATGACATGCTGGTAAGCAGTATGACTAGTATTGTCCACAATCTCATTGTGTTCTACTCGTGCATATCATCTACGCATAGACCTGGCTCATGATGCCACTGTTGGGGAACGTAGTATTTTAAAATTTTCCTACGATCACGCAAGATCTATCTACCAGATGTATAGCAACGAGAGGGAAGAGTGTGTTTACGTACCCTCGTAGACCGGGAGCGGAAGCGTCAAGTGACGCGGTTGATGTTGTCGAACTTCTTCGCGATCCAACCGATCAAGCACCGAACGTACGGCACCTCCGCGTTCAGCACACGTTCAGCTTGATGACGTCCCACGAGCTCTTGATCCAGTTGAGCTTCACGGGAGAGTTTCGTCAGCACGACGGCGTGGTGACGGATATGATGTGTTCACCGGCGCAGGGCTTCGCCTAAGCTCCGCGATGGTATGACCGAGGTGTGATTCTGTGGAGGGGGGCACCGCACACGGCTAAAACAATTCAACTTGTGTGTCTTTGGGTGCCCCCCTGCCCCCGTATATAAAGGAGCAAGGGAGGGAGGCCGGCCAACCTCTCCTGGTGCGGCTAGGAGTGGACTCCTACTAGGAATAGGATTGCAATCCTATTCCTAGTAGGATTCACTAAAAGAAGGAAGGGGGAAAGGAATAGGAGAGGTGGCGCCCCCCCCAATCCTAGTCCAACTAGGAACCCTAGGTGGGGCGCCGGCCAGCCCTATGGGCTGCCTCTCTCTTTCCCTTTAGGCCCACTATGGACCATCCCCTCTCGTAGGGGGTTCCGGTAACCCCCTCCGGCATTCCCGATAAATCCGAAACTTTTCCGGAACACTTCCGGTGTCCGAATATAGCCGTCCAATATATCAATCTTTATGTCTCGGACATTCCGAGACTCCTCGTCATGTCCGCGATCTCATCCGGGACTCCGAACTACCTTCGGTACATCAATACTCATTAACTCATAATACCGATCGTCATCAAACGTTAAGCGTGCGGACCCTACGGGTTCGAGAACTATGTAGACATGACCGAGACTCATCTCCGGTTAATAACCAATAGCGGAACCTGGATGTTCATATTGGCTCCTACATATTCTACGAAGATCTTTTATCGGTCAGAACCGCATAACAACATACGTTGTTCCTTTTGTCAAACGGTATGTTACTTGCCCGAGATTCGATCGTCGGTATCTCTATACCTAGTTCAATCTCGTTATCGGCAAGTCTCTTTACTCGTTCCGTAACACATCATCTCGTGACTAACTCATTAGTCTTTTGCTTGCAAGGCTTATTGTGATGTGTGTTACCGAGAGGGCCCAGAGATACCTCTCCGACACTCGGAGTGACAAATCCTAATCTTGATCTATGCCAACACCACGAATACTTTCGGAGACACCTGTAGAGCATCTTTATGATCACCCAGTTACGTTGTGACGTTTGATAGCACACATGGTGTTCCTACGGTATTCGGGAGTTGCATAATCTCATAGTCATAGGAACATGTATAAGTCATGAAGAAAGCAATAGCAGTTAAACTAAACGATCATAGTGCTATGCTAACGGATGGGTCTTGTCCATCACATCATTCTCCTAATGATGTGATCCCGTTGATCAAATGACAACTCATGTCTATGGTTAGGAAACATAACCATCTTTGATCAATGAGCTAGTCTAGTAGAGGCATACTAGGGACATACTGTTTTGTCTATGTATCCACACATGTACTAAGTTTCCAGTTAATACAATTCTAGCATGAATAAAAGACATTTATCATGATATAAGGAAATACAAATAACATCTTTATTATTGCCTCTAGGGCATATTTCCTTCAGTCTCCCACTTGAACTAGAGTCAATAATCTAGATTACAAAGTGATGATCCTCACACCCATGGAGTCTTGGTGCTGATCATGTTTTGCCCGTGGAAGAGGCTTAGTCAACGGGTCTGCAATATTCAGATCCGTATGTATTTTGCAAATCTCTATGTCTCCCTCCTTGACTAGATCGCGGATGGAATTGAAGCGTCTTTTGATGTGCTTTGTTCTCTTGTGAAACCTAGATTCCTTCGCCAAGGCTATGGCTCCAGTGTTGTCACAAAAGATTTTCATTGGACCCGATGCACTAGGTACTACACCTAGATCGGATATGAACTCCTTCATCCAGACTCCTTCATTTGCTGCTTCCGAAGCAGCTATGTATTCCGCTTCACACGTAGATCCCGCCACGACGCTCTGCTTGGAACTGCACCAACTGACAGCTCCACCGTTCAATAAAAATACATATCCGGTTTGTGACTTTGAGTCATCCGGATCAGTGTCAAAGCTAGAATCGACGTAACCGTTTACGACGAGCTCTTTGTCACCTCCATATACGAGAAACATATCCTTTGTTCTTTTCAGATACTTTAGGATGTTTTTGACCGATGTCCAGTGATCCACTCCTGGATTACTTTGGTACCTCCCTGCTAGACTTATAGCAAGGCACACATCAGGTCTGGTACACAGCATTGCATACATGATAGATCCTATGGCTGAGGCATAGGGAATGACTTTCATTTTCTCTCTATCTTCTGCAGTGGTCGTGTTGGGGAACGTAGTATTTTAAAATTTTCCTACGATCACGCAAGATCTATCTACCAGATGCATAGCAACGAGAGGGGAGAGTGTGTCTACGTACCCTCGTAGACCGGGAGCGGAAGCGTCAAGTGACGCGGTTGATGTTGTCGAACTTCTTCGCGATCCAACCGATCAAGCACCGAACGTACGGCACCTCCGCGTTCAGCACACGTTCAGCTTGATGACGTCCCACGAGCTCTTGATCCAGTTGAGCTTCACGGGAGAGTTTCGTCAGCACGACGGCGTGGTGACAGATATGATGTGTTCACCGGCGCAGGGCTTCGCCTAAGCTCCGCGACGGTACGACCGAGGTGTGATTCTGTGGAGGGGGGCACCGCACACGGCTAAAACAATTCAACTTGTGTGTCTTTGGGTGCCCCCCTGCCCCCGTATATAAAGGAGCAGGGGAGGGAGGCCGGCCAACCTCTCCTGGTGCGGCTAGGGAGGGAGTCCTACTAGGAATAGGATTGCAATCCTATTCCTAGTAGGATTCACCGAAAGGAAGAAGGGGGAAAGGAATAGGAGAGGTGGCGCCCCCCCAATCCTAGTCCAACTAGGATTCCTAGGTGGGGGCGCCGGCCAGCCCTATGGGCTGTCTCTCTCTCACCCTTTAGGCCCACTATGGACCATCCCCTCTCGTAGGGGGTTCCGGTAACCCCCTCCGGCATTCCCGATAAATCCGAAACTTTTCCGGTATACTTCCGGTGTCCGAATATAGCCGTCCAATATATCAATCTTTATGTCTCGGGCATTCCGAGACTCCTCGTCATGTCCGTGATCTCATCCGGGACTCCGAACTACCTTCGGTACATCAATACTCAAAAACTCATAATACCGATCGTCATCAAACGTTAAGCGTGCGGACCCTACGGGTTCGAGAACTATGTAGACATGACCGAGACTCATCTCTGGTCAATAACCAATAGCGGAACCTGGATGTTCATATTGGCTCCTACATATTCTACGAAGATCTTTTATCGGTCAGAACCGCATAACAACATACGTTGTTCCTTTTGTCAAACGGTATGTTACTTGCCCGAGATTCGATCGTCGGTATCTTTATACCTAGTTCAATCTCGTTTACCGGCAAGTCTCTTTACTCGTTCCATAACACATCATCTCGTGACTAACTCATTAGTCCTTTGCTTGCAAGGCTTATTATGATGTGTGTTACCGAGAGGGCCCAGAGATACCTCTCCGACACTCGGAGTGACAAATCCTAATCTTGATCTATGCCAACACCACGAATACTTTCGGAGACACCTGTAGAGCATCTTTATGATCACCCAGTTACGTTGTGACGTTTGATAGCACACAAGGTGTTCCTACAGTATTCGGGAGTTGCATAATCTCATAGTCATAGGAACATGTATAAGTCATGAAGAAAGCAATAGCAGTTAAACTAAACGATCATAATGCTATGCTAACGGATGGGTCTTGTCCATCACATCATTCTCCTAATGATGTGATCCCGTTGATCAAATGACAACTCATGTCTATGGCCAGGAAACATAACCATCTTTGATCAATGAGCTAGTCTAGTAGAGGCATACTAGGGACATACTGTTTTGTCTATGTATTCACACATGTACTAAGTTTCCGGTTAATACAATTCTAGCATGAATAAAAGACATTTATCATGATATAAGGAAATACAAATAACATCTTTATTATTGCCTCTAGGGCATATTTCCTTCAGGAGGCTCTATGAACAGTAGACGGTGGAGGCTAGATGAACAGTAGCCCATGGATGAACAATAGCTGGTGAAGGCTGGAGGAGCTCGATAGTGGATGAACAGTAGCCCGTGAAGGATGGAGCGAGGCAGTAGACGGTGGATGAACAGGACCCCGTTTCACCGTAGGTGCTCCAACACAAGTTCATTTCTTATTTCAAAGTGTTAGGCAATTGATTTAATTCAAACACATGACCTCCTAGAGTTTCAATAGGTAAGTTTTTCTTAAGCAAGGGTTGTTGTTCAAAGAAAATTCTATCTATTTCATTTCTTTCATGCATATGCAAGTCATTTTCATGGTCTAGCAAATATTTCTCTAAAGGATCAGTAGGAGGCACAACACAAGAAGCAACACCAATTATTTCATCTTTACTAGGCAATTCTTTTTTATGAGGTTTTCTACTAAACTTGGAAAATTTTAACTCATGAGACTCATCACCAAAGCTAACACCAAAAGTTTGTTTGTGAGAATCTAAAGTATCATTGACGGTGTTCAAGAAAGGTGTGCCAAGTATAATGGGACAAAAGTCGTCTTGTGGGGAACCAAGAACTAGAAAATCAGTAGGATATTTTGTTTTCCCACACAGGACTTCAACATTTCTAACAATCCCAAGTGGTGTGATGGTGTCTTTATTGGCAAGTTTGATAGTAACATCTATGTCTTTGATTTCAGTGGGTGCTATGTCATACATAATTTCTTGATAGAGAGTAAAAGGACTAGCACTTACGCTAGCACCGATGTCGCATAAACCATGATAACACTGGTCTCCTAATTTAACTGAGACAACATGCATGCCTACAACAGGTATATGTTTGTCTTTTCCATCAGGTTTACAATTCTAGCAGCTTCACCAATGAAGTAAATAACATGCCCATCAATATTATCGACTAAGAGATCTTTAACCATAGCAACGCTAGGATCTACTTTAATTTTATCAGTAAGTTTAGGTGCTCTAATATCACTTTTGCGAACCACAGCTGAAACCTTAGCATGATCCTTTATCCTAACAGGGAAAGGTGGTTTTTCAATAAAAGCAGCAGTCCCAACTGGATCAACATTGTAAATGATAGTTTCTTCTTTAGTAGCTACTGGTTCTTTAATTTCTTCTTTAATAGGGGGATGATATTTAGCGCACTTCTCTTTAGGGAGATCAACGTGAGTAGAAAAAGATTCACTAAAGGAGGCTACTATCTGAGAGTCAAGTCCATACTTAGTGCTAAACTTTTGAAAAGCATCGGTATTCATAAAAGATTTAACACAATCAAACTTAAGCTTAATACCTGATTCTTTACCTTCGTCGAGTTCCCAATCTTCAGAGTTGCGTTTAATTCTTTCTAAGATATCCCACATAAATTCAATAGTCTTCTTCATAAAAGAACCGACATGATAAGTATCAAGCATGGATCGATCATTATTAGAAAGCCGAGCATAGAAGTTATGAATAATAATTTCTCTCGAGAGCTCGTCATTGGGGCATGAATATAACATTGGCTTAATCCTCCCCCAAGCTAGAGCGATACTTTCTCCTTCACGAGGCAAAAAATTATATATATAATTCCGATCACGACGAACTAGTTGCATATGATTTTTTTGGTGGAATTCCAATTTCAATCGATTCCAGTTCCAAGATCCAATATCCAATATTATTGTCGGGACCCCGATCCTAAGTCACACCGATCTAGCATGTAACACACCATATCACTTTGCGGCCTCACGCACGGTATCCCCACGGGTGCCACCTTACCTGGCCCGGGACCGTTTGTGCATTTTGGCTCACGTATATGATAGTGTCGCTAGCATCCATATGACAGAGAACCCAGGCCGACATGACCAGTTATAAACCAAAAGTGGCACTAAATTACAGAGACAGGCATCCATGACCCAGCAACGAACGTGTCGGTCATCAACGTATGAACCCAAGTCGTAGCAAGCTACAAGGACTTAAAGGATCAACGCGTGACATTTCCCCTAAGGGACAGACACAGGAACGAAGAAGGACACATGCCGGTCAGCCTAAGTGTTCCGGAGCAGTAGCAAGCTACCAAGGCTCAGTGGAAAACACTAGGAGACATTTCCCTGTAAGATAGGCTACCAAGGGTAAACAACTAGGTGTCGGATCCCACACATACCAAGCATTTCAATATCATACACGCAATATGCTCAATATGTGCAAATACAACATGGCATCACAACAAGACTCTAATAAACAAAGTATTTATTCATTAGGCTCCGAGGAGCCAAGTATTACAAGCATGGGTCTCACGACCCAACATTCAGAGCATACAAGCAACAAGCGGAAGCACTACATGTCTGAGTACAGACATCTACAAATGAAAAAGGCTGAAGAGCCTGACTATCTACAACACTCGTCCAAGATCGTAGCTGAGGTATCAAGCTACTTGTCGAAGTCCAAGCGGAACTACTAGTGAGACATCAATCATATCTGCAAAACATAAATTAAGCAAACATGAGTACAAAGGTACTCAGCAAGACTTACATCAGATCCTATCATACATGCACTTGTATCAAGAAGGCATAGTGGGGTTTAGTTGCAGCAAGCCAGCTTTGACTTAGTGGCTATCCTATTCTACGATTGCTGGTAACTCTTTTGAGGTGGCGCACACGAGTCCACTAAGCACCACACAATACACCACTATGGATTCATCCCCGTCTCCCTACGAGAAGGCCATCCATAGCACTCACACTTGTCTTGAGTAGTTTAAAGTATCCACTTCAAGTTGTCTATGTACCACGTAAGCATCCAAGAAGTCCATATCCGCGGACCCGGCTATTCGAATAGATTATGATAACCCTGCAGGGGTGTACTTCTTCACACACGCTCTCGCCACTTACCGCCAGGTACACGTCGTGTATCTCGGCATCCTTCAAGCGGAAGCCTGGCGAGGGTGTCGGCCACGACCTGACTAACCACACAAGTCTCTCGTCCAGGTTTATCGCCTATTCGGGTTCCATCCGCAAGGGAGTCCGGCCGAGGTTTCCATCACGGACCCAAACGATGTGTACAGGGTTCCCGAGCCCACCATCCGGGTGCCACTCGGTACACCGGGCCACGTGTGCCTAGTCTGTCCCAAGCCCACCCTGCCGGGTGCCACCTGGTAGAGAAATAACACTACCTACAAACGCCAGAAACTAGTTGCAACTCCTGGACAGAGATCATGTTGATTAATAAGTCGAGAGGGGCACTTAAGCATTCCAATGCGTGGTAGTAGCTGATCATTGGACAACATACACAAAACTCAGTTCTTAGGGACGGTTCCAGTGAGACAACCCACCATGTACTCCTACATGGCCTCTCACCACTACCTTTACCAAATCGTGTTCACACACTTAACCTTCAGCATCAGAACATATCATTTCACTCTAATTCATTCCCGATGAATCAGACCTGACACACTCTAAGCAATAGCAAGCAAGGCATGGTAAGATCACATCATGGCTTCAATCAACTCCTACACATGCTAGTGGGTTTCAACTATTTACTGTGGAAAGACAGGTCATGCAGAGGAATGGGTTCAACTACCGCAGCATAAAGTAGCAGTTGAGATCATTGTTGTCCTAATGCAAAAAACAGGGAGCAGGAGCGAGAGAGGGATTGTATCGGAATGAACAAGGGGGTTTGCTTGCCTGGTAAAACAACGTGCAGAACACTGCTCCTCTGACAGGTACTCTGGATCGGTCTCCGGAGCTGGACCTATCGAGAAGAACGGTGCCGACAATCAAACACAAGCATATGCAACAATATGATGCATGAATATAGCATGAAGTTATGATGTTGTTTGGGCTAGTGCAACTAGCATTCAATTTGAAAGAAGTCCATTTGAACCAAGGGTTCAAATGCAATTTTAAAAATAAGCATTCTAAATGCCAAATATGTGTTTTCAAATAAACAGTAGGTTTAACTTCATTTGTCATGCATGAAAATGGTACAGATGGATAGATTGAATTTTTCTGATAATTTTTCATATATAAATTATTTCATTCTGAGCTACGGTTGAATTTCTATGATTTTTTGAAGTTTAGGCCAAATTCTGAAATAAATAAATCATTTAAGATTTATTTAAAAACCAGAACTGGATTACTGCGTCAGCATGACACAGGCATGACGTCAGCAGGTCAAAGGGGCTGTCCAGAGTCAAACCTGACAGTGGGGTCCCACTGGTCAGTGACTCAGTTAAATAACTAAAGTTTAAAACTAAACTAATTAGACAAGGGCCCACATGTCAGTGTCTAATTAGATTAATGTCAGTAATTAAAAGTTAATTAAACCCTAAACTAAAAATTAGTCAAAGGTGGCCCCACATGTCATAGGCTTAGGGGAGGTCAAACCCGGTGGGTTTGGGTCAAAACCCACCGGCGGTTAGCCGCCGGCGAGGCCGAATGCGGCGGAGGGCGTCGGAAACTCGCCTCCGTCGACCATTCGAGCGGCGGAGGGCAGCTACGGGATGCGCAGCCTCTTGCGCATCCAACGCGCTAGGTGGCAGCAGCTGGAGCGGCTGGAATCGTCGCCGGCGTCGAGTCCAGCGGTGGCCGGAGTTCGGCGTCGACGGAAACGAGGCTACGGTGCACGTGAGGGCGAGGGAGTGGGTGCGTTAGACTCCGGGGAGCTTCCTGAGCACGATGCCGTGCTCCGTTGTGGGCCCGTGCGGCTGTGGCCACGGCTACGCCATGGCCGGCGGCGAGAAGCTTTCGGCCACAGGAGGAATCGGGGCTAGGGGGCAGGCGCGAGCACGGAAGAAGGGGGGAAAGATAGGGGAGCTCACGGCGATCTCAAAGGCGTCGTCAGCGAGCTCGGGGACGCGTCGGAGCGGGCGCAGGGTCGCCGGCGATCTTCACGGCCGCAGGTTGAAGACGAGGTCGTCGACGGCGCTCCAGGGGCTTCTGGCGTCGGGCAGCTCGGCGAGGAGAAGGAGAGGAGCGGGGCGGAGCTTCTGGACACTACGGCGAGGCGAGAGGGGGACGGTAGCCACGGCTACGGCGAGCGGCGGCGACGGTGGCATTCGGGCGATCGCGGGGAAGAGCACCAGGAGGGGGAGGAAGGAACCGAGGGGAAGTGAGAGGGTCCAGGGGTGCGTGGCGTCGTCCAGGGGCTGCTAGGCGCGTCGGCAGCGGCTGGAAGCAGGAGGTGGCGCGGCGCGTGGCCGGCGCGCGACGAGCACACGCTCGTCCTTCTGTCGAGGAGGAAGACGACAGGGAGGAGCGGGCTGGGCTGGCCAGCTGGGCCGGCCAGGCCGTGCTGTGCTGGGCCAGCACAGGTAAGCCTGCCCTTTTTATTTTTCTTTTCTATTTTCTTCTGATATTTGTTTTGATTTAATTTCTAAACTAAATCATTTATTTTCTTCTGACAGTTTATTTTGCAGGGACCTAGGAATTAACCCAAACCCCTAAAAATAAAGAACCAGAATTTTGGACATATATAAAATATATAATATATATATCCAATGCAAATAACTATTGCATTAATTCCAAATGCCCAAAATGAATACTTATGAGCTCCTAATAATATTGGTTTGATTTTTATCTCTGACCAATATTTTTAGAGGGCCACATGAACATTTTCTTGGACCTTTTTGGAGCAACTTTTATTTGGGTCATTTTCAATAGGGTTTCTGAGGGTTTCACAAGTCCTCATTTCAATTTCATTTGAAATTTAAACATGATGCAAACCACAAGAGCTAACCTAGTGCGTACCAGAACTAGGGTTGTGACAATTATCGCATTGCTTGTACCATGCCAATGCATTTCCCTTCAAAGATAAAGGGAAAACCTTCTTCTAAGTTTCATCTCCGGGTAAGTCTGCAAGCTTAAATAATCCGCAAATTCATCCACATATATCAAATGCATATCAAGATGTTCAGTTCCATCTCCTGTATAACGATTAGCTAGCAGTTGTTCTATCATACTCGAAGGAATTTCATATTCAAAATTTTCAGTAGGTGTAGTAGGTTGAGGGGCAACTAATTGTGCTTCCGCTCGAGGTGAAGATACCCCGAACAAACCCCTCAAAGGATTGCTCTCCAAAGTAACAAGTGACAATAAATTTTAGCACGTAGTAATAATTTCTCCTTACCAATTTCCACTTACCAACAGCGCTTCACTCCCCGGCAATGGCGCCAGAAAAGAGTCTTGATAACCCAGAAGTATAGGGGATCAATCGTAGTCCTTTTGATAAGTAAGAGTGTCGAACCCAACGAGGAGCGGAAGGAAATGACAAATGCTTTTCAGCAAGGTACTGTCTGCAGACACTAAAATTGTCTATAATAGATAGTTTCATAGCAAGATAATTTGTAACGAGAAAGTAACGGTAAAGGTGAATAGTATGCAGCAAGGTAGCCCACTTCTTTTGTGTCAAAGGACAGGCCGAAATGGTTTCTTATAATAAGCAAAGTGTTCTTGAAGGTACACGAGAATTTCATCTAGTCACTTTCACCATGTTGGTTTGATTTGTGTTCGTTACTTCGATAATTTGATATGTGGGTGGACCGGTGCTTAGGTGTTGTTCTTACTTGAACAAACCTCCTACTTATGATTAACCCCCTCGCAAGCATCCGTAACTACGAGAAAAGTGTTACGATAAAATATAACCATAGCATTAAACATTTGGATCCAAATCGGTCCATTATGAGTTAGCGCATAAACTAGGGTTTAAGCTTCTGTCACTCTAGCAACCCATCATCTAATAACTAGTCCACAATGCGTTCCCTTAGGCCCAAATATGGTGAAGTGTCATGTACTCGACGTTCACATGACACCACCAAGGGAATCACGACATGCATATCATCGGAATATCGAACACATATCAAGTTCACATGATTACTTACAACATGATTTCTCGCGTGACCTCAAGAACTAAAGTAACTACTCACAAGTGATAAACATGCTCAAGACCAGAGGGGTATTAAATAGCATAATGCATCTGAACATATAATCTTCCACCAAATAAGACATCTGCTACTGTTACCTCCTTTGATGTTGCAGGTGGTTACAGTTCCTATTCACAGTTGTGGACCATTGCCTCTTCTGTAGTTCCCATGGACCAGCCTCGCACTGCTACCTTAACTGAACTCAATGACAATCAGACGGCACCTTATGATGGCCTTGCTCTCTCTGGTACAGACACTATAATTGGGGACTATTCGGTTGGACCACATAAGAACAGACGTAGCAAATCCAAAGCCCCAATCTCTGTCACACAGGTTCGTCGAAGCAATCGCTCTAATAAGTATGATGGTTTCAAGGTACCTCTCATCACTGACAGTAAGACCAAGACCTCCAGAGTCAAACCACGAGTGATCCCAAATGCGGCCTCTGCCGTGATCATCACTGACCTGTCGGAGGAACAGGTTAATGAACTGCCACCACCCCTGACAATCTCTGAGATCCAGCAGATAGGCTCCTAGCGCTGCGCCATTCCTCCTGAAGAACTCTCTGAAGAAATGCTTCTTGCGGATCAAGAGGAGGGTCCCTCCAATGCCTAGTTATCTTCTTTCACTCTTGCCATATTTACTTTAATGGTTTTTCTTTCGAACTGGAATGTACTTTGTTGGAATATTCGGGGTCTGAACTCGGATCATAAGCTTTTGGCTTTATCAAACGCTATCTCCTCTAGTGGATGTGCGGTGATTTTCTTGCAGGAAACAAAAGAACCCTCTTTTGATAACATGTTCTTGAAATCCTGCTGCCCGAAACGATTTGATAAATTTGCCCATGTTCCTTCACGCGGGGCCTTGGGAGGCATTGTCACCATTAGGAACAGTTCTATATTCACTGGTACAGTCCTTATGGAGGAAGAATTCGCTTTGGTGATTAAATTTAAATCCTCACATTCGGCTCAGGAATGGACTCTTGTTAATATATATGGACCCTGTCAAGGAGATTCTAGAGTGGACTATACAAATTGGCTCCTTCATTTGAATATTCCTGCTAATGAAGATTGGATCTTGCTTGGATATTTTAACTACATCCGTAGCCATTCTAACCACAATAAACCAGGTGGAAATATTAATGATATGATCACATTCAATGACTTTATTCGCTCACAAGGGCTCATTGAACTACCAATTAAAGGTAGGGCGTTCACCTGGAGTAATATGCAGCAGGAACCCCTACTAGAACAACTTGATTGGTTCCTCACCTCCAATAATTGGACATTTTCATATCCTAATACCATGGTTAAACCCCTTGGAAAACCAGTCTCTGACCACATTCCTTATGTAGTAATAATTGAAACTACAATACCTAAAAATAACATGTTCAGGTTTGAGTCCTTTTGGGTTCAACATCCACGGTTTATGGAACTGGTTTCTGAGGTCTGGAGTAAACCAGCCCATTACCCAAATGATGCAACTGTGCTATGTCGCAAGCTCAAATCATTACGATATGCCCTTAAACACTGGAGTAAACAGATATCTAAACTCTCTATTGCAATAGCAAATTCAAACTCAACTCTGGCCGACCAAGATGCCCGTGAAAATTTAAGGACTCTATCAACCGCAGAACACAACTTTAGGACAATCCTAAAGAAACACATTGTTCGGCTATTAAACTATCAGAAGCAATACTGGAAGAAAAGGTGTACCATTCGATGGGTTCAATTTGGGGATGAAGATCCAAAACTCCTTAAAGCCCTTGCTTCAGAAAGATACAGAAGGAATAATATACAAACTCTTCAACTGGATAATGGTACCGCTGTGGATGATCATACTGGAAAAGAGGCCCTCATATATCATACCTACAAGGACAGGCTTGGCTCTTCTGGCAAATATCAAATGAAATTTAATCTCCATAATATCATCAAAAAAGTGGAAGATCTAGACCAGCTCACTATCCCTTTCTCCAAGCAAGAAATAGATGATGTTGTCAAAAATATGCCAGCTGACAGGGCTCCAGGATCGGATGGATTTACGGGCCATTTCATTAAAACGTGCTGGCACATCATCAAAGAGGATTTTTATAGCCTCTGCGACCAGTTCCATGAAGGGACCTTAAACTTAGAATGCATCAATGAGGGTTTCATTACTTTAATACCAAAGGTTTCATCACCAGAGACAGTCAATGATTTTCGGCCCATCACACTACTAAACTGCTCCCTCAAAATTATCACCAAGATTCTAGCCAACCGACTACAAAAAGTCATTCTCAAGCTTGTACATCGTAATCAATATGGTTTCATCAAACGTAGAACCATACAAGATTGCCTTGCCTGGGCCTTCGAATACATCCATCAATGTCAAGTCTCCAAGAAACAAATTGTTCTACTCAAACTTGACTTCGCAAAAGCCTTTGACACCATAGAACATGGGGCTATGATTGAGATTATGAAACATATGGGATTCAACGACAAGTGGCTTTCATGGATCAAATCAATTTTTTCCTCGGGAAAATCTTCAATGCTCCTCAATGGAGTCCCAGGAAGGAAATTTGTATGCAAGTGTGGGGTAAGGCAAGGAGACCCCTTATCCCCTCTTATTTTTTTTATTGCAGCGGATCTCCTTCAAGCAGCCATTAATGAGGATTTCAGACAAGGGAGGATACAACTACCATTGGAGAGACAACAACAACAGGACTACCCAATTATTCAATACGCGAATGACACCTTAATCATCATGCCAGCATGCCCTACTCAAGCGCAGATGATGAAAGGAATTCTCAATGACTGCCACATCTATTGGTCTTAAAATCAACTTTCATAAATCAACGCTCCTCCCGATGAACTGCGAGGGAGATCTTACTAATGAAATTGCCAATATTTTCCAATGCAAAACTGGCACCATGCCTTTCACATACCTGGGCCTTCCTCTGGGGACTAGTAAACCCTCTATTCAAGACCTAATGCCGATGGTGTGCTCTGCTGAACGACGACTAACCTCTACTTTGTCAATCATGTCATACGGAGCTAAACTTTCATTGTTAAATACAACTATCACCTCGCTCATTATGTTTGCTCTATGCACACTCAAATTACCACCGAAAATTCTGGACTTACTGGATAAGATTCGCAGGAAATGCCTCTGGACAAAAAAACGGACCAAGGGGAGAAATGCAACTCTTTAGCTGCCTGGGATAGGATTTGTCGCCCACAACAAAGTGGAGGCCTTGGTATCATCAATTTAAGGATCCAAAGTGATGCACTCCTCCTCAAATACCTACACAAATTCTACAACAAACATGATCTCCCATGGGTTGACCTGATCTGGTCCACATACTACACGAACAAGATTCCTCATGCTTCTGACCCCTGTGGCTCCTTCTGGTGGAGAGATGTCCTCAAACTAGCTCCAATCTATCGTGGCATCTCGAAGGTGGCAGTCAGCCAAGGAACTAATGTACTCATGTGGAAAGACCTTTGGCTTGATGAGATCCTAGCTGACTCACACCCACGGGCCTTCTCTTTTGCCAAGAATGAAGATGCCTTTATTAAAAAAATCCTAAGTGTCTCCTCCTTAGATGAGGCGTTCCACCTACCACTCTCTGAGGAGGCTCATGCAGACATACGTGACATCCAGCGCCTGGTGGCTCACGTCGTATTGGATAATGACCAAACCGCAAAAGACACTTGGGTCTACTCCTGGGGGACCACAGAATATACCGCACGTAGATTCTATAAATTCTACTTCAGAGATGTCAAAGCCCACAGAACATATCATTGGCTATGGAAATCCAAAGTAACAGTCAAGATTAAAGTCTTCGGCTGGCTTCTCCTATCCGATCGCCTCAATAAAAGGGATATGCTCAAACGGCGGCACTATAATGTGGGAGATGACCTGACATGCCTACTTTGCGGCCATGTAGAAGAAGATGTGGATCACATGATTCTAAACTGCCCGTTCAGCAAATAATGTTGGTCCAAGCTTGGAATGAATCCTAGACAACACAATACGCGAATACCTTGGCTGGAAATGGCAAAGAAGAATTGGAACAAACCTATGTTCATGGAGGCCTTCTTACAAGCATCTTGGAGCATTTGGAAGGAGAGAAACGACAAACTTTTCAGAAACATCAACCCATCCTATAAATCTTGGCTAGCTAGATTTAAGACAGACTTTGGTTTACTACAACATAGGGTGAAAGATAACATGAAGGACTTTATTTTTCTGCTTCTAGACTCCCTCCCTTCTGACTAGCTCCCTCTTAGTACCATAACTTTCACCTGAGCCACAAAGTGGCCAGGGAGGGACCTTGTACAGCCCATGCACCATGTACATTGTAACATTTAAAGAGTAATATATCACAGTGGGGGCCTCCCCCACTGTCACAGGTTTCAAAAAAACTACAAGATGTAATCAACACTACTAGTCACCCACATGTACTAATATGAGGTTTCGGTACAAAGATTGAACACAAGAGATGAACTAGGGTTTGAGAGGAGATGGTGTTGTTAAGGATGTTGATGAAGATTGGCCTCCCAAAGATGAGGGGTTGTTCGTAATGACGATGACGATGATTTCCCCCTCCGTGAGGGAAGTTCCCCCGATGGAATTGCTCCGTTGGAGGGCAAAAGTGCTCCTACCCAAATTCCGCCTCGAGACGGTGGCGCTCCATCCTGAAAGTCATCTCCGTATTTATTCTAGGTCAAAATGACTTATATACTAGAAGAGGGGCACCGTGAAGGAAATATGCCCTAGAGGCAATAATAAAGATGTTATTTGTATTTCCTTATATCATGATAAATGACTTTTATTCATGCTAGAATTGTATTAACCGGAAACTTAGTACATGTGTGAATACATAGACAAAACAGTATGTCCCTAGTATGCCTCTATTAGACTAGCTCGTTGATCAAAGATGGCTATGTTTCCTAGCCATAGACATGACTTGTCATTTGATCAATGGGATCACATCATTAGGAGAATGATGTGATGGACTAGAGCCATCCGTTATCTTAGCACTATGATCGTTTAGTTTTACTGCTATTGCTTTCTTCATGACTTATACATGTTCCTATGACTATGAGATTATGCAACTCCCGAATACTGTAGGAACACATTGTGTGCTATCAAACGTCACAACGTAACTGGGTGATCATAAAGATGCTCTACAGGTGTCTCCGAAAGTATTCATGGTGTTGGCATAGATCAAGAATAGGATTTGTCACTCCGAATGTCAGGGAGGTATCTCTGGGCCCTCTCGGTAATGCACATCATAATAAGCCTTGCAAGCAAATGACTAATGAGTTAGTCACGAGATGATGTATTACAGAACGAGTAAAGAGACTTGCCGGTAACGAGATTGTACTAGGTATTGAGATACCGACGATCGAATCTCGGGCAAGTAACATACCGATGACAAAAGGAACAACGTATGTTGTTATGCGGTTTGACCGATAAAGATCTTCGTAGAATATGTAGGAGCCAATATGAGCATCCAGGTTCCGCTATTGGTTATTGACCGGAGATGAGTCTCGGTCATGTCTACATAGTTCTCGAACCCGTAGGGTCCGCACACTTAACGTTTGATGACGATCGGTATTATGAGTTTATAAGTTTTGATGTACCGAAGGTAGGTTGGAGTCCCGGATGAGATCACGTACATGACGAGGAGTCTCGGAATGTCCGAGATGTAAAGATTGATATATTGGACGACTATATTCGGACATCGGAAGTGTTCCGTAAAGTTTCGGAATTAACCGGAGTACCGGGGGGGGGGGTTACCGGAACCCCATGGGGAAGCTATGGGCCTTAATGGGCCGTAGGAGAAAGAGGGAAGGAGGGCCAGGGCTGGGCCGCACGCCCCCCACCCCTTGGTCCGAATTGGACAAGGAAGGAGGGGGGCCGGCGCCCCTTTCCTTCTCCTTCTCCCACTCCTTCCTTTCCCCCTTCTCCCTTTTTGGTAGTTCCTACTAGAAATAGGATTGCAATCCTATTCCTAGTAGGATTGCTCCTCCTTGGCGCGCCAATAGGGGCCGGCCGGCCTCCCCCTTGCTCCTTTATATATGGGGGCAGGGGGCACCCAAAGACATAGAAATTTTCAAGATACATACGGATCTGAATGTCGCAGACCCGTTGACTAAGCCTCTTCCACGGGCAAAACATGATCAGCACCAAGACTCCATGGGTGTTAGAATCATTACTTTGTAATCTTGATTATTGACTCTAGTTCAAGTGGGGAAATATGCCCTAGAGGCAATAATAAAGATGTTATTTTTATTTCCTTATATCATGATAAATGTCTTTTATTCATGCTAGAATTGTATTAACCAGAAACTTAGTACATGTGCGAATACATAGACAAAACAGTATGTCCCTAGTATGCCTCTACTAGACTAGCTCATTGATCAAAGATGGTTATGTTTCCTAGCCATAGACATGAGTTGTCATTTGATCAATGAGATCACATGATCAGGAGAATGATGCGATGGACAAGACACATCCGTTAGCTTAGCACTATGATCGTTCAGTTTTACTGCTATTGCTTTCTTCATGACTTATACATGTTCCTATAACTATGAGATTATGCAACTCCCGAATAAAGGAGGAACACCTTGTGTGCTATCAAATGTCACAACGTAACTGGGTGATTATAAAGATGCTCTATAGGTGTCTCCGAATGTGTTCGTGGTGTTGGCATAGATCAAGAATAGGATTTGTCACTTCGAGTGTCAGAAAGGTATCTCTGGGCCCTCTCAGTAATACACATCATAATAAGCCTTGCAAGCAAATGACTAATGAGTAGGTCACGGGATGATGTATTGCTGATACGTCCAAAACGTATCTATAATTTCTGCTTGCTCCATGCCACTTTTGGGTGATATTGCTATGGTATTTATACACTTCCATACACTTTTGATCATATTTGGACTAACCTACTAATCCAGTGCACCCCAGTGCCAGTTTCTGTTTTCGGCAGTTTTTGTATTTCAGGTTTTCACATTACGAGAACTGTCAGGAAAAATCCAGAAAAATTATATAAAAAATCAGCGTTCCAGAACCTACCTTGCGCCCGAAGTACAGCCGGGGGGGGCACCAGGGCCCCAGGCGCCCTGGCGGCGCCCCCCCCCCTGGGCCGCGCCGGGGGGCGCCTGGGCCCCCCGAGCCCCGTCTGGTGCCCGCCTTTGGCATATATTTAGAGCTTCCTTCGAAACCCTCGGGACGGGAACTCTTTTTCGCGATCTCATCTCTGTTCCGCCGCCGCCGCCGCTTCTAAGATCGGGAGCACCAGGAGAACTCTTCCCGGCACCCTGCCGGAGGGGAGGATCACCATCGGGAGCCTCTCCACCACCATGGACGCCTCCCGGATGAGTTTTGAGTAGTCTCCTTTGGAACATGAGTCCATGACCAGTAGCTATGTGATGTTCTCCTCCCGTTCTTGTGCTTCACTAATTAGTCCTCGTGAGCTGCCCTACATGATCGAGGCACATATGTAATCCTTATGCTGTTGCTATGATGAGTTTGCTGGGATCCGATGGATTATGAGATTATGTTCAGATTGTGATTGAGTAATATATTTGATCTACCTCTTTTATATTTATGTTCATAAGTAATTCTTGCATGTTCTCCGTTGTTATTTATTGCTTTGGCCAAGTAGTAGGTAGTGACTCCAAGAGGGAACGTTATGCTCGATTGTGGGTTCATGCCCGTCGATGACTAGCTTGAGTGACAGAAACATGAGTCTAGGGGATGTGTTGTTGCCACAAGGGGGAAAACAACGGTGCTTGTGCCCGCGGGTGCAAGGATTGTTTACTTTACGCAAAGTTCTTTTAATGCAGTTGTCTGTTGCATTGAGTTTACACTATGGGTGGGGCTCGCAACTTAATACCAGCGAGATGTTCTGGATAGATATCTCAAAGTGGATGATAAGTAGTAGATATTGATGGATTTCGGTCTACTTACTTTGGCGTACCGCCCATGCTTTGAACCTCAACCTTTCTTGCAATGTAGTCAGCATTGGTTTGCGTTCGTGGTCCTGTCAATTGCCCAGCTGTAATTCGTTTACCTCACATAGCTGTTTTATCGTCTTTTGGGAGAGAGACATCACTAGTGAACATCATGAGACTCCGGTCCATATTACCATCATTGATCACATCCGCTATTTACTTTTCGCTATTATTTACTATTGCAAACATTATCTATCACTACTATCATTTGCGTTTAATCCTTTGTGAACTACAAGGCCGGAGGGATTGACAACCTCTCTGTACTCGTTGGGAGCAAAGTTATTTGTATCTGTGTGCAGGTCCACGTTGATTGCTAATATCTGGCGCCGTTAGCAGTTGACACCTACTTGTTGAACCTAGGAGTCTCTGGGGATTCGATCCTTGGCATCTTTGCTAAGGGAAAAACTTCCACAACACTGCATCTCACACCTTCCACTTGGGGTAACCAACGAGGGGTTAGAGGCCCATCAAGGAGTTTTTCTGGCGCCGTTGCCGGGGACTCCACTCTTCAGGATAGGGGAGTTGCATGCTATCTTTTACCTTTGATTTAGTCTTGTTAGTTTACCTTTCAGTTTTTTTGGTTTAATATCTTTTATCAAAAATCACAAAAATAGTTATCTCATTCTTTAGTTGTCATTATGTCGGGTCCTTTTGTCTTTGACGAGGCAGAAGTTCTCACCTTTAAACAAAGAGGTGGGGAAAGTTTGAAAGATGCTTGGTATAGAATTAATGATTCACAAAAAAGAGGCACCAAGAAGCAACCTACTACTATCCTGCTTAGAAATTTTTATGTTGGAATTACTTCTTGGAATAGGTTTATTCTAGATACTGCTATCAATGGGAATTTCCTAGAGGCCCCAGTTTGGGAGTCTCTTAGTATTATTGAAAATCTTGTTGGGAATCTCCCTGTTGTTAGCATTCGAGAGGACATCACCCTAGCTCACATTATGGAAAAACTTGAAAAGATAGAGCTAAAGATGCCAAGCATTAATAAGATAAATGAGTTGGATTGTAAGATCCAAGGGAATTTGAATAGACTTGATAGCTCCATGCATAAAAATTTTAAAATTTTGGAGACCGTCAAATTCCATGACTTGGACTCTTCTAGGATAGACAAGATTGAGGAAATATTTGATACCTTAGGAACTACCTTCTCCTCGATCAAAACCAAAAAGGTAGAAACTCCGGCAAAGAGGGAGCCTAAGTTCGTTCACGTTCCCAAGGCTCCCCATTCTAAAAGTAATCCATCTATTGCCAAAGGGTTGAAACTGTAAAGACCTTGGAAGAAACACATGTCTTTGATAAATTTATAAATGAATCTTCCCTTGACTTTTATCCTTTTGGTCTTTTATCTAGGAGTATCTCTATGAGGCCTTTATTTGAGAGTCCTCTTAAGACTAGTTGTATTATCGAAGAGCTTTTTGATGATCTTGATGATGGTTCAATTGATACAACTTGATCTCTATGCATTATGCCTAGCTTAAAGGCATAAAAGAAAGCGCTTTTGGGAGGCAGCCCACATTAATAAATTTTTTGCTTTTGTTGTGTCTTGATGTTGTTTACTACAGTAGCATCATCATTGTATCTTTGCTTTTCATATTTGTGCCAAGTATAGCCTCTGATTGCTAGAATGTTCAAAAGTTGTGAGGTGCTGTCCAGGAAACAGATTCTGTCCTTGGATAGAAAAAATCGTATAAAATCACCAGATCATCTTTTTGGTCTGAATTTTTTCGACGGCGTTCTCTATATAATTTTCTTTCGTGTGTCTGTTCTGAGTTTTTTGATTTGAGTTGCAGAAGTGCCCCGAACAAATCAATTACTACCTGCTGTTCTGTTTTTCACAGATTCTGTCCTGTTTTGCCTTTCCTTCATTTTGCAAATCAAGAGCTTGCTTTTTCTTTGCAAAAGCCTTTTGGCAATCTTGAGAAACAGTAGAACTTCAAGAATATCTTTATTTCCGGCAAGGAACAATTATTTTATTAAGGGTACTAACCTCGCTAATCAGATTATGATGAGTTATGTATGAAGGGAGTTTTCAAGTGTGCGAGGGAAGATGATAAAAAGATTTAGGAGTGTCAAGCGCTCAAGCTTGGGGATGCCCCCGTGCACCCCCAAGAAATATTCAAGGAGACTCAAGCATCTAAGCTTGGGGATGCCCCCGTGCATCCCCTTCTCCATCAACATTATCAGTTCGTCTTTCGTTCCGCTATATTTTTATCACTTCATGTGTTATGTGCTATGCTTGGAGCGTCTTGCTTTTAGTTTCCTTTTTAGTTTTTCATAACGAGTCGGAACTCAGTGTTCTTTATGTGGGAGAGAAACACGCTCCACTTCTACCTAGAACATAACATAGAATTTTCATGTCTATCTTTGTTGTGTGTGTTCTTTGTCTTTTAATAGCTACTATCATGTTCAGCTCTTAGTATTCATGCTTATCTTTTCAAAGAGCTTTTGTTTAGTTGGTTGCTTGAACTCTCTTTAATTATCATGCTCACCTTATTAAGAGAGTTTGCTTCCGTTGCATTGGTTAATATGTCTATGATAAAGATGCTACGTTCATAATGGCGCTTAGTAGTTCAGGTTTTCTTATGGTTAGTCTCAAATAGCTGGGGGATTCCCAATGTGTTATTGGAGTACCAACATGATTTGTTTGCCTATGATGTGGTATGGTTTAGTAATATCTTCCTTCGAGAATTTATTTTGATTGACTTGGCGTATGCTCACGCATATTTACGACTGTAAAGAAAGTCTGTCAAGCCTTGATGATCTTTTATTTCTGAGTAGCGATATAATTACCATGCCTGATTCAATGTTGCTTTGTCGCTCTGCATGATTATGACCGTCATTTCTCTCTTAGTTGGTCGCTCCCAGTCTTTTGCTAACCTGCACCTGTACTAAGCGAACTAACTTTGCAATACATAGCTCATGGGAAAGTAGCTTAAAAACTATTGTGGTAAAGAATATGTTGCCTATGTATCTTATTTCTTATAAGTTGCTTGCTGAGCGGTAACCATGTTTCTGGGGACGCCATCAACTGTTACACTTTTGTTGAATATCATGTGAGTTGCTATGCATGTTCGTCTTGTCTGAAGTAAGGGTGATTTGCCATGGGTTTAATGAGTATGCATATTGTTAGAGAAGAACATTGGGACGCCAACCAAAGCCATGTGTCATGGTGGAAGTTTTAGCTTGGACATTAATCCTCAATCCCTTATGAGAATATGCATATGCATTAAAGAGGAGTCCATCATCTATTTTCTATGTTGTTCCGGTATGGATGTCCTCAAGTTGAGATCTATGAAAAACGAGAAATCAAATGCGATTCATCTCCTTGGACCTTTGTACAGGTGGCATAGAGGTACCCCTTTGTGACACTTGGTTGAAACATATGTAATGCAATGATAACCCATGGAAATCCGAGCTAATTAGGACAAGGTGCGAGCACTATTAGTATTCGATGCATGAGGCTTGCAACTTATAGGATGTCTTATGCATGACACATATGAAGCACTACTACCGTTGACAAAATTGCTTCTATGTTTTCAAAATAAAAAGCTCTAGCACATAACCATTCTTTTACTTTTATGTTGAGTCTCCACCTTCTTTCTTCAAGCACCAACTACTGAGAGCACGATTGTCATTCTGAGTGTAATGTGCATTGTTCCAAAGTAGCATTGTCTTTTGCATGATTGTGATATCGTTTATTTTGAAATCATTGTATCTAGTCATCACTTAAACCTTGAAGGTGCCCCTGCATTTACGTTTTGCTTCACTAAACGGGGCAAGCTAGATATCACTTTATCATATTTGCACATCATGTTCATTGCAAATCTTTTTGATGTTTCAGTTTCATATTGTAAATCTTTCAGTCCTTTGTGATTTTCTCATGAGGAAACTTAATTACTATAGAATCATTGTCTCAGTAAGCTTTTGTCATATGACTATGAAAAAGTCCTATATGGTTAATAGCATGTCACCACAGAAATTATTCTTGTTATCATTTACCGACTCGAGGACGAACAGGAATTAAGCTTGGGGATGTTGATACGTCCAAAACGTATCTATAATTTCTGCTTGCTCCATACCACTTTTGGGTGATATTGCTATGATATTTATACACTTCCATACACTTTTGATCATATTTGGACTAACCTACTAATCCAGTGCACCCCAGTGCCAGTTTCTGTTTTCGGCTATTCTTGTATTTCAGGTTTTCACATTACGAGAACTGTCAGGAAAAATCCAGAAAAATTATATAAAAAATCAGCATTCCAGAACCTACCTTGCGCCCAAAGTACAGCCGGGGGGCCACCAGGGCCCCAGGCGCCCTGGCGGCGCCCCCCCCCCCCTTGGCCGCGCCGGGGGGGGGGGCGCCTGGGCCCCCCGAGCCCCGTCTGGTGCCCCCCTTTGGCATATATTTAGAGCGTCCTTCGAAACCCTCGGGACGGGAACTCTTTTTCGCGATCTCATCTCTGTTCCGCCGCCGCCGCCGCTTCCAAGATCGGGAGCACCAGGAGAACTCTTCCTGGCACCCTGCCGAAGGGGAGGATCACCATCGGGAGCCTCTCCACCACCATGGACGCCTCCCGGATGAGTTGTGAGTAGTCTCCCTTGGACCATGAGTCCATGACCAGTAGCTATGTGATGTTCTCCTCCCGTTCTTGTGCTTCACTAATTAGTCCTCGTGAGCTGCCCTACATGATCGATGCACATATGTAATCCTTATGCTGTTGCTATGATGAGTTTGCTGGGATCCGATGGATTATGAGATTATGTTCAGATTGTGATTGAGTAATATATTTGATCTACCTCTTTTATATTTATGTTCATAAGTAATTCTTGCATGTTCTCCGTTGTTATTTATTGCTTTGGCCAAGTAGTAGGTAGTGACTCCAAGAGGGAACGTTATGCTCGATTGTGGGTTCATGCCCCTCGATGACTAGCTTGAGTGAGAGAAACATGAGTCTAGGGGATGTGCTATTGCCACAAGGGGGAAAACAACGGTGCTTGTGCCCGCGGGTGCAAGGATTGTTTACTTTACACAAAGTTCTTTTAATGCAGTTGTATGTTGCATTGAGTTTACACTATGGGTGGGGCTCGCAACTTAATACCAGCGAGATGTTCTGGATAGATATCTCAAGGTGGATGATTAGTAGTAGATACTGATGGATTTCGGTCTACTTACTTTGGTGTACCGCCCATGCTTTGAACCTCAACCTTTCTTGCAATGTAGTCAGCATTGGTTTGCGTTCGTGGTCCTGTCAATTGCCCAGCTGTAATTCGTTTACCTCAGATAGCTGTTTTATCGTCTTTTGGGAGAGAGACATCACTAGTGAACATCATGAGACTCCGGTCCATATTACCATCATTGATCACATCCTCTATTTACTTTTCGCTATTATTTACTATTGCAAACATTATCTATCACTACTATCATTTGCGTTTAATCCTTTGTGAACTACAAGGCCGGAGGGATTGACAACCTCTCTGTACTCGCTGGGAGCAAAGTTATTCGTATCTGTCTGCAGGTCCACGTTGATTGCTAATATCTGGTGACGTTAGCAGTTGACACCTACTTGTTGAACCTAGGAGTCTCTGGGGATTCGATCCTTGGCATCTTTGCTAAGGGAAAAACTTCCACAACACTGCATCTCACACCTACCACTTGGGGTAACCAACGAGGGGTTAGAGGCCCATCAATTGCGGAACGAGTAAAGAGACTTGCCGGTAACGAGATTGAACTAGGTATTGAGATACCGACGATCGAATCTCGGGCAAGTAACATACCAATGACAAAGGGAACAACGTATGTTGTTATGTGGTTTGACCGATAAAGATCTTCGTAGAATATGTAGGAGACAATATGAGCATTCAGGTTCTGCTATTGGTTATTGACCGGATATGAGTCTCGGTCATGTCTACATAGTTCTCGAACACGTAGGGTCCGCACTCTTAACGTTTGATGACGATCGGTATTATGAGTTTTGATGTACCAAAGGTAGTTCAGAGTCCCGGATGAGATCACGGACATGACGAGGAGTCTCGGAATGTCCGAGACATAAAGATCAATATATTGGACGCCTATGTTTGGACACCGGAAGTGTTCCGGGAGGTTTCGGGCATATACTGGAGTACCGGGGGGTTACCGGAACTCCCCAGGGAGTTAATGGGCCTTAAGGGGCCATAGGGGAAAGGGAGAGGGGGGCCGGCCCCCCTTTCCTTCTTCTCCCTCTCCTCCTTCCTTCCTCTCTTACTCCTACTAGGGACAGGGGGAATCCTACTCCCGGTGGGAGTAGGACTCCCTAGGGCGCGCCATAGAGAGGGCCGGCACCTCCCCTCCCCTCCTCCTTTATATACGGGGGTAGAGGCACACCATAGACACACAAGTTGATCAGTTGATCTCTCCCAACCGTGTGCGGTGCCCCTCTCCATAGAAACACACCTCGGTCATATCGTTGCCATGCTTAGGCGAAGCCCTGCGCCGGTAGCTTCATCAGCTCCGTCACCACGCCGTCGTGCTAATGAAACTCTCCCGCAAAGTTCTACTGGATCAAGAGCTCATGGGACGTCATCAAGCTGAACGTGTGCTGAACGCGGAGGCTCCGTACATTCGGTGCTTGATTGGATGGATCGTGAAGAAGTTCGACTACATCAACCGCGTCACTAGACGCTTCCGCTCCCGGTCTACGAGGGCACGTAGACACACTCTCCCCTCTCATTGCTATGCATCTAGTAGATATATCTTGCGTGATCGTAGGAATTTTTTTGAAATACTACGTTCCCCAACAGTGGCATCAGAGCCAGGTCTATGCGTAGATGATATGCACGAGTAGAACACAAGTGAGTTGTGGACGATACTAGTCATACTGCTTACCAACATGTCATACTTTGATTCGGCGGTATTGTTGGATGAAGCGGCCCGAACCGACATTACGCGTACGCTTACGCGAGACTGGTTCTACCGACGTGCTTCGCACACAGGTGGCTGGCGGCTGTTAGTTTCTCCAACTTTAGTTGAATCAAGTGTGGCTACGCCCGGTCCTTATGAAGGTTAAAACAGCACATACTTGACGAAATATCGTTGTGGTTTTGTATGCGTAGGTAAAAACGGTTCTTGCTAAGCCCGTAGCAGCCACGTAAAACTTGCAACAACAAAGTAGAGGACGTGTAACTTGTTTTTGCACGGCATGTTGTGATGTGATATGGTCAATACATGATAAGTCATACGTTGTTGTATGAGATGATCATGTTTTGTAAAGTTATCGGCAACTGGCAGGAGCCATATGGTTGTCGCTTTATTGTATGAAATACAATCGACATGTAATTACTTTACTTTATCACTAAGCGGTAGCGATAGTTGTGGAAGCAATAGTTGGCGAGAAGACAACGATGCTACGATAGAGATCAAGGTGTCGCGCCGGTGATGATGGTGATCATGACGGTGCCTTGGAGATGGAGATCAAAAGCACAAGATTATGATGGCCATATCATGTCACATATTTTGATTGCATGTGATGTTTATCTTATTATGCTTCTTATTTTGCTTAAGTACGGCGGTAGCATTATAAGATGATCCCTTACAAAATTTCAAGGTACAAGTGTTCTCCCTGAGTATGCACCATTGCGAAAGTTCATCGTGCCGAGACACCACGTGATGATCGGGTGTGATAAGCTCTACGTTCACATACAACGGGTGTAAGCCAGTTTTGCACACGCAGAATACTCGGGTTAAACTTGACGAGCCTAGCATGTACAGACATGGCCTCGGAACACTGGAGACCGAAAGGTCGAGCGTGAATCATATAGTAGATATGATCAACATAAGATGTTCACCATTGAAAACTACTCCATCTCACGTGATGATCGGACATGGTTTAGTTGATTTGGATCACGTGATCATTTAGATGACCGGAGGGATGTCTATCTAAGTGCGAGTTCTTTAAGTAATATGATTAATTGAACTTTAATTTATCATGAACTTAGTCCTGATAGTTTTTGCATATCTATGTTGTTGTAGATCAATGGCCCGTGCTACCGTTTCTTTGAATTTTAATGCATTCCTAGAGAAAGCTAAGTTAAAAGATGATGGTAGCAATTACACGGACTGGGTCCGTAACTTGATGATTATCCTCATTGCTGCACAGAAGAATTATGTCCTTGAAGCACCACTAGGTGACAAGCCCCCTCCTGCTAATGTAGATGCTTTGAACGTCTGGTAGACGCGGTCTGATGACTACACGATAGTTTAGTGTGCCATGCTTTACGGCTTAGAACCGGGACTTCAACGACGTTTTGAACGTCATGGACCATATGAGATGTTCCAGGAGTTGAAGTTAATATTTCAAGCAAATGCCTGGATTAAGAAATATGAGATTTCCAATAAGTTCTACAGATGTAAGATGGAGGAGAACAGTTCTATCAGTGAACACTTGCTCAGAATGTCTGGGTACTACAATCATATGACTCAACTTGGTTGCAAAGTTCATGAATATAGTGTTATTGATAGAGTTCTTCAGTCACTGCCACCAAGCTATAAAGGCTTCATGATGAACTAAATATGCAAGGGATGCAAAAGACAATTCCCAAGCTCTTCGCTATGCTCAAGGCTGCGGAGGTGGAAATCAAAAAGGAGCATCAAGGGTTGATGGTTAACAAGACCACTAGTTTCAAGAAAAAGGGCAAGGGAAAGAAGGGGAACTTAAAGAAGAATAGCAAGACAGTTGCTACTCCCACGAAGAAACCCAAGTCTGGAGCCAACCCTAAAACTGAGTGCTTCTACTGCAAAGGGACTGGACACTGGAAGCGGAACTGCCCCAAGTATTTGGCGGATAAGAAGGATGGCAAGGTGAACAAAGGTATATGTGATATACATGTTATTGATGTGTACCTTACTAATGCTCGTAGTAGCACCTGGGTATTTGATACCGGTTCGGTTACTAATATTTGTAACTCGAAACAGGGACTACAGATTAAATGAAGATTGGCTAAGGACGAGGTGACGATGCATGTGGGAAATGGTTCCAAAGTCAAAGTGATCGCCGTCGGCACGCTACCTCTACATCTACCTTCGGGATTAGTTTTAGACCTGAATAATTGTTATTTGGTCCTAGCGTTAAGCATGAACATTACATCTGGATCTTGTTTATGGCGAGACATTTATTCGTTTCAATCTGAGAATAATGGTTGTTCTATTTATATGAGTAATATCTTTTATGTTCATGCACCCTTGAAGAGTGGTATATTCTTGTTGAATCTCGATCATAGTGATACACATATTCATAATATTGAAGCCAAAAGATGCAAGGTTAATAATGATAGTGCAACTTATTTGTGGCACTGCCATTTAGGTCATATTGGTGAAAGTGCATGAATAAACTCCATAGTGATGGACTTTTGGAATCACTTGATTATGAATCACTTGGTGCTTGCGAACCATGCCTCATGGGCAAGATGACTAAAACTCCGTTCTCCGGAACAATGGAGCGAGCAACAGATTTGTTGGAAATCATACATAGTAATGTATGTGGACTGATGAGTGTTGAAGCTTGCGACGAGTATCGTTATTTTCTGACCTTCACTAATGATTTCAGCAGATATGGGTATATCTACTTGATGAAGCACAAGTCTAAAACATTTGAAAAGTTCAAAGAATTTCAGAGTGAAGTAGAGAATCGTCATAACAAGAAAATAAAGTTTCTACGATCTGATCGTGGAGGTGAATATTTGAGTTACGAGTTTGGTCTTTATTTGAAACAATGTGCAATAGTTTCACAACTCACGCCACCCAGAAAACCACAGCGTAATGGTGTGTTCGAACGTCGTAACCGTACTTTATTAGATATGGTGCGGTCTATGATGTCTCTTGCCGATTTACCACTATCGTTTTGGGGTTATGCTTTAGAGACAGCTGCATTCACGTTAAATAGGGCACCATCTGAATCCGTTGAGACGACGCATTATGAACTATGGTTTGGCAAGAAACCAAAGTTGTCCTTTCTTAAAGTTTGGGGTTGCGATGCTTATGTGAAAAAGCTTCAACCTGATAAGCTCGAACCCAAGTCGGAGAAATGTGTCTTCATAGGATACCCAAAGAAGACAGTTGGGTACACCTTCTATCACTGATCTGAAGGCAAGATATTCATTGCTAAGAATGGATCCTTTCTAGAGAAGGAGTTTCTCTCGAAAGAATTGAGTGGGAGGAAAGTGGAACTTGATGAGGTAATTATACCTTCTCCCGAATTGGAAAGTAGTACATCACAGAAACTGGTTCCAGTGATTCCTACACCAATTAGTGAGGAAGCTAATGATGATGATCATGAAACTTCGGATCAGGTTATTGTTAAACTTCGTAGATCAACCAGAGTACGTTCCGTGCCAAAGTGGTACGGCACCCGGTTCTGGAAGTCATGTTACTAGACTATGATGAACCTACGAACTATGAGGAAGCGATGATGAGCCCAGACTCTGCAAAATGGCTTGAGGCCATGAAATCTGAGATGGGATCCATGTATGAGAACAAAGTATGGACTTTGGTTGACTTGCCCGATGATCGGCATGCCATCAAAAATAAATGGATCTTCAAGAGGAAGACCGACGCTGACGATAATGTTACTGTTTACAAAGCTTGACTTGTTGTAAAAGGTTTTCGACAAGTTCAAGGAGTTGACTACGATGAGACTTTCTCACCCGTAGCGATGCTTAAGTCTGTCCGAATCATGTTAGCAATTGTCGCATTTTATGATTATGAAATCTAGCAAATGGATGTCAAAACTGCATTCCTGAATGGATATCTCAAAGAAAAGTTGTATATGATGCAACCAGAAGGTTTTGTCGATCCTAAAGGTGCTAACAAAGTGTGCAAGCTCCAGTGATCCATCTATGGACTAGTGCAAGCATCTCGGAGTTGGAATATACTCTTTGATGAGGTGATCAAAGCATATGGTTTTATATATACTTTTGGAGAAGCTTGTATTTACAAGGTGAGTGGGAGCTCTGTAGCATTTCTAATATTATATGTGGATGACATATTGTTGATTGGAAATGATATAGAATTTTTGGATGGCATAAAAGGATACTTGAATAAGAATTTTTCAATGAAAGACCGCGGTGAAGCTTCTTACATATTAGGCATCAAGATCTATATATATATAGATCAAGAAGCTTAATTGGACTTTCACAAAGCACATACCTTGATAAAGTTTTGAAGAAGTTCAAAATGGATCGGTCAAAGAAAGGGTTCTTGCCTGTGTTACAAGGTGTGAAGTTGAGTAAGACTCAATGCCCGACCACTACAGAAGATAGAGAGAAAATGAAAGTCATTCCCTATGCCTCAGCCATAGGATCTATCATGCATGCAATGCTGTGTACCAGACCTGATGTGTTCCTTGCTATAAGTTTAGCAAGGAGGTACCAAAGTAATCCAGGAGTGGATCATTGGACAGCGATCAAGAACATCCTGAAGTACCTGAAAAGGACAAAGGATATGTTTCTCGTGTATGGAGGTGACAAAGAGCTTGTCGTAAACGGTTACGTTGATTCAAGCTTTGACACTGATCCGGATGACTCTAAGTCACAAACCGGATATGTATTTTTATTAAATGGTGGAGCTGTCAGTTGGTGCAGTTTCAAGCAGAGCATTGTGGCGGGATCTACGTGTGAAGCGGAATACATAGCTGTTTCGGAAGCAGCAAATGAAGGAGTCTAGATGAAGGAGTTCATATCCGATCTAGGTGTAATACCTAGTGCATCGTGTCCAATGAAAATCTTTTGTGACAACACTGGAGCAATAGCCTTGGCAAAGGAATCCAGGTTTCACAAGAGAACAAAGCACATCAAAAGATGCTTCAATTCCATCCGCGATCGAATCAAGGAGGGAGACATAGAAATTTTCAAGATACATACGGATCTGAATGTCGCAGACCCGTTGACTAAGCCTCTTCCACGGGCAAAACATGATCAGCACCAAGACTCCATGGGTGTTAGAATCATTACTTTGTAATCTAGATTATTGACTCTAGTTCAAGTGGGGAAATATGCCCTAGAGGCAATAATAAAGATGTAATTTTTATTTCCTTATATCATGATAAATGTCTTTTATTCATGCTAGAATTGTATTAACCGGAAACTTAGTACATGTGTGAATACATAGACAAAACAGTATGTCCCTAGTATGCCTCTACTAGACTAGCTCATTGATCAAAGATGGTAATGTTTCCTAGCCATAGACATGAGTTGTCATTTGATCAACGAGATCACATCATTAGGAGAATGATGTGATGGACTAGACCATCCGTTAGTTTAGCACTGTGATCGTTTAGTTTTACTGCTATTGCTTTCTTCATGACTTATACATGTTCCTATGACTATGAGATTATGCAACTCCCGAATACCGGAGGAACACCTTGTGTGCAATCAAACGTCACAACGTAACTGGCTGATTATAAAGATGCTCTACACATGTCTCCGAAAGTGTGCGTGGTGTTGGCGTAGATCAAGAATAGGATTTGTCACTCCGAGTGTCGAAGAGGTATCTCTGGGCCCTCTCGGTAATACACATCATAATAAGCCTTGCAAGCAAATGACTAATGAGTTAGTCACGGGATGATGTATTACGGAAAGAGTAAAGAGACTTGCCGGTAACGAGATTGAACTAGGTATTGAGATACCGACAATCGAATCTCAGGCAAGTAACATACCGATGACAAAGGGAACAATGTATGTTGTTATGCGGTTTGATCGATAAAGATCTTCGTAGAATATGTAGGAGCCAATATGAGCATCCAGGTTTAGCTATTGGTTATTAACCGGAGATGAGTCTCGGTCATGTCTACATAGTTCTCGAACCCGTAGGGTCCGCACGCTTAACGTTTGATGACGATCGGTATTATGACTTTATGAGTTTTGATGTACCGAAGGTAGTTCGGAGTCCCGGATGAGATCACGGACATGGTGAGGAGTCTCGGAATATCCGAGACATAAAGATCGATATATTGGACGACTATGTTTGGATACTGGAAGGGTTCCGGGAGGTTTCGGGCATATACCAGAGTACGGGGGGGTTACCGGAACTCCCCGGGAGTTAATGGGCCTTAATGGGCCATAGAGGAAATGGAGAGGAGGCGGCCAAGGTGGGGGCGCGCCCCCCACCAGCACAATCTGAATTGGGAGGGGGGCTGGCCCCACTTTCCTTCTTCTCCCTCTCCTCCTTCCTTCCTCTCCTACTCCTACTAGGGAAAGGGGGGAATCCTACTCCCGGTGGGAGTAGGACTCCCTAGGGCGCGCCATAGAGAGGGCTGGCCCCTCCTCTCCCCTCCTCCTTTTTATACGGGGGTAGAGGCACCCCATAGACACTCAAGTTGATCAATTGATCTCTCCCAACCGTGTGCGGTGCCCCTCTCCATAGAAACACACCTCGGTCATATCGTTGCAGTGCCTAGGCGAAGCCCTGCGCCGGTGGCTTCATCATCTCCGTCACCATGCCATCGTGCTGACGAAAATCTCCCGCAAAGTTCTACTAGATCAACAGCTCATGGGACGTCATCAAGCTGAACGTGTGCTGAACGCGGAGGCTCCGTACGTTCGGTGCTTGATCAGTTGGATCACGAAGAAGTTCGACTATATCAACCGCGTCACTAGACGCTTCCGCTCCCGGTCTACGAGGTACGTGGACACACTCTCCCCTCTCGTTGCTATGCATCTAGTAGATAGATCTGGCGTGATCGTAGGAATTTTTTTTTGAAATACTACGTTCCCCAACACACCGGAGGTGGGCCGAGGAGGGCACAACCCACCAGGGCGTGCCTGGGGGCCCTAGCGCGCTGATACGTCCAAAATGTATCTATAATTTCTGCTTACTCCATGCCTCTTTTGGGTGATATTGCTATGATATTCATACACTTCCATACACTTTTGATCATATTTGGACTAACCTATTAACTCAGTGCACCCCAGTGCCAGTTTCTGTTTTCGGCTGTTTTTGTATTTCAGGTTTTCACATTACGAGAACTGCCAGGAAAAATCCAGAAAAATTATATAAAAAATCAGCGTTCCAGAACCTACCGTGCATCCGAAGGACAGCCGGGGGGGGGGGGCACCAGGGCTCCAGGCGCCCTGGCGGCGCGCCCCCCCTGGGCCGCGCCGGGGGGGCGCCTGGGCCCCCCGAGCCGCGTCTGGTGCCCCCCTTTGGCATATATTTAGAGCGTTTCCCGAAACCCTCGAGACAGGAACTCTTTTTCGCGATCTCATCTCTGTTCCGCCGCCGCCGCCGCTTCCAAGATCGGGAGCACCAGGAGAACTCTTCCTGGCACCCTGCCGGAGGGGAGGATCACTACTGGGAGCCTCTCCACCACCATGGACGCCTCCCGGATGAGTTGTGAGTAGTCTCCCTTGGACCATGGGTCCATGACCAGTAGCTATGTGATGTTCTCCTCCCGTTCTTGTGCTTCACTAATTAGTCCTCGTGAGCTGCCCTACATGATCGAGGCACATATGTAATCCTTATGCTGTTGCTATGATGAGTTTGCTGGGATCCGATGGATTATGAGATTATGTTCAGATTGTGATTGAGTAATATATTTGATCTACCTCTTTTATATCTATGTTCATAAGTAATTCTTGCATGTTCTCCGTTGTTATTTATTGCTTTGGCCAAGTAATAGGTAGTGACTCCAAGAGGGAACGTTATGCTCGAGTGTGGGTTCATGCCCCTCGATGACTAGCTTGAGTGACAGAAACATGAGTCTAGGGGATGTGCTGTTGCCACAAGGGGGAAAACAACGGTGCTTGTGCCCGCGGGTGCAAGGATTGTTTACTTTACGCAAAGTTCTTTTAATGCAGTTGTTTGTTGCTTTGAGTTTACACTATGGGTGGGGCTCGCAACTTAATACCAGCGAGATGTTCTGGATATATATCTCAAGGTGGATGATTAGTAGTAGATATTGATGGATTTCGGTCTACTTACTTTGGCGTACCGCCCATGCTTTGAACCTCAACCTTTCTTGCAATGTAGTCAGCATTGGTTTGCGTTCGTGGTCCTGTCAATTGCCCACCTATAATTCGTTTACCTCACATAGCTGTTTTATCGTCTTTTGGGAGAGAGACATCACTAGTGAACATCATGAGACTCCGGTCCATATTACCATCATTGATCACATCCGCTATTTACTTTTCGCTATTATTTACTATTGCAAACATTATCTATCACTACTATCATTTGCGTTTAATCCTTTGTGAACTACAAGGCCGGAGGGATTGACAACCTCTCTGTACTCGTTGGGAGCAAAGTTATTTGTATCTGTGTGCAGGTCCACGTTGATTGCTAATATCTGGCGCCGTTAGCAGTTGGCACCTTCTTGTTGAACCTAGGAGTCTCTGGGGATTCGATCCTTGGTATCTTGACAAGGGAAAAACTTCTGCAACACTACATCTCACACCTTCCACTTGGGGTAACCAACGAGGGGCGAGAATCCCATCAAGGAGTTTTTCTGGCGCCGTTGCCGGGGACTCCACTCTTCAGGATAGGGGAGTTGCATGCTATCTTTTACCTTTGCTTTTTAGTCTTGTTAGTTTACCTTTCATTTTTTGCTTTAGTTTTTTTTATCAAAAATCACAAAAAAATTATTTGCCTTTCTGTTAGTAGTCCTTTCTGTTTAGCCAAACATGTTAGGATTTGGTGCTTTGAGGGAATCAGAAGTTCTGGATTTCCATCAAAGGGATGGAGAAAATATGAAGAAGGCATGGGACAGAATTTCTGATGCACATAGGAGAATTATGCCTTGGATACCTATAAAAATTGTGCTTAGGAATTTTTACCATGGTCTTTTTAAATGGTGTAAACACTCTCTTGATATTATAGCCGAGGGAGATTTCCTAGAGTGTGATGAAGCTAGAGCTCTTGAAATTATACATGGTCTATCTAGTTACTTTGTTTATGATCATAATTTTGATACTGTCATAGATAGACTTGCTACTATTGAGAAGAGAATGGATGCTCTAGACTTAATGAAGGTAGAGAAACCCAAACCCAATAAGAGAGACATTTTGGAAATAGACAATGATTGGGAGCCTTTTGTTAGGATTAGTATCTCTAATCAAGACTTCCTTGCTTATTGTGATATTGGATCTATGGTTTCTACTATGCCAAAAATTGTTCATGATTCTTTAAAGTTAAACATGGATAGATTACCATCTTATCATGAACACACTAATGGAGATATTTCTGAAATCCAGGGAAGAATAAAAGACGTGCCAGTTAAATTCCTTAAAGGGATTGCAATGATTGATTTCTTCATCATGGAGCCAAACCAAGGAAATATAGTGCTTGGAAGGGACTTCCTCCGAGCAGTTAAAGGCTTCATTGATATAGGTAAGGGACAAATCCGCTTGCGCGGAAAGGCAAAAGGTGTGTACCCCTTTCCTAGAAGGAACAAGAATGAACTTGTTGAGGAACCATTTGAAGCAATTTATAGCTCCGATTATTACGATGGTTATTGATTCCTCTATGCATTATGCCTAGCTTAAAGGCATAAAAGAAAGCGCTTTTGGGAGGCAGCCCACATGAATAAAAAAATTATTTTGCTTTTGTTGTGTCTTGATGTTGTTTATTACAGTAGCATCATCATTGTATCTTTGTTTTTCAATTTTGTGCCAAGTATAGCCTCTGATTGCTAGAAAGTTCAAAAGTTGTGAGGTGCTGTCCAGGAAACAGATTCTGTCCTTGGATAGAAAAATTCATATAAAATCACCAGATCATCTTTTTGGTCTGAATTTTTTCGACAGCGTTCTCTATATAATTGTCTTTTGTGCATCTGTTCTGAGTTTTTTGATTTGAGTTGCAGAAGTGCCCCGAACAAATCAATTACTACCTGCTGTTCTGTTTTTCACAGATTCTGTCCTGTTTTGCCTTTCCTTCATTTTGCAAATCAAGAGCTTGCTTTTTCTTTGCAAAAACCTTTTGGCAATCTTGAGAAACAGCAGACCTTAAAGAATATCTTTATTTCCAGCAAGGAACAATTACTTTATTAAGGGTACTAACCTCGCTAATCAGATTATGATGAGTTATGTATGAAGGGAGTTTTCAAGTGTGCGAGGGAAGATGATAAATAGATTCAGGAGTGTCAAGCGCTCAAGCTTGGGGATGCCCCCGTGCACCCCCAAGAAATATTCAAGGAGACTCAAGCGTCTAAGCTTGGGGATGCCCCCGTGCATCCCCTTCTCCATCAACATTATCAGTTCGTCTTTCGTTCCACTATATTTTAATCACTTCATGTGTTATGTGTTATGCTTGGAGCATCTTGCTTTTAGTTTTCTTTTTAGTTTTCCATAACGAGTCGGAACTCTGCGTTCTTTATGTGGGAGAGAAACACGCTCCACTTCTACCTAGAACATAACATAGAATTTTCATGTCTATCCTTGCTGTGTGTGTTCTTTGTCTTTTAATAGCTACTATCATGTTCTGCTCTTAGCTTTCATGCTTATCTTTTCAAAGAGCTTTTTAGTTGGTTGCTTGAACTCTCTTTAATTATCATGCGTATCTTTTCAAAGAGCTTTTTAGTTGGTTGCTTGAACTCTCTTTAATTATCATGCTTATCTAATTAAGAGAGTTTGCTTCCGTTGCATTGGTTAATATGTCTATGATAAAGATGCTACGTGCATGATGGCGCTTAGTAGTTCAGGTTTTCTTATGGTTAGTCTCAAATAGCTGGGGGGTTCCCAATGTGTTATTGGAGTACCAACATGATTTGTTTGCCAATGATGTGGTATGGTTTAGTAATATCTTCCCTCAAGAATTTATTTTGATTGACTTGGCGTATGCTCACGCATATTTAAGACTGTAAAGAAAGTCTGTCAAGCCTTGATGATCTTTTATTTCTGAGTAGCGATATAACTTCCATGCCTGATTCAATATTGCTTTGTCGCTCTGCATGATTATGACCGTCATTGCTCTCTTAGTTGGTCGCTCCCAGTCTTTTGCTAACCTCCACCTGTACTAAGCGGACTAACTTTGCAATACATAGCTCATGGGAAAGTAGCTTAAAAACTATTGTGGTAAAGAATATGTTGCCTATGTATCTTATTTCTTATAAGTTGCCTGCTGAGCGGTAACCATGTTTCTGGGGACGCCATCAACTGTTACAATTTTGTTGAATATCATGTGAGTTGCTATGCATGTTCGTCTTGTCTGAAGTAAGGGTGATTTGCCATGAGTTGAATGAGTATGCATATTGTTAGAGAAGAACATTGGGCCGCCAACCAAAGCCATGTATCATGGTGGAAGTTTTAGCTTGGACATTAATCCTCAATCTCTTATGAGAATATGCTTAAGCATTAAAGAGGAGTCCATTATCTATTTTCTATGTTGTCCCGGTATGGATGTCCTCAAGTTGAGATCTATTAAAAACGAGAAATCAAATGCGATCTATCTCCTTGGACCTTTGTACAGGTGGCATAGAGGTACCCCTTTGTGACACTTGGTTGAAACATATGTAATGCAATGATAACTCATGGAAATCCGAGCTAATTAGGACAAGGTGCGAGCACTATTGGTATTCGATGCATTAGGCTTGCAACTTATAGGATGTCTTATGCATAACACATATGAAGTACTACTACAGTTGACAAAATTGCTTCTATGTTTTCAAAATAAAAAGCTCTAGCACATAACCATTCTTTTATGTTGAGTCTCCACCTTCTTTTAAAGCACCAACTACTGAGAGCATGATTGTCATTCTGAGTGTAATGTGCATTTTCCCAAAGTAGCATTGTCTTTTGCATGATTGTGATATCGTTTATTCTGAAATCATTGTATCTAGTCATCACTTAAACCTTGGAGGTGCCCCTGCATTTATGCTTCACTAAAGGGGGCAAGCTAGATATCACTTTATCATATTTGTACACCATGTTCATTGCAAATCTTTTTGATGTTTCAATATCATATTGTAAAACTTTCAGTTCTTTGTGATTTTCTCATGAGGCAACTTAATTACTATAGAATCATTGTCTCAGTAAGCTTTTGTCATATGACTATGAAAAAGTCCTATATGTTTAATAGCATGTCACCACAGAAATTATTCTTGTTATCACTTACCTACTCGAGGACGAGCAGGAATTAAGCTTGGGGATGTTGATACGTCCAAAACGTATCTATAATTTCTGCTTGCTCCATGCCTCTTTTGGGTGATATTGCTATGATATTCATACACTTCCATACACTTTTGATCATATTTGGACTAACCTATTAACTCAGTGCACCCCAGTGCCAGTTTCTGTTTTCGGATGTTTTTGTATTTTAGGTTTTCACATTACGAGAACTGCCAGGAAAAATCCAGAAAAATTATATAAAAAATCAGCGTTCCAGAACCTACCGTGCGTCCGAAGGACAGCCGGGGGGGCCACCAAGGCTCCAGCCGCCCTGGCGGCGCGCCCCCCCTGGGCCGCGCCGGGGGGGCGCCTGGGCCCCCCGAGCCCCGTCTGGTGCCCCCCTTTGGCATATATTTAAAGCGTTTCCCGAAACCCTCGAGACGGGAACTCTTTTTCGCGATCTCATCTCTGTTCCGCCGCCGCCGCCGCTTCCAAGATCGGGAGCACCAGGAGAACTCTTCCCGGCACCCTGCCGGAGGGAAGGATCACTACCGGGAGCCTCTCCACCACCATGGACGCCTCCCGGATGAGTTGTGAGTAGTCTCCCTTGGACCATGCGTCCATGACCAGTAGCTATGTGATGTTCTCCTCCCGTTCTTGTGCTTCACTAATTAGTCCTCGTGAGCTGCCCTACATGATCGAGGCACATATGTAATCCTTATGCTGTTGCTATGATGAGTTTGCTGGGATCCGATGGATTATGAGATTATGTTCAGATTGTGATTGAGTAATATATTTGATCTACCTCTTTTATATCTATGTTCATAAGTAATTCTTGCATGTTCTCCGTTGTTATTTATTGCTTTGGCCAAGTAATAGGTAGTGACTCCAAGAGGGAACGTTATGCTCGAGTGTGGGTTCATGCCCCTCGATGACTAGCTTGAGTGATAGAAACATGAGTCTAGGGGATGTGCTGTTGCCACAAGGGGGAAAACAACGGTGCTTGTGCCCGCGGGTGCAAGGATTGTTTACTTTACGCAAAGTTCTTATAATGCAGTTGTCTATTGCATTGAGTTTACACTATGGGTGGGGCTCGCAACTTAATACCAGCGAGATGTTCTAGATAGATATCTCAAGGTGGATGATTAGTAGTAGATATTGATGGATTTCGGTCTACTTACTTTGGCGTACCGCCCATGCTTTGAACCTCAACCTTTCTTGCAATGTAGTCAGCATTGGTTTGCGTTCGTGGTCCTGTCAATTGCCCAGCTGTAATTCGTTTACCTCACATAGCTGTTTTATCGTCTTTTGGGAGAGAGACATCACTAGTGAACATCATGAAACAACGGTCCATATTACCATCATTGATCACATCCGCTATTTACTTTTCGCTATTATTTACTATTGCAAACATTATCTATCACTACTATCATTTGCGTTTAATCCTTTGTGAACTACAAGGCCGGAGGGATTGACAACCTCTCTGTACTCGTTGGGAGCAAAGTTATTTGTATCTGTGTGCAGGTCAACGTTGATTGCTAATATCTGGCGCCGTTAGCAGTTGACACCTTCTTGTTGAACCTAGGAGTCTCTGGGGATTCGATCCTTGGTATCTTGCCAAGGGAAAAACTTCCGCAACACTACATCTCATACCTTCCACTTGGGGTAACCAACGAGGGGCGAGAAGCCCATCATGCGCCCAGGTGAATTGTGCCCACCTGGTGGGGCCCCTCTGGTACTTATTTGCTCCAATAATTCTTAAATATTCCATACAAGTCTCCATGAAGTTTCAGCTCATTTGGAGTTGTGCGGATTAGGTGGCCTGGCGTTGCTTTTTTAGGTCTAGAATTCTAGCTGTCGGTATTCTCCCTCTTGATGTAAACCTTGCATATTATGAGAGAAAAGGCATTAGAATTACTCCAAAAGGCATTATTATCCATAAAATCTTTATAAATAACGGTAGGAAAACATGATGCAAAATGGATGTATCATGTGTCAAGCCAGGGCCACAGGCACTTGGGGCCCCGCGGCGCTTCGTCCTTGCCCCTTGGCTTCGCCTCAAAGCCAAGTCTGAGCGCACCTTGGGCCTGGGGGCTACTGTCAGCGTTCTAGGAACCAGGGTACCCAGACTTGCCTGCCTACGGCTCACGGCGTGGCTTCATTGACGGACTGGTATGGCCCATCTACATGATCGCCAAGACTAGACCCTCGCGAGGGGCCAAGCATCGTGAGCGAATGATACCAAGGCCTCCCCAGGGAGCGGCCTCCCCAGGCTGCCTCCCGAGGAGAGGAGATTCCTATGCAAGATCCCCCACTCAGGAGGGTGCGGTGACGTGAGCCATGATGGCCGGTGCCTGGCGAGCGCCAGCGGGCGTAGAGGAGGTAGTTTCTACTTTGGTGCTAAGGAGGCAAGCACAAGCGTGGGTTCCCAAGGAATCTGGCAAAGGTTTCCATTCCAGTGCAATGAGACCAAGACCATGGGCGCTGCAGGACGAACGTCATCACCGAGCCCACCGTGGCGTCACTGCAGGAAGCTTTGCAATCGAAGACCACCTTTCGTCAGGATGAGATGTACTGCTTGTCCCCCTTCGAAATTGGCAGTTGTGGGATCCCTTCCTGCTCAAATGATGTGGGAAGAGAGCGAGGCCACTATAAATAGAGACTAGCATCCACCATAGAAGGGGGTCATTCCATCTAGTCCCCCTTCCTCTCGAGAGCCTTGCTGAGGCCATTTCCCCACTGTAGCAAATTCATATTCTGACCCTCGCGAGGCCAATCCACCACAAAGCAGGAGTAGGGTTTTACACCGCAAGGTGGCCTGAACCTGGGTAAACTGCACTTTTCATCTTCTTACTTTCTCACGTGAATCTAGTTCAATTAGGTCGCGGGGCAGCGAGTTGTGAGTGAGGATCTTAGCACACGCCCCAGTGTTCGAACCTTCTTGGGTCTGTGGAGCCCTAAATCCGACAGTTTGTTTGCAAGAGACTAAAATGTCACGTGTCACTTTTGCTTTCATAAAACCAATTTCCCAAGATAATTTGATCGTTTTGCTTTTATACCCTCTCGAGGTGCCTCCGGAGGCCTCCTTACAGTTTGGAAAAGCTCGGTATTCTCTGGTACAGTAGTGTTCTCTGATATATTTATGTTAGTCATTAACTTCATGAGCACACAATCATCACAATCCTGGACGCTTGCTAATATATATGGGTCGTGCACAGGGGAAGATCGGGATGCGTTTACCTCCTGGCTATATGATGTTCATATTCCAAATGGGCAAGATTGGTTAGTACTTGGCAACTTTAACTATATGTGTGCTCCTGACAATCGAAACAAACCTGGTGGGAACACAAATGACATGCTAACCTTCAATGACATCATACGCAAGCAACAGCTTATTGAGCTCCATGTACAAGGTAGATCCTATACTTGGAGCAACATGCAAGTCGACCCCTCCTAGAACAAATTGATTGGTTCCTAACCTCCCTCCACTGGACAAATGCATATCCTAAAACCCTAGTTAAACCTCTTGGCAAACCAGTCTCAGACCATATCCCTTCTGTTTTAACCATTGAAACCAAAATTCCGTGCAGCAAGCTCTTCCACTTTGAATCCTACTGAATCTTACACCCAGGTTCTATGGACGTGGTTCAAGAGGTGTGGAGCAGGCCATTTCAAACAAAAAATATAGCTACCATGCTTTGTCACAAATTTAAAGCCCTTAGACATGCCCTGAAGATCTGGAGCAAGCACATCTCTCAGCTCTCTATTGCGATCAGAAATTGTAACGCGGTCCTGGCGGATTTAGATGAGTTAGAAAACAAAAGGTGTTTGACAACTCCAGAAAAAAACTTCAGAAACAACGTCAAGGCACACCTGATTAAACTACTCAAGTACCAGAAGCTTTATTGGAAAAAATGTTGCATTATTCGATGGATCAAATTCGGAGACGAGAACACTAAAATTTTTCAAGCCGTTGGCACTGAACGATACCATAAGAACAACATTTCTAGCTTTCGGACTGATGATGACCGACTGGTCGAGGATCACCCTGGTAAAGAGGCCCTTCTCCACGTCACGTACAAAAATGGACTGGGAACAACATCGTAGTGTGAAATGAAATTTGACTTGCCTTCCATCATCCAGCGTGCAGAAAATGTTGACCACCTTACAGAACCCTTCACTAATGAAGAAATTGATGGGGTGATTAAGGAAATGCTGCCCAATCATGCCCGTGGACTTGATGGATTTAGCGGGGCATTCCTTAAAGCGTGATGGCCCATCATCAAAAATGTCTTCTATTCTTTATGCTCACAGTTCTACGAAGGAGATCTAGACATCACCAGCATCAATGATGGGCTCATTACTCTTATCCCCAAGGTTAATTCACCTAAATCAGTCAATGATTACAGACCTATCACTCTGCTAAACTGTTGTCTTAAACTGCTCAAGAAGTTATTAGCAAATCGGCTGCAGAGCACCATCCTGAAGCTGATCCATAGCAACCAATACGGGTTTATCAAGGGCCGAGCTATCCAAGACCGCCTCGCTTGGGCATACCACTACATCCATCAGTGCCATACTTCCGGTAGAGAAATCATACTACTCAAACTTGATTTTGCAAAGGCATTTGACACAATTGCTCATGAACCTATGATCAATATCATGCGTCACATGGGGTTTCCGATCCTCCTCCGCCCGATCATCTGTGCTTCTTAATGGTGTTCCCGATCGACAGTACTAGTGCCACTACGGAGTTAGACAAGGTGATCCTTTGTCACCCCTAATTTTTGTACTCACAGTAGACCTGCTTCAGGCGGCAATCAATGATGCATTCAGACAGGGCAAAATTACTCTTCCCTTCCCATGCAACGGGCAGACAGACAACCCCGTTCTTCAGTACGCGGACGACACACTTATTGCCCTACCTGCATGCACACGGGAAGCACTCCTGGTCAAAAAAATCATATCTGACTATGCTTCCTCCATTGGCGTCAAAATTAACTTCCATAAGTCCACACTGATCCGGATTAACCTTGACACAGTCTCTACGGCCAACTTAGCCCGAGTATTTAGTTGCACCATTGGCTCGATGCCATTTATGTACCTCAGACTCCCTCTTGGTACAGCCAGACCGTCCATCCAAGAATGTATGCCTTTGGTTTGCAAAATGGAACGCCGTCTTACCACCACCATTGCCATGATGTCATACGGAGGAAAACTCTCAAGGTTGAACACTACGGTCACGTCTTTACTGGTTTTTGCCATGTGCACTCTCAAATTCCCACCCAAGCTCATTGAGATACTCGACAAAATTAGGCGGAGATGCCTTTGGACTAAGAACACTAAACAAGGAGACAAATGTAACTCCCTCGCCGCAATGGACATGGTCTGCAAGCCCAAGAAAAAATGGGGATTGGGGGTGATCAATCTGAAAATTCACAACAAAGCCCTCATGTTAAAATTTCTCCACAAGTTCTTTAACAAGAAAGATGTGCCCTAGGTCCACCTGATTTGGGACAATCACTATGTTGACAAAATTCCACACGCTATTGACTCAGTGGGATCATTTTGGTGGTGTGACATCCTTAAACTAACCCCCATCTATAGTGGGATCTCCCACGTGCAGGTGGTGGATGGACGGACGACCCTATTTTGGAAAGATTTATGGCTCAAGGATGTCTTATAGAATTCACACCCACGAGCATTCTTGTTTGCCGTGCAGGAGGATATATCTGTTGCTGATGCTGTGGCAACCACAGACCTACATGAAACCTTTCACCTGTTGATACGTCTCCAATGTATCTATAATTTTTTATTGTTCCATGCTATTATATATTCTGTTTTGGATGTTTAATGGGCTTTAGTATGCACTTTTTATATTATTTTTGGGACTAACCTACTAACCCAAGGCCCAGTGCAGATTGTTGTTTTTTGCCTATTCCAGTGTTCCGTAGAAAAGGGATATCAAGCGGAATGAAACCTTCGGGAGAGTTATTTTTGGAACCATATCTACCTAGAAGAATTGGAGTACACGCGAGGGAACGAGAGAGGCGGCCACGAGGGTCCAGGGCGCGCCCAGGGGGGCACGCGCGCCCCCACCCTCATGGGCCCCCTCTGGATCCCCTGATGCCCTTCTTCCTCCTATATATATCCATGTACCCTGAAAACATTGAGGCAACAGAGAAAACACTAATTCCACCACTGCAACCTTCGGTTCCCATCAGATCACATCTTGGGGCCTGTTCCGGAGCTCCGCCGGAGGGGGGATCGATCACGGAGTGCTTCTACATCAACACCATAGCCTCACCAATGAGTTGTGAGTAGTTTACCACAGACCTTCGGGTCCATAGTTATTAGCTAGATGCCTTCTTCTCTCTTTTTGGATCTCAATACAAAGTTCTCCTCGATTTTCGAGGAGATCTATTCGATGTAATCTTTTTGCGGTGTGTTTGTCGAGATCCGATGAATTGTGGGTTTATGATCAAGATTATCTATGAACAATATTTGATTCTTTTCTGAAATCTTTTATGTATGATTATAATATCCTTGCAAGTCTCTTCGAATTATGAGTTTGGTTTGGCCTACTAGTTCTATAGTTCTTGCAATGGGAGAAGTGCTTGGCTTTGGGTTCAATCTTGCGTAGTCCTTTCCCAGTGACAGTAGGGGCAGCAAGGCACGTATTGTATTATTGCCATCGAGGATAAAAAGATGGGGTTTATATCATATGCTTGAGTTTATCCCTCTACATCATGTCATCTTGCTTAAAGCATTACTCTGTTCTTATGAACTTAATACTCTAGATGCATGCTGGATAGCGGTCGATGTGTGGAGTAATAGTAGTAGATGCAGAATCGTTTCGATCTACTTGTTACAGACGTGATGCCTATATATAATGATCATGCCTAGATATTCTCATAACTATGCGCTTTTCTATCAATTGCTCGACAGTAATTTGTTCACCCACCATAGAATTTTGCTTTCATGAGAGAAGCCACTAGTGAAACCTATGGCCTGTGGCACCCCAGCTCAGAGAAAACCGGAATGCCCCGTATTCCAGCCCAGTGATCGAGGAGAAGTCTTCTCGAATACGGCACTACTTAGCATAGAACAAATCAGCTCTTTATTACAATCTATGTGGGTACAAGGGGTTTACATCAGCACGGCGACACTACGCCTGCCACGGTTGCTCTATGCAAGCAGTAGAACAACTTGAAGTAGCGGAATTCTACTGGCAGCGGAACAATGATGGCGGTGGTGAACTCCACTACGCAGGGACTCTGGCTGGAACGCTTATCCTAGCTCGCAAACAAGGAATCCACGGAAAACATGCAATCATATCCGGCATGACCAGCAAACTAGCATGACACGCCAGGTCAGTACACTGAATGTACTTGCAAGCTCACAATAACCAAAAGCAGCCAAGACAAAGAATATCATGGCATTAGCAGGTTAAACCAATGATGAGCATGATACTAATAGAACAACATGGCATGCACCAACTAGACATGATACAACCAGAACAACTTAGCATGGCATGAGCATATGAAGATGATGATACTACATGCGACAGGTTAACATTTTCATGCACCAACTTACTCTGCCCGGGTTACCTCGTAACCATCACATACATCAGCTTACCATCATGGACATCACACGATCATCTGAGGATCAAATCAAGCTTGGTATTACAATACCGTAATAATCATTATATGCCCACAAGGAGCTTAACTTTCACCCGTGATTCTCGCATAACATCACAATCATCCAACAACTCGGTATCCTCGATACCACAGTGATCATCTCACGATCACATCCAACATATTTCTCATCATCGAACCAGGGTTGTTATTAAGTACATTATTATTATTACCGTTGACTCATAGTGTGACCGACACGAACTGGGCCCATATCCGCGGGCACGGCTATTGATAGATTAAACACACACTCTGCAGAGGTTAGCACATTGTACCCACACCATAGAATCCATGGCCTCGCACTCCCATTCGGGTGGACCAACGGCGTTCCGACAAAACTGTCCTACTACCATGACACTCTCCCGGCCACTCCGACCAACTCCCCTTTGGGCTAATTCCTAGGTGGCCCCGTGACTACCAAAGCCACCAACGGCCACCGTCATGGCAAAACGGTCCCAAACAGGGACAAGGAACCTTACAACAACAACGGGCACACAAGGTTATGTCTGCTTACCGGGCCAGGGTACCGCACGCCCATAACCTTCCCTCGTTGGAGGCACCAGCGAGAGGCATGACAATAGACCTAGTTAGCACCTTCCCATAAAGGTAAGTGTGGCTGCACTGGTCAGCTCGATATGGTGGCACCATGACTCAATCAACAGTTGTTCAAGTTCATTATTATCCGGTTAAACTTGAATGCAGTAAGTTGAGCCATATTAAAATAACATGATGCAACTACAATGCATGAGCATGATACAAACATGAGCAAGAATGTGCAACCATATTTCAACGAGCATAACAACAACATTTAATCATTTATTCAGAGGAGCATGGCATACCGACGAGCATGAATATCACAAATAGAACACAACTAATAGCATAACCTGACTACTAGCAACAACAATAAATATCATGCAAGAACATATTAACAATGCTACCATGCAAGCATTTAACAAACTGGATGCAAAGGAACATGTATAACAACGATACTTGGAACAGACGATAGTCATGCACCAAAGACCATCACCAACATCAACATGTACTACTACCAAGCATGGCATACAAAAGAAATACTAGCAACTAGTACATGATAACCAGGTGCATATGAACATAACGTGAAAGTAAGCACTGATCCATAGCATAACCGAAACACCGATATCATTAGCAAAACAAACCGACAGTTATGAAAGATTCAAGTTGAAAACCAATGTTGCTGCATGGCTATCATGCAAATGGTGGTTTTGGCTTGCCTGGGGGTGAAGAATACTCCGGGAAGAAGTGCGGTGAAGCCGCGGAAAGATTTGCCAGAAATAGTTCTCTCTCGGAGGGGGCTGATTATGGGCAAGGGCAAAGTGGTCATTTCTAGTATGTGAAACCATAGTGAAAATGTTACCAACAGAACGGGATCGACGAGACGAAGAAATGGGCTTTGGAATCACCTCATTCGGAGTCTCGAGCAAAAAGATACGGACGTTTAAAGCTCAGGGACTAATCTGTAGCAAAAATATTCACAAACAGGTCCCTGGCTAATTAAACCGAACGTGCCTTTCTCAGAACTATGCTTACTCTTAGGGAAAACGTATTACTTCCCGAAGAACAAATGGAACACGCTTTAGAGAGGGGAAAACGTACCCCGGCAAATACGCCTCCACTTAAGTGACGTGGCAGAGGCAGGGCCGGGCCTGAGTGGCTGACAGGTGGGGGCGCGTCGGGGTGGGGACCAGCTGGCAGGTCCTTCTTCTTCAACCTCCTGCTGGCCCGACGAACAGAAGGGAAGGGCGCGATACGGGCGGCCGTTCCAGCGACCTGGGTCGTCTCCGGCGATGCCCATCACATCGACGGGATCGGGACTTCAAGGCGCATCCGATGGTGGGCGCCGTTCTTGTCGGGGAGATCTGGAGCGGGCGGGCCATTGGTTGTGGCGGATGGCAGCATCAGGCACCGATGGGCTCGCGACTGCAGTGCACCGGAAGGGACGGGGAAGGGCGGAGGTGCTTGGGTGGCCTGCTAGGGAGGCTCTGGTGGTGGAGGGGTGGAGAGACGGGGCTGGCGTTGTGCCAATTTAGGCGGAGGGGACCGGTGGCCATGGTGGCAGAGAGAGGTGAGGAGAGGCTCTGGAGCTCAGGCGAGAGGCTGGGAAGGTATAGAGGAAGGAGGAGAGGAGGCTGATGAGGTCGGGAGGCCGCGGGGATGGCTATATATAGCCGGGGCGAAGGCATGGGCTCACGTGTCGCCGTGCACGTCCGGCCAAAGCTTTGGAGGCCACAACGATCACGGGAAGGCGCGGGATAATGGCGAAGGAGGTGCGAACGAGCAACAGAGGCGCACAGGGCAGGAGGGGCCGAGGGGCGCAGGGGAGAAGGATCTGAACACCATTAAAGCCATATCGGCTACAGCTCACCCGTGGGCGCGCGGCGACGAGCACCGACGGAGAAGCGTACAGAGGGGGGAGGGGTCCAGGAGAAGAAGACGGCGATGGGGGTGCTGCTAGACATGCCCGTACTCGCTGAGACGCTGAGCAGAGGAGGGTCCCGAAGCAAGCGACAGCCAGCTCGTGCGCACTGCATGCCAAAGCAGTGGTCACCGCGCAGACTGGCACGGAGAAGATGTCAATGGCTGGGTGGTGATGTTGTAGGATCGAAAGTAGGTCTAGAGGGGGGGTGATTAGACTACTTGACAAAATAAAAAATCTGCCTTTAGATCATGCAATGTTTTTGGCAGTTTCACAAACAAGATCAAATCAAGTAACACCCTACACATGCAATTCTAGAGTATATGCAGCGGAAAGTAAATTGCACATGTAAAAAGGAGGTGGAGAAGATCAAACGCAGTTTGGTGACACGGAGATTTTTGTCGTGGTTCCGATAGGTGGTGCTATCGTACATCCACGTTGATGGAGACTTCAACCCACGGAGGGTAACGGCTGCGCGAGTCCACGGAGGGCTCCACCCACGAAGAAGCAACCTTGTCTATTCCATCACGGCCTACGCCCACGGAGGACTAGCCTTACTCGGGGTAGATCTTCACGAAGTAGGCGATCTCCTTGCCCTTACAAACTTCTTGGTTCAACTCCACATCTCAACGACGGAGGCTCCCAAGCGACACCTAACCAATCTAGGAGGCACCACCCCCCAAAAGGTAATAGACGGTGTTGATGGTGATGAACTCCTTGCTCTTGTGCTTCAGATGATAAACTCCCCAACACTCAACTCTCCTCACTGATATGGCTGTGGTGGAAGAAAGATTTGAGTGGAAAGCAACTTGGGAAGGCTAGAGATCAAGTTTCATATGGTAGGAATGGAATGGCTTGATCTCAACACAAGGGTAGGTGGTTCACTTCTCAGAAAGTGTATGGTAGGAATGGTAGTACTTTCTGATGGCTCTCCTCACGAATGAGGAGGGGGTGGAGGGGTATATATAGCCTCCACACAAAATCCAACCGTTACACACACATTTGACCAATCTCGGTGAGACCGAAGTGAAAACTCGGTCAGACCGAAAGTTCAAATATAGTGAACGTTGGGATTTTCGGTGGGACCGAAAATACCATCTCGGTGAGACCGAAGTGAGTCAAAGGTTAGGGTTTGCCATTTCGGTGAGACCGAAAATATAAACTCGGATATTCCGAATTGATGTCAACTGATCACAGAAGGTTGGCAGCCCTTTTTCGGTGAGACCGAAACTCAGAATCGGTTTGACCGAGAAGCTAGGGTTTGGAGAAACAACTGAAGTGGTTCATCTCGGTGGGACTGAGTTGGATAAATCGGTGTGACCGAGATGTTAGGGTTTGTAGAGATAACTTCATCTCGGTGAGACAGAGTTGGTTTGACCAAGATTACTTATGGGTGTGTGTTAAGTAGTGAATAGTGCTGATAGTTGAGGGAGTTAGATCACCAAGCACTTGAGCAACAAGAACATTAACACAACCTCATCCCCTTTTAATAGTATTGGCTTTTCCTATGGACTCAATGTGATCTTTGATCACTAAACCAAAAATGGAGTCTTGAGCTTTTGCCAATGCTTGTCTTAGCATTTTGAGGGGTCCACTTCTTCAGACATTCCATACCCATATCATCGAACTTCTCTGAAATGATTCTCAAGATAATATTAGTTCAATGATATATATGTTGTTATTAATTACCAAAACCACCCGGGGATTAGTTGCACTTTCAATCTCCCCCTTTTTGGTAATTGATGACAACATATAGATCAAAGCTTCGACAAAAGATATAATCAAAGAATAATATCGTCGCTTTGAGAAGTATGTGATAAACAAGAGCTCCCCCTAAATTTGTGCATTATTTAAAATTTGCGTTTGAATGCAAATGCACAATCGATTAGGATTATGGGTCACTCTTCCATGTCACATACATCTTGGTGGAGCGCACAAAATGATAAGAATGAATAACATGCACTCAATCACCAAGACAATAGTAAATAGCCATACAATAAGGAATAGCATAGGATAAGCAATAAGCACACATTAAAGCATAGTATGGCTAAGCACTCATTAAGGTAGCATCAAACGTAGTAGCAAGCACACTTAAAGTATCTGGAACCAAAAGAAACCAATGTATCTCAAGGAAAACCGGCAAAAGAACGAAAAGACGAAAGAGCACTCTCTCTCTCGAAGCCCTATGATCTATAACAATTTCTCCCCCTTTGGCAACAAGTTACCAAAAAGTTCGAAAGGGTATAGAGCTAAACGTCACTGCGGGCTCGGCTGGCTGCTCCCGTCTGGGTCGATGTCGGTGTAGAGATAGCTGCATCTGCGAAGACCTCTGCTGATGTCTGCGGTGGAGGAGTGGATGCTGGAGCTGTAGGAACTGCTGGAGCTGTAGCTGGTGCTGAAGTGGTAGCCCTGGAGTCTGTCACTGGGATAGCTGCAGATCTGGATCCTCTGGGAACCTGAGCAGTCTGGCGATGAGAGTCCTGGACTAGATCATCCTGCATAAGCTCTGCTCTCTCCTGCCTAGTCTCCTCCATGTCTGCCTCAAGCTTGTTGACAGACACCTGAATCTCAGTCAGCTTCACGTCTAGAGCGTGGATCTCGTCCTCGACAATCCTCTCAAGGCTCTCCTGAGATTGCTCAATGCTGGCCAGGCGTTGTTCAATCCTCTGGGTAGCTTCAAGAATTTGTTCTCCAAAGCTCTTTGGCTTAGCTGCTGCTGCTGCTGCCTCTTTGTCAGCTTTGGCTTTCTTCGCAGCTTCAATTTTGGCTTGCCCTTCAACTGAGGTGGGATCCTCTTCATCCATCACAACTACGTTGTCCTCATGCTCTGGCTGCAGTGGCAAGTGCTTCCTATCCAACATGAATTTGCCCGTGCCAAACTTGGCGTTGATGAGCATCTGTATCTGCGGAGCAAACCCACACGACCTCTTCTGGTCAGCTGCAGTCCTCTTAATGGTTTCTACCATCAAGTCCATCACCTTAAAAGGTGCCTTCTCATCGAGAATGTGCAGCATGTTGATAGAATAGCCTCGTATCATCCGGTGGTCACCTGACTTAGGCATCAAAGTATGCCTCGGAATAGTGTTAGTGGTGGTCAGACCTGCCTGGAGATAATACACTGAGCCGAGCTTCCATCCCTCTAAATCAGCAGCTGGGATCTCCTTGTACATATTCTTCATGGAATCATGACTCTTCTTAGGAATCCCATAGACATCAATGTCGTCCTCTCTCTGCACTGGAGCGTTCAGAAGTTCTGCCCATTCTGCAACAGTCGAAGAAAACCGTTGACCTTCAGTCATCCAGGTGATCTTGCCATCGGGGTAGAAGTGGGCTGTGGCATAGAACTGCATGATCATCTCGTCATTCCATGCTGTCAGTTCTTGACCCACAAAATCAGCAACTCCACATGCAGTAAAGCTCTCATGCACATGGGGAAAGAAGTCCCGATGCTCCCTACTGTCAATATACTTCCAGTCAACATACCTGGTGTCAGCAACAATGGGCTTCTTATCCATTAGCACGGTCTCATAGAAATCCTGCTGCTCTCTGGTGTGGAATCTGGGGTCCACAGCAGTCCTTCTCCTTACGGCATATGGATCAGACTGTCTCCATAGCCTGAGACCTTTGTCCTTCCATGCCTTCATGTCCTCAGCTTGAGGATGAGCATCATTGTGGAGTGGCAACTTGGGACGGAGCTTGAGCAACACATGCTCTTCATCTGACTCAGAAGGTGGCATCTCACCTTTGTTCTTCTCAGAAGCTGGAATGCTTCTGGTTGTTCTCTTGGGCTTCGCTGGAGCTGCTTTGACTGGAGCAGGCTTCTTGGGCTTGGAGGAGGCTTGAGCCCGAATGGCATCACCCATGAACTTAGCTTTCTGAGGAGGAGGCTGGGGTGCTTCTTCTTCTTCTTCTTCAGCAACATCTTGAGGTTCAGCATATACAACTCTCTTCCTCTTGGAAGTCTTCTTCACCTTGCTTGGAGCTGGCTCTTCCAAGATGAGCTTCTTAGCAACTGCAGACTGTTTTACCTTGCTTGTACCTTTCCTTGGCTGCTGCCCTTGGTGCTCTTTGGCAACCACATTCTTCTTGGGCTTGGAGGTAACTTCCTCAACAACAAAGTCGGAGTCCTCATCATCCGAAGTTCTCTTCTTCCTGGTTCTCGTAGCTGCAGGAGGCAAACCACTAGGGGTACTCCTCTCACCATCATCACTAGAGCTGCTTGCAGGACTTGTATCTGCCTCTGGAATTTCAGCAAACGGTGATTCAGACCTGTTTTGGCTGTCACTGACATCTGACATGGCTGAAAAACCTGTGAAAAGATAAGGTGTAGGCAGAATAGAAGAGTTATCACAACTGCAGAAGTTTTTTGCAAAGAAAAATGAGTTTAAAAACTTAGTTTTGAGTTTTCACAGAATGTATTTCGGTCAAACCGATTTCAAGTTTCGGTGTAACCGAAGTGTTCAACAGAACCTACACACCACTTTCGGTCAGACCGAAATGGGTTTCGGTCCTACCGAAAACTTAGGGTTTCACAGAAACTTCAATTCGGACATTCCGATTTCCACAACTCGGTCAGACCGAACTATGTAGTGCAATGGTCAGAGACCAAATCGGTCAGTCCGAGTTTCAGGAATCGGCTTCACCGAGATGCATTCCGTGGAAACCTAAACCTAAGAATTTTCCTCGAAACTAGAAGATCTGAACAATGTATTGGGATCATATCAAACGTGGATTGAATCAGGGCAGTCCTATCATGCAAGAATCAGAAGTGGAGCATGAAAGGGATCGGGACACACCCTAACTTGGTGGTGTCCCTCTACGGCGGCAACGGCGGAGAAGATTACCGTTGACGGCGGCGGAGACCTGCGGCGAGGGCACACAGGCGACGACGGCGACGATCCTTAGATCAGGGCGACGGCAGCAGGGGTCTTGGAGGGCGAACATTTGAAAGGAATAGATCGCGCGCAGCCCTCAGTATATATAACCCCGTGCTGTCGGTGGGACCGAGTTGAAAAACTCGGTGTCACCGAGATGCATAATTGCAGTGCAGTTACGCATATCGGTCAGACCGAGATTTTGAACTCGGTTTCACCGAGATGAAACCTAGATCAATCTAAGTGTTTCGGTTGGACCGAGATTGGGAAGCCGGTCAGACCGAAATGGACTTAGAAGGTTTTGGAAGTCAGCCTTAGACGAATCGGTGGTTCCGAGTGCTCCTCACTCGGACTGTCCGAAAAAGACTTGTTCAAAGTTGTGATATAAGCATGAATAGAATTTGAGACAAGATAGCATAGATAGCTAGGGAAGGTGCTTAGGCATTCTTGTCCATCCATTTGGCCAGAAAAAGAAACCAAAACAATCAAAACCACAAATGGATGTACTTGAATGAATAGAATCATGCATTCAACATGCTCACACAATAAGATAGCAACTGAAATATGTGTCAAACATGCACAACCAAAACTCTAGCTACTAGCACACAAATTGTCGATGACTAGGTCATCTATATATGAGTATATTGACTTAGGAGCCAAATGAGAACATTTGATCATAGGTCATACTCATCGTTTAAGCACAAGTGGGGTTACCACTTTTACATAAAGCATTTATGTGTTCACATCATTTGGAGATGCTTTAGCTCAATTTTTAGAGCAAAGCTCCCCCTAGATGTGAGAACCCCTTTTAAAGGGTCAAACTAACCTTGGGTTGTCGTAGAAGACTTCATGTAGATGTTGAAGATGTGGATGCTCAATGTTGATGTAGATCATCAAGAGTTGAGAGCTATCCTTGGATTAGGGCACTTTCAATACCTACATGGGTTAGTCCCACAAGGAACAAACAAGAATATCCATGGACATAGAGTGAAGTATACAAGAGATGATGTCCATGAAAGCAATGATTACCTTGTCCCTTGACTTACCAACAAGAGGGTTTGTGACTCCATGAACTAGTGCATGATGTGGAAGTTGATTGCACAAGTTCTTGCCAAAACGAATATGAGTGAAGTTTGTTGGCGGAGTCACCCTCAAGAACCTACTAGTTCTTCTTCTTTGGGATCCACATCATCTTGATGGGAATCCTTGGTGTTGTAGTTGAGCTTGACGAAGTAGAACTTGATGTGTCCTTGGGAACCCACTTGACCATGGCTTGAGGTGCTTCAATGAATGCATCAATCTCCTCTTGAAGCTTGTCCTTGGCCTCTAGCTTGTGGTCTTGTGGTGGAAGGTCATCTTGAGCTTGTTCCACATTGGAAGAAGTAGGATCATACTTCTCCTTTTGTGAGACAAACTGTGGAGTAGGGTATTGACCTTCTTCCCACTCAACACCTTCGGCGTTGAACTTTCGCTCAAAACCAATCCCTTGATTCTTCCGGTGTCTTCCTTGTTTGCGAACAATCTCCTCAAAGTTCTTGCTTCCGGCAAGACTCTTGTAGACACCTTTCTCTATGATTTCCTTCAATAAGCTATTTTCTTGCTCAAGTGTAACTTGGCTTGAAACATTGTTAGTGGAATCAAGAGAACTACTAGAAGCAACAATATTGGATTTAACATTGTTATTGTTACTACTAGAGGAAGAATTTTTCTTATGCTTGTCATGCTTAGTCTTAATAGGTGGCAAGAAATTAGACAAGAGAAGTCGTTTGGCAAGATATGAAGAACTCTTCTTTCGAAGATCGTCATTGATCGCTTTTAGAAACTCATGTTCTTGCTCTAGAGTGAGCTTCTCGAAGCGTAGCTTCTCATGAGATCTTAGGAGCTCTCTATGATCTTCTTGAGTTGTTTCATGAGCTAACTTAAGAGTGTTTAGTTCTTTAGTTGGACGCTCAATCTCCTTCATAGCATTGTCATTCGACTCTTCTCGACTATAAAGACTACTAGCATTTTCATCATTACTAAGCTCACTAGATTTATCATGCAAGAGCTCATCTTCACCAAGTAAGTCATCCTCATCACTATCAAAGTCAATGAATTCAGGGTGTGTTACCTTGGGGCCTTTAGCCATGAAGCATCTTCCAATTCCCTCATTTGGTGAATCAAATAAGTCGTAGGAGTTGGAGTTGGAGGATACTAGTGCAAGTCCGGCAACACCTTCATCTTGACTATAGTCGGAGTCGGAGTGATAGCTTCCATCGGATTGACTGTCAGAGTCGGAGCCGGAGACCCATTCACCAACATGAGCTTGATGTCTTCTTCTTGTGTAGCTCCTTGATGACTTGTCTTTCCTCTCCGAATCCTTGCTTTTCCGAGAGGGTCTTCGTTCATAACGATCATCTCTACTCCTTCTCTCTCTCCGAGGTGACTCATCTCTTGCTCTTCTTCTTGGAGATTCTTCTCTTCTCTTGTGGGGAGCCGTACACTCATTTGAGAAGTGTCCGGGTCTTCCACAATTGTAGCAGTTTCGATCACGACTAGAAGATCTCTTTCCATCATATGATCTAGACTTTGAGCTTCTTTCTTTGCCTCTATTCTTGTAGAACTTGTTGAAGTTCTTGACCATTAGGCTTATCTCTTCATTGGAAACTAGCTTGTCACTTGAGGTAGTAGGAGCATCACTTGTAGCTTTGTAAGCACCACTTGACTTGTTGTGAAGCTCTTCCTTATCCTTAAGTGTCATTTCATGGGCAACAATTCTTCCAATGACTTCAGTTGGCTTGAGAGTCTTGTAGTTTGGCATCATTTGGATCAAAGTGCACACGGTGTCATACTTTCCATCCAAAGCTCTGAGAATCTTCTTAATGATGAATCGGTCGGTCATTTCTTCGCTTCCTAAGCCTGCAATCTCATTTGTGATGAGAGCAAGCCTAGAGTACATTTCAGCGACTCCTTCACCATCCTTCATCTTGAACTTGTCAAGCTGACCTTGAAGAATATCTAGCTTTGATTCCTTCACAGATTCAGTACCTTCGTGCATTTCAACCAAAGTATCCCAAATCTCTTTAGCATTTTCAAGACGGCTGATTTTGTTGAACTCTTCGGGACACAAAGCATTGAAGAGAATGTCACAAGCTTGAGCATTGTTTTGCAACATCCGCAACTCTTCGGGTGTAGCTTCGTGATCCGGAACTTTTCCTTCTTCAAAGAAATCACCTTGCATGCCAACACAAATAATGCCCCATGCGGCAGGGTTATGACCAAGAATATGCATTTTCATTTTATGCTTCCAACTAGCAAAATTTGTACCATCAAAGTAAGGACCTCTACGATAATTACCCTCACTAGACGCCATACTCTCCTAGGTTGTGAAACCAAGCTTATGGAGTCCAATGCAATGGAAACAAAGGCAATGGAGACCAAAGCTCTGATACCACTTGTAGGATCGAAAGTAGGTCTAGAGGGGGGGTGATTAGACTACTTGACAAAATAAAAAATCTGCCTTTAGATCATGCAATGTTTTTGGCAGTTTCACAAACAAGATCAAATCAAGTAACACCCTACACATGCAATTCTAGAGTATATGCAGCGGAAAGTAAATTGCACATGTAAAAAGGAGGTGGAGAAGATCAAACGCAGTTTGGTGACACGGAGATTTTTGTCGTGGTTCCGATAGGTGGTGCTATCGTACATCCACTTTGATGGAGACTTCAACCCACGGAGGGTAACGGCTGCGCGAGTCCACGGAGGGCTCCACCCACGAAGGGTCCACGAAGAAGCAACCTTGTCTATTCCATCACGGCCTACGCCCACGGAGGACTAGCCTTACTCGGGGTAGATCTTCACGAAGTAGGCGATCTCCTTGCCCTTACAAACTTCTTGGTTCAACTCCACATCTCAACGACGGAGGCTCCCAAGCGACACCTAACCAATCTAGGAGGCACCACCCCCCAAAAGGTAATAGACGGTGTTGATGGTGATGAACTCCTTGCTCTTGTGCTTCAGATGATAAACTCCCCAACACTCAACTCTCCTCACTGATATGGCTGTGGTGGAAGAAAGATTTGAGTGGAAAGCAACTTGGGAAGGCTAGAGATCAAGTTTCATATGGTAGGAATGGAATGGCTTGATCTCAACACAAGGGTAGGTGGTTCACTTCTCAGAAAGTGTATGGTAGGAATGGTAGTACTTTCTGATGGCTCTCCTCACGAATGAGGAGGGGGTGGAGGGGTATATATAGCCTCCACACAAAATCCAACCGTTACACACACATTTGACCAATCTCGGTGAGACCGAAGTGAAAACTCGGTCAGACCGAAAGTTCAAATATAGTGAACGTTGGGATTTTCGGTGGGACCGAAAATACCATCTCGGTGAGACCGAAGTGAGTCAAAGGTTAGGGTTTGCCATTTCGGTGAGACCGAAAATATAAACTCGGATATTCCGAATTGATGTCAACTGATCACAGAAGGTTGGCAGCCCTTTTTCGGTGAGACCGAAACTCAGAATCGGTTTGACCGAGAAGCTAGGGTTTGGAGAAACAACTGAAGTGGTTCATCTCGGTGGGACTGAGTTGGATAAATCGGTGTGACCGAGATGTTAGGGTTTGTAGAGATAACTTCATCTCGGTGAGACAGAGTTGGTTTGACCGAGATTACTTATGGGTGTGTGTTAAGTAATGAATAGTGCTGATAGTTGAGGGAGTTAGATCACCAAGCACTTGAGCAACAAGAACATTAACACAACCTCATCCCCTTTTAATAGTATTGGCTTTTCCTATGGACTCAATGTGATCTTTGATCACTAAACCAAAAATGGAGTCTTGAGCTTTTGCCAATGCTTGTCTTAGCATTTTGAGGGGTCCACTTCTTCAGACATTCCATACCCATATCATCGAACTTCTCTGAAATGATTCTCAAGATAATATTAGTTCAATGATATATATGTTGTTATTAATTACCAAAACCACCCGGGGATTAGTTGCACTTTCAGATGTCTAGTGGTAAGTTTATCCAAGGGAGATTTTAACTACGGTGGTAGCTCGGTGAAAGGCTCTATGGTTAAACAGGTACGTGAGCTCTGAATGTTACTGCATCTAACTTAACCATGATGTAGTGATCACCATAGGTGAGATTACAGCCAAATAGAATGTCTAGGGGGCTTAGGTGAGGAAGGACAACAGTCTTGGGCAATTTGGTGTGATTTGGACCAATCTTTAATAGAGTTGCTTCACAACTGCATAAATTGGACCAAAAACAAGATGATGAAGTAGCACTCACTTGTAGTAACCACTTGAGCTAAAATTGGGCAAGGCTTGGTCATTTGGACATGTAGAGATGCTGTAAAAATTTCATACCAATTGGACAAGCCAAAATGGTACTTGCTTCACAAACATCCTTACTGTCCAGAAACTTGCAATAATTTCTGAAGGAAAATGGCTAAATGAAATGAGTCCAAAATTTGTGGAGATAGGTTACATGGGTAGGAGAAGGTCTTGGAAAATTTTCAGCAACAATGAAGCAAGATAAAATATACTTGCTTCATAAACTAAAATTTTGGACAGAAACAAGGATTTGAAGGTGTGCTCACATGGATGCAAGGAATGAGCTCCAATTTAGTGTGGAGCCATGATTTGATGATATAGATACATACACAAATTTCAACTCATTTTGATATGCCTAGCTTGTACTTCCTTCACAATGGCTTTTGTCTGACAGAAACTTTGAAACATTGCTGAGGAATATTTACTAGGCAAATGAAGTTGAATTTTGGCATGAGGCAATTATTTGGACATTAAAAGGTGTCCAAAAAGTTTGGGGTCAATTGGGCAAAGAAAAATAGCACTTGCTTCGCAGAGTGCCATCTAGGGCAGAATAGGAAAATGAATATTGGAGGATTATTTTTTTTAACATGCAATGTATGTTTTTGCCATATTTGATGAAGATATGACCCAAACAATTTATGAGAATTATTTGGGAATTTTAGGAGTGATGGAAATATAGGTTGCTTCCCAACCTAGGGCGGAAAGAGTTATTCCTTTAATAGAAAAAGAATATTGTGATTGGTCCTGGATGGAAATGGCAAGGTCTAGGGATAGACATGAGGATGACAAGCCACTCTGGGAAGAAAGAAGAGGTCATGTTCTTCAGTTTCCAGACCACATAGGCATGGAAAAAGAAAACTCAAGCAAAATACTCGAAAAATCAAAAGAAAAAGTAAGGGCCA
>LR738710.1:731148225-731167239 GCA_902687465.1 Secale cereale
CCTTAAAGAAATCTCGTCATTGAGATTTTGTTTCTCAAGGAACAAGTATGAATGTACCGACTCAAGGAAACTGTTTCCAACTCGGGTATCCTCTTTCCTTTATTGATTGTTCCCCACCGAATGTCATCTGACAGTCTATCTGGCTCGGGATGGTTTGCTTCATTGTATTCACATTCTGACAGATCTTACCTTACATGTTCATGCTGATGTTGGCTCCAATTATTTTCATACCGGCTGACTCAGCTAAGTGTGATAGATTACCACGACTGAAATATATGTCTGTCTCACAAGTCTAGGAGTGATCTCCTATTGATGTGTCATCCAGCACTGACAACCTTTCATGAAATTGTGAACAGAGTTTTCCTGGTGGACACCCAATCTTTTTCTCCTTGCATTGGGTTTCTCAACTAACTGTGGTTCCTCCAGGTTTAAAATAGTGAGGTGGTTCATAACCGTTCTCCTGGCGGATTATGACTTCTTGCGGGAATTTATGATTCATCTTGACTGGCTCGACTGTCTTGAGTGTCAGATTTGTACCAAACTTTTGCGTGTCTCCTGCCATGGCCAGCATAAAGGGGTATGGCCTTATATGATAGTATCCACAGAGTTGACTGACGGCAGAGGGCTTGGCCATATCTCTTAATTCTTCATGTGATCATGGGTTCTGTCGGGGGAAATATTTTGACAAACGTGCCTTTATCATTATCTCCTGACATGGTTACATTACTCCAATGGCAGGTTTATCATCTCTCAAGTTTTAATCATAGGGAAATGATCATCTGAACCCTTGTAAGAACTCGGCAAATAAATCAGTGGCCACCAGAACGGTCTTTACGACTCAGATCTGGGACATTACTGAAATAACTCAACCACGACTCAAGACGGCCGAAAAGCAGCTCAGAGCATGAGACCGTGTTGATAAGAAGAAAGTGACAGCTTCCTAAGATGGCCGAAAAACAGCTCAAAGCATAGGGCCACTGTCACAAAAAGAAACTCAACAGCTGTACGAGACGGCCAGAAAGCAGCTCAGGGCTCGTCACATTTGTTGAATAGAGAGAAATAAAGTCGGCATCCACCCTGAATGGCTAAAAACAGCCCAGATCATAGGTGTGGTGCCATCACCGGAGATAAGTAGACAAGGGCTTAGTAGGATCTTATTCCAGGTTCACAGGTACTTGTACAGAGCTCAGTGTTGTCGTCAATCTTCATAGTCCTTTGTCACACTGAGGTGTATATCTGGCTTCCTTCACATATATCTGAGATTCTGATTCCCGAGGCAGACTTGTGTTCTGACTGATTCTTGCTTCTGACCAACTGATTCTGCCATCTGCTGTCAATTCACAATGTACTATCTTGCACCAGTGTCGTACTGAGGACGATTGGGTGGCCTATGCTGGAAACCATCGAGGGTATCTTGCTGAGGAAGACTGGGTACCATACTTCATAAGCTTCCCCCCTTAGAGACTAGCTAGGGAAAACTCGATACCTTATGCCAGAAGCTTTTTGCGGTTGCTTACTGAAGAGTACAAAGTACCTTGCACGGGAAGTCATCCATGTATCATACTAAGGAGGATAGAGGAATCTTACAGTTAAAGCTTCTTTGGTAGCTTGCGAGGGAAGACTAGATTCATTACAGCAGAAACTTCTCACTGTGATATGTGGACCGATTACCACATATATATCACCTTAGTATTTTTGTTGTTGATTACCTTTGACTAATAATATACTATCGATCTTGCACACAATTTATCTTTTTGCTGATTTGATCATTACTGCTATGAAGAGTGCATACTAGGGTAGACCTGATTATCCGTACTATTGTGAGGAGTACATACTGATGCAAATTTGATTATCAACATCCAGATCGCAAATTCCCCATTTTACTGCAGTCGGCTGAGAATTCCATTTTATTTATCTGAGTTTCCAAATATTTGAATTCCTTGTTGATTCTTCGGGTCCGATGTCGGTCGATGAGCAACTTTAATAAGGGGAAAATAATGCCACACCAAAGGCCCAAAGAAAGAAGCAAAAGAAACGACTAAAATAAAAGCACACAAGCATACTAATAATAAAATCAAGCAACATCACATATTACTGCACACCTAAACATACAAATCTCGCGGTAACTCCGGTATTGCGGTCAAATAAGTTGTGGCGGTGTGCACGAAAGTGAATCTGTGTGTGGAAGGAGTTGGTGTAACCGAGGCTACATCGAGCGTTGGCTGAACACCGGTTGCAACTGGATGGATACAGAGGCGAGGACGGACTTGGTGATTAGGTAGCGAGACACAAAGGTCACGACCACATCATCATCAAGTGTACGAAAGGGAACTGTACATGTCCAAAAAAATGAGATGACGGGGTAGGATAGAGGTGGAAATCTGGGCTTGCTACCATTGCCCCTTTTCCGACAACAAAGATCAGTAAGGGTTGCCAGAGGGACGAGATGAAATGCACGGTTCGGGATAGAAACAAGTCTATCACTGGAACGGTATGAGTGGATGGCAGAAAAATGTCAAAACGATATCTGAGCATAACTCCTGCAAATGGTGTCTGGAACACCCGGTACCAGGGCATCACTCTGCTGGGACAGAGGTGACGCCAAACACCAAAAAAATAGGTATGCAAAGAGGAATGGTGCTGGTAGTGGATCAAAATCGATACCACCTACACTCACCAGATAAACCGTTAGGGACCAAATAATAATCTATATGCATGCTATGCAACAAACAAATGCAGCAATCAAGTGCAACAAACCAACTAGACTCTATACTACCGCATTCTAACGCCCGCACTGGCTAGGGCATCCTACAGCCAGACCTGCTCTGATACCAAGCATGTGGCACCCCGGCTCAGAGAAAATTGGAACGCCCCGTATTCCAGCCCAGAGATCGAGGAGAAGTCTTATAGAATATGGCACTGCTTAGCATAGAACAAATCAACTCTTTATTACAATCTATGTGGGTACAAGGAGTTTACATCGGCACGGCGACACTACGCCTGCCATGGTTGATCTATGCAAGCAGCAGAACAACTCGAAGCAGCGGAATACTACTGGCAGCGGAACAGCGACGGCGGTGGTGAACTCCACTCCGTAGGGACTCTAGCTGGAACACTTATCCTAGCTCGCAAACAAAGAATCCATGGCAAACAAGCAATCATATCCGGCATGACCTGCAAACTAGCATGACAAGCCAGGTCAGTACACTGAATGTACTTGCAAGCTCACAATAACCAAAAGCAGTCAAGACAAACAATATCATGGCATTAGCAGGTTAAACCAATCATGAGCATGATACTAACAGAACAACATGGCATGCACCAACTGGACATGATACAACCAGAACAACTTAGCATGGCATCAGCATATGAACAAGATGATACTACATGCAAGGGTTAACATTCTCATGCACCAACTTACTCTACCCAGGTTACCTCGTAACCATCACATACATCAGCTTACCGTCACAGACATCACACGATCATCTCAGGATCAAATCAAGCTTGGTATTACAATACCATAGTAAACATTATATGACCACAAGGAGGTTGACTTTTACCCGTCATTCTCACATAACATCACAATCATCCAACAACTCGGTATCCTCGATACCACAGTGATCATCTCATGATCACATCCAACATCTTTCTCACCACTGAACCGGGGTTGTTATTAAGTACATTATTATTATTACTGTTGACCCATAGTGTGACTGACACAAACTGGGCCCATATCCGTGGGCACGGCTATCGATAGATTAAACACACACTCTCAGAGGTTAGCACACTGTGCCCACACCAAAGAACCCATGGTCTCGCACTCCCATTCGGGTGGACCAACGGCGTTCCGACAAAACCGCTCTCCAGGCCACTCCGACCAACTCCCCTTTGGGCTAAGTCCTGGGTGGCCCCGTGCCTACCAAACGCACCAACGGCCACCGTCGTGGCAAAATGGTCCCAAACGGGGACAAGGATCCTTACAACAACAACAACGGGCACACAAGGTTATGTGTACTTACTGGCCTAGGGTACCGCACGCCCATAACCTTCCCTCATTGGAGGCACCGGCAAGAGGCATGACAATAGACCCAGTTCGGACCTTCCCATAAAGGTAAGTGTGGCTGCACTGGTCAGCTCGATATGGTGGCACCATGACTCAGTCAACAGTTGTTCAAGTTCATTATTATCTGGTTAAACATGAATGCAGTAAGCTGAGCCATATTAAAATAACATGATGCAACTACAATGCATGAGCATGATACCAACATGAACATGGTTGTGCAACCATAATTCAACGAGCATAACAACAACATTTAATCATTTATTCAGAGGAGCATGGCATACCGACGAGCATGAATATCACAAATAGAACACTACTAATAACATAACCTGACCACTAGCATCAACAATAAATATCATGCAAGAACATATTAACAATGCTACCATGCAAGCATTTAACATACTGGATGCAAAGGAACATGTATAACAACGATACTTGGAACAGACGATAGTCATGCACCAAAGACCATCACCAACATCAACATGTACTACTACCAAGCATGGCATACAAAATAAATACTAGCAACTAGTACATGATAACCAGGTGCATATGAACATAACGTGAAAGTAAGCACAGATCCATAGCATAACCGAAACAACGATATCAGTAGCAAAACAAACAGGCAGTTATCAAAGATTCAAGTTGAAAACCAATGCTAATGCATGGCTATCATTCAAATGGTGGTTGTGGCTTGCCTGGGGGTGAAGAATACTCTGGGAAAAAGTGCGGTGAAGCCGCGGAAAGATTCGCCAGAAACAGTTCTCTCTCGAAGGGGGCTGATTATGGGTAATGGCAAAGTGTTCATTTCCAGTATGTCAAACCATAGTGAAAATGTTACCAACAGAACGGGATCGATGAGACGAAGAAATGGGCTTTGGAATCACCTCATTTGGAGTCTCGAGCAAAAAGATACGGACGTTTAAATCTCAGGGACCAATCTGTAGCAAAAATATTCACAATCAGGTCCCTGGCTGATTAAACCGAACGTGCCTTTCTCAGAAATACACTTACTCTTAGGGAAAACATATTCCTTCTCGAAGAACAAATGGAACACACTTTAGAGAGGGGAAAACGTACCCCGGCGAATACGCCTCCACTTAAGTGACGTGGCAGAGGCGGGGTCGGGCCTGAGTGGCTGACGGGCGGGGCCCGCATGGAGGTGGGGACCAGCTGGCAGGTCCTTCTTATTCAACCTCCTGCTTGCCCGACGAACAGAAGGGAAGGGCGCCATACGGGCGGCTTTTCCGGCGACCTGGGTCGTCTCCGGCGACGCCCAACACATCGGCGGGATCGGGACTTCAAGGCGCATCCGACGGTGGGCGTCATTCTTGCCGGGGAGATCTGGAGCGGGTGGACCATTGGGTGCGGCGGACGGCAGCGTCAGGCACCAATGGGCTCGCGACTGCAGTGCACCGGAAAGGACGGTGAAGGGGAGAGGTGCTTGGGTGGCCTGCTAGGGAGTCTTTGGTGGTGGAGGGGTGGAGAGACGGGGCCGGCATTGTGCCAATTTAGGCGGAGGGGACCGGCAGCCATGGTGGCAGAGAGAGGTGAGGAGAGGCTCTGGAGCTCAGGCGAGAGGTTGGGGAGGTTTAGAGGAAGGAGGAGAGGAGGCTGATGAGCTGGGGGGCCGCGGGGATGGCTATATATAGCCGGGGCGAATGCACGGGCTCGGGTGCTGCCGTGCACGTCCGGCCGAAGCTCTGGCGGCCGCAGCGATCACGAGGAGGCGCGGGATCATGACGAAGGAGGTGCGGATGAGCTACAGAGGCTTACAGGGCAGGAGGGGCCGAGGGGCGCAGATGATGGCTTCTCGCCCCTCGTTGGTTACCCCAAGTGGAAGGTTTGAGATGTAGCGTAACGGCAAGTTTCCCTTGGCAAAGATACCAAGGATCGAATCCCGTGAGACTCCGAGGGTCGACAAGTAGGTGTCAACTGCTAACGGCGCCAGATACTTAGCGGTTGACAGGACCTGCACACAGATACAAATAACTTTGCTCCCAACGAGTACAGAGAGGTTGTCAATCCCTCCGGCCTTGTCGTTTACAAAGAATCAAACACAAGAGATAATAGTGATAGGTATGACTACAACTAGGAAATAGAAACAGGAAGTAAATAGCGGGTGTGATCAGTGGTGGTAATATGGACCGGGGTCCCATGATGTTCACTAGTGATGTCTCTCTCCCAAAAGACGATAAAACAGCAAAGCGAGGTAAACAAATTACAGCTGGGCAATTGACAGGATTATGTGCGCAAACCAATGCTAACTATGCTGTAAAGAAAGGTAGAGGCTCAAAAGCATGGGCGGTACGCCAAGGCAAGTAGACCGAAATCCATCTGCATCTACTACTAATCATCCACCTTGAGATATCTATCTAGAACATCTCGCTAGTATTAAGTTGCGAGTCCCACCCATAGTGTAAACTCAAAGCAACAGACAACTTCATTAAAAGAACTTTGCGTAAAGTAAACAATCCTTGCACCCGCAAGTACAAGCACCGTTGTTTTCCCCCTTGTGGCAACAGCACAAACCCTAGACTCATGTTTCTGTCACTCAAGCTAGTCATCAGGGGCATGAACCCACAATCAAGCATAACGTTCCCTCTTGGAGTTACTACCTACTACTCGGCCAAAGCAATAAACAACAACGGAGAACATGCAAGAATTACTCAAGAACATAAATATAAAAGAGGTGAATCAAATATATTACTCACACACAATTTGAACATAATCTCATAATCCATCGGATCCCAGCAAACTCAGCAGAGCAACAGCATAAAGATTACATATGTGCCTCGATCATGTAGGGCAGCTCACGAGATCTAAACCATGAAGAACAAAGAGGGGAGGAGAACATCACATAGCTACTGGTCATGGACCCATGGTCCAAGGAGGACTACTCACAACTCATCCGGGAAGCATCCATAGTGGTGGAGAAGCTCCCGGTGGTGATTCACCCCTCCGGCAGGGTGACGGGAAGAGTTCTCCTGGTGCTCCCGATCTTGGAAGCGCGGCGGCGGCGGAACAGAGGCGAGATCGTAAAAAAGGGTTCCGTCCTCGAGGGTTTCGGGACGCGAGGAGTATATATGCCAAAGGGGGTCACCAGAAGCGGAGAGGGGGGCCCAGGCGCCCCCCTAGGGCGGCCAGGGGTGGGGCCGCCTAGGCTGGCCGCCTGGGCTGCCCCTGGCTCCCCTGTGGCCCTGCTTTGGTTTTTCTTGAAGCTCCCGGTACGCTGATTTTTCCTGTATTTTTCCCGGAATTTTTAGGGCACTTTTAATATGGGGGAAACCTGAAATAGAAAAACAGCAGAAAACAGGAACTGGCACTGTGGTGCACTGAGTTAATAGGTTAGTCCAAATATGATCAAAAGTGTATGGAAGTGCATAAATATCATAGCAATATCACACAAAAGAGGCATGGAGCAAGCAGAAATTATAGATACGTTTTGGACGTATCAGCAGGGGAGAAGGATCCGAACACCATTAATTCCTTGTCGGCTACAGCTTGCCCGTGGGCACGCGGCAACGAGCACCAACGGAGGAGCGGACGGAGGGGCAGAGGGGTCCAGGAGAAGAAGACAACGATGGGGGTGCTGCTAGACATGCTCGTGCTCGCTGAGACGCTGAGCAAAGGAGGGGCCCGAAGCAAACGACGGCCAGCTCGCGCAGACTGCATGCCAAAGCGGTGGTCACCGCGCAGACTGGCACAGAGAAGATGACAATGGCTGGGTGATGATGTCTAGTGGTAAGTTTATCCAAGGGAGGTTTTAACTGCGTTGGTAGCTCGGTGAAAGGCTCTATGGTTAAACAGGTAAGTGAGCTCTGAATGTTACTGCATCTAACTTAACCATGATGAAGTGATCACCATAGGTGAGATTAGATCCAAATAGAATGTCTAGGGAGCTTAGGTTGGGAAGGACAACAGTCATGGGCAATTTGGTGTGATTTGGACCAATCTTTAATAGAGTTGCTTCACAACTGCATAAATTGGACCAAAAACAAGATGATGAAATAGCACTCACTTGGAGTAACCACTTGAGCAGAAATTTGGCAAGGCTAGGTCATTTGGACATATAGAGATGCTGTAAAATTTTCATACCAATTGGACAAGCCAAAATGGTACTTGCTTCACAAACATCCTTAGTGTCCAGAAATTTTCAATAATTTCTGAAGGAAAATGGCTAAATGAAATGAGTCCAAAATTTGTGGAGATAGGTTACATGGGTAGGAGAAGGTCCTGGAAAATTTTCAGCAACATAAACTGAAAATTTGGACAGAAACAAGGATTTGAAGGTGTGCTCACATGGATGCAAGGAATGAACTCCAATTTATTGTAGAGTCATTATTTGATGATATAGATGTCATACGCAAATTTCAACTCATTTTGATATGCCTAGCTTGTACTTCCTTCACAATGGCTTTTGTCTGGTAGAAACTTTGAAAAATTTCTTAGGAATATTTACTAGGCAAATGAAGTTGAATTTTGGCATGAGGCAATTATTTGGACATTAAAAGGTGTCCAAAAAGTTTGGGGTCAATTGGGCAAAGGAAAATAGCACTTGCTTCACAAAGTGCCATCTAGGGCAGAATAGGAAAATGAATATTGGAGGATTATTTTTTTAACATGGCAACGAATGTTTTTCCCGTATTTGATGAAGATATGACCCAAACAATTTATGACAATTATCTGGGAATTTTAGGAGTGATGAAAATTTAGGTTGCTTCACAACCTAGGGCAGACAGAGTTATTCCTTTAATAGAAAAATAAATATTCCCTAGAAATAGAATATTGTGATTGGTCCAGGATGGAAATGGCAAGGTCTAGGGATAGACATTAGGATGACAAGCCACTCTAGGAAGAAAGAAGAGGTCATCTTCTTCAGTTTCCAGACCAAATAGCCACGGAAAAAGAAAACTCATGCAAAATACTCAGAAAATCAAAAGAAAAGGAAAGGGCCAAAAATCAGGTTGTGACATGGCCTTCGGGTCTATCTTTGTCATATTACTTTACCTTCAATTTATGTTGCCGTTGCTTATTTGCTTTCTTTACTTTCTGTTCTTATACCAAAAATACTATCTTATCATATCTATCGGATCTCACTTTCGTAAGTGACCGAAAAGGGATTGACAACCCATTATCGCGTTGGCTGCGAAGTTCTTATTTGTTTGTGCAGGTGCGAGGGACTCGCGCGTGGTCTCCTACTAGATTGATATCTTGGTTCTCAAAAACTGTGGGAAATACTTACGCTACTATGTTGCATCACCCTTTCCTCTTTGAGGGAATACAACGCAAGCTCGAGAAGTAGCAAGAAGAATTTCTAGCGCCGTTGTCGGGGAGACTTACGCCAACTCAAGTCAAGATTTGATCTCCCGTCAACTTGCCAATTTCTGGCACCGTTGCCGAGGAGATCTACGCAAAAGTCATATACCAAGTACCTATCACAAACCCTTATCCTTCGCACTATATTATTTGCCTCTCGTTTTCCTCTCCCCCACTTCACCCTTGCCGTTTTATTCGCCCTTCTTTTTCCGTGTGTTTACCGTTGCTTGCCTCTTGTTTGCTTGTGTGTTGGATTACTTGCTTGTCACTATGACTCAAAACAATACCAAATTGTGTGACTTCTCCAATACCAACAATAATGATTTTATTAGCACGCCTATTGCTCCTATTACCGATGCTGAATCTTGTGAGATCAATGCTGCCCTGTTAAATCTTGTCATGAAAGATCAATTTTCTGGCCTTCCTAGTGAAGATGCCACTACCCATCTGAACAACTTTGTTGATTTATGTGATATGCAAAAGAAGAGGGATACGGATAATGATATTGTTAAATTGAAGTTGTTTCTGTTTTCACTTAGAGATCATGCTAAAACTTGGTTTTCCTCTTTGCCTAGAAATAGTATTGATTCATGGAATAAGTGCAAGATGCCTTTATCTCTAAGTATTTTCCTCCCGCTAAGATTATCTCTCTTAGAAATGATATTACGAATTTTAAGCAACTCGATCATGAGCATGTTGCACAAGCTTGGGAGAGAATGAAATTAATGATACGTAATTGCCCTACACATGGTTTGAACTTATGGATGATTATACAAAACTTTTATGCTGGCTTGAATTTTGCTTCTAGAAATCTTTTAGATTCGGCCACGGGGGGCACTTTCATGGAAACTACCTTAGGAGAAGCTACCAAACTCCAAGATAATATTATGGTTAACTACTCTCAATGGCACATCAAAAGATCGAGTAGTAAAAAAGTGCATGCTATTGAAGAGATTAGTGTTTTGAGTGGAAAGATGGATGAACTTATGAAATTATTTGCTACTAAGAGTGCTTCTTCTGATCCTAATGATGTACCTTTATCCACGTTGATTGAAAACAAAAATGAATCTTTGGATGTGAATTTTGTTGGTAGGAATAATTTTGGTAATAATGCTTATAGAGGAAACTTTAATCCTAGGCCTTTTCCTAGTAATTCCTCTAATAATTATGGTAATTCCTACAATAACTCTTATGGAAATTTTGGTAAGATGCCCTCTGAATTTGAAACTAGTGTTAAAGAGTTTATGAATTCGCTAAAGAATTTCAATGCTTTGCTTGAAGAAAAACTGCTTAAGATTGATGAGTTGGCTAGAAACGTGGATAGAATTACTCTTGATGTTGATTCTTTGAGACTTAGATCTATTACACCTAAGCATGATATCAATGAGTCTCTCAAAGCCATGAGAATTTCCATTGATGAATGCAAAGAAAGAACCGCTAGGATGCTTGCTAAAAAAGATTGCTTTATGAAAGCGTGTTCTTCTAATTATCATGAAAATAAAGATGAAGATCTGAAAGTTATTGATGTGTCTCCTATTAGATCCTTGTTTTCTAGTATGAATCTTGATAAAGATGGGACTGGAGATGAGTCTACTTTAATTAAAAGGTGTCCCAATGATTCAGAGTTTTTAGATCTTGATGCTAAAATTGTTAAAAGTGGGATTGAAGAGATTAAAACTTTGCATAGTGATGAACCCACTATTTTGGATTTCAAGGGATTCAATTATGATAATTGCTCTTTAATAGATTGTATTTCCTTGTTGCAATCCGTAATAAATTCTCCGCATGCTTATAGTCAAAATAAGGCTTTTACCAAACACATAGTTGATGCTTTGATGCAATCTTATGAAGAAAAACTTGAATTAGAAGTTTCTATCCCTAGAAAGCTTTATGATGAGTGGGAACTGATACGTCTCCAACGTATCTATAATTTTTTATTGTGCCATGTTGTTATTTATGATGTCTTGGATGTTTAATACGCTTTGTCATACACTTTTATATCATTTTTGGGACTAACCTACTAACCCAAAGGCCCAGTCCAGATTGTTGTTTTTTGCCTGTTTTGAGTCCAAACGAAATGAAACCTTCGGGAGAGTTATTTTTGGAGAAAATCACGCACGTGAGACTTGAGAACCACGGAAGGGGAGCCACGAGGTGCCCACGAGGGTGGGAGGCGCGCCCCCAGCCTCGTGGGCCCCTCGAGCGTCCCCGGTGTCCTCCTTCCTCCTATATATATCTACGTACCCCGAAACCATCAGCAACAGAGAGAAAACCCTAATTCCATCGCTGTAACCTTCTGTTCCCATGAGATCCCATCTTGGAGCCTGTTCCGGAGCTCCACCGGAGGGGGATCCATCACGGAGTGCTTCATCATCATCATCATCATCGCCCTCACCATGAGTTGTGAGTAGTTTGCCACAGACCTTCGGGTCCATAGCTAGTATCTAGATGGCTTCTTCTCTCTCTCTGGATCTCAATACAAAGTTCTCCTCGGTCTTCGAGGAGATCTATTCGATGTAATCTCTTTTTGCGGTGTGTTTGTCGAGATCCGATGAATTGTGAGTTTATGATCAAGATTATCTATGAGAAATATTTGGTTCTTCTCTGAACTATTTATGTGTGCTCATAATATCCTTGCAAGTCTCTTCGAATTATTGGTTTGGTTTGGCCTACTAGATCTATAGTTCTTGCAATGGGAGAAGTGCTTATCTTTGGGTTCAATCTTGCGGTGTCCTTTCCCAGTGACAGTAGGGGCAGCAAGGCATGTACTGTATTGTTTCCATCGAGGATAAAAATATGGGATTTATATCATATTGCTTGAGTTTATCCCTCTACATCATGTCATCTTGCTTAAGGCGTTACTCTGTTCTTATGAACTCAATACACTAGATGCATGTTGGATAGTGGTCGATGTGTGGAGTAATAGTAGTAGATGCAGAATCGTTTCAGTCTACTTGTCTCGGATGTGATGCCTATATACAATGATCATGCCTACATAGTCTCATAATTATTCGTTTTTCTATCAATTGTTCGACAGTAATTTGTTTACCCACCGTAGAATATCGTTATCATGAGAGAAGCCACTAGAGAACACTATGGCCCCCGGTTCTATTCTCAACATATCAATCTACATCTACTTTACTTTTACGGCTTTTACTTTCTGTTCTTATAAACAAAAATACTAAATATATAAACTATCATATCTATCAGATCTCACTTTCGTAAGTGACCATAAAGGGATTGACAACCCCTTATCGCGTTGGCTGCGAAGTTCTTATTAGTTTGTGCAGGTGCGAGGGAGTCACGCGTGGTATCCTACTGGATTGATACCTTGGTTCTCAAAAACCGAGGGAAATACTTACGCTACTGTGCTGCATCTCCCTTTCCTCTTCCAGGGAATACAACGCAAGCTCGAGAAGTAGCAAGAAGAATTTCTGGCGCCGTTGCCGGGGAGGCTTACGCAAAAGTCATATACCAAGTACCTATCACAAACCCTTATCCTTCGCATTACATTTATTTGCCTCTCGTTTTCCTCTCCCCCACTTCACCCTTGCCGTTTTATTTGCCCTTCTTCTGCCGTGTGTTCATCGTTCGCCTGCTTCTTGTTTGCTTGTGTGCTACTTGCTTGCTTGTCATCATGTCTAGCACACCTATCATTATCAACACTTCCGAGAGTGAGGTCCTCAACTTTAAACAAAGGGAGGTAGAAAACTTAAAAGATGCCTGGCATAGAATTTGCAATGCTCAAAATAGATCCAATAGGAAGCTTTCCACTTCCGTGCTTCTTCGCAATTTATATGTTGGCATAACTCCGTGGAATAGATTTATCTTAGATACCATTACAGGAGGGAATTTCTTGGGTAGCCACACCTTTGATTCTTATAATGCTATGACTCAATTATTTGGCTCACCACCTCTTATGGTTAATGGGACCATTTTAACTTTGGAGCATGTTATGCAACGGTTAGAAATCATTGAAAACAAAGTTGCTACGGTAGAACTAGTAGAAAATTTTGATAGAAAAATCCATAATGAAATTACTCAATATGGATCTAAGGTAGGAATTGTTCTGAAAATTCTAAAGGAAAAGGAGCCCATAGTTAAAGAAAAGCTAGATCAAGATTCTACTAGAATCAATAAGCTTGAGGATAATATCACTAATGTGGGTTTTGCTCTTTCTGATATAAAGACCACTCCAAATACCTCTACCACTAAATTATCTCAATTAATGTATGTCCCTAAAGACAAGGGTGAAACATCTAGTAAAGGAATTGCGGATCTCAAATACATAAGCGTTCACCCTAATTTTCTTACTTCTGCAAGGGATCCTTTTGACACCTTAGAATTTCTTGATTTCTTGCCCAAGAGTTTGATTATTAATAGGGACAAAGAAGTTCCTAAGAATCATAAGTGCTTAATCAAAGAATTGCCTTCCAAGGATGGCATTCCCTAGATCTATCTTGTATCGTGCCTAGCTAGGGGCGTAAAACGATAGCGCTTGTTGGGAGGCAACCCAATTTTTTTATTTTGTTTTTGTTGCTGTTAGGGAATAAATATTGCATCTAGCTTCTGTTTAGATGTGGTTTCATGTTTTGTTTAGTGTTTGTGCTAAGTAGAACCTTTGGGAAGACTTGTGTGAAGCTTATGTGATCTTGCTGTGAAAAACAGAATCGTTAGCGCTCGCTAGAATGGTCGTAAGCTTTTACTGGAGCGTGCTATTTAGTAGATTCTTTTTGCAGATGATTAATAGACAAATTCCTCACATTACCAATTTAGTTTGAATTTTTTGGAGTTACAGAAGTATGCGAAACCTGTAGATTACTACAGACTGTTCTGTTTTTGACAGATTCTGTTTTTCGTGTGTTGTTTGCTTATTTCAATGCATCTATGATTAGTATTGCCAAGTATGAACCATAGAGAAGTTGGAATACAGTAGGTTTAACACCAATATAAACAAAGAATGAATTCATTGCAGTACCTTTGAGTAGTGGTTTACTTTCTTATACTAACGGAGCTCACGATAATTTTTGTCTAAGTTTTGTGTTGTGAAGTTTTCAAGTTTTGAGTATTGCTTTGATGGACTATGGAACAAAGAGTAGCAAAGGCCTAAGCTTGGGGATGCCCATGGCATTCCAAGTAAAATTCAAGAACAATCAAAAGCCTAAGCTTGGGGATGCCCCGGGAAGGCATCCCCTCTTTCGTCTTCATCCATCGGTAACTATACTTGGAGCTATATTTTTATTCACCACATGATATGTGTTTTGCTTGGAGCGTCTTGTATAATTTGAGTCTTTGCTTGTTAGTTTGTCACAATCATCCTTGCTGTACACACCTATTTGAGAGAGTTAAATATGGCCTAGGAATTGTTAGAACACTCTATGTGCTTCCCTTATATCTTTTGAGTTGAATAGTTTTTGCTCTAGTGCTTCACTTATATCTTTTAGAGCATGGTGGTGGTAATATTTTGAAGAAATTGTTGAACTCTCATGCTTCACTTATATCCATTTGAGAGTCAATTAAAACAGCATGGGAATGTGTTTAGACTATAAAACTAATCTTCACATGATAGACATCCAATATCAATGTAGTAAAAAAATCACACTAAGTGCATTGAATATGATGAGATGTTGGATGCTTGATAATTGTTTTGAGATATGAGGATAGTGATATTAGGGTCATGCTAGTTGAGTTGTTATGACAATGAGAAATGCTTGTGTTAAGGTTAGTGATTCCCGTAGCATGCACATATGGTGAACCGCTATGTGACGAAGTTAGAGCATGAGGTATTTGTAAAGTGTCAACCTTTGTATGGAGGTCGGGGGCGCGCGATGGTTAACTCCTACCAACCTCCCCCATAGGAGCATGCGTTGATTTCTTTGTTTTGATGACTCATAGATTTTTGCAATAAGTATATGAGTTCTTATGACTAATGTTGAGTCCATGGATTATACGCACTCTCACCCTTCCACCATTGCTAGCCTCTCTTGTACCGCACAACTTTCGCTGGTACCATAAACCCACTATATACCCTTCCTCAAAACAGCCACCATACCTACCTATCATGGCATTTCCATAGCCATTGCGAGATATTATTGGCATGCAACTTTCCATCGTTCCGTTCATATGACACGCATCATATTGTCATATTGCCATGCATGATCATGTAGTTTACATCGTATTTGTGGCAAGGCCACCATGCATAACTTTTCATACATGTCACTCTTGTTTCATTGCACATCTCGGTACACCACCAGAGGCATTCATATAGAGTCATACTTTGTTGTAGTATCGAGTTGTAATATCGAGTTGTAATGAAAGTGTGATGACCATCATTATTAGAGCATTGTCCCATGGGAGGGAAGGCTAAATCAATATATCCCCTCCGCAAAAAAAAGAAAAAAAAGAAAGGCCAAAGAAAAAAGAAAGGCCCAAAAAAGGGACAATTGCTACTATCTTTTTTTTCCATGCTTGTGCTTCAAAGTAGCACCATGTTCTTCATTGTAGAGAGTCTCATGCTTAGTCACTTTATATACTAGTGGGAATTTTCGTTATAGAACTTGGCTTGTATATTCCAACGATGGGCTTCCTCAAATTCCCTAGGTCTTCGTGAGCAAGCAAGTTGGATGCACACCCACTAGTTTCTTTTGTTGAGCTTTCATACATATTTAGCTCTAGTGCATCCGTTGCATGGCAATCCCTACTCACTCACATTGATATCTATTGATGGGCATCTCCATAGCCAGTTGATATGCCTAGTCGATGTGAGACTATCTCCATCCTTTTGTCTTCTCCACAACCACATGTATTCCACCCATAGTGCTATATCCATGGCTCACGCTCATGTATTGCGTGAAAGTTGGAAGGTTTGAAAGAATAGAGTATGAAAACAAGTGCTTGGCTGAAATCGGGGTTGTGCATCATATGAATATTTTGTGTGATGAAGAGGGAGCATAGCCAGACTATATGATTTTGTAGGTATAACTTTCTTTAGCCATAGTATTTTCAGAAGACATGATTGCTTTGCTAGTATGCTTGAAGTACTGTTATTTCTTATGTCAATATAAACTTTTATCTTCAATTTTCAGATCTGAACATTCATGACACAATTAAGAGAATTACATTGAAAAACTATGTTGGTTAGCATTCCACATCAAAAAATCTGTTTTTATCATTTACCTACTCGAGGACGAGCAGGAATTAAGCTTGGGGATGCTTGATACATCTCCAACGTATCTATAATTTTTTATTGTTCCATGCTGTTATTTATGATGTCTTGGATGTTTAATGGGCTTTGTCATACACTTTTATATCATTTTTGGGACTAACCTACTAACCCAAAGGCCCAGTCCAGATTGTTGTTTTTTGCATGTTTCAGGGTTTTGCAGAAAAGGAATATCAAACGGAGTCCAAACGGAATGAAACCTTAGGGAGAGTTATTTTGGAGAAAATCACGCACAGGAGACTTGAGAACCACGGAAGGGGAGCCACGAGGTGCCCACGAGGGTGGGGGCGTGCCCCCCTTCCTAGGGTGCGCCCCTGCCTCGTGGGCCCCTCGAGCGTCCCCCGGTGTCCTCCTTCCTCCCATATATATCTATGTACCCCAAAACCATCTGCAACAACGAGAAAACCCTAATTCCACCGTCGTAACCTTCTGTTCCCATGAGATCCCATCTTGGAGCTTGTTCCGGAGCTCCAGCGGAGGGGGATCCATCACGGAGGTCTGCATCATCATCATCATCGCCCTCACCATGAGTTGCGAGTAGTTTACCACAGACCTTCGGGTCCATAGCTAGTATCTAGATGGCTTCTTCTCTTTCTCTGGATCTCAATACAAAGTTCTCCTGGGTCTTCAAGGAGATCTATTCGATGTAATCTCTTTATTTTTACCACTTTTATTTTCCGTTCTTATAAACCAAAAATACCAAAAATATAAAGTATCTTCTCTATCAGATCTCACTTTCGTAAGTGACCGTAAAGGTATTGATAACCCCTTTATCGCGTTGGCTACGAAGTTCTTATTTGTTTGTGCAGGTGCGAGGGACTCGCGCGTGGTCTCCTACTGGATTGATACCTTGGTTCTCAAAAACTGAGGGAAATACTTACGCTACTGTGCTGCATCTCCCTTTCCTCTTCGAGGGACTACAACGCAAGCTCGAGAAGTAGCAGGGAGTCTTTAATGCCCTCAACCGACGTCGTGTTCTGAGTTTCACACAACTGTCGCATTTAGTACGAATGTACTGCGCAATGGAAAATACTTGGAAAGCTCAGAATACACCTCTCGAACAGTCTGTATCTGGACAACACACTATTAAGGCTAAATGGACATACCCAAGCAGGTCATCCGATAATATGCCTATTGGCAAGAGGAACAAACCTTTTTAAGGCATAGGTCCGTACTGGATGAACTGCTCGATAAACCTTGCCAAATACACGCAGCCTCGGACAATATCCCAAACCACTGCCTTAGGGCATGTTGGGTACTCCGGCAGGTAGCAAAGAGCGGTGCAGCACTCCTTGCCACCATAGTATCAGGGGAGAAAGACATTGGCATTTTCACTGTCTTCGAGACATTCTCGTCAAATAATCGCCGCAAGAGAGCGAATCGCTGCCGAGGTCTACCAAATTAGCTCTGCAAGCCCATGGAGCGACACGGCAATTAGTTTTTCTGCCGAAGACGCACCCCGAGTTCGGCTGATCCAAGCAACAACATGTCAGGACCGGTCCTTCAGTAAAATAATTACCGGAAGACCGACCTTTTTATTAAACCAGCGAGGAATATTATTACCTGCTGGCAGACAAATCCTTGACACAGAATTCCAGTACACTAAATATTATACAAGGTTGAGCTGGGGGTTGCTCAACAATTTTATTACAAGCGTGCCAATATAATACATAAAGGCGGATATGACACAAGGCAGGGTGGCATACTACTGACTCGTAATAAAAGGTGGTGGATTTGTCACAGTGAAGTGGATGATGTGACTCCAATATATTTCAGTTCATCGAGTGTCGAAGTGAGACCCGATGAATTTATTTGGTGGTAGGCGGAAGCGGTTATAAAACAGTGATCAACTCCAGGATCGCAAGAGACTGACTGGGACTCCACTAGACGTCGGACTCGCTATCGAACTCTTCATCCATGAGATTGCCTTCGTCCACATCTTGCCAAATCAACAAGCCAGGTGAGTACTTTGAATGTACTCGCAAGACAGTTCGGACTTAAGATATAACAAATGCCAACATGATGCATATGAGTATTCCAGCGAAATGCGACCGTAATAAAATATTAATGAGTTGTATGCAATGATAGAAGTCGGGCGGTAATCCTCCCGAAATCCATAAGATAAATAGAAGGGGACCAAACGAGTGTCTGAGTGATGCCTCGTGAAATAATAAATGATAGCAGGCCAAAGCCGGGCGTGTGAGCGACACCACAGAAAGGGCTTATAAATAAAAAGAATGCCACAGTCGGACATCTGAGCGACATCACATAAAGGGCTTATAAATTAAAAGAATGCCACAGTCGGACGTCTGAGCGACATCACATAAAGGGCTTATAAATAAAAGAATGCCATAGTCGGACGTCTGAGCGACATCACATAAAGGGCTTATAAATAAAAGAATGCCACAGTCGGACG
>LR738710.1:731177189-731214913 GCA_902687465.1 Secale cereale
GAGCGACATCACATAAAGGGCTTATAAATAAAAGAATGCCACATTCGGACGTCTGAGTGACATCACATAAAGGGCTTATAAATAAAAAGAATGCCTCGGTCGGACGTCTGAGCGACATCACATAAAGGGCTTATAAATAACAATGATGCCTCAGTCGGACGTCTGAGCGACATCACATAAAGGGCTTATAAATAAAAAGAATGCCTCAGTCGGATGTCTGAGCGACATCACATAAAGGGCTTATAAATAGCAATAGAATAATGATGAAATACATCTGAAAGTAAATCAATACTGAGATAGTTGGTGAGTTCATCTACCAAATGAACTTGACAAAAACACTACTCTGGTTACCAACAAGAATATACTAGAGACGGTCACCGGGTTGACATGAAGATTGACCCTAGGCCATAAACATGGCTACTGAAGGAATTTTAACTCTGCAGAGCTTGTACTATTAGCTCATAGCCGACGGACTCTACTAGCCATGGGGACTAGTTCCGTCTACGGTGTTTTAGTAGAAACCCAGCTAACCAGTACACACCCATTTAACATCCTGCTGTCCGGAATCACCCGAGACAACATTCACGAAAAACTCTAAGACGGGGAGGCTACAACCTCGAATAGCATGGGATCAAATTTATATATACGCGCTCTAAGGGGTGCCCCCCTCTCGGTCCCAACCGGAAACACCCATGCCCCCTGATCGGATGACGGGCTTTAATCCAGGGCCATGGAACCCTCATCTCGGCCCCTCTACTTGGTGTGTACTCGGGAAGTGGTTTACAACTGACTAGACCGTAATCTCAACAGATGGCCTATGATAGTACCAAAAGGGGATGAACGGAATCATGACATGATCTCCGTTGATACTGAGTTAACCAACTACTGGCATGCTCCAACAATACCAGCATTCCACCCATCATATCACCATATGATTGAGGTGGTTCAAACATTATCTTTCAGGGCTCACCCGAAGCTTACTTGCATGAAATATAACCATACACATATGCCCAAATGATCATGCTTACGAAAAGAACTACTCGAGCAAACATGCAACACACTCATTATATCAAAGGTTCAAACATGCTTGCCTGGTTCTGAGAAGTCGAAGTCTAACTCGGTGTGGTTCGCGTCTCCGTCACGACCTCCGGTATCTACGTATTCAAAAGAAAGAAATACTAACATAAATACTGCGCGTGCAAATAAAGTTGCTCCAAAAAATTTCACATAAATATGACAAAAAACTAGACAGAAAACTGAAGAGGACAGAAAAAGAATCAACCCAAAATCATCTTTAGTTAAAAAGATATTAGAGTTTCTGTCTAGGGACTCATCTATAATGAAACAGAAAAGTTCCAGGGGCTAGAACAGAAAACAGCAAAGCGAATCGGTACGTAGCACGTCAACCGCAGAGGGGAAACGTACTTTGCCCGAATGCGCTTACAGAAAATGGTTTGGAGGGGAGAGGTGTGAGGCTGACAAGGGGCCCCACGCGTCAGGTTTCAAAACTGGAGCAGAGTCGCGCCGGCGCCGGTGCTGCGGTGGCCGCCGGCGCCGATCCACGGCGAGTCAGGGGAGGGGAGTGATACGTACGGCTTCTCGGTGATCTTCCGCGCTCGAATGGTGGTGGAGTTGAGCGTCAGCGAGCCCCGCGTCGACGGCGACCCTGTCTCCGGCGGACGGCGGCTCGGGTGGTCGTGGGCCTCGTCGGAGAGGGTTCCTGGGATCAAATTGAGGTGGGGGTTAGGTCTAGGTGGGTGCCAGGGTGCTACGCTCGAGTCCACGGCGGCGGAGAAGCTCTCACCAGAGTGAACGATGCTGGAGCCCGAGGCGGAGGGAGTTGGCCGGAGTTGGAGAAGAAGGGCCCCTCGAGGCTCTTCCAGAGGCTGGGCGTGGTCTAGGGAGGTAGTGAAGATGTGCGGGCTCGAGAACGAGCTCGGGGGTGCCTTATATAGCCGTCCCGAGGCGGTTGCCGTGAATGGATAAGTCCGGCGAGTCGATTACGGTGCTGCAGTGGTTGGACGGCGGAGTTAGGGGCTTGAGCATCGTCTAGGAGGTGTAGTGGTTCCATTCCCGCACCTAACTCAGCAGGGGAGAGAGAGTTACGGGCTGTCCTCGACGGAACGGCCGCGCGGCACGTCGGCAGCAGAAAACGCGCTCTGCGTGTGCCAGGCCACGGCGACGGTGCGGCAGGCATGCGCTGGCACTGGAGGTGGACACGCGGAGCGCTGGGGTGCTTTGGGCAGTGCCGAACGGCGTCGAGCTGCGGGGTTACTTCTGTCAGCCGCCACGGGCGGCGCTGTTGCTGTGGCAGTCGTCGGCGCAGTCGGGCCAGGGCGCCATCGACGCCCAGAAGCAGCCAAGCAACCGTGCGGCGCTCTGGATAAGAAGATGGTGCAGTGCAGCGTCGAGCCAAGGAGGTTACTGGTGAGATTGTCGAAGTGCCTGACGAAACTGACGAACTGTCGAACTGTCTGTCGACAGTTTCAGTTAACAGCTTCTGAACTTGACAGTACAGTGTATGCTAAGTGTTTGATGAAATGTTTCTCGCATGTGTGAAATATTTCTGGTGCTGATATTTGGTGGAGTGGCCTCTTGATGCATCTAGAGGTTGCCTGATTTTTCACAGGATTTTTGGAAGAATAAAAATATGAATTTCACAAAATTTTGCAAATCTGGTCCAAACTTGCAGCAGGTGAAATTTGAAAATTTTGAACTATGGACCAGTGAAACAAGATGGATCTAGGTTGTGGGTACTAAGGACCATCTAGGAGAGTTGGTTTGGAATCAAATATCTGGATGGAAATGGTGGTTCCTTTGTAAATCACCAAGGTCCACTATAAAAGACAGAAATAGTTTTGGAGTGAAATAAATAGAGGAAAAATCCCAATAAGGTCAAAACTTGCTAGAATTCATGAGAGACTTGTCCTAAGGTGTGAAGAGGGTTTTGGAGATAAATATTTCTTTTAGGGTCATGGCAAGATGAAGGTTGGAGGGGAGGATAATTCCAAGATCAAATTTGAAAGATATAACTCAAGTAGGGGAGAAAACAAACAACCTCTTTGAAACTCAATTTGGGCTTGAGCCAACCCAAGAGAAGATCTTCAAGGTCAAAAACCAAGCTTGAGAAATCACCAAAAACTTTGGCCAAAAAGATTTTTAGAAGAGGCTCAAAAAAAGATCAAATAACCCTCTTCCAAAGGCCAAAAGTTTGGAAGAAAACCAGCTCAAAAATTTGGGGTGTTACACAAGAGCTGTTGTACTTGACCCAATAGTGGACGGTTTTTGCCTCACTAAAGTACTTACGGACGGAGGAAGCGGACTGAACCTCATATATGAGGAAACGCTTACAAAAATGCAGGTTGAGAAATCCCGCATTGAGCACACTAACACAACCTTCAGAGGAATTATACCTAGCCGAGAAGCCCGGTGTTCGGGAAGCATTAAGTTCGACGTAGTATTTGGTACATCTAATAACTAAAGGTCAGAGGAACTGCTCTTCCACATTGTTCCCTTCAATAGCGGATACCACGCCCTTTTAGGACGGGACGCTTTTTCACGCTTTCAAGCTATACCCCATTATGGGTACATGAAGCTTAAAATGTCAGGGCCCAATGGAGTAATCACATTAACAACTGATCCGGATAAAGCACTCCGTGCCGAGAACAAAACGGCATCTTTAGCCTTAGAGGCATTATCCGAAGCCCTCGCGACCGAAGAATTAACTACCTTACGATCAATGGTGGACAAGGATGATGTAATCCTTGCCAAAAGATCAAAACCTACCTCCTTCAAGCGAGTAGATGAAATCATAAAATTCTAAGTGCACCCAATGGACCCTAACAAGACGGCGCCTATCAGGGCACAACTGGATCCAGCGGTAGACAGTGCGTTACGTGCCTTCCTTCGGGAAAATTGGGATATATTCGCCTGGCACCTTCAGATATGTCAGGAATCCCACGCAGGCTGGCTGAACATAGCCTCAATATTATGAAAGGGTACAAACCAGTCAAGCAGTCACTGCGACGGTTTTCCGAACCCAAAAGACAAGCAATGGGAGAAGAGCTAGCCAAGTTATTGGAAGCCGGATTCATCAGAGAAATTAAACATCCGGATTGTCTAGCCAACCTAGTCATGGTGCCGAAGAAGGATAAATCCTGGCGCCTCTGCGTCGACTTCACTGACCTAAATAAAGCCTGCCCCAAGGATCTCTTTCCTTTGGCCCGCATTGATCAAATTATCGACACAAAGGCCGGACACGACTCGTTGTGCTTCCTTGATGCTTACTCCGGATACCATCAAATAAAGATGAAGGAATCCGATCAGGCCGCAACAGCATTTATCACCCCGTACGGTCCCTTGTGTTTCAACACTATGCTTTTTGGACTCAAAAACACTGGCGCCACATATCAACGCATGATTCAAACATGGTAAGCAAAACAAATTGGCAAGACAGTGGGGGCATATGTTGACGACGTAGTCGTTAAGACCAAATACGTCGAGACTTTGGTGGATAATCTCCGCCTTACGTTTGAAAACCTTTGAGAATATGACATAAGGCTCAATCCGGAAAAATGTGTTTTCGGCATTCCAGCTGGAAAGCTACTAGGGTTCATCGTATCCCATAGAGGAATTGAAGCCAACTCAGCTAAAATACGGGCCTTGTCAGAGCTCAAAACGCCAACTAATCTCAAACAAGTGCAAAAACTGGCAGGCTGCATAGCGGCCTTGAGCCGCTTCATCTCCAGGTTAGGAGAAAAAACATTGCCACTTTATAGATTGCTACGGCGCACTGGCAACTTCGAATGGACGGACGAGGCCACAGCTAGATTGGAAGAAATAAAAACTCTACTAGCGAGCAACCCAATCCTAGCCGCCCCCGGTGTTGGCGAACCAATGTTGCTGTATATATCAGCCACTCACCAGGTAGTGAGTGTCTTGCTGGTCGTCGAACGAGACGAAGAGGGACATAAGTTCCCCATTCAAAAAACACGTATACTACGTATTCAAAGTTCTAACACAGAGCAAATCACGGTACCCCCACTATCAGAAAATTGCTATGCAGTCTTCATGTCATCTCGGAAACTTCGACACTACTTTCAAGAGTGTTCGATCAAAGTGGCATCTGAAGTACCACTCAAGATATTATTGACAATAAATACGCCACTGGACACATAGACAAATGGGCCATCGAGCTCTTACCGTTCAAAATATCTTATAAGCCACGCCAGACTATTAAATCCCAGGTGTTGGCTGACTTTGTCGCAGAATGGACTGAAGCCAAACTCCCTAAAGAGCACGGCTCATATTCCCACTCGACAATATACTTTGACGGTTCCAAAATGCTAGCCGGATTGGGGGCCAGCGTAATATTGATATCTCTAACTGGGGATACAGTCCGGTACGTTCTACAAATTATGTACACGGACTCGAACAATGCGGCCAAATATGAGGCCCTATTGCATGGTCTCGGCCTAGCTGTATCCATGGGCATTGATACGTCCAAAACGTATCTATAATTTCTGCTTGCTCCATGCCACTTTTGGGTGATATTGCTATGATATTTATACACTTCCATACACTTTTGATCATATTTGGATTAACCTACTAATCCAGTGCACCCCGGTGCCAGTTTCTGTTTTCGGCTGTTTTTGTATTTCAGGTTTTCACATTACGAGAACTGCCAGGAAAAATCCAGAAAAATTATATAAAAAATCAGCGTTCCAGAACCTACCTTGCGCCCAAAGTACAGCCGGGGGACCACCATGGACGCCTCCCGGATGAGTTGTGAGTAGTCTCCCTTGGACCATGAGTCCATGACCAGTAGCTATGTGATGTTCTCCTCCCGTTCTTGTGCTTCACTAATTAGTCCTCGTGAGCTGCCCTACATGATCGAGGCACATATGTAATCCTTATGTTGTTGCTATGATGAGTTTGCTGGGATCCGATGGATTATGAGATTATGTTCAGATTGTGATTGAGTAATATATTTGATCTACCTCTTTTATATTTATGTTCATAAGTAATTCTTGCATGTTCTCCGTTGTTATTTATTGTTTTGGCCAAGTAGTAGGTAGTGACTCCAAGAGGGAACGTTATGCTCGATTGTGGGTTCATGCCCCTCGATGACTAGCTTGAGTGACAGAAACATGAGTCTAGGGGATGTGTTGTTGCCACAAGGGGGAAAACAACGGTGCTTGTGCCCGCGGGTGCAAGGATTGTTTACTTTACGCAAAGTTCTTTTAATGCAGTTGTCTGTTGCATTGAGTTTACACTATGGGTGGGACTCGCAACTTAATACCAGCGAGATGTTCTGGATAGATATCTCAAGGTGGATGATTAGTAGTAGATATTGATGGATTTCGGTCTACTTACTTTGGCGTACCGCCCATGCTTTGAACCTCAACCTTTCTTGCAATGTAGTCAGCATTGGTTTGCGTTCGTGGTCCTGTCAATTGCCCAGCTGTAATTCGTTTACCTCACATAGTTGTTTTATCGTCTTTTGGGAGAGAGACATCACTAGTGAACATCATGAGACTCCGGTCCATATTACCATCATTGATCACATCCGCTATTTACTTTTCGCTTTTACTTACTGTTGCAAACATTATCTATCACTACTATCATTTGCGTTTAATCCTTTGTGAACTACAAGGCCGGAGGGATTGACAACCTCTCTGTGCTCGTTGGGAGCAAAGTTATTTGTATCTGTGTGCAGGTCCACGTTGATTGCTAATATCTGGCGCCGTTAGCAGTTGACACCTACTTGTTGAACCTAGGAGTCTCTGGGGATTCGATCCTTGGCATCTTTGCTAAGGGAAAAACTTCCACAACACTGCATCTCACACCTTCCACTTGGGGTAACCAACGAGGGGTTAGAGGCTCATCAAGGAGTTTTTCTGGCGCCGTTGCCGGGGACTCCACTCTTCAGGATAGGGGAGTTGCATGCTATCTTTTACCTTTGCTTTTTAGTCTTGTTAGTTTACCTTTCAGTTTTTGCTTTAGTATCCTTTATCAAAAATTACAAAAAAATTTATTTTGCTTTCCTGATAGTAGTCCTATCTGTTTAGCTAAACATGTTAGGATATGGTGCTTTGAGGGAATCAGAAGTTCTAGATTTTCATCAAAGGGATGGAGAAAATATGAAGAAGGCATGGGACAGAATTTCTGATGCACATAGGAGAATTATGCCTTGGATACCTATAAAAATTGTGCTTAGAAATTTTTACCAGGGTCTTTTTAAATGGTGTAAACACTCTCTTGATATTATAGCCGAGGGAGATTTCCTAGAGTGTGATGAAGCTAGAGCTCTTGAAATTATACATGGTCTATCTAGTTACTTTGTTTATGATCATAATTTTGATACTGTCATAGATAGACTTGCTACTATTGAAAAGAGAATGGATGCTCTAGACATAATGAAGGTAGAGAAACCCAAACCCAATAAGAGAGATATTTTGGAAATAGATAATGATTGGGAGCCTCTTGTTAGGATTAGCATCTCTAATCAAGACTTCCTTGCTTATTGTGATATTGGATCTATGGTTTCTACTATGCCAAAATTTGTTCATGATTCTTTAAAATTTAACATGGATAAATTACCATCTTATCATGAACACACTAATGGAGATATTTCTGAAATCCAGGGAAGAATAAAAGATGTGCCAGTTAAATTCCTTAAGGGGATTTCAATGGTTGACTTCTTCATCATGGAGCCAAACCAAGGAAATATAGTGCTTGGAAGGGACTTCCTCCGAGCGGTAAAAGGCTTCATCGATATAGGTAAGGGACAAATCCGCTTACGCAGGAAGGCAAAAGGTGTGTACCCCTTTCCTAGGAGGAACAAGGGTGAACTTGTTGAGGAACCATATGAATCAATTTATAACTCCGATTATTATGATGGTTATTGATTCCTCTATGCATTATGCCTAGCTTAAAGGCATAAAAGAAAGCGCTTTTGGGAGGCAGCCCACATGAATAAATTTTTATTTTGCTTTTATTGTGTCTTGATGTTGTTTACTACAGTAGCATCATCATTGTATCTTTGCTTTTCATAATTGTGCCAAGTATAGCCTCTGATTGCTAGAAAGTTCAAAAGTTGTGAGGTGCTGTCCAGGAAACAGATTCTGTCCTTGGATAGAAAAATTCGTATAAAATCACCAGATCATCTTTTTGGTCTGAATTTTATCGACAGCATTCTCTATATAATTTTCTTTCGTGCGTCTGTTCTGAGTTTTTTGATTTGAGTTGCAGAAGTACCCCGACCAAATCAATTACTACCTGCTGTTCTGTTTTTCACAGATTCTGTCATGTTTTGCCTTTCCTTCATTTTGCAAACCAAGAGCTTGCTTTTTCTTTGCAAAAACCTTTTGGCAATCTTGAGAAACAGTAGAACTTCAAGAATATCTTTATTTCCAGCAAGGTGCAATTATTTTATTAAGGGTACTAACCTCGCTAATCAGATTATGATGAGTTATGTATGAAGGGAGTTTTCAAGTGTGCGAGGGAAGATGATAAAAAGATTCAGGAGTGTCAAGCGCTCAAGCTTGGGGATGCCCCCGTGCACCCCCAAGAAATATTCAAGGAGACTCAAGCGTCTAAGCTTGGGGATGCCCCCGTGCATCCCCTTCTCCATCAACATTATCAGTTCGTCTTTCGTTCCGCTATATTTTTATCACTTCATGTGTTATGTGCTATGCTTGGAGCGTCTTGTTTTTAGTTTTCTTTTTAGTTTTTCATAACGAGTCAGAACTCAGCGTTATTTATGTGGGAGAGAAACACGCTCCACTTCTACCTAGAACATAACATAGAATTTTCATGTCTATCTTTGCTGTGTGTGTTCTTTGTCTTTTAATAGCTACTATCATTTTCAGCTCTTAGTATTCATGCTTATCTTTTCAAAGAGCTTTTGTTTAGTTGGTTGCTTGAACTCTCTTTAATTACCATGCTCACCTTATTAAGAGAGTTTGCTTCCGTTGCATTGGTTAATATGTCTATGATAAAGATGCTACGTGCATAATGGCGCTTAGTAGTTCAGGTTTTCTTATGGTTAGTCTCAAATAGCTGGGGGATTCCCAATGTGTTATTGGAGTACCAACATGATTTGTTTGCCTATGATGTGGTATGGTTTAGTAATATCTTCCCTCGAGATTTTATTTTGATTGACTTGGCGTATGCTCACACATATTTAAGACTGTAAAGAAAGTCTGTCAAGCCTTGATGATCTTTTATTTCTGAGTAGCGATATAACAACCATGCCTGATTCAATGTTGCTTTGTCTCTCTGCATGATTATGGCCGTCATTGCTCTCTTAGTTTGTCGCTCCCAGTCTTTTGCTAACCTCCACCTGTACTAAGCGAACTAACTTTGCAATACATAGCTCATGGGAAAGTAGCTTAAAAACTATTGTGGTAAAGAATATGTTGCCTATGTATCTTATTTCTTATAAGTTGCTTGCTGAGCGGTAACCATGTTTCAGGGGACGCCATCAACTGTTACACTTTTGTTGAATATCATGTGAGTTGCTATGCATGTTCGTCTTGTCTGAAGTAAGGGTGATTTGCCATGGGTTGAATGGTTGAGTATGCATATTGTTAGAGAAGAACATTGGGCCGCCAACCAAAGCCATGTATCATGGTGGAAGTTTTAGCTTGGACATTAATCCTCAATCTCTTATGAGAATATGCTTATGCATTAAAGTGGAGTCCATCATCTATTTTCTATGTTGTCCCGGTATGGATGTCCTCAAGTTGAGATCTATCAAAAACGAGAAATCAAATGCGATTTATCTCCTTGGACCTTTGTACAGGTGGCATAGAGGTACCCCTTTGTGACACTTGGTTGAAACATATGTAATGCAATAATAACCCATGGAAATCCGAGCTAATTAGGACAAGGTGTGAGCACTATTGGTATTCGATGAATGAGGCTTGCAACTTATAGGATGTCTTATGCATGACACAGATGAAGTACTACTACCGTTGACAAAATTGCTTCTATGTTTTCAAAATAAAAAAGCTCTAGCACATAACCATTCTTTTACTTTTATGTTGAGTCTCCACCTTCTTTATTCAAGCACCAACTACTGAGAGCATGATTGTCATTCTGAGTGTAATGTGCATTGTCCCAAAGTAGCACTATCTTTTGCATGATTGTGATATCGTTTATTCTGAAATCATTGTATCTAGTCATCACTTAAACCTTGAAGGTGCCCCTACATTTATGTTTTGCTTCACTAAAGGGGGCAAGCTAGATATCACTTTATCATATTTGCACATCATGTTCATTGCAAATCTTTTTGATGTTTCAGTTTCATATTGTAAAACTTTCAGTCCTTTGTGATTTTCTCATGAGGCAACTTAATTACTATAGGATCATTGTCTCAGTAAGCTTTTGTCATATGACTATGAAAAAGTCCTATATGGTTAATAGCATGTCACCACAGAAATTATTCTTGTTATCATTTACCTACTCGAGGACGAGCAGGAATTAAGCTTGGGGATGTTGATACGTCCAAAACGTATCTATAATTTCTGCTTGCTCCATGCCACTTTTGGGTGATATTGCTATGATATTTATACACTTCCATACACTTTTGTTCATATTTGGACTAACCTACTAATCCAGTGCACCCCGGTGCCAGTTTCTGTTTTCGGCTGTTTTTGTATTTCAGGTTTTCACATTACGAGAACTGCCAGGAAAAATCCAGAAAAATTATATAAAAAATCAGCGTTCCAGAACCTACCTTGCGCCCGAAGTACAGCCGGGGGGGGCCACCAGGGCCCCAGGCGCCCTGGCGGCTCCCCCCCCTGGGCCGCCCCGGGGGGGCGCCTGGGCCGCCCCGGGGGGGCGCCGAGGCCCCCCGAGCCCCGTCTGGTGCCCCCCTTTGGCATATATTTAGAGCGTCCTTCGAAACCCTCGGGACGGGAACTCTTTTTCGCGATCTCATCTCTGTTCCGCCGCCGCCACCGCTTCCAAGATCGGGAGCACCAGGAGAACTCTTCCCGGCACCCTGCCGGAGGGGAGGATCACCATCAGGAGCCTCTCCACCACCATGGACGCCTCCCGGATGAGTTGTGAGTAGTCTCCCTTGGACCATGAGTCCATGACCAGTAGCTATGTGATGTTCTCCTCCCGTTCTTGTGCTTCACTAATTAGTCCTCGTGAGCTGCCCTACATGATCGAGGCACATATGTAATCCTTATGTTGTTGCTATGATGAGTTTGCTGGGATCCGATGGATTATGAGATTATGTTCAGATTGTGATTGAGTAATATATTTGATCTACCTCTTTTATATTTATGTTCATAAGTAATTCTTGCATGTTCTCCGTTGTTATTTATTGCTTTGGCCAAGTAGTAGGTAGTGACTCCAAGAGGGAACGTTATGCTCGATTGTGGGTTCATGCCCCTCGATGACTAGCTTGAGTGACAGAAACATGAGTCTAGGGGATGTGGTGTTGCCACAAGGGGGGAAACAACGGTGCTTGTGCCCGCGGGTGCAAGGATTGTTTACTTTACGCAAAGTTCTTTTAATGCAGTTGTCTGTTGCATTGAGTTTACACTATGGGTGGGACTCACAACTTAATACCAGTGAGATGTTCTGGATAGATATCTCAAGGTGGATGATTAGTAGTAGATATTGATGGATTTCGGTCCACTTACTTTGGCGTACCGCCCATGCTTTGAACCTCAACCTTTCTTGCAATGTAGTCAGCATTGGTTTGCGTTCGTGGTCCTGTCAATTGCCCAGCTGTAATTCGTTTACCTCACATAGCTATTTTATCATCTTTTGGGAGAGAGACATCACTAGTGAACATCATGAGACTCTGGTCCATATTACCATCATTGATCACATCCGCTATTTACTTTTCGCTTTTACTTACTATTGCAAACATTATCTATCACTACTATCATTTGCGTTTAATCCTTTGTGAACTACAAGGCCGGAGGGATTGACAACCTCTCTGTACTCGTTGGGAGCAAAATTATTTGTATCTGTGTGCAGGTCCACGTTGATTGCTAATATCTGGCGCCGTTAGCAGTTGACACCTACTTGTTGAACCTAGGAGTCTCTGGGGATTCGATCCTTGGCATCTTTGCTAAGGGAAAAACTTCCACAACACTGCATCTCACACCTTCCACTTGGGGTAACCAACGAGGTGTTAGAGGCCCGTCAGGCATACAACGCCTCGAGGTACGCGGAGACTCAAACCTCACTATCTCCCAATAAACAGAGATTTTGATGCGAAGGATTCAAAAATGGCAGCTTATCGCAATGCTATATTGAAAATATCGGCTAGATTTGAGGGGTTGGAATTCCATCACGTAACCCGGGATAATAACCAAGCCGCTGATGTACTCGCTCGTATGGGCGCTAAACGCGACCTCGTCCCACCTAACACCTTCATGCAAAGGCTATTTAAGCCATCAATAACATGGCAGGACGCAGGCGGCGATACGGATTCGGATCCGAACACACCCCCGGCCGAACTTAACCCAGGCGTCATCGGAGACCCGGACATGGAGATAACTTCTTCGGCTCACGAGTTCATGGCTATCATAGCCTCCTGGACAGAGCCCTTTCAAGCTTACCTTAAAAGGTAGGAGTTCCCTTGTAAGGGCATATTTAGCCCGATGGTGTTTTGGTGATTGATGACAAAGCTTTTGCGGACTAATCATGTGTTCTAAGCTCTTTCAGATATATCTCACCTAGGCACAAGACGATTATATGCCCCTCGGAATCTATGGAAGACGGTGTTTCCTTTTGCTTATTTTTCGGTGGATCTGAGTAATAGGAAAGCCGGAGGGGATCCGCTTTGGTAAGGTTTTGGTGGAATCAACACGTACACTTCCTTATCGCACCCACCATACCTTCCCGCCTCAATGGAGTACCACATTCCCCTTCTCTGGTTTTCCTGGCCCCAGCGGTAGTACCGCGGGCCTCAGCGGTAGTACCGCCTAAGTGCCTTAAGAGGTAGTACCGCTCCACTAAGCGGTAGTACTGCTTGTTGCACTCTGCGGCAGTACCGCTGCTGCTCCGTTTTACTACCGCCTCGACTCGAGAGGGCTTTTTCTCGTGTCGGATTTTGCGGCACTAGGAGCGGTAGTGGTGGCGGTAGTACCGCTCCCCAGCGGTAGTACCGCCCTACAACCGCGGTAGTACCGCTCTGGGTCCCAGCCCCCTTGCGCGGCAGTACCGCTTGAAGGGAAACGGTAGTACCGCTTAATAAGCAGTAGTACCGCTCGTTCAAGCAGTAGTACCGCTCTCTGCGGGGCTGAGTGAGGGGGTAACGGTTGGATTGTTCCCCCCACTATATAAAGGCATCTTCTTCCTCCATGTTAACCTACCTCTTCCCCCAAATACTCCATTGTTGCTCCAAGCTCCATTTTCGCCCGATCTCTCTCCCTAGCCAATCAAACTTGTTGATTTGCTTGGGGTTGCTTGAGAAGGCATCGATCTACACTTCCACCAAGAGATATTTGATTCCCCCCACTAATCCCTAGCGGATCTTGTTACTCTTGGGTGTTTGAGCACCCTAGACGGTTGAGGTCACCTCGAAGCCATATTCCACTGTGGTGAAGCTTTGTGGTGTCGTTGGGAGCCTCCAATTCGATTGTGGAGATAGCCACAACCTTGTTTGTAAAGGTTCGATTGCCGCCTTCAAGGGCACCACTAGTGGAATCACGGCACCTTGCATTGTGTGAGGGCGTGAGGAGAATACGGTGGCCCTAGTGGCTTCTTGGGGAGCATTGTGCCTCCACACCGCTCCAACGGAAACGTACTTCCCCTCAAAGGGAAGGAACTTCGGCAACACATCCTCGTCTTCACCGGTTTCACTTGTGGTTATTTTTTTCCTTTACTTGTGCAAGCTTCACTTGTTTATCTTATATAGCTTGCTTGTGAGGTTGTCATCGTTACTTCCAATTAGTTGTCATCTTAATAGCATATCTAGACAACTTACTTTGACTCTTAATTTAAAGTGCTTAAGAAAAGCTAAAATTGTTAGTTGCCTATTCACCCCCCCCCCCTCTAGTCAACCATATCGATCCTTTCAATTGGTATCAGAGCCTCGTCTCTTTTTAAGGACTTTACCGTCCAAAGAGTATGGGTGACAACGTAGTCGAGACGGAGGGACATTCCGGTGGAACTCCGTCCTTGCCTACGTCCGATGGGGGAGCCTCGATCTCTCGTGAGGAGTTCAATGTGGCTATGACCACATTGAAAGAATCACTAGCGACCGAGGTCAAAGGCATGTTTAAAGATTTGCTTGAGGGGATTAAATTATCCACCACACCGTTGGAAGTGGTCCGTCCCGCTACCAACGTGTCGGAGGCTACTCCCGACAAGGGAGAAGCTAGTAGTTAACAAGCCCCAGTTACTAAGAATGGGAGTGGGATCTTTGCCCACTCCGCTCCTCCTACTCACTATGGAGGACCCGTCCCCATACCGCATTTAAATTCCGTTGGGCCCCCTCCTAAGTTTATAAAAAATTCTGATTTTGCTACTTAGATGTTTCGCTTCAAACATCATTTAAATCATTGCTCTACTAATCTTTGGAGAATCATTGAGCAAGGTCTTTATCCACGCGATCCCGACAACATGACTCCGAGAGAAACTGCGGATCATCAATTCAACGAGTCCGTTCTTTGCATACTTCAAGATGCTATCCCTCCCGAAGACATTGCACATCTTCGACCCTTCACTGTGGCCAAGGAAGCTTGGGAGCATGTTGGCACTATGTACAAGGGGAGCGCTAATATTCAACGCTCAAACTATGAAGTTGTGCAAGATGAAGCCGATGAGTTTGCTATGATCGAAGAAGAAGATCCTCGTGAAATTTATCGGAGATTAACCACTCTTGCGGTATCTCTTCGAGATCATGGGAGTAAGGACACGGATGACAATTGGATCAAGCGCAAGTTTCTCAAGTCCATGATGCCCTACCATAAGGCCATGTCCTCTGTCATCTGTCAAAGACCAGACTTCCACCACTTGTCATGAAATGAAGTGTTGGATGAGTTCGTTGCCATGAGGATATTGGACAAGACCGCCGAAAATGCGGTTTTAAGAGCTCAACGATCAAAGAAGCCTAACCTTGCCTTGAAGGCCAAGGCTTGTGTGGAAGAAGAGGAGGAGGAGGATGATGATGAGAGTTGCCCCGAGGACACCAAATATGCCTATCATGAGCACATGGCTCTTTCTTCACGGCAATTTTGAGGCAACAAGAAGAACACGAGGCCCAACTTCAACAAGAACAACTCAAGTGGAAACAAAGGCAAGCAACGAGTAAGGACATGATTCAACTGTGGAAATGTAGGCCACTTCGTTGCGGATTGCCCATATGAGAAAAGAGAAGACTTTGGAGGCAAGCTTATCCGGAAGGACAAGGCCAAGTCTTATCCCAACAAGAACAACTTCAACAAGAAGACTCCTCCCAAAGGGTTGGTGGCCCAAGAAGAATATGTTGAGGATGATGATAATGATGAAGATGATGAGATGGTCACCATGGCCACAATTACTATTGCTACTACTCCACGCACATCTCTCTTCGACTCTCCAAATGAGAACTTCACCGCCAAGTGTCTCATGGCTAAGGCCACCAACAAGGTAACTCCAAACATCAACACTACCATCATCTCTAATCCTTCATTAACGGATTGTATTGATGAGAGTGAGGGATCCAAGGAGGAAGAGAATGAGTTTGAGTTGTTTATGAGCAAACTCAAGGGCAAACCCAAGAAGCATTTTGTTGCTCTCTTGGAACAACTCGGTGAGGCCAATGACATGATCAAGGCTCACGAGGAGACCATTGCTAAAATGGAAGGTCATAGTTGAGACTATGCCGATGAAATATCGGATCTCTCTAATGCTCTAGAGGAAGAGTGTGGTCTTCGTTTGGCTCTTGAGGAGTCACACAATGATGATCATGCTAAATTAAAGAAAGATCTCGATCATGCTTTAGTTGTCTCTCGTATGCTTAACTCCGAGAAGGCAAAACTTGGGGTTGACCACGATAGACTCAAGGAGGAGTTTGTTACACTTGAAAAGGCTCACAAGGCCTTGAAAAGTATGCATGCTTCTCTCAAGGAGTCTCATGATCAACTCCAAGTTTTGCTAACCAAGGAAAAGGCCATATTTCCTCGCATGGTGTTGATTGATAATGCAAATGCTACTAACCCATGTTGCGAGCATGTGCATCTTGTTGAAGAAAATGCCAAGTTGAAGAAGCAACTTGAGAAAGGCCTTGTGACATGCATGCAAGGTGAGAAGAACCTCAACAATCTTTTTAGCAATCAAAAGGAGGTTGTGGCAAAGGAAGGAATTGGGTTTATTTCTAAGCCCAAGAAGAAGAGGAATGACAAGACCAAACTACCTACCCCTCTCCGACAAACCTTTGTGAAAGAGGCAGAGGGCGCCTCTAAGAAGAAGAACAATGTAAAGGGTGGTGGTGTCAAGAAAAACCCCACTATACCATCAAACATGGCCGGCGACTTTAATCCTTCATATGTTTTATGTCGTGCTAGTGATGGTCATGTTTTCGGTAAATTTGTTGGTACTTCTTATGAGTACATTGAATGGTCTATTTGGGTTCCTAAGACCCTTGTTACTAACCTCAAAGGACCCATTACCAAATGGGTACCTAAATCCAAGCATTGATCTCTTGTAGGAGTTTGCTTCCTGTGGGGGATCATGGTTGCTCGATAGTGGAGCCACAAATCAAATGACCGGAAGCAAATACTTGGTGGTGGACATGCATCTTGGTTCATCTATGGCCACCAACGTCGAATGGGTTGATGCTTCATCTTCTAAGGTATTGGGGCTTGGCAAGGTTCTTGTTTCTCATGATCTCACGATCGAGAAAGTCATGCTTGTTGAGTCCCTTGCATACAATTTACTTTCTGTTCGCCAACTTGCACTCATGGGCTTTGCTACATTCTTTGATATTGATACCGTGGCCCTCTTGTGGATCAAGACTCTTAAAGTAGCCTATGTTGGACATGTCGAGAACGGTCTTTATGTGGTTAACTTCTTGAAGCAACCCACTAAGACCGGGACATGTCTAATGGCTAAAGTTGATGTGGGATGGCTTTGGCATCGCCGATTAGCCCATGTCAATATGAGATATTTGCAAAGTCTTCTCAAGGGGGACCATGTTCGTGGACTAACAAATGTTAGCTTTGCCAAAGATTGTGCTTGCAGGGCTTGCATTGAAGGAAAATTACATGAGACGGCTCACCCTCCCACGACTATCATCTACTCAAAAAGACCCCTAGAGCTCCTTCACATGGATATCTTCGGGCCTCCATCTTTTGATAGTCTTGGGGGTAGAAAGTATTTCTTGGTGATTGTGGATGATTATTCAATATACACTTGGGTATACTTCTTCAAGAAGAAGAGTGAGACCCAACAAACCATCATCAGCTTTGCAAATGGAGCTCAACGACAACATGAAGCAAAGATTTTGATGATCCGAAGTGACAATGGCACCGAGTTCAAGAACTACACCTTGGATGAGTTTCTTAGTGATGAGGGGATCAAACATCAATATGTAGCACCCTATACCCCTCAAAAAAACAGTGTAGCAGAGAGAAAGAACCGGACTCTGATGGACGCGGCAAGGACCATGATGGCAGAATTCAAATCTCCATACAACTTTTTGGCCGAAGCCATCAACACCGCTTGTCATGCATCCAATCGGCTCTATCTCCGCAAAGGCTTGAACAAAACTCCATATGAGATACTTACCGGTAACAAGCCCAACCTCAAGTACTTCTAGGTGTTCGGGTGTAAGTGTTTCATCCTCAAGAAATGTGTTTGTTTGTCTAAGTTTGAATCTAGGGCTCATGAGGGCATATTTGTTGGTTATGCTACAAACTCTCATGCTTACCGTGTCCTCAACAAGTCCAATGGACTCATTGAGGAAACGAGTAACATAGAGTTTGATGAAAATAACGACTCCCAAGTGGAGCAAAGTGGTACTTGTGATGTAGGTGATGAAATTCCTCCTCAAGCCATAAGAAGAATGGGTATTGGATATATCCTACCCATTGAGGAACCCCTTGTGGCCGAAGGAGAAGGACAATGTTCCACTCAAGTGGAACCATCACCAACTCAAGACCCACACGCTTCCGAAGAACAAAGTGAAGGCCCTCAACCGAACGAACAAGGCCAAGTGCAAGATCAATCACAAGATGGTGGGGAGCCACCAAATGATACACAAGGCCAAGTTCTACCCTCTGAGCAAGATCAAGATCAAGAGGAAGCTCAAGATCAAGATCTAGCTCCTGACGTTGCTCAACATGATCAACTCAGTGCTCCTCAATTATCTCTTGAGGAGCCATTGGAGCATCGTGCTGCAAAAGTTGCCTCCAGGCTTGCTTCAAAAGAACATCACATGGAGAATATTCTTGGAAGCATCAAAAGGGGGGTAAGCACTTGTAGACAATTAGCAAACTATTGTGCTCATCAAGCTTTTGTCTCCTGTGTTGAACTTCAGAAGGTCCATAATGCGCTCGAAGACCCTGATTGGCTTAATGCCATGCATGAAGAACTCCATAACTTCGAGCGCAACAAAGTGTGGCGTCCGGTGTCGAGGCCAAAGGAGAACCATAATGTCATTGGAACCAAGTGGATCTTTAAGAATAAGCAAGATGCTCATGGCATCGTCATCCGCAACAAGGCACGTCTGGTGGCTCAAGGCTACTCCCAAGTCGAGGGTATCGACTACGGTGAAACCTTTGCCCCCGTTGCTCGCCTTGAATCTATTCGTTTGTTGCTTGCCTATTCTTCTCATCATAACTTTAAGTTGCAACAAATGGATGTGAAAAGTGCATTTCTTAATGGTCCTATTAATGAGTTGGTGTATGTTAAACAACCCCCGGGGTTTGAGGATCCCAAGTTCCCCAATCACGTGTACCAACTCGATAAGGCACTCTATGGCCTTAAACAAGCCCCGCGTGCATGGTATGAGCATCTTACCGAGTTGTTACAAGATCATGGGTTTGAAATTGGGAAAATCGACCCCACTCTTTTTACTAAGAAGGTCAAATGAGAGTTATTTGTCTGCCAACTATATGTTGATGATATTATCTTTGGTTCTCCTAACAAAGCTTTCAATGATGAGTTCGCCGCACTCATGACCACACATTTTGAGATGTCTATGATGGGAGAGTTGAACTACTTCCTTGGGTTTGAGATCAAGCAAAGAAGAGAAGGGATCTTTATCAAACAATCCAAGTATACTCAAGACATGCTCAAGAGGTTCAATCTAAGTGATGTCAAGCCGGATACTACTCCAATGCCAACCAAGTGCCAACTTGACATTGATCCCAATGGTAAAGCGGTGGATCAAAAGGTATATCGCTCTATGATTGGATCCTTGCTTTACCTTTGTGCATCTAGACCAGATATTATGCTGAGTGTGGGAATCTATGCACGGTTTCAAGCCTCACCTAAGGAAAGTCACTTTGTGGCAGTCAACTGAATCTTTCGATATTTGGCTCATACCCCAAACTTTGGCTTATGATACCCTAGAGGAGCAAACTTCAACCTTGTAGGTTTCTCTGACTCGGACTGGGCGGGAGACAAAGTGGATAGGAAGTCCACTTCCGGAGGGTGCCAATTTCTTGGTTGCTCTTTGGTAAGTTGGTCGTCCAAAAAGCAAAGTTGTGTGTCTCTCTCGTCCACCGAAGAAGAGTATGTGGCTGCTGGCAGTTGTTGTGCTCAACTTCTATGGATGAGGCAAACTTTAAAGGATTACGGTGTTACTTGTGACAAAGTGCCTCTTTGGTGTGACAATGAAAGTGCCATCCAGATTTCTCTCAACCCGGTGCAACACTTCAAGACGAAGCATATAGAGATTCGGTATCACTTCATCCGGGATCATATACGGCAAGGAGAGATCAAGCTTCACTATGTCAACACTCATGATAACCTTGCAGATATCTTCACAAAGCCTTTGGATGAAGCAAGATTTCGCGAGTTAAGGCATGAGCTAAATATCATTGATTTGAGCAATGTGGCTTGAGCACGTGCACACCCCACCATACTCGTCATATTGTCTAATCTAGATGTAGGCATGGACATAGGGGGGTGTTATTCTCTCAATGAACTCTCTCTCCCCCCCCCCCATTATGAATAAATTGATCAAGTCTTTCACATTAACCATCTTTGATGGTACTTGTGCTTCAAGGACGAGTTTTGGTCATGGGCCCAAGGTTAAAATCTTCGCCGCGCCATACCTCTTGACTCAAACATAGGTGGCTTCGACCACCGCCCTCTCTTGAAGAGGGGTTTCTTGTCTCTTGCTGGTGTGTGTTTGTTGTGTCTTGCTCTTCCTTACTTTTGGTGTTCTTTCTCTTGAGCTAAGCCATGAAGAAGTTGCCGTGGAATGCTGGGCGGTATTACCGCTGGTGGTGCGCGGTACTACCGCTTATAAGCGGTACTACCACCCACCAGCACGGTACTACCGCTGCGGGGCGGTACGAGGGGGTTATATCGGGGTAGGGGGAGGTTTCTCTCCCCCATACCCATTCACTCGCCCCTTCGTTCCTCGTCCTCTCTCCAGCAGTTCGTCGCCGCGCGAGCGCTCTGGCGGATCTCCTCCTCCGGGGCGTTCCTCTCCATTTCCTTCGGTGGAGTCGATCCCCACCTAGTCCTCTTGCCATGGATGACGGTATTGCCCCCGTTCCTTTCCTCATCTTGTCTCATTTTTAGATATTGTGTTTTAGGGGCAATAGTGGTTGCATCTCTAGATTTCTGGCTAAATCTAGGCTTGAGTAGGTTGGAGAAGCCAACTAGACTGTCTAGATTAGAGTATGGTAGGAATATTTTTGAATTTGACAAGGCGGTAGTGCCGGATCTGACCACAGTAGTAGGGAACTGTTGTCCCTCCGCCTCGAGCGGTACTACCGCTCCAGGAGCGGTACTACCGCTCGAGCGGTACTACCGCTTACAGGTCACGGTACTACCGCTGCCTGCCCAGTTCAACCATGTTTTTCCATTCTCTGATCTTCTTTTGTTGTGTTCATTGGCTTATGCTCGTTCTTTCTGGTTGGTTTGCTTGTGTTTGTGTTTGGTTCCAGGTGATGAACATCCTGAGCATCAAGCTCGCTGTATCAACCCCAATCGTGCAACCTCGAAGCGCTACCGCACATCTAAGTCTGCAGGAGGTTCCTCTAGTGCTCCACCTCCACCTCAACAGAAGAAGAAGTCCATGGCGAAGCCAAAGGACAAAACTGTGACCCAAATAATTGGCAAGGAGTTCTGGGCAAGGCGTCGCCGCAATCCCTATGAAGTATATCAAGAACCCAATTTGGTCAATCGTCCATTCTGGAACCGCTTTCAGTTTGCCATCTACTTTGATGTGATCAAGGCGAAAAAGAATCTCTTTGTCAGTGTTCGCTCCATCGACAAGGAGTATCTGGAGAAGGATCCTGAGTATTTTGGCGATGCTCTTCAGATGTGCTCGGAGCTTAACATTCTCCAGATCATTCAGTTCAACAAGGATTTTGATGCAGATCTTGTGGCTCAATTTTATGCCACTGTCCATCTAGGGACGGATGAGGATAGAACTCTGACATGGATGACCAATGGCAAATTGCTTTCTGTCAAGTGGAAGGCTTTCATGGAGTAACTTGGGGTGGAAGACCAGGGGTTTGAGACTCCGGTTGGCTTTCGTCCTCATCACAACGCTACCTCCACCCACAAGCAAGCTCTCTGGCCTTACTGCACTGCAAAGGTCCACCCTGAAACTAAGAAGGTCACATATGAGCTGTCTGCCTATCTGGATATCCTTCACCGCGCCTTCCGTGAGACCCTCTTCCCTCGTGTTGGGAATCATGATATGGTTCACTCCTATCTTGTGGACATGCTTCTCTTTTGCCAGCATCAGCTAGAGAAGAACACTGGTGAGTCCCTGGATATTTCTCAAGTGATGTGGTCTGAGCTCCTGTCTGCCATTTCTGAACGCAAGTGCCTGATATATGGACCATTCATCATGCTGCTTATTGAGAAGGATTGGGATCATGTCTATCCCAATGTTTTGCTTGAAACTAGAGAGTTGGTGTCTCATGAGATCAAGCGTCTGAGGAGGAAGTACAACTGGGGCACTCAGGCTCCCAAATCTGGAGGTTCATCCACTGCTGCTGCTATGGAGACTGAGGAGGCTGAGGCTGAGGCGGATGATGATGATGACTATGAGCCATCTGGTGCAGAGCCCTCGTGGGCAAAGAAGCTTAAGCTGAAGATGAAGAAGTTGTTTTGCATGGAGTCTCATGGTCAGTACATGACTCATGTGGCAGAGAAGAAGGCCAGGGGACGTCTGATACGTCCAAAACGTATCTATAATTTCTGCTTGCTCCATGCCTCTTTTGGGTGATATTGCTATGATATTCATACACTTCCATACACTTTTGATCATATTTGGACTAACCTATTAACTCAGTGCACCCCAGTGCCAGTTTCTGTTTTCGGCTGTTTTTGTATTTCAGCTTTTCACATTACGAGAACTGCCAGGAAAAATCCAGAAAAATTATATAAAAAATCAGCGTTCCAGAAACTACCGTGCGCCCGAAGGACAGCCTGGGGGAGCCACCAGGGCTCCAGGCGCCTTGGCGGCGCCCCCCCCCCCCTGGGCCGCGCCGGGGGGGCGCCTGGGCCCCCCGAGCCCCGTCTGGTGCCCCCCTTTGGCATATATTTAGAGCGTTTCCCGAAACCCTCGAGACGGGAACTCTTTTTCGCGATCTCATCTCTGTTCTGCCGCCGCCGCCGCTTCCAAGATCGGGAGCACCAGGAGAACTCTTCCCGGCACCCTGGTGGAGGGGAGGATCACCACCGGGAGCCTCTCCACCACCATGGATGCCTCCCGGATGAGTTGTGAGTAGTCTCCCTTGGACCATGATTCCATGACCAGTAGCTATGTGATGTTCTCCTCCCGTTCTTGTGCTTCACTAATTAGTCCTCGTGAGCTGCCCTACATGATCGAGGCACATATGTAATCCTTATGATGTTGCTATGATGAGTTTGCTGGGATCCGATGGATTATGAGATTATGTTCAGATTGTGCTTGAGTAATATATTTGATATACCTCTTTTATATTTATGTTCGTAAGTAATTCTTGCATGTTCTCCGTTGTTATTTATTGCTTTGGCCAAGTAATAGGTAGTGACTCCAAGAGGGAACGTTATGCTTGATTGTGGGTTCATGCCCCTCGATGACTAGTTTGAGTGACAGAAACATGAGTCTAGGGGATGTGATGTTGCCACAAGGGGGAAAACAACGGTGCTTGTGCCCGCGGGTGCAAGGATTGTTTACTTTACGCAAAGTTCTTTTAATGCAGTTGTCTGTTGCATTGAGTTTACACTATGGGTGGGGCTCGCAACTTAATACCAGCGAGATGTTCTGGATAGATATCTCAAGGTCGATGATTAGTAGTAGATATTGATGGATTTCGGTCTACTTACTTTGGCGTACCGCCCATGCTTTGAACCTCAACCTTTCTTGCAATGTAGTCAGCATTGGTTTGCGTTCGTGGTCCTGTCAATTGCCCAGCTGTAATTCGTTTACCTCACATAGCTGTTTTATCGTCTTTTGGGAGAGAGACATCACTAGTGAACATCATGAGACTCCGGTCCATATTACCATCATTGATCACACCCGCTATTTACTTTTCGCTTTTATTTACTATTGCAAACATTATCTATCACTACTATCATTTGCGTTTAATCCTTTGTGAACTACAAGGCCGGAGGGATTGACAACCTCTCTGTACTCGTTGGGAGCAAAGTTATTTGTATCTGTGTGCAGGTCCACGTTGATTGCTAATATCTGGCGTCGTTAGCAGTTGAGACCTTCTTGTTGAACCTAGGAGTCTCTGGCGATTCGATCCTTGGTATATTTGCCAAGGGAAAAACTTCCGCAACACTACATCTCACACCTTCCACTTGGGGTAACCAACGAGGGGCGAGAAGCCTAGCAAGAGTTTTTCTGGCGACGTTGCCGGGGACTCCACTCTTCAAGATAGGGGAGTTGCACGCTATCTTTTACCTTTGCTTTTTAGTCTTGTTAGTTTACCTTTCAGTTTTTGCTTTAGTACCTTTTTATCGAAAATCACAAAAATAGTTATCTCGTTCTTTAGTTGTCATTATGTCGGGTCCTTTTGTCTTTGACGAGGCAGAAGTTCTCACCTTTAAACAAAGAGGTGGGGAAAGTTTGAAAGATGCTTGGTATAGAATTAATGATTCACAAAAAAGAGCCACCAAGAAGCAACCTACTACTATCCTCCTTAGAAATTTTTATGTTGGAATTACTTCTTGGAAGAGGTTTATTCTAGATACTTCTATCAATGGGAATTTCCTAGAGGCCCCAGTTTGGGAGTCTCTTAGTATTATTGAAAATCTTGTTGGGAATCTCCCTGTTGTTAGCATTCGAGAGGACATCACCCTAGCTCACATTATGAAAAAACTTGAAAAGATAGAGCTAGAGATGCCAAGCATTAATAAGATGAATGAGTTGGATCGTAAGGTCCAAGGGAATTTGAATAGGCTTGATAGCTCCATGCATAAAATTTTCAAAATTTTGGAGACCGTCAAATTCCATGACTTGGACTCTTCTAGGATAGACAAGATCGAGGATATCTTTGATACTCTAGGAACCACCTTCTCCTCAATCAAAACCAAAAAGGTAGAAACTCCGGCAAAGAAGGAGCCTAAGTTCGTTCACGTTCCAAAGGCTCCCCGTTCTAAAAGTAATCCATCTATTGCCAAAGGGGTTGGAACTGTAAAGACTTTGGAAGAAACACCTCTCTGTGATGAATTTATAGATGAATCTTCCCTTGACTTTTATCCTTTTGGTCTTCTACCTAGAAGTATCTCTATGAGGCCCTTATTTGAGAGTCCTCTTAAGACTAGTTGTATTATTGAAGAGCTTTTTGATGATCTTGATGATGGTTCAATTGATACAACTTGATCTCTATGCATTATGCCTAGCTTAAAGGCATAAAAGAAAGCGCTTTTGGGAGGCAGCCCACATGAATAAATTTTTATTTTGCTTTTGTTGTGTCTTGATGTTCTTTACTACAGTAGCATCATCATTGTATCTTTGCTTTTCATACTTGTGCCAAGTATAGCCTCTGATTGCTAGAAAGTTCAAAAGTTGTGAGGTGCTGTCCAGGAAACAGATTCTGTCCTTGGATAGAAAAATTCGTATAAAATCACCAGATCGTCTTTTTGGTCTGAATATTTTCGACAGCGTTCTCTATATAATTGTCTTTCGTGCTTCTGTTCTGAGTTTTTTTATTAGAGTTGCAGAAGTGCCCCGAACAAATCAATTACTATCTGATGTTCTGTTTTTCACAAATTCTTTCCTGTTTTGCCTTTCTTTCATTTTGCAAACCAAGAGCTTGCTTTTTCTTTGCAAAAACCTTTTGGCAATCTTGAGAAACAGTAGACCTTCAAGAATATCTTTATTTCCAGCAAGGTACAATTATTTTATTATGGGTACTAACCTCGCTAATCAGATTATGATGAGTTATGTATGAAGGGAGTTTTCAAGTGTGCGAGGGAAGATGATAAAAAGATTCAGGAGTGTCAAGCGCTCAAGCTTGGGGATGCCCCCATGCACCCCCAAGAAATATTCAAGGAGACTCAAGCGTCTAAGCTTGGGGATGCCCCCGTGCATCCCCTTCTCCATCAACATTATCAGTTCGTCTTTCGTTCCAGTATATTTTAATCACTTCATGTGTTATGTGCTATGCTTGGAGCGTCTTGTTTTTAGTTTCCTTTTTAGTTTTTCATAACGAGTCGGAACTCAGCGTTCTTTATGTGGGAGAGAAACACACTCCACTTCTACCTAGAACATAACATAGAATTTTCATGTCTATCTATGTTGTGTGTGTTCTTTGTCTTTTAATAGCTACTATCATGCTCTGCTCTTAGTATTCATGCTTATCTTTTTAAAGAGCTTGTGTTTAGTTGGTTGCTTGAACTCTCTTTAATTATCATGCTTATCTCATTAAGAGAGTTTGCTTCCGTTGCATTGGTTAATATGTCTATGATAAAGATGCTACGTGCATGATGGCGCTTAGTAGTTCATGTTTTCTTATGGTTAGTCTCAAATAGCTGGGGGATTCCCAATGTGTTATTGGAGTACCAACATGATTTGTTTGCCAATGATGTGGTATGGTTTAGTAATATCTTCCCTCAAGAATTTATTTTGATTGACTTGGCGTATGCTCACGCATATTTAAGACTGTAAAGAAAGTCTGTCAAGCCTTGATGATCTTTTGTTTCTGAGTAGCGATATAACTTCCATGCCTGATTCAATGTTGCTTTGTCGCTCTGCATGACTATGACCGTCATTGCTCTCTTAGTTGGTCGCTCCCAGTCTTTTGCTAACCTCCACCTGTACAAAGAGGACTGACTGGTTGTGCATCCACATCCTTTTAAACCAGTTATGCCATATGAGTCCACCATACCTACCTATATGTGGTATTTCACCACCACTCCAAGTAAATTTACATGTGCTACCTTTAAAACCTTCAGTTTTTGCAATACATAGCTCATGGGAAAGTAGCTTAAAAACTATTGTGGTAAAGAATATGTCGCTTATGTATCTTAATTCTTATAAGTTGCTTGCTGAGCGGTATCCATGTTTCTGGGGACGCCATCAACTGTTACACTTTTGTTGAATATCATGTGAGTTGCTATGCATGTTCGTCTTGTCTGAAGTAAGGGTGATTTGCCATGAGTTGAATGGTTTGAGTATGCATATTGTTAGAGAAGAACATTGGGCCGCCAACCAAAGCCATGTATCATGGCGGAAGTTTTAGCTTGGACATTAATCCTCAATCTCTTATGAGAATATGCTTAAGCATTAAAGAGGAGTCCATTATCTATTTTCTGTGTTGTCCCGGTATGGATGTCCTCAAGTTGAGATCTATCAAAAAATGAGAAATCAAATGCGATCTATCTCCTTGGACCTTTGTACAGGTGACATAGAGGTACCCCTTTGTGACACTCGGTTGAAACATATGTAATGCAATGACAATCCATGGAAATCTGAGCTAATTAGGACAAGGTGCGAGCACTATTGGTATTCGATGCATGAGGCTTGCAACTTATAGGATGTCTTATGCATAACACATATGAAGTACTACTACCGTTGACAAAATTGCTTCTATGTTTTCAAAATAAAAGCTCTAGCACATGAGTAATCCCTGCTTCCCTCTGCGAAGGTCCATTCTTTTACTTTTATGTTGAGTCTCCACCTTCTTTTAAAAAGCACCAACTACTGAGAGCATGATTGTCATTCTTAGTGTAATGTGCATTATTCCAAAGTAGCATTGTCTTTTGCATGATTGTGATATCGTTTATTCTGAAATCATTGTATCTAGTCATCACTTAAACCTTGAAGGTGCCCCTGCATTTATGTTTTGCATCACTAAGGGGGCAAGCAAGATATCACTTTATCATATTTGCACATCATGTTCATTGCAAATCTATTTGATGTTTCAGTATCATATTGTAAAACTTTCAGTTCTTTGTGATTTTCTCATGAGGCAACTTAATTACTACAGATTCATTGTCTCAGTAAGCTTTTGTCATATGACTATGAAAAAGTCCTATATGGTTAATAGCATGTCACCACAGAAATTATTCTTGTTATCATTTACCTACTCGAGGACGAGCAGGAATTAAGCTTGGGGATGTTGATACGTCCAAAACGTATCTATAATTTCTGCTTGCTCCATGCCTCTTTTGGGTGATATTGCTATGATATTCATACACTTCCATACACTTTTGATCATATTTGGACTAACCTATTAACTCAGTGCACCCCAGTGCCAGTTTCTGTTTTCGGTTGTTTTTGTATTTCAGGTTTTCACATTACGAGAACTGCCAGGAAAAATCCAGAAAAATTATATAAAAAATCAGCGTTCCAGAAACTACCGTGCGCCCGAAGGACAGCCTGGTGGGGCCACCAGGGCTCCAGGCGCCCTGGCAGCGCCCCCCCCCCTGGGCCGCGCCGGGGGGGGCGCCTGGGCACCCCCGAGGCTCCCCCGATGCCCCCCTTTGGCATATATTTAAAGCGTCTCGAGAAACCCTCGAAATAGGAACTCTTTTTCGCGATCTCATCTCTGTTCCGCCGCCGCCGCCGCTTCCAAGATCGGGAGCACCAGGAGAACTCTTCCCGGCACCCTGCCGGAGGGGAGGATCACCACCGGGAGCCTCTCCACCACCATGGACGCCTCCCAGATGAGTTGTGAGTAGTCTCCCTTGGACCATGAGTCCATGACCAGTAGCTATGTGATGTTCTCCTCCCGTTCTTGTGCTTCACTAATTAGTCCTCGTGAGCTGCCCTACATGATCGAGGCACATATGTAATCCTTATGCTATTGTTATGATGAGTTTGCTGGGATCCGATGGATTATGAGATTATGTTCAGATTGTGCTTGAGTAATATATTTGATCTACCTCTTTTATATTTATGTTCGTAAGTAATTCTTGCATGTTCTCCGTTGTTATTTATTGCTTTGGCCAAGTAATAGGTAGTGACTCCAAGAGGGAACGTTATGCTTGATTGTGGGTTCATGCCCCTCGATGACTAGTTTGAGTGACAGAAACATGAGTCTAGGGGATGTGCTGTTGCCACAAGGGGGAAAACAACGGTGCTTGTGCCCGCGGGTGCAAGGATTGTTTACTTTACGCAAAGTTCTTTTAATGCAGTTGTCTGTTGCATTGAGTTTACACTATGGGTGGGGCTCGCAACTTAATACCAGCGAGATGTTCTGGATAGATATCTCAAGGTGGATGATTAGTAGTAGATATTGATGGATTTCGGTCTACTTACTTTGGCGTACCGCCCATGCTTTGAACCTCAACCTTTCTTGCAATGTAGTCAGCATTGGTTTGCGTTCGTGGTCCTGTCAATTGCCCAGCTGTAATTCGTTTACCTCACATAGTTGTTTTATCGTCTTTTGGGAGAGAGACATCACTAGTGAACATCATGAGACTCCGGTCCATATTACCATCATTGATCACACCTGCTATTTACTTTTCGCTTTTATTTACTATTGCAAACATTATCTATCACTACTATCATTTGCGTTTAATCCTTTGTGAACTACAAGGCCGGAGAGATTGACAACCTCTCCGTACTCGTTGGGAGCAAAGTTATTTGTATCTGTGTGCAGGTCCACGTTGATTGCTAATATCTGGCGCCGTTAGCAGTTGACACCTTCTTGTTGAACCTAGGAGTCTCTGGGGATTCGATCCTTGGTATCTTTGCCAAGGGAAAAACTTCCGCAACACTACATCTCACACCTTCCACTTGGGGTAACCAACGAGGGGCGAGAAGCCTAGCAACGTCACAAGGAGCTGATGCGTCAGTTGGGTGCCACTGTGGCCAGTGGCTCTGAGGAACAGGTAACCGAGGAGGAAGAGTGGATTAAGCAGCACTGCCCGTGGACAGATTCCGACGCCGAGCAGTTTCAGGTCGACGACGACGATGTAGATGACCCCGCTAGGTTTTGATGTTCGAGACCTTCTCCTGCTCTCACCTGGAGCTGTAGCTTAGCTCTCTGCCCTTTTGGTGTTTCGATGACAAAGGGGGAGAGAGTTTAGGGATTTGTGTCGTTGCCTTGTGTTCCTGTCGTTTGTGCTTTCTCGTCTTGTGCTTTGGTTGGTTTTCGTGAGACCTAAGTTCCCGTCATATGGTGTGAGACATATGCTTCCTATGCTACCTTACTTTATCTTATTTATGTACCTTGGTACTCTTTAGCGTGCATGCTTATCTTGTTATTTACTATATTCTCATATATCATGCTTAGGTTGTTGGTCTCTAAAATATAGGGGGAGTGTTGATCCTAGTATGTGTGCCGTGCAGTCCAAAGCACTTATCTAGATAGCACACATCTAGGGGGAGCCCGTCTATATTTTAGGGGTGTGGGTTTTTGCGCTTACTCTATGTCATCATTCCTTTTTGTGCAAATCACGTATTGTCATCAATCCACCAAAAAGGGGGAGATTGTAAGGGCATATTTAGCCCGATGGTGTTTTGGTGATTGATGACAATGCTTTTGCGGACTAATCATGTGTTCTAAGCTCTTTCAGATATATCTCACCTAGGCACAAGACGATTATATGCCCCTCGGAATCTATGGAAGACGGTGTTTCCTTTTGCTTATTTTTCGGTGGATCTGAATAACAGGAAAGCCATACTATTAAGAGGGGATCCACTTTGGTAAGGTTTGGGTGGAATCAACACGTACACTTCCTTATCGCACCCACCATACCTTCCCGCCTCAATGGAGTACTACATTCCCCTTCTCTGGTTTTCCTGGCCCCAGGGGTAGTACCGCGGGCCTCAGCGGTAGCACCGCCTGAGTGCCTTAAGCGGTAGTACCGCTCCACTAAGCGGTAGTACCGCTTGTTGCACTCTGCGGCAGTACCGCTGCTGCTCCGTTTTACTACCGCCTCGACTCGAGAGGGCTTTTTCTCGTGTCGGATTTTGCGGCACTAGGAGCGGTAGTCGTGGCGGTAGTACCGCTCCCTAACGGTAGTACCGCCCTACAACCACGGTAGTACCGCTCTGGGTCCCAGCCCCCTTGCGCGGCAGTACCGCTTGAAGGAAAACGGTAGTACCGCTTGATAAGCGGTAGTACCGCTCGCTCAAGCGGTAGTACCTCTCTCTACGGGGCTGAGTGAGGGGGTAACAATTGGATTGTTCCCCCCACTATATAAAGGCATCTTCTTCCTCCTTGTTGAACTACCTCTTCCCCCAAATACTCCATTGTTGCTCCAAGCTCCATTTTTGCCCGATCTCTCTCCCTAGCCAATCAAACTTGTTGATTTGCTCGGGATTGCTTGAGAAGGCATCGATCTACACTTCCACCAAGAGATATTTGATTCCCCCCACTAATCCCTAGTGGATCTTGTTACTCTTGGGTGTTTGAGCACCGCAGATGGTTGAGGTCACCTCGAAGCCATATTCCATTGTGGTGAAGCTTCGTGGTGTCGTTGGGAGCCTCCAATTCGGTTGTGGAGATAGCCCCAACCTTGTTTGTAAAGGTTCGGTTGCCGCCTTCAAGGGCACCACTAGTGGAATCACGGCACCTTGCATTGTGTGAGGGCATGAGGAGAATACGGTGGCCCTAGTGGCTTCTTGGGGAGCATTGTGCCTCCACACCGCTCCAACGGAGACGTACTTCCCCTCAAAGGGAAGGAACTTCGGCAACACATCCTCGTCTTCACCGGTTTCACTTGTGGTTATTTCTTTCCTTTACTTGTACAAGCTTCACTTGTTTATCTTATATAGCTTGCTTGTGAGGTTGTCATCGTTACTTCCAATTAGTTGTCATCTTCATAGCATATCTAGACAACTTACTTTGATGCTTAATTTAAAGTGCTTAAGAAAAGCTAAAATTGTTAGTTGCCTATTCACCCCCCCCCCTCTCTAGTCAACCATATCGATCCTTTCAATTGATGACCAAAATGAGGCCCGCCGCATAGTCCGGCATTCTAAAGCCTACAAAGTTCATGAAGGTGAACTATATAAGAAAAGCACTACTAGTGTTCTACAAAGGTGCATCTCCGAAGAGGAGGGAAGGCAAATTCTCACCGAAATACACGCTGGAATGGGCGGCCACCATGCCGCAGCCCGGGCACTCGTAGGCAAAGCTTTTCGAGCTGGCTTTTTCTGGCCCACTGCCCAAGCAGATGCCCAGACCTTAGTCCAACATTGCGTTGGCTGCCAGCTCTTTGCAAATCAAAGTCACATGCCTCTCGCCACTTTGAGAACAATCCCCATTACTTGGCCTTTTGCGGTCTGGGGGCTCGATATGGTCGGACCTCTTAAATGGGGAAGCCATAAAAAATACTTGCTAGTGATGGTAGATAAATATACTAAATGGATAGAAGCCAAGCCAGTAAAAACAGCTGAAGCAGGGCCAGTGATAGATTTTATATCCGGTGTAGTACACCGTTATGGTGTCCCGCATAGTATTATCACAATAATGGCACCAACATTATAGCTGACGAGGTAAAAAATTGGTGCGCAAAGTTGGGTATTAAACTTGATTATGCTTATGTGTACCATCCTCAAACAAACGATCAAGTCAAAGGAGCCAATGGTCTGATAATGAGCGGCATTAAACCCCGACTGGTGTGCTCCCTATGGGAGTCTGATAAACACTAGGTCGAAGAGCTTGACTTCGTACTCTAGGGGCTGGGGACCACACCTAATCGGACGACCGGATACACACATTTCTTCATGGTGTACGGCGCAGAGGCTGTTCTTCCCTGTGACATTATTCATGACTCACCTCGAGTGCGCATGTACAAGGAGAGAGAAGCCAAGCTAGATCGGCAGGACGACCTAGATGGACTTGAAGAGGAGCGTGATACAACACAGGCCCGTTCCACTTTTTATCAACAACAGGCTAGGCGATAACAGAGCAGAGAAGTGCGGGCTAAGACATATAACGTCGGCGAACTCGTTTTATGCCTCATGGAGAAGAAGAAGGACAAGCTCAAACCAAAATGGGAGGGGCCCTTTATTATCGATGAAGTACTCACCGGTGGAGCCTATCGCCTTTGGAATGCACAAGACAACCGCCCTGAGCCGAACCCGTGGAACGCTACCAGGCTCCGAAGATTCTATGGATAGTTCGGTAGCAATTTTTTCCTCCTTTTAAGTTAGGTCTTATCTCTTATCTTTTATATTTCTCCTTCTCCTCTTTTTTACCTTTTCTGTTATTGGTAAGTATTCGTCTCGCCCGAACTACCACAAGATAAGTACATCTTTGAATGTATCTACCTCAAATATACTTGGGGGCTTCTTTGACGAAGCCCATTACCAAAAAAGCTTCTTGCTTCAAATGTCGTCTATTTTTTTACAGTCCTTCCTTGCCATTATATGCACCAATATGACTTAAGTTCTGGCCAAGCTGGGTTGCCTGGATCCTATGCTTACCCCTACGTTTCCGTTTGTTCGGCTAGGGCGTAAAGGGAGCACCTCTGGGATTGTTATAGCCGGGTAATTCAGACATGTACCTCAGACTGGGTGAAGCCGAAAGCTAGCACACTTAAGGGAATAATCGGTCGGCGGATACACAACATATCGCTTTTAATGCATGTATTTTAAACTATCACATGATATGGCATCCTCCAATCCTTTTTTACAGGATCAAAAGCCTAGGCCTGCATATGTATGCACGCTGACCCAGGGAAAGGAACCCTTAACGGAACTATTCTCTCTGGAAGATGTTTCTTGTGTTAAATAGTAATATAACATAACTCCCCGAAAACAGTTTGTCTGTTCAAGCAATTATGACCGGATTGCCTGGTTTCCGAACATACCACGTGTTCACCACAGATATAGTATTCGGAAACACTCCAGTCTTTAGGTTTATGGAGGTTAAAGCGGAAGGTCGGCCATGACAACCTTTTTATAATTTCGGCTAGAGATAAGTTTGATGGTAAAAGTACATTGATACATAGAATCAAACGACTACCCTTTCTCTATTCCCTCTATAAGGTTGTCTAGTCTACAGTCCTGTTGGGAAAACTTGGCAGCTGTATCCACTTGGTCATATACCAAGTTCAAGGGGATTTCTTGCCCATCAGATCCTCAAGGTCCCACACGGTCCATATGATTCGGATCAAGACGGGTGTAGCGTGTCTTCACCATGGCCCAGGCTTCTCGAGCACCCATGCGGCATGCTGATGTTTTCCACAGTTCGAACCGGCGTCGAGCCCCTTTGAACAAGTCCGCCAAGTCCTCCATAGTTTCTGGAGGGGAATCGCCCGGCCATAAAGCCTTGGTCATATTCTTCATGGCCTTCCGAGCTCGCTCGTGGACCCTGGAAAGCTCTTGCAGCACGTCACCCTCAAAACCGGGCACTTCCCTTTCGGGCTGCCCAGTTAACAAACGTGCAGGAAAAGTTTTATGAAAAACTTTCAAAATAAGGGACTATAAGGTGAACTAGGTATAAGGGACATATTGAAAATGCCGCCTTTTAGCATCTAGTTCTCTTCCATGGCACTTGAGAGTTGGGCTCTTACGTCCTTTAGCTCCTGTTCTTGCCTAACATTTTTATCATGTGCTTGGTTCCTTTTATCTATGGCTTGCGTCAATACGCGCTTACCAGCAGTTGTTTCCCCTTTGGCAAAATTTTTGTCTGCCAAAGCAGCCCTTAGCTCCCTCTCCATTTGGTCGGTCGGCCCTATTGTTGTATTACAATTAGTATGTACTTAACGACTCAGTGATCAGCACAAATATCATATTGTCCGGACATCATTGTTCTTACCACCAGCATCCTTTCCAGATTTCTTCGAATTTTCCAATTCGGTGGTGACAGTCGTGTGCTGGGTCCGGCACTCTTCCATCTTCTTGGATAAGGCGTTATTCTTTTCTTGAAGCACCTGCAAAAACGCAACGATCCTCAAATCAGTTGTACCAACTGCTTTAAGTCTCGAGGGCTACTGGCATGGGAACATCAAAATGTACACTTACCGGCATATCTTTTGAAAGCCGGTGAGTGGCCCCAACGAGTCCATCTTGAGCGGCTCAGATATAGGCATCTGCAGAGCTGAGGGCGTTCCCTCAGAAAAGGCTGGGTCACGCATGGCTGCTTTCCGCCATCGGTGAACCATCGCAACCTCCACTTCGGAATTAGTAACTGACATTCCATCCGAATCCACTTGGAGGGGACAATCCGGCACTGAATCTGCATTAACCCTTGACTGGTCGGATGCCGGATTGGCTGGAGCTTGATCTGCAGACATTCCGAAAACAGTCCGGCATGTGTTCCTCCTAAACGGAAAAACAAAGCAGAAAGTTGTAATACCGAATTCACCACCCAGCGTGTGTCAAAACAAACATACCTCTTTGAAGGTTCGCTGGTGTTCGCGGTCCTCTTTCGCTTCAAGGCCTCACCCGATGCAGGCGTCGCCCTCTGGGATGACGGTCTTCGCATAGTTCGGCGTGCGGAGCGCTGCCCCTTTTGAGCATGGAAAAGTGCGGTGGGTAAGGCGCACTGGGAATCTTCTCTTTGATGAGATATGTCTTGGGTACTTCATGAGAAGAAGGAATGAGGCAAGGGTAATCGGCTACAATAGCCACCACTGCGCCCTCACGGCAGGCTTGATAGAAGACTCCATGTTCTAGATCTATGCCTATGTCCACATCTTCATCATATCCGGGGCCCGCATTTTGGAACCGGTCCTCTGGCTGTGGGTGGGACTATTAATCCCCTCGATCGCCTTCCTCCACTCCTATTGGTAAAAACCGAATTCAGTTCGGTCAATACATCATAACAAAGAAAAATGGACGAATATAGCGGTCACGAGAGAGACTTACCCATTCAAGAGGATTGTACATGAAAAACCATCTCGACACTTCAAACGAAGGAAGTCTTGCTTCTCTCCCTTATAAAGACCTTCCAGGATGACGGCTAGAGCGGCAAGGTCGTCCGGACCCGGGCGTAAGCAGCGTGAGGCATCATTCAGGCCATTATAATGCCACATTGGAAATCCTCTAGCTTGGATCGACTGCACGCATCGCTTTATTGAAATCACCATAACTTCAATTATAGACAGCCCCGAATTGGCCTGATCTTGTCGGCCAGTCTACTAACCTCTGCTCTCTCTTCTTCTGAGGGACTGCAGGGACACCAGTTTTTTTTTGAGGAAACACAGTGGGGAAGGCCCCCACTGTTACTCATTTTATATTAATAGGTGGAGCAATTACAGATGGTTATACACATTACTTCAGGTAGTGTGTCAAAAGAAGGAGCAAATTACAATGTGTCTAGCCATGTTTGCATTCCCTCTTTTAGGCTAGGTTTAGCCTTCTTAATGATGATGCTGATGTGCTCCTTGAAACATGATATGCAATATGCAATATCTTTGGCCTTGTTATCAAAGATAATATAATTTATGTGCTTCCATATGCTCCAACATCTTGCCATAATACATTCTTTAAACCCTAGTAGCTTGGTTCTGTTTTTTGCTTCTATCATCATATCATTGATATTGAGATCAGTATTCCATTCTAGATTTAGATTCATCCAAAAAAATTGACTGAAGTCACAGCTGAAGAAAAGGTGCTTGAGATATTCATTAGGTTCCTCATCACATAACACACAACAGCTTTCTTCAATGAAGAAAGATTTCCTTATCAGCATATCTCTCGTGTTGAGTCTGTCCAGTAGTAAGAGCCAAAAGAAGAACTTTATCTTTGGCATACAACATGATTTCCAGATCCATTGGAAAGGTTTTGGAGCTTTGGGTGGGTTTCCAATAAGATGTAGATATATTCTTTTGTTGGAGTAGTGCTTAGATTGCCACTTAAACTGCCATATATCTTTATTACCTCTGTTGATGTCTTCTAGGTGGCTTCTCACCCCTCATTGGTTACCCCAAGTGGAAGGTTTGAGATGCAGTGTAGCAGAAGTTTTCCCTTGGCAATACCAAGGATCGATTTCCCAGAGACTCCCAGTTTCAACAAGAAGGTGTCAACTGCTAACGGTGCCAGATATTAGCAATCAACGCGGACCTGCACACAGATACAAATAACTTTGCTCCCAACGAGTACAGAGAGGTTGTCAATCCCTCCGGCCTTGTAGTTTACAAAGGATCAAACGCAAGTGATAATAGTGATAGGTATAATTGCAATAGTAAGTAAAAGCGGAAAGTAAATAGCGGATGTGATCAATGATGGTAATATGGACCGGAGTCTCATGATGTTCACTAGTGATGTCTCTCTCCCAAAAGACGATAAAACAGCTATGTGAGGTAAACGAATTACAGCTGGGCAATTGACAGGACCATGTGCGCAAACCAATGCTGACTACATTGCAAGAAAGGTTGAGGTTCAAAGCATGGGCGGTACGCCGAGGTAAGTAGACCGAAATCCATCTGCATCTACTACTAATCATCCACCTTGAGATATCTATCCAGAACATCTCGCTGGTATTAAGTTGCGAGTCCCACCCATAGTGTAAACTCAAAGCAACAGACAACTGCATTAAAAGCACTTTGCGTGAAGTAAACAATCCTTGCACCCGCGGGCACAAGCACCGTTGTTTTCCCCCTTGTGGCAACAGCACATCCCCTAGACTCATGTTTCTGTCACTCAAACTAGTCATCGAGGGGCATGAACCCACAATCAAGCATAACGTTCCCTCTTGGAGTCACTACCTATTACTTGGCCAAGGCAATAAATAACAACGGAGAACATGCAAGAATTACTTACGAACATAAATATAAAAGAGGTGAATCAAATATATTACTCAAACACAATCTGAACATAATCTCATAATCCATCGGATCCCAGCAAACTCATCATAGCAACAGCATAAGGATTACATATGTGCCTCGATCATGTAGGGCAGCTCACGAGGACTAATTAGTGAAGCACAAGAATGGGAGGAGAACATCACATAGCTACTGGTCATGGACCCATGGTCCAAGGGAGACTACTCACAACTCATCCGAGAGGCGTCCATGGTGGTGGAGAAGCTCCCGGTGGTGATCCTCCCCTCCGGCAGGGTGCCGGGAAGAGTTCTCCTGGTGCTCCCGATCTTGGAAGCGGCGGCGGCGGCGGAACAGAGATGAGATCGTGAAAAAGAGTTCCCGTCTCGAGGGTTTCGGGAGATGCTTTAAATATATGCCAAAGGGGGGCATCAGTGGAGCCTCGGGGGGCCCAGGCGCCCCCCCCC
>LR738710.1:731222391-731233316 GCA_902687465.1 Secale cereale
CCCCCCCCCGGCAAACTTGTGTGCGAGGAAACTTCTTCTGCTTGAGGAAAAAGAAAAAGGAGGAAACATATACATGGAGCCTTGCGGCTCGTTATTGCTTACCGGGGATGCGTGCTGCACAAAGTGTCAGATAGCATATGCAAGAAAGATGATAAGGCATGAAATGACAAGTTGTACGAGGCACATAAGTTTTACTGATGCACGGGGTCTGCGCCCGGCTTGTACAAAGGTTTACATGCAACAGCGGCAAGACTTGTACAAAAAGTGGTTGCCGGAGCGGATCGCGGCAACCGCGCCTTACGGGCAAAACTTGCAAAGGTGCTCAATGTTCCAGGAGTTGCTCACCGGTAAGCCCTCTTCGGTCTCAAGGCGGACAGCACCGGGCCTTGTGACTTGTCTCACCCGATAAGGGCCTTCCCACTTTGGCGTCAACTTGTTGGAATTCTTGGCGGACTGAACACGCCGAAGAACAAGGTCGCCTTCCTCAAGACTTCTGGCTTTAACTTTGCGGCTATGGTAGCGGCGCAAAGCTTGCTGGTATCGAGTAGCTCGTACAGCAGCCTGAAGCCGGTCCTCCTCAAGGAGCAGTGCGTCATCTTGCCGCAGCTGCTCTTGCTCGAGCTCATCGTAAGCGAGCACTCGAGGCGACCCGTATACGAGTTCCGTGGGGAGAACTACCTCTGCTCCATAGACAAGAGCAAAGGGTGTCTGTCCCGTGGCTCGATTTGCTGTCGTCCTGATTGACCAAAGAGCCGTCGGCAACTCTTCAATCTAGTTTCTTCCGCATTTGTGCAGCCTGTCGAAAGTTCTTGTCTTGAGTCCGCGCAGCACTTCAGCGTTTGCCCTCTCCGCTTGACTGTTGCTCCTCGAGTGAGCAACAGAAGCGAAGCAGACCTTGGCGCCAAGGTCTTGGACATATTGCATGAAGGTGCGACTTGTAAATTGTGTGCCATTGTCGGTGATGATCCTGTTAGGGATTCCGAAACGGCAAACAATTGACCTGAAGAACTTGACTGCTGACTGTGCGGTCACCTTTCTCACTGGTTCCACTTCCGGCCACTTTGTGAACTTGTCGATGGCGACGTACAAGTACTCAAAGCCCCCGGCTGCGCGGGGAAAGGGGCCGAGGATGTCGAGCCCCCAGACCGAAAACGGCCAGGACAAAGGGATCGTCTGGAGAGCTTGAGCTGGCTGATGTATCTGCTTGGCATGGAACTGGCACGCTTCACACTTGGTTACTTGTGCAGTTGCATCCTGGAGGGCTTCTGGCCAAAAGAAACCTTGCTGGAACGCCTTGCCGGCAAGTGCTCTTGCGCCAATGTGGTGACCACATATGCCTCCATGTATCTCTGCCAACAGCTTTTGCCCATCTTCCCAGGGAATGCACTTCAATTTGACACCGTTGAGTCTTCTTCTGTACAGTTCATCGCCGACAAACTGATACATACTTGACTGCCGGGTTATTCTTTCTGCTTCTTCTGGTTCTTCGGGAAGTTCTCCTGTTTGAAGGAAACGGACAATCTGCTATGCCCATGCTGGAGCCTGAGGCTCAACAACAAGGACTAAAGGCATCAGTGCTGCTGCGGGAATGTCACCTTCTACGGCAAGAGCCTGTGGCTCGGCTGGAGCTTGTCGTTCCCCGGCAAGCTCGCCGGGGCAAAACTTGTCGGGAACGCCTGCTTCAACTGTACAAACCCTAGGGTCTGCAGGAGCAGACTGTTCCTCAGCGATCTTGTCGTTGACCTTGGGGACCTTGTTGGCGGCAGCTTCAGGAAGCTCTGCCGGCAAGTAGTCACCGGAAACCAACTTCCTCTTCTTACTTTGTCCAGTTGATGGTGTTACGGATGGTTGAGTCAGCTTGAGCACAAAGATCCCTGGTTCCATAGGTAGCTTTAGTGCAGCACACTTTGACAGGCCGTCTGCGATGTCGTTTTGAGCTCTTGGAACGTGCTCCATCTGTAGGCCTTCAAAGTGCTCTTCAAGATTTATTACTTCGTCGACGTAAGCTTCCATCAACGGACTCTGGTAGCTCTTGTTCACTTGGCGGACAACCAACTGCGAATCACCCCGCACAATCAGCTTCTTGATCCCAAGCTCTGCTGCAATTCTGAGGCCGGCAAGCAAACCTTCATACTCTGCAGTATTGTTCGTTGCTTGCTCCTTGGGAAAGTGCATCTGGACGACGTACTTGAGGTGCTCACCGGTGGGTGTGACAAGCAGCACGCCAGCGCCGGTGCCTTGCAGCGAGAAGGCACCATCAAAGTACATTATCCATTCCTTGCTTGCTTCTTTGACGGGGATGCTTGTCTCTGGGATTTCTTCGTCTGGCATTGGTGTCCATTCTGCTATGAACTCCACCAATGCTCTGCTCTGAATAGTTGAAGTACTTTCAAACTTGAGGCCAAAGCTTGACAGTTCCAGTGCCCACTCGACAATCCTGCCTGTTGCTTCTGGATTTTGCAATATCCTTTTCAGCGGGAAGCGAGTGACCACTGTTATCTCATGTGCTTGGAAGTAATGGCGCAGCTTTCTCGAGGCCATGAGGAGGCCGAAAAGCAGCTTCTGCACCCCAGAGTATCTTGACCTAGCCCCCTGCAAGAGGGAACTGACAAAATAAACTAGGCGCTGCACCATCTTCTTCCGCACCTCTTCTTGCGTCTGCGCAGATCCATCCTTGTCGGGGCCAGAGCTTGTCGGGGAAGCCCCCTGCTTGTCGCTGGATGTGCTTGCCGGGGCTGTGGGCTCCTCATCTGCCTCCCTTTCCGCTACCAACGCAGCACTAACCACTTGATTGGTTGCTGCTAAGTACAGCAGCAACTTCTCTTGTGGCCTAGGTGCGACAAGTATTGGAGTGGAGGACAGGTACCTTTTCAAATCCTGCAGCGCTGCCTCCGCTTCTGGAGTCCATTTCATTGGACCCGCCTTTTCCAAGATTTTGTAAAACGGCAGGGCGCGTTCTGCGGATTTAGAAATGAACCTGCTGAGAGCAGCCACGCAGCCGGCAAGCCTTCGTACATCCTTGACGCGCTTCGGAGCTTCGATCTGTTCAATGGCTTTAATCTTGTCGGGATTGGCTTCAATCCCCCTCTGGGACACAAAGAACCCGAGAAGCTTGCCGGAGGGGACTCCGAACACGCACTTCTCGGGGTTAAGCTTGAGTTGTATCTTGCGCAGGTTCGCAAAGGTTTCATCTAAATCTTGAATCAGAGTATCCTTGTCCTTGCTCTTGACCACTATATCATCCATGTAGGCTTCTACATTCCTGTGTATCTGTGGTTCAAAAGCAGTGTGGACTACTCTCGCAAACGTTGAACCTGCATTCTTCAATCCAAAGGGCATGCGTATGAAGCAGTAAGTGCCACATGGAGTAATGAATGCGGTCTTCTCTTCATCTTCTTCAGCCATAAAGATCTGGTGGTATCCGGAGTATGCATCAAGAAACGAAAGCAACTCACATCCAGCCGTGGAGTCAACGATCTGGTCAATGCGCGGCAAGGAAAATGGATCTTTGGGACAAGCTTTATTCACATCGGTGAAGTCTATACAAAGCCTCCACTTCCCATTTGCTTTGCGCACGACAACAGGGTTGGCCAGCCACGTTGGATGAAGTACACCTCTGACAAGGCCTGCCGCTTCCAGCTTCTTGATTTCTTCAGGGATAAACTCCTGGCGCTCCACCGCTTGCTTTCTGACCTTCTGCTTGACGGGCCGCGCGTGAGGACAAACGGCAAGCTTGTGCTCAATCACTTTCCTGGGAACACCGGGGATGTCAGACGGTTGCCATGCAAACACGTCGACATTCGCCCGCAGGAAAGCAACGAGCGCGCTTTCCTATTTAGGATCGAGTGTAGCACTGATGGTGAAAGTACCACCAGTGCCGTCCTCCTTGGCGAACACCTTCTTGGTTGTGGGTGGAGCTGCCATTGCCTTCTTGCACTTGCCGGTGGAGCTCGATGGTGCGTCCTCGACGGCAGCGCAGCACTCCGAAGAGGTGCGTTTGCCGGAGTGGGCCACAGAGCTCTTGCCGGACTTGGTCTTGTTCTTCCCCCCGGGAGCTTCAGCGGCAAGTGTCTTGCTATCTGCTGCGGCTGCTGCGTCCCGGTAAATCTTGTCGGCACAGATAAGCGCGTCCTTCTTGTCGCCGGGGCCAGAAATGACGCTTATCGGGCCTGGCATCTTGAGCATGTTGTAGGCATAATGAGAGGCTGCCATGAACTTGGCGAGCGCTGGACGGCCAAGTATCCCATTGTAAGGCAATGGGATATCGGCAACGCCGAAGGTGATCCTCTCAGTCCTGAAGTTCAGCTCTCCGCCAAAAGTCACTGGCAGTGTGATTTTCCCCTTCGGCTTGCTCCTTCCCGGGTTGATCCCTTGGAATGTGCCGGTTTCCTCGAGCTCGCTGTCGGGGATCTGTAGTTTCCGGACCACAGCAGAGGAGATCAGGTTCAGGCCGGCCCCGCCGTCAACCAACATCTTGGTGACCTTGAGGTTGCGGATAGTTGGTGAAACCAACATCGGCAAGCACCTGACCGCAGTTGTGCGATCAGGGTGGTCCTCAATGTCGAAGATGATGGGCGTGCTGGACCACTTCAGAAGTTTGCGCGACTCGACGGGTGGCTCTGCCGCATTAACTTCCCGCACCCATTGTTTGAGTTGGCGGTGGGAAGTATGCAGAGAGGCACCTCCATCGACGCACAGAACTTCTGTGGCCTTCTGGAACTCCTGCTCGCTGTTGTCCCCGTCGGCCATGTCTTCATCGTTGTCTTCGTCTTCGTCCTTGTCGCGGCCGCGGGGAGGTCTGTCTCCTTGCCGCTGTTTGGCCTTGCCGTGTCGTCCTCCCCGGCCATTGAATGGCCGCTTCTTGCCGGACTCTCCACCACCCCCCTGGGCCTTCTCCTTGTCGCGTCGCTCGTACTCGGCTTTCTGCTGCTCGATGAGGTACTCGACCCTTTTGCAGTTCTGGAGGTCGTGGCCCTTGGTGCGGTGGATCTTGCAGTACTGCTTGTCGGAGCCATCCTGCTTGTCGGCGGCCGCCACAACGGCAGCTTCCTTGCCGGAGCCACTAGTCTGGGCTTTCTGGGCGCCAGCCTCCTTGCCGGACTACTCGACGACCAGTACTGCTTTGCTCTTCTTTTTCTTGTTGTTCCGCCGCCGGTTCTTCCTTGCCGGGGCGGCATCCTCACTATCTGTTCCCCCTGCTCCAGTATCCTCCCCGGGGAGTCTCCTCCCCTCTTCAGCGCGTGCGCACTTGTCAGCCAGGGCATAAAGCTCACTGACGTCTCGGATCTTGCACATCGCCATTTCCTCCCTCATCCTGCGGTTACGCACGTTCTGGTGGAACGCGCTAATAACCGCGGCAGGGTGGACGTCTGGGATGTTGTGCTGGACGCGGTTGAATCTTTGGATGTACTTTCGCAGGGACTCTCCTTCCTTCTGAGCAAGTATATGAAGGTCGCTCTCCTGGCCGTGAGGCTTGTGGCCACCTATGAAGGCGCCGACAAACTGATGGCACAGGTCGGCCCAAGAAGAAATAGAGTTTTCCGGCAAGTGCATGAGCCAAGATCTGACGTTTGGCTTGAGCACTAGCGGGAAGTAGTTCGCGAGTATCTTCTCGTCTCGTCCCCCGGCAGCCTGCACCGCAATGGTGCAGATGCTGAGGAACTCTGACGGATGAGTCTTGCCATCGTACTTCTCGGGTACGTCGGGCTTGAAGTTCTTCATGCTGGGCCACTGGACTCGCCGCAGCTCACGGGTGAACGCAGGACAACCCGCCGTGTACGGCAAGTCGCCTGGTTCCCCGGGCGCGTGCATGTCGACAACGGGCCCAGTGCGCTGGTCGGATTGACGTCGCGCTTCTCTTCGACGCTCGATGCGAGTTCGAGCGTCCTCTTGTCGTCGGTCGTCAAGGACTTGGCGCTGATCGCGGCGAGCCCGCGGATCTGATGATGCAGTGGAGTCGTCGTCGAGGTTGATCTGGCGGGTTGGCGATTTTGGCCTTCGGGGCGGGGAGTGCACGATGGTTGCACCCCCTGCAGTCTTGTCTCCATCAGCCCGCGCCTGGCTAACTTGCCGCGGCCGCGACGTTGCCGGCTACTGTGGCGTGTCGTTGTTGGCGAAGGCGATGAGGCTTTGGATGGTGGCCCTCCAGTCTTCGGCCTTGTCAGCCGCTGGAGGGAAGTCGAGGAGTAGCTGAGCTCGAGCTAGAGCTTCTGCTGGAGTGGCGGGGAGCGGTGGCGAGCGGTGCGAGGAGCGAGATATGCTCGGACTTCTAACTGCGTTAGAAGGAGCAGGGCCTCGTCCCGGCGACCGCGCCTTGCTCGTACCGGCACGTTGGCCTTGAGCGTCCCGCGAACCGCCAGTTTGACCTTGTCCCAGCAAGCGTATGGTACCTTGTGTACCACATCGCTGCCGTTCCGGCACCTCCTGAGAGGGGCGCGGTGCGTGCACGGACGCCGAGGTCTTGGAGTGCGCCCGGTCATCCGTCTTGTCCTTGGACTTGGCGGCGCCGTGAGTTTCCTCGCCGGCGTCCGCCCTTCCGCCAGCGTCTACCCCACCGACTGTTGGCTCTGGTGGCGGCGGGATCGACGCGGACGGGCCTACTACCTCCGAAGCCTTCTTCTTCGGCGGCATGTTGATGTAGTAGATGAAGTTGCTGGAGATTCCGCCCGCGTAAACGCCGGATCGGGTTCACACAACCTCGACGCACCCCCTACCTGGCACGCCAAAGATGTCGGGGAAACTGATCGCCCACGAACACCTATGGGACCGGAGCCCCTTTTCGGTACGGCAAGGGGGCGGAGGATGCACAAAGAGCGGATCGAGGCGTGCACGTGAGCAGTTTACCCAGGTTCGGGCCGCGCGGAGGCGTAAAACCCTACTCCTGCCTTGGTTTGTATTGTGTTCTTCGCTCGGGAGCGAGAAGAACTACAGTGTTGATCGCTAGCACCGAGCGTGAGAGTGATCGATGGTCCGAACCCCTTCTACGTTGCCCATGGGCCTCCTTTTATAGGTCAAAGGGGTCACCGACAGGTGGCAATGCAGTCGAGGGTAAAAACGTAAAAGCGGTGGTAGTTGGAACAGTGTATGCATAGTGCTCTATACCTAACTCTGACGTCAGGGGACAAAGGCATTAAATGCCCGTCGCCGTCGCCCTAAACAGTGCAAAAAGTGTCCGTCAGGGCGTCTCCGTTCGCCATGATGGTAGCCTCGTCATCGCAGCTCGCCACCGTGTACCCCAGGCTGCACAGCCTTCGGCCACGTGCGCCTGGAAGGGCCCCAGGGCGACGCGTGGGCGGATGCGCTGGAGCGCGGGTATCCAGTGGAAGTCTGTCACGGCAAGCGCCTTGCCGCGGCCGCCATCTTGCCGCGCCCGTGAGCTTGTCGCTCTCCGGGCCTTGCCGGGACGCATGGCGCGTCGCGGCAAGTCTCCCGAAATGCCATGTTTGGCCTTCCCGGCAAGCTCCTCTTGCCAGGGTCTTGTGCTAAAGAAGTGGTCTTGAGCCTGGGGTGGCCTTCCCGGCAAGCTCCTCTTGTCGGGGCCTTGTCTCTTTATCTTGAATACTTTATTCTTGAATGGCTCTAAACGAAACACAGTGGGCCTTGGCGGACGCGCGGCAAGCCCTGCCACGGGATGCTGCGACTGCTCGTGCACAAGTTCGGGATACTAAGGTACCCCTACTTTAGTACACCGACACCAAGATGTTTCATCATAAAGCTGATTGCTTTATGATCAACTTTGTCAAATGCTTTTTCAAAATCAATCTTAAAAATAATAGCTTTATTTTTGGATTTTTGGCACATATGAATATACTCAAAACTCCATGCTAAACAATCTTGAATACTTCTACCTTTAATAAAACCATACTGATTCTTACTGATGACAGATAGGATGATCTGTTGAGCTCTGTTGGCAAGGAGCTTATTAATGATTTTTGCAGACATGCAGGGACACCAGTTGAAAAGCTTCTTTGGACGAGCATTGGAATATTTGGGGAGACCTTGCCGAACTGGATCCGGCAGGGCAACGTCCTCAATATAGAACCACTCCGAAGGCCACTCTTCGGATGCCTTCTTTGGAGTACCGGGTAGGTAGCCTGTCCCTGCTATGCGCCATACTTCGGCGCCACCAACTTCAAATGTGGATCCCTTTTCCGAGCGAGGGACGAGGCAGAAGAACGTCCGCCATAGCTCAAAGTGGGGCTCATAGCCTAGGAATAGTTCGCATAAAGCGACGAATCCCGCAATATGCAGGATAGACCCCGGCGTGAGATCATGCAATTGAAGACCATAGAACTCTAGGAGCCCCCTAAGGAAGGGGTGGACGGGGAAACCTACGCCTCTTAAAAGGAAAGGGACAAAACATACCCGCTCTCCATCGGAGGGGTTGGGAAAGCTCTCTGCTAGGGCTTGATTGTTGATCGAAGTTAGTCCGGCCCGGACGGGGACTAGATCCTCGGGAGGAAGATATCCCTGCACTTGAAGTGTTCTCATGTGCGCATGGGATATGAAACAACTTTTCCAATCACCTGCTTGAGGGTCGTGAGGGCGCGAGGAAGAGCTTGGGGCGCTGGCCATGTTTGAAGATTTTTTTGCAGGCACTAGGGATTCTTCCGCGTGGAATGGGATGGAGAGGCAGCTGAGATATAATCTCTTATATAGGCGCCTTCCCTACACAGTCAAGGGGGTAATTGCAAAAATACCCAAACCGTTCGCATTCGCTGGACACGTGGAAGCCAAGGCGACGACGGCGAGGAATCGGCGGAATACAATATTAAAAGAAGCCGAACTATCATCCAGAAGGACTCACCTTGCAATGCCGAAGACATGAAGCTGGGCACAATCTCATCCTTGAAGGCAAGTCCGGGGGCTACTGAGGGAGTCCTGTATACAGGGGTCCTCAGGCGTCCGGGTCAATGAAGCTGGGCCGTATTGATGGGCCACGAAAGAAGAAGCAAAAGACTCTCCCCCGTATTCGGTCAAGACTCCTATATACGTAGAAAGGCAAGCGTAGAGTCCAGATGTATCTATTACTTCCTCGCCAAGTCACCCTTGTAACCCTAGGCCCTCTCTGGCGTGTATATAATCCAGGGGGTTTAGTCCGTAGAGGCTAACATCAGAATCATAATATCCTCATAGGCTAGGCGTTAGGGTTTAGCCATTATGATCTCGAGGTAGATCAACTCGTGTAATCATATTCATCCATATTAATATAGTAGGAAGTAGGGTATTACCTCGATCGAGAGGGCCTGAACCTGGGTAAACATCGTGTCCCAGTCTCTTGTTACCATCGATCCTCTAAGACATAGCTTGCCCTCCCCCCCACCTGAGATCTGCCGGTTTTGACACCTACATCTACCACCATAGACTCTAGGAAAGACAAGTCCATGGCGATGGCGACGGAATCGTCTGCCTCTTCAACCCCTTGGTACAGCGACGCCAGGATGTGCTGGATCTCTCCATCAAGCTCTGCGCTCGTCGCCGCTGACGGGTCGGGGGCTCCGAGCCCAGGCCGTGCAAGCACCATCGCCAACTGACTCGAAGATGACTGCGAGACCCCCGCCATGGTTCAAAATGAGGGGAGGGGGTTGATGGGCTTCTCGCCCCTCGTTGGTTACCCCAAGTGGAAGGTGTGAGATGTAGTGTTGCGGAAGTTTTTCCCTTGGCAAGATACCAAGGATCGAATCCCCAGAGACTCCTAGGTTCAACAAGAAGGTGTCAACTGCTAATGGCACCAGATATTAGCAATCAACGTGGACCTGCACACAGATACAAATAACTTTGCTCCCAACGAGTACAGAGAGGTTGTCAATCCCTCCGGCCTTGTAGTTCACAAAGGATTAAATGCAAATGATAGTAGTGATAGATAATGTTTGCAATAGTAAATAATAGCGAAAAGTAAATAGCGGATGTGATCAATGATGGTAATATGGACCGGAGTCTCATGATGTTCACTAGTGATGTCTCTCTCCCAAAACACGATAAAACAACTATGTGAGGTAAACGAATTACAGCTGGGCAATTGACAGGACCATGTGCGCAAACCAATGATGACTACATTGCAAGAAAGGTTGGGGTTCAAAGCATGGGCGGTACGCCAAAGTAAGAAGACCGAAATCCATCAATATCTACTACTAATCATCCACCTTGAGATATCTATCCAGAACATCTCGCTGGTATTAAGTTGCGAGCCCCACCCATAGTGTAAACTCAATGCAACAAACAACTGCATTAAAAGAACTTTGCGTAAAGTAAACAATCCTTGCACCCGCGGGCACAAGCACCGTTGTTTTCCCCCTTGTGGCAACAGCACATCCCCTAGACTCATGTTTCTGTCACTCAAGCTAGTCATCGAGGGGCATGAACCCACAATCGAGCATAACGTTCCCTCTTGGAGTCACTACCTATTACTTGGCCAAAGCAATAAATAACAACGGAGAACATGCAAGAATTATTTATGAACATAAATATAAAAGAGGTAGATCAAATATATTACTCAATCACAATCTGAACATAATCTCATAATCCATCGGATCCCAGCAAACTCATCATAGCAACAGCATAAGGATTACATATGTGCCTCAATCATGTAGGGCAGCTCACGAGGACTAATTAGTGAAGCACAAGAATGGGAGGAGAACATCACATAGCTACTGGTCATGGACTCATGGTCCAAGGGAGACTACTCACAACTCATCCGGGAGGCGTCCATGGTGGTGGAGAGGCTCCCGGTGGTGATCCTCCCCTCCGGCAGGGTGCCGGGAAGAGTTCTCCTGGTGCTCCCGATCTTGGAAGCGGCGGCGGCGGCGGAACAGAGATGAGATCGCGAAAAAGAGTTCCCGTCTCGAGGGTTTCGGGAAACGCTCTAAATATATGCCAAAGGGGGGCACCAGACGGGGCTCGGGGGGCCCAGGCGCCCCCCCGGCGCG
>LR738710.1:731241211-731260441 GCA_902687465.1 Secale cereale
CCCCCCCGGTTGTCCTTCGGACGCACCGTAGGTTCTGGAACGCTGATTTTTTATATAATTTTTCTGGATTTTTCCTGGCAGTTCTCGTAATGTGAAAACCTGAAATACAAAAACAGCCGAAAACAGAAACTGGCACTGGGGTGCACTGAGTTAATAGGTTAGTCCAAATATGATCAAAAGTGTATGGAAGTGTATGAATATCATAACAGTATCACCCAAAAGAGGCATGGAGCAAGCAGAAATTATAGATACGTTTTGGACGTATCAGGGGTCCATGGTTTGTAGGGGCGTTTTCTGTTCAATCGTCGCCCCCGATCATGGCGCGCTGCCGGGGGTTTGCTCCGTCTCCATCAGGAGCTCCTGAACACCCACAGTAGCATGTTCCTGCCCCTCCGCGGCAGCAATCTTGTTGGCTTCCTCTGCATCATCTTTCCCTATGCCAGCCACCTCTTCCAGCAGTTCGGGCTCTTCGATTTGAGGGGTGCAAGCAAAGACAACAAGTAATGATAAAGAAGCAAAAGCATTAGAGAGCCAGGGACAAGGAGCAAGATGGTGAAAACAGCAAAATCAAAAAGAGCAAATGAGTTACCTAGAGAGGTCTGCCGTGCGTAAGTTGCCGGGTCATGGTTTTCGTCCCCTTCCTTGACAACCGCATCATCGTCATGAGCAGACTCTTCCATGGAGCTCCTTGACTCGACCGGTAGGCGGGGTGGGCCCCTCTTGGAGGGGTTGGCCCTAAGTATCTCCCCTCCCCCTCCGGCTGAGGAGGTGGGGAGCTCTCCTGCATCACCCCTAGCGGGAGGGGCCAATCATGTGCTTTCAAGATGGGGTTGGGCTGGGGGCTTGGCGTCGGGTCACTCATGCTGCCCCCCACTAGGCCCGTGCCCCCCGCATCGGCGGCTCCGTGTGCTTGAGTCGCTTGGTCCAGTGGACGAGGGTATCCTCCTCCTCCTCCTCTTCCCTGGCAACAACAGCAAGCAAGATCAATCAACAAGACAAGCGGATATACAGAAACTATTGTACGAAGGAGGGGTACTCATCCTTACTCTTCATCAATGAGCATGGAGCTCAGCTTGAACTCCATGGGCAGTGAGGACGCCCTGCTTCTCTTCTGGGCGGAGGAATGGAGCTTCCCAGAAACCTCGAGCCTTGCAGAGGTGCAGGGGGCTCCGACGAGGATGAGCTATGCGAGGAGCTCGAGTCGGACCGGGAGCTAGAGTCGGTTCCCATGGCTGCCAATTGCTTGGCTGGAGGGGTCCTAGCCTTAGAAAGACAGGGGACTGCCGGCGCACGGCATCCAGCTTACTGTCCTTGGAGGTAGTCTTCTTCACCTTTTTGGTGGCAAGCGCAGGATCAATCAACAAGACAAGCGGATATACAGAAACTATTGTCAGAAGGAGGGGTACTCATCCTTACTCTTCATCAATGAGCATGGAGCTCAGCTTGAACTCCATGGGTGGTGAGGACGCCCTGCTTCTCTTCTGGGGCGGAGGAATGGAGCTTCCCAGCAACCTCGAGCCTTGTAGAGGTGCAGGGGGCTCCGACGAGGACGAGCTATGCAAGGAGCTCGAGTCGGACCGGGAGCTGGAGTCAGTTCCCATGGCTGCCAATTGCTTGGCTGGAGGGGTCCTAGCCTTAGAAAGACGGGGGGACTGCCGGCGCACGGCATCCAGCTTACTGTCCTTGGAGGTAGTCTTCTTCACCTTTTTGGTGGCAAGCGCAAGATCGGGAGCCCCTGCTCCATGGCTAACCACCCGCCTATGAGGGTGCTGGTCCAAGACTGGCTCGGGGGCTGGAGGGCCTTCCACGAGCCACTCTTCCTCAGTCTGCTCCGCTTCCTCAGCCCCCTCTTCCTCATGGGCTCTATTATCACGACATATAAGGCCTCAATCCCGGCAGGCTCGCCCCCGACAGGATCATCCCCGGCAACCTCCTTTGTGGCTTGCGCCTTGCTTCTACCGGAGGAGGAGCCTTCATCCTCAGCCTCCTCCTTTCCTCCACTGCCTTCCCGGCCTTCGCCTTTGCGGAGGCTCGGAACGCCTTGTCCTCCTCAATCTATCTCTTGATGAACGCCTCCTCTGCCTCGGAGGTGCGCTTAAACATATTGGTCTCCACCTTGGTAGCCCTTTCCACCAGGCTAGAGGACCACGCAAGCTCTTCATTAAGCTCGGGTTAGTGCCAGTCACTCGAAACTCCATAAACATTGCAATATAGCATCCATTTCAGAATCTGGTCCCGGGCGGAGTTGATGTTCAGTGGGATGACATTTGTCGGCAACCTGAACGGCCCAAGGCTACCGAACAGTTGTTCGCACAACCAAGCATGGCCATAAACTGACAGATTGTTGGCCAGGCCAGAGTACAGCCTCATCATGTCTGCAGCATCTCCATACTGCCAAGCGAACCTGTCCCTCTTCTGCAATGGCGTAATGCGACGTCGGAGGAAGTCGGCCCCCACGTGCCCGATGGTCAGCCTGGCAGCCTTTATATGGGAAATCATGTTTATTGCCCGGCGGAGCCTATCATTGGTGAGGCCGAACTCCCTCCAGTTATTTCCGAGCACAAGGCACTCCATCCGTGCCTGGCAAAACTCTGGGGCCTCCTCGTCTTGAATCCACACCAGTCCGCTCTCCATTCTTTCCATCTATCACGCTGCTGACCAAGGAGATAACCCCAATTATCCCTCGCCACTCGGGGAATCCAGCTTATATTCCCAGAGCGGTGGGCCTTGTTCTCCACCCGCGGGATGAAGAAGTGCCTGAACAAGTCGACATTGGGGGAAAATCCAACAAAGCTCTCACACAAATGGGCAAAAATCACCATGCACGACATTGCATTCGGCGTGAATTCCAGAAGGTGGAACCCATAGATCCCCATCATTGCCTCGAAGAAATCCGAAAAGGGAGGACAGAGGCCGCACATGAAGTATGCACAAAAGAAGCGATATGAATCTGGCAAATCCTCTTTCCCCTCTGCCAAAACCTTGGGTGCGCCATGCCCCTTCGCAACCTCCCTCCCCCATAGATATCCGTACCTTGTTTTGAAGACGTCGCCGTCCAGGTTAGATGGGAAGAATATCACGTCTCCCCTTTGCTTCTTGTTCAGCTCTGCCACTCTCTTCTTGCTCCCCTCTGCGGCCACCTCCTTCCTGGCAGTCATCCGCTTCCTCTTGGAGGCGGCAGTTTTCTTCCCCATCTTCGCAGGCTAGGGTGGAAAACAGGAGAAGGAAGCTACATAGGGATCAGAAGAGAATGCGAACGGACAAAGAGAGCAGTTGCTTGGCTTGTAGAAGAAGATGGTGGAGGGGCAAGGCAGGCGATGAATGAGCAATGCCCCTTCGCATTTTTCTCTTTTAAGGGAAGAAGATGTGGGGGGAGACGCAACTCTTCAGAAAAGTTACCGTTTTACATTAACTGCTGCAAATCCATGACCCCACGACCCACTGTAATCACACGAACTGGATGTTGGATTGACTAGTCATCATGACAAACCGATGCATGCATAGTATTCTCTCGCCACGTGTATGTGCATTGTTTGGGTCCTAACCCAACGTGCACGGCGACACATAGGGCTCAGGCCCGGGGGCTTCTGTCGGGGTATACAAACAGGGGTGTATGTTTCCCTAACTTGTGCACGGACAGCAAACCACTGGTACGACAACTCTCAGCATCCAAGACCACACCAAGCAAGAAGAGGTTATCCCTTTGAGAAATCAAGGGGCGGAACAAGAAGACCAAGTCAAGCTGAAGGATCAAGATACCACTAAGGAAAAACCTCCCTCCCCGGGCAGGCTAGCCTGGCAAGGTCGAGGTTGCCTGAAGACAAGTCCCAAGACTGCGCCGGCAGGCTTGCCGGGGACACTGAGGGCGGATTACCCCACCAAGGCTCCACCGCACCACCTCACAGCAACACAAGTCATCAATTGGTGCGGTGTCGAGCCCCCAAGTGACTAAGTGGCCGTTATTTGGCACGTGGCAGCCACTTCCGAAGGAAATCTCCTCCAAATGACACCCGTGCAGCGACGTGTCATGCGGGCAGGCGAGAAGGTGGTCGAACGGCCCGGCAAGGCTTGTCGGGTTGCGCTACAATGTGAAACTAAGTAGCACATTTAATGCACCTTGTCCTGTCTATAGAGTTAGGTATGATAGCATTGTTTGCTATCTAATTGTTGGGAAACGTAGTATTTTAAAATTTTCCTACGATCACGCAAGATCTATCTACCAGATGCATAGCAACGAGTGGGGAGAGTGTGTCTACGTACCCTCGTAGACCGGGAGCGGAAGCGTCAAGTGACGCGGTTGATGTTGTCGAACTTCTTCGCGATCCAACCGATCAAGCACCGAACGTACGGCACCTCCGCGTTCAGCACACGTTCAGCTTGATGACGTCCCACGAGCTCTTGATCCAGTTGAGCTTCACGGGAGAGTTTCGTCAGCACGACGGCGTGGTGACGGATATGATGTGTTCACCGGCGCAGGGCTTCGCCTAAGCTCCGCGACGGTATGACCGAGGTGTGATTCTGTGGAGGGGGGCACCGCACACGGCTAAAACAATTCAACTTTTGTGTCTTTGGGTGCCCCCCTGCCCCCGTATATAAAGGAGCAAGGGAGGGAGGCCGGCCGGCCCTTCCTGGTGCGGCTAGGAGTGGACTCCTACTAGGAATAGGATTGCAATCCTATTCCTAGTAGGATTCACCAAAAGAAGGAAGGGGGAAAGGAATAGGAGAGGTGGCGCCCCCCCCCCCCAATCCTAGTCCAACTAGGAACCCTAGGTGGGGGCGCCGGCCAGCCCTATGGGCTGCCTCTCTCTTTCCCTTTAGGCCCACTATGGACCATCCCCTCTCGTAGGGGGTTCCGGTAACCCCCTCCGGCATTCCCGATAAATCCGAAACTTTTCCGGTATACTTCCGGTGTCCGAATATAGCCGTCCAATATATCAATCTTTATGTCTCGGACATTCCGAGACTCCTCGTCATGTCCTTGATCTCATCCGGGACTCCGAACTACCTTCGGTACATCAATACTCATAAACTCATAATACTGATCGTCATCAAACGTTAAGCGTGCGGACCCTACGGGTTCGAGAACTATGTAGACATGACCGAGACTCATCTCCGGTCAATAACCAATAGCGGAACCTGGATGTTCATATTGGCTCCTACATATTCTACGAAGATCTTTTATCGGTCAGAACCGCATAACTACATACGTTGTTCCTTTTGTCAAATGGTATGTTACTTGCCCGAGATTCGATCGTCGGTATCTCTATACCTAGTTCAATCTCGTTACCGGCAAGTCTCTTTACTCGTTCCGTAACACATCATCTCGTGACTAACTCATTAGTCTTTTGCTTGCAAGGCTTATTGTGATGTGTGTTACCGAGAGGGCCCAGAGATACCTCTCCGACACTCGGAGTGACAAATCCTAATCTTGATCTATGCCAACACCACGAATACTTTCGGAGACACCTGTAGAGCATCTTTATGATCACCCAGTTATGTTGTGACGTTTGATAGCACACAAGGTGTTCCTACGATATTCGGGAGTTGCATAATCTCATAGTCATAGGAACATGTATAAGTCATGAAGAAAGCAATAGCAGTTAAACTAAACGATCATAGTGCTATGCTAACGGATGGGTCTTGTCCATCACATCATTCTCCTAATGATGTGATCCCGTTGATCAAATGACAACTCATGTCTATGGCTAGGAAACATAACCATCTTTGATCAATGAGCTAGTCTAGTAGAGGCATACTAGGGACATACTATTTTGTCTATGTATTCACACATGTACTAAGTTTCCGGTTAATACAATTCTAGCATGAATAAAAGACATTTATCATGATATAAGGAAATACAAATAACATCTTTATTATTGCCTCTAGGGCATATTTCCTTCAGTCTCCAACTTGAACTAGAGTCAATAATCTAGATTACAAAGTGATGATCCTCACACCCATGGAGTCTTGGTGCTGATCATGTTTTGCCCGTGGAAGAGGCTTAGTCAACGGGTCTGCAACATTCAGATCCGTATGTATTTTGCAAATCTCTATGTCTCCCTCCTTGACTAGATCGCGGATGGAATTGAAGCGTCTTTTGATGTGTTTTGTTCTCTTGTGAAACCTGGATTCCTTCGCCAAGGCTATGGCTCCAGTGTTGTCACAAAAGATTTTCATTGGACCCGATGCACTAGGTACTACACCTAGATCGGATATGAACTCCTTCATCCAGACTCCTTCATTTGTTGCTTCCGAAGCAGCTATGTATTCCGCTTCACACGTAGATCCCGCCACGACGCTCTGCTTGGAACTGCACCAATTGACAGCTCCACCGTTCAATAAAAATACATATCCGGTTTGTGACTTTGAGTCATCCGGATCAGTGTCAAAGCTAGAATCGACGTAACCGTTTACGACTAGCTCTTTGTCACCTCCATATACGAGAAACATATCCTTTGTTCTTTTCAGATACTTTAGGATGTTTTTGACCGCTGTCCAGTGATCCACTCCTGGATTACTTTGGTACCTCCCTGCTAGACTTATAGCAAGGCACACATCAGGTCTGGTACACAGCATTGCATACATGATAGATCCTATGGCTGAGGCATAGGGAATGACTTTCATTTTCTCTCTATCTTCTGCAGTGGTCGGGCATTGAGTCTTACTCAACTTCATACCTTGTAAAACAGGCAAGAACCCTTTCTTTGACTGATCCATTTTGAACTTCTTCAAAATCTTATCAAGGTATGTGCTTTGTGAAAGTCCAATTAAGCGTCTTGATCTATCTCTATAGATCTTGATACCTAATATATAAGCAGCTTCACCGAGGTCTTTCATTGAAAAACTTTTATTCAAGTATCCTTTTATGTTATCCAGAAATTCTATATCATTTCCAATCAACAATATGTCATCTACATATAATATTAGAAATGCTACAGAGCTCCCACTCACTTTCTTGTAAATACAGGCTTCTCCAAAAGTCTGTATAAAACCATATGCTTTGATCACCTCATCAAAGCGTATATTCCAACTCCGAGATGCTTGCACCAGTCCATAGATGGATCGCTGGAGCTTGCATACTTTGTTAGCACCTTTTGGATCGACAAAACCTTCTGGTTGCATCATATACAACTCTTCTTTGAGATATCCATTTAGGAATGCAGTTTTGACATCCATTTGCCAGATTTCATAATCATAAAATGCGGCAATTGCTAACATGATCCGGACAGACTTAAGCATCGCTACAGGTGAGAAAGTCTCATCGTAGTCAACTCCTTGAACTTGTCGAAAACCTTTCGCAACAAGTCGAGCTTTGTAAACAGTAATATTACCGTCTGCGTCGGTCTTCCTCTTGAAGATCCATTTATTTTCGATGGCTTGCCGATCATCGGGCAAGTCAACCAAAGTCCATACTTTGTTCTCATACATGGATCCCATCTCAGATTTCATGGCTTCAAGCCATTTTGCGGAATCTGGGCTCATCATCGCTTCCTCATAGTTCGTAGGTTCATCATGGTCTAGTAACATGATTTCCAGAACTGGGTTGCCGTACCACTCTGGTGCGGAACGTACTCTGGTTGATCTACGACGTTCAGTGGAAACTTGATCCGAAGTTTCATGATCATTATCATTAACTTCCTCACTAATTGGTGTAGGAATCACTGGAACAATTTCCTGTGATGTACTACTTTCCAATCCGGGAGAAGGTACAATTACCTCATCAAGTTCTACTTTCCTCCCACTCGCTTCTTTCGAGAGAAACTCTTTTTCTAGAAAGGATCCGTTCTTAGCAACGAATATTTTTCCTTCGGATCTGTGATAGAAGGTGTACCCAACAGTCTCTTTTGGGTATCCTATGAAGACACATTTTTCCGACTTGGGATCGAGCTTATCAGGTTGAAGTGTTTTCACATAAGCATCGCAGCCCTAAATTTTAAGAAACGACAACTTTGGTTTCTTGCCAAACCATAGTTCATAAGGTGTCGTATCAACGGATTTAGATGGTGCCCTATTTAACGTGAATGTAGCTGTCTCTAAAGCATAACCCCAAAACGATAGTGGTAAATCGGTTAAGAGACATCATAGATCGCACCATATCCAATAAAGTACGGTTACGACGTTCGGACACACCATTACGCTGTGGTGTTCCAGGTGGCGTGAGTTGTGAAACTATTCCACATTGTTTCAAATGAAGACCAAACTCGTAACTCAAATATTCTCCTCCACGATCAGATCGTAGGAACTTTATTTTCTTGTTACGATGATTCTCTACTTCACTCTGAAATTCTTTGAACTTTTCAAATGTTTCAGACTTGTGTTTCATTAAGTAGATATACCCATATCTGCTCAAATCATCAGTGAAGGTCAGAAAATAACGATACCCGCCACGAGCATCAACACTCATTGGTCCACATACATCAGTATGTATGATTTCCAACAAATCTGTTGCTCGCTCCATGGTTCCAGAGAACGGAGTTTTAGTCATCTTGCCCATGAGGCATGGTTCGCAAGCACCAAGTGATTCATAATCAAGTGATTCCAAAAGTCCATCATTATGGAGTTTCTTCATGCGTTTTACACCAATATGACCTAAACGGCAGTGCCACAAATAAGTTGCACTATCATTATTAACCTTGCATCTTTTGGTTTCAATATTATGAATATGTGTATCACTACAATCGAGATCCAATAAGAATAGACCACTCTTCAAGGGTGCATGACCATAAAAGATATAATTCATTAAAATGGAACAACCATTATTCTCTGATTTAAATGAATAACCGTCTCGCAATAAACAAGATCCAGATATAATGTTCATGCTTAACGCTGGCACCAAATAACAATTATTTAGGTCTAAAACTAATCCCGAAGGTAGATGTAGAGGTAGCGTGCCGACGGCGATCACATCGACTTTGGAACCGTTTCCCACGCTCATCGTCACCTCGTCCTTAGCTAATCTTCGTTTAATCCGTAGTCCCTGTTTCGAGTTACAAATATTAGAAACCGAACCGGTATCAAATACCCAGGTACTACTACGAGCATTAGTAAGGTACACATCAATAACATGTATATCACATATACCTTTGTTCATCTTGCCATCCTTCTTATCCGCCAAATACTTGGGGCAGTTCCGCTTCCAGTGTCCAGTTCCCTTGCAGTAGAAGCACTCAGTTTCAGGCTTGGCTCCAGATTTGGGTTTCTTCGTGGGAGTAGCAACTGACTTGCTATTCTTTTTGAAGTTCCCTTTCTTTCCCTTGCCCTTTTTCTTGAAACTAGTGGTCTTGTTAACCATCAACACTTGATACTCCTTTTTGATTTCTACCTCCGCAGCTTTGAGCATAGCGAAGAGCTCGGGAATTGTCTTTTGCATCCCTTGCATGTTATAGTTCATCACGAAGCCTTTATAGCTTGGTGGCAGTGATTGAAGAACTCTATCAATAACACTATCCTCGTCAACTTTGCAACCAAGTTGAGTCATATGATTGTAGTACCCAGACATTCTGAGCAAGTGTTCACTGATAGAACTTTTCTCCTCCATTTTGCAGCTGTAGAACTTATTGGAAATCTCATATTTCTCAATTCTGGCATTTGCTTGAAATATTAACTTCAACTCCTGGAACATCTCATATGGTCCATGACGTTCAAAACGTCGTTGAAGTCCCGGTTCTAAGCCGTAAAGCATGGCACACTGAACTATCGTGTAGTCATCAGACCGCGACTGCCAGACGTTCAAAGCGTCTGCATCAGCGGAAGGGGGCTTGTCACCTAGCGGTGCTTCAAGGACATAATTCTTCTGTGCAGCAATAAGGATAATCCTTAGGTTACGGACCCAGTCCGTGTAATTGCTACCATCATCTTTCAACTTAGCTTTCTCTAGGAATGCATTAAAATTCAAAGGAACGGTAGCACGGGCCATTGATCTACAACGACATAGATATGCAAAACTATCAGGACTAAGTTCATGATAAATTAAAGTTCAATTTAATCATATTAATTTAAAGAACTCCCACTTAGATAGACATCCCTCTGGTCATCTAAATGATCACGTGATCCAAATCAACTAAACCATGTCCGATCATCACGTGAGATGGAGTAGTTTTCAATGGTGAACATCTTATGTTGATCATATCTACTATATGATTCACGCTCGACCTTTCGGTCTCCATTGTTCCGAGGCCATATCTGTATATGCTAGGCTCGTCAAGTTTAACCCGAGTATTCTGCGTGTGCAAAACTGGCTTACACTCGTTGTATTTGAACGTAGAGCTTATCACACCCGATCATCACGTGGTGTCTCGGCACGACGAACTTTCGCAACGGTGCATACTCAGGGAGAACACTTATACCTTGAAATTTAGTAAGGGATCATCTTATAATGCTACCGTCGTTCTAAGCAAAATAAGAAGCATAATAAGATAAACATCACATGCAATCAAAATATGTGACATGATATGGCCATCATCATCTTGTGCTTTTGATCTCCATCTTCAAAGCACCGTTATGATCACCTTCGTCACCGGCTTGATACCTTGATCTTCATCGTAGCATCGTTGTCGTCTCGCCAACTATTGCTTCTACGACTATCGCTGCCGCTTAGTGATAAAGTAAAGCAATTACATGGCGATTGCATTTCATACAATAAAGCGACAACCATATGGCTCCTGCCAGTTGCCGATAACTTTACAAAACATGATCATCTCATACAAAACCGTATAACTCATCATGTCTTGACCATATCACATCACAACATGCCCTGCAAAAACAAGTTAGACGTCCTCTACTTTGTTTGTTGCAAGTTTTACGTGGCTGCTACGGGCTTTAGCAAGAACCGTTCTTACCTACGCATACAAAACCACAACGATGTTTCGTCAAGTATGTGCTGTTTTAACCTTCACAAGGACCGGGCGTAGCCATACTTGATTCAGCTAAAGTGAGAGAGACAGACACCCGCCAGTCACCTTTAAGCAACGAGTGCTCGTAACGGTGAAACCAGTCTCACGTAAGTGTACGCGTAATGTCGGTCCGGGCCGCTTCATCTCACAATACCGCCGAAGCAAAGTATGACATGCTGGTAAGCAGTATGACTAGTATCGCCCACAACTCATTGTGTTCTACTCGTGCATATCATCTACGCATAGACCTGGCTCATGATGCCACTGTTGGGAAACGTAGTATTTTAAAATTTTCCTACGATCACGCAAGATCTATCTACCAGATGCATAGCAACGAGAGGGGAGAGTGTGTCTACGTACCCTCGTAGACCGGGAGCGGAAGCGTCAAGTGACGCGGTTGATGTTGTCGAACTTCTTCGCGATCCAACCGATCAAGCACCGAACGTACGGCACCTCCGCGTTCAGCACACGTTCAGCTTGATGGCGTCCCACGAGCTCTTGATCCAGTTGAGCTTCACGGGAGAGTTTCGTCAGCACGACGGCGTGGTGACGGATATGATGTGTTCACCGGCCCAGGGCTTCGCCTAAGCTCCGCGACGGTATGACCGAGGTGTGATTCTGTGGAGGGGGCACCGCACACGGCTAAAACAATTCAACTTGTGTGTCTTTGGGTGCCCCCCTGCCCCCGTATATAAAGGAGCAAGGGAGGGAGGCCGGCCGGCCCTTCCTGGTGCGGCTAGGAGTGGACTCCTACTAGGAATAGGATTGCAATCCTATTCCTAGTAGGATTCACCAAAAGAAGGAAGGGGGAAAGGAATAGGAGAGGTGGCGCCCCCCCCCCCAATCCTAGTCCAACTAGGAACCCTAGGTGGGGGCGCCGGCCAGCCTATGGGCTGCCTCTCTCTTTCCCTTTAGGCCCACTATGGACCATCCCCTCTCGTAGGGGGTTCCGGTAACCCCCTCCGGCATTCCCGATAAATCCAAAACTTTTCCGGTATACTTCCGGTGTCCGAATATAGACGTCCAATATATCAATCTTTATGTCTCGGACATTCCGAGACTCCTCGTCATGTCCGTGATCTCATCCGGGACTCCGAACTACCTTTGGTACATCAATACTCATAAACTCATAATACCGATCGTCATCAAACGTTAAGCGTACGGACCCTACGGGTTCGAAAACTATGTAGAGATGACCGAGACTCATCTCCGGTCAATAACCAATAGCGGAACCTGGATGTTCATATTGTCTCCTACATATTCTACGAAGATCTTTTATCGGTCAGAACCGCATAACTACATACGTTGTTCCTTTTGTCAAACGGTATGTTACTTGCCCAAGATTCGAACGTCGGTATCTCTATACCTAGTTCAATCTCGTTACCGGCAAGTCTCTTTACTCGTTCCGTAACACATCATCTCGTGACTAACTCATTAGTCTTTTGCTTGCAAGGCTTATTGTGATGTGTGTTACCGAGAGGGCCCAGAGATACCTCTCCGACACTCGGAGTGACAAATCCTAATCTTGATCTATGCCAACACCACGAATACTTTCGGAGACACCTGTAGAGCATCTTTATGATCACCCAGTTATGTTGTGACGTTTGATAGCACACAAGGTGTTCCTACGATATTCGGGAGTTGCATAATCTCATAGTCATAGGAACATGTATAAGTCATGAAGAAAGCAATAGCAGTTAAACTAAACGATCATAGTGCTATGCTAACGGATGGGTCTTGTCCATCACATCATTCTCCTAATGATGTGATCCCGTTGATCAAATGACAACTCATGTCTATGGCTAGGAAACATAACCATCTTTGATCAATGAGCTAGTCTAGTAGAGGCATACTAGGGACATACTGTTTTGTCTATGTATTCACACATGTACTAAGTTTCCGGTTAATACAATTCTAGCATGAATAAAAGACATTTATCATGATATAAGGAAATACAAATAACATCTTTATTATTGCCTCTAGGGCATATTTCCTTCACTAATTAGTACTCAATGAGAGATTCTCCATTGTGGTGGCCCCTTGATCTATAAAAGGAGGGTCGTGGCAACCCTAGAGAGGATTCAGACCTTTGTACACTCATACGCGCATAGCTGCTTTCGCCCTGAGGCAACCTTGCCAGGCTAGAGTGTTGCGTCTCCACCACGGTCCCCCATCAATCCACCAAAGCAGGAGTAGGTTTCTATGCCTCGCGGCAGCCCGAACCTAGGTAAAACTGCCCATGTGATCATTGTCATGCTGCTCTGCACCTTTCACTCTTTGTGGAATGTGCTCTTCCCCCTGCCGAACCACAAGGGACCGATGGCCCCATAGGTGGTCGTGTTTTCCCACGACAAATGGAGCGTGTGATGGTGATCACATCAACCTTGAAAACACTTCCAACACATATCGTCACCTCACCTTTAGCTAGTCTTTGTTTATTCCGCAACTTTTGTTTCGACTTACCAATATTAGTAACTGGACGAGTATCTAATACCCAGGTGCTACTAGGAGTACTAGTAAGGTACACATAAATAACATGTATATCAAATATACTTTTGTTGAAGTTGACATCCATCTTATCTACCAAGTATTTGGGGTAGTTTCACTACGAGTGACCATTCCCCTTAAAATAGAAGCACTTAGTCTCGGGTTTGGGTTCAACCTTGGGTTTCTTCACTGGAGTGGCAACTGGCTTGCCATTCATGAAGTTTCCCTTCTTTCCCTTGCCCTTCTTGAAACCAGTGGTCTTGTTAACCATCAACACTTGATGCTCCTTCTTGATTTCTACCTTCGCGGCCATAAGCACCATGAATAGCTTGAAGACTGACCTAGTCATCCCTTGCATGTTATAGTTCAACACAAAGCTCTTGTAGCTAGGTGGTAGTGATTGGAGAACTTTGTCAATCACTATATTATTTGGAAGATTAACTCCCACTTGATTCAAGCGATTGTAGCACCGAGACATTCTGAGCACATGTTCACTGGCTGAGCTATTCTCCTCCATCTTGTAGGCAAAGAACTTGTCAGAGGTCTCATACCTCTCAACACGGGCATGAGCCTGAAATACCAATTTTAGCTCTTGGAACATCTCATATGTTCCATGGCATTCAAAGCGTCTTTGGAGCCCCGATTCTAAGCCGTAAAGCATGGTGCACTAAACTATCAAGTACTCATCACAACGTGTCTGCTAGATGTTCACAACATCTATAGACGATGCTACTGTTGGGGAACGTAGTATTTTAAAAAAATTCCTACGATCACGCAAGATTTATCTACTAGATGCATAGCGACGAGGGGAAGAGTGTTTCTACGTACCCTCGTAGACCGGGAGCGGAAGCGTCAAGTGACGCGGTTGATGTAGTCGAACTTTCTTCGCGATCCAACCGATCAAGTACCGAACGTACGGCACCTCCGCATTCAGCACACATTTAGCTTGATGACGTCCCATGAGCTCTTGATCCAGTTGAGTTTCACGGGAGAGTTTCGTCAGCACGACGGCGTGGTAACGGACATGATGAAGTTACCGGCGCTGGGCTTCGCCTAAGCACTGCGACAGTATGACCGAGTTGTGTTTCTGTGGAGGGGGGCACCGCACACGGCTAAAACAATTCAACTTGTATGTCTTTGGGTGCCCCCCTGCCCCCGTATATAAAGGAGCAAGGGCAGGTCGGCCGGCCCTTGCTGGCATGCCAGGAGAGGCAATCCTACTTATTCCTAGTAGGAGTCCACCAAGAAGGAGAAGGGGGGAAGGAAGGAGAGGGAGAAGGAGAAGGAAAGCGGCGTCGGGCCCCCCTCCTTCCTTGTACAATTCGGACCAAGGGGTGGGGGGCGCACGGCCCAGCCCTAGCTGTAATGCCCAGGATGGGACTATACCTCCTACATGTCGAGGCACGACTTAAAGGTATAAGCCCATTCTGGAATGATCTCAAGTTCGGTATCTTTGCACATCTCATGTAAAAATAGGGATGAAAAGCAAAAGAGATAGTTGGCTTACACTCGCCACGTCACACAATTCATTACATAGCAAATCATCGTCCAAATAACATCACAACCCGACTACGGGTGAAGATCCAAATGAAAGATACCAAAAACATAAAGCCACAGGTTCGGATCGCCCCTAGTAGAAACCACTACTGATCATCGGGATAGTGCACATAGTAACGGCTACGTTCCTCATCGTACTCCCAGTACAGCTCTGTGCCGTCACCTGAGTAGTTCACCATGGTACCTGCATCTGGTGTGGTGTAGAATTTGTGAGCCACAGAGGACTCGGCAATCCCGTTCCCGGGTAGCAAAACTATCTAAGCCTTGGGTGTGGAACAAGGCTGAAGAAAGATTAAAAAGGCTGCAGCTACACTAGCACTAGCTTACGAGATAAGAGCGAGAAGAGAAGTGCCACGAACGACAAAGTGATAACGAAGTGATCCTATCTAAGCATGACAATCATAACCCCACCGTGTTCACTTCCCAAACCCATTTCGGAAAATGACCGTCATGGTACTCACGCTGGTAGTGTGTTCTGAACATGGTGTCAAGTTTTCTACAACCGGATATTAACAAATTCCCATCTGCCACATAACCGCGGGCACGACTTTCGAAAGTTCAAAACCCTGTAGGGGTGTTCCAACTTGGCCCATTACAAGCCCACGATCCGCGGAGTCGCAACTCCAAGGTGGGAAGGCCCGAGTATCCTCGGAATCCCGTGCTCAAGATACTCCGACTAAGGTAAGACTAATCCAGCAAATCCTCCCGGCGTGCCGACACCCTGATAGTAGCCGCGCGTATCTCGTCTCAGGCCACGACCGGATGGGACAAGCTACGGGTTTTTACCAGCCCTCGGGTTCCCCTAAGCTGGCCCCGCAGGTTGCCCAGTTTGGACCAACACTCATGTGGAGCACTGGCCCGGGTTGTTGATTAAGAAGAGGGTTAATTACTCCCTATGCAAGTTTTTAGTTGTTTAGGCAAATAGTACCAATGTTGGGACTTGCTGGAAAAGACTTGGCGCTAAGCGGTTTATCGAGGGGGTCCCATAACACCGGTTTATACGGTTCCTAGGGCGGCATGAGTGGAACAAATCACCGAGCAAGAGGCTCAGCCTTCCACCCATTACCAATATATAGATGATTTCATTAAGAGTTTATATAGTGTGATATCCCAACAAGCTTCAACATGAAGCAAGCATCTTCAAATCTTCTCCTGCAACTAGCAATGCTATAAGAGGGGCTGAGCGAAGCCTACGTAGCCAAACAAAGGTTTGCATAGGTTGGGTGATTAAACAGATTCATGGTTACAATAGGAGGCTGACAAACAAACATGGGCATCGAGGCAATAAGCTAAAGAGCGAGACTTCTAGCAATAGGCAAAGATAGTAATGATATCTGGGTCAGGTCATCTTGCCTGTCGAGTCGTCGATGGGATCGTAAGACGGCTCCTCGTTCTCAACCTCGGTAGTAACCCCGTTCTCGTACTCGGTCTCGGCTTCCGGCTCTACTCAACACAAGAACACACGATGCACGAAATCAAACAAGGTGCAATGCGCAAACTACAGGATGCATGTATGATGCACTTAGGATGCACGGCAGATGCACTTAGGATGCACAACATGACAACATAGGAAACACAGAGAAACAGCACAAGAACAAGACAATTTACTCAAGCAAGTAGGATGCAAGACAAGTCTATTTAGGATGCAAAACATGGCAAGGTAGGAAGCACAGAGAAACAACACAAGAAACAGCAGGTTTAAATGAGGCCGGAAACTACTTAAGACAAATCCGGTAAGTCCTCATATGCATAGTTTGAAATTAGTCCAGATCTGAACAAACCTTAAGTTAAAGTTATTCAAAAGCAAGTTAACATGCACCATGACAATCTACACGAAATTCTAGTCAAGTTTCATATAAAGTTTGTTTAAAACGGAGCTACGGTCTAGAAGATATGATCAAAACAAGATAAGCATGGCAACGGTGCAAGATGCACCCAAACATCAAGCAAACATACTCCAAACATGTTAACAAGATGATATTATGAATATACATGCAAAATCACACAAGTTTCATATAGGACTTGCTCAAAACGGAGCAACGGACTAAAAGATACACCCGAAACAAGAAACAATGCAGGGCTAAAATTAACAGCCACATAGCAACTTTGGAGCAAGAAATATATACTCTACAGCACTCAAACATGGTGACTAGAAGCATGGACATGAAGTAGACATATCCTACATAAAACAACTCCATTGGACCAACTCCAAAGGAGGCATGGATCAATAGCAACAAGCTACAACATTTTGATCATGACACTAAAAACCTAACAGTAATATTTTATAGCAACTTGGGAGCGAGAATTAAATATGCTACAGCAACCCAAATGAGCAAGTAAGGACATGGATGGATAGACAACAACATATACAACAAGTAATGATCAATGGCCACCCCAAAACTAACATGGATTTGCCTAGGACAACAAGCAAACATAGCATCAGGATATTACAGATTCCAGACTTGGTGAAATTTCACTAAGTGTTAAAATAGACATTATCATGGCATGTTTGTGAGCATGTTTAATTCATCTCAAGGCATAACATGGCAAATGGTTTGCACCACAGCAAAGAACACATGATGGGGAATCTAAAACATATGAGCATGCGACATGGGGACAAACACAACAACAGCAACGAGCTCCTCAACTAGGCATCTCGTAACAAGTTACAAAACCTAACAGCCACATGCACTTTTGCAACAGAGATAACTCTAACATGCATGCTATAGCAACCAATCTGTAGAGCATCTCATGATGAACATTTGGACATATCATTTGCTTCATTTGGATAAACATGCACCAAGTTATCACATCTCAAACATGGCATGAAAACAACTAGTAGCAGCAGTTTATATCATGTAGCACCCTTGTCATGATGATTAAGACATCTAGATGGACTCAAACATGCATGACACAATGGAACAAAACATAGTACACATCACCACGATCGTTTTGACATATCATACGCACAAAACGGACAAGCACAGTAAAAGTTATAGCCATCACAATAATGCATCAGACAACTAAAATAACTAAAAGGACTTAGCCAAAAAAAGACAAGGGTCAACCTCACTGGATCGGTCAAACGGGTGGCGGGTCGGAGCAGTTTGGGCGAAGCGGGTGCGGGTCGCGGAGCGGATCGGACCCGGGAACCGCTAGGGTTCGCTGGCGATCAAATCGGATCGCTCGATCCGAAGTTGGGGCGGTGGCGGCTCAATCCCGGCCGGCGGGACGACGCCGGCGGCCGGCGGCGAGGACGGGAGGAGGCCGGGGCTCGGCCGGCAGCGTGGCTCGGCCGGAGGAGCTGAGGCTCGGGCCGGCGACGAGCTCTCGAAGGCGGAGGCGGCGGAGAGGCCTTGAGGGCGGCGGGGCGAGCTTCCAGGCGGCGGGGTATGGCGAGTGGCGGCGGCGGCGGCCTGTCGCCGGGGCGGCGGCGGCGCGCCCGGCCGGCAGCGGGGTATGTGCGGGAGGCGGAGGGAGCGTGAGGCGGCGCGGCGGCGTGGATGGGCCGCGGGGGCCGGCCTCGGGCCCGGCGGGCCCGCGCGGTGGGAGCGGCGGCGGAGGAAAATTCTGTCCGGCCCGGGTCGGACACATCTGCCCGGCACGGATTCCGAGGCGGGGCTGGAGCTAGGAGAAAGCTAGGGTTTTGGACGAAAAATGGCAAGGGGGACGTTTATAGGCACAAGGAGCTAGGAGAGTCCAAATGAGGAGCGGTTTTCGGCCACGCGATCACAATTCGACGACCGAGATGATGGGAAGGGTTGTGCTGGGTTGGTGGGCTGTTGTGGAGGGGGTCTTGGGCCTCAAAGAAGAGGTTCTTTTAGCCCACTAGGTTAACCGTTGGAGTACCAAACGAACTCCAAACGCGACGAAACTTGACAGGCGGCCTACACGTACCAAAACAACATCGCACGACAAGTCTCACGTCATTCCGGAAACGTTACACGGCCAAACACGAAAGAAGGACTCGGGGATGCCACGGGCACGTGTGAGAGCGTCGGAACTCGAAACGAACAACGGGAAGAAATGAGTGGGACCGGATGCAAATGACAACACAAATGCAATGCAATGCCCATGACAACATGACATGGATGAAATGCACACACGCACACGACAAAACGAAGAAACCCAAAAAGACAGGAGAACCCGGAACGGAAATGATGAAGCGAAAGTTTATATATTGCCATATAGGGAAAGTGTTACATCCGGGGCATTACACTAGCCCTCCTTCTCTCTTTCTCATATGGCCCATTAAGGCCCATAGCTTCCCCAGGGGGTTTCGGTAACCCCCCCC
>LR738710.1:731260573-731312387 GCA_902687465.1 Secale cereale
CCGGTTAATTCTGAAACTTTACGGAACACTTCCGGTGTCCGAATATAGTCGTCCAGTATATCAATATTTACGTCTCGGACATTCTGAGACTCCTCGTCTTGTCCGTGATCTCATCCGGGACTCCGAACTACCTTCGGTACATCAAAACTCATAAACTCATAATACCGATCGTCATCAAACGTTAAGCGTGCGGACCCTACGGGTTCGAGAACTATGTAGACTTGACCGAGACTCATCTCCGGTCAATAACCAATAGCGAAACCTGGATGCTCATATTGGTTCCTACATATTCTACGAAGATCTTTATCGGTCAAACCGCATAACAACATACGTTGTTCCCTTTGTCATCAGTATGTCACTTGCCCGAGATTCGATCGTCGGTATCTCTATACCTAGTTCAATCTCGTTACCGACAAGTCTCTTTACTCGTTCCGTAATACATCATCCCGTGACTAACTCATTAGTCATTTGCTTGCAAGGCTTATTATGATGTGTATTACCGAGAGGACCCAGAGATACCTCTCCGACACTCGGAGTGACAAATCCTATTCTTGATCTATGCCAACACCACGAACACTTTCGGAGACACCTGTAGAGCATCTTTATGATCACCCAGTTACGTTGTGACGTTTGATAGCACACAAGGTGTTCCTACGGTATTCGGGAATTGCATAATCTGATAGTCATAGGAACATGTATAAGTCATGAAGAAAGCAATAGCAGTAAAACTTAAACGATCAAAGCGCTAAGCTAATGGATGGGTCTTGTCCATCACATCATTCTCCTAATTATGTGATCCCATTAATCAAATGACAATCATGTCTATGGCTAGGAAACATAACCATCTTTGATCAATAAGCTAGTCTAGTAGAGGCATACTAGGGACATACTGTTTTGTCTATGTATTCACACATGTACTAAGTTTCCTGTTAATACAATTCTAGCATGAATAAAAGACATTTAGCATGATATAAGGATATACAAATAACATCTTTATTATTGCCTCTAGGGCATATTTCCTTCAGTCTCCCACTTGAACTAGAGTCAATAATCTAGATTACAAAGTAATGATCCTCACACCCATGGAGTCCTGGTGCTGATCATGTTTTGCCCGTGGAAGGGGCTTAGTCAACGGGTGTGCAACATTCAGATCCGTATGTATCTTGCAAATCTCTATGTCTCCCTCCTTGACTAGATCGTGGATGGAATTGAAGCGTCTTTTGATGTGCTTTGTTCTCTTGTGAAACTTGGATTCCTTCGCCAAGGCTATTGCTCCAGTGTTGTCACAAAAGATTTTCATTGGACCCGATGCACTAGGTATTACACCTAGATCGGATATGAACTCCTTCATCCAGACTCCTTCATTTGCTGCTTCCGAAGCAGCTATGTATTCCGCTTCACACGTAGATCCCGCCACGATGCTCTTCTTGGAACTGCACCAACTGACAGCTCCACCGTTTAATAAAAATACATATCCGGTTTGTGACTTAGAGTCATCCGGATCAGTGTCAAAGCTGGAATCGACGTAACCGTTTACGACGAGCTCTTTGTCACCTCCATACACGAGAAACATATCCTTTGTCCTTTTCAGGTATTTCAGGATGTTCTTGACCGCTGTCCAGTGATCCACTCCTGGATTACTTTGGTACCTCCCTGCTAGACTTATAGCAAGGCACACATCAGGTCTGGTACACAGCATTGCATACATGATAGATCCTATGGCTGAGGCATAGGGAATGACTTTCATTTTCTCTCTATCTTCTGCAGTGGTCGGGCATTGAGTCTTACTCAACTTCATACCTTGTAACACAGGCAAGAACCCTTTCTTTGACTGATCCATTTTGAACTTCTTCAAAACTTTATCAAGGTATGTGCTTTGTGAAAGTCCAATTAAGCGTCTTGATCTATCTCTATAGATCTTGATGCCTAATATATAAGCAGCTTCACCGAGGTCCTTCATTGAAAAACTCTTATTCAAGTATCCTTTTATGCTATCCAGAAATTCTATATCATTTCCAATCAACAATATGTCATCCACATATAATATCAGAAATGCTACAGAGCTCCCACTCACTTTCTTGTAAATACAGGCTTCTCCAAAAGTCTGTATAAAACCATATGCTTTGATCACCTCATCAAAGCGTATATTCCAACTCCAAGATGCTTGCACCAGTCCATAGATGGATCGCTGGAGCTTGCATACTTTGTTAGCACCTTTTGGATCAACAAAACCTTCTGGTTGCATCATATACAACTCTTCTTTGAGATATCCATTCAGGAATGCAGTTTTGACATCCATTTGCCAGATTTCATAATCATAAAATGCGGCAATTGCTAACATGATTCGGACAGACTTAAGCATCGCTACAGGTGAGAAAGTCTCATCGTAGTCAACTCCTTGAACTTGTCGAAACCCTTTTGCAACAAGTCGAGCTTTGTAAACATTGACATTACCGTCTGCGTCGGTCTTCCTCTTGAAGATCCATTTATTTTCGATGGCTTGCCGATCATCGGGCAAGTCAACCAAAGTCCACACTTTGTTCTCATACATGGATCCCATCTCAGATTTCATGGCCTCAAGCCATTTTGCGGTATCTGGGCTCATCATCGCTTCCTCATAGTTTGTAGGTTCATCATGGTCTAGTAACATGACTTCCAGAACTGGGTTGCCGTACCACTCTGGTGCGGAACGTACTCTGGTTGATCTACGACGTTCAGCAGAAACTTGATCTGAAGTTTCATGATCATCATCATTAGCTTCCTCACTAATTGGTGTAGGAATCACTGGAACAAGTTTCTGTGATGTACTACTTTCCAATTCAGGAGAAGGTACAATTACCTCATCAAGTTCTACTTTCCTCCCACTCACTTCTTTCGAGAGAAACTCCTTCTCTAGAAAGGATCCATTCTTAGCAACGAATATCTTGCCTTCGGATCTATGATAGAAGGTGTACCCAACAGTCTCTTTTGGGCATCCTATGAAGACACATTTCTCCGACTTGGGTTCGAGCTTATCAGGTTGAAGCTTTTTCACATAAGCATCGTAGCCCCAAACTTTAAGAAAGGACAACTTTGGTTTCTTGACAAACCATAGTTCATAAGGTGTCGTCTCAACGGATTTAGATGGTGCCCTATTTAACGTGAATGCAGTTGTCTCTAAAGCATAACCCCAAAATGATAGTGGTAAATCGGTAAGAGACATCATAGATCGCACCATATCCAATAAAGTACGGTTACGACGTTCGGACACACCATTACGCTGTGGTGTTCCGGGTGGCGTGAGTTGTGAAACTATTCCACATTGTTTCAAATGAAGACCAAACTCGTAACTCAAATATTCACCTCCACGATCAGATCGCAGGAACTTTATTTTCTTGTTACGATGATTCTCTACTTCACTCTGAAATTCTTTGAACTTTTCAAATGTTTCAAACTTGTGCTTCATTAAGTAGATATACCCATATCTTCTCAAATCATTGGTGAAGGTCAGAAAATTACGATATCCGTCGCGAGCTTCAACACTCATTGGTCCGCATACATCAGTATGTATGATTTCCAACAAATCTATTGCTCAGTCCACAGTTCCGGAGAATGTAGTTTTAGTCATTTTTCCCATGAGGCATGGTTCGCAAGCACCAATTGATTCCAAAAGTCCATCACTATGGAGTTTCTTCATGCGCTTTACACCAATATGACCTAAATGGCACTGCCACAAATAGGTTGCACTATCATTATTAACCTTGCATCTTTTGGCTTCAATATTATGAATATGTGTATCACTACAATCGAGATCAAACAATAATAGACCACTCTTCAAGGGTGCATGACCATAAAAGATATTATTCATAAAAATAGAACAACCATTATTCTCTGATTTAAATGAATAATCGTCTTGCAATAAACAAGATCCAGATATAATGTTCATGCTTAACGCTGGCACCAAATAACAATTATTTAGGTATAAAACTAATCCCGAAGGTAGATGTAGAGGTAGCGTGTCGATGGCGATCACATCGACTTTGGAACCATTTCCCACGTGCATCGTCACCTCGTCCTTAGCCAATCTTCGTTTAATCCATAGTCCCTGTTTCGAGTACAAATATTAGCAACTGAACCGGTATCAAATACCTAGGTACTACTACGAGCATTAGTAAGGTACACATCAATAACATGTATATCACATATACCTTTGTTCACCCTGCCATCCTTATCCGCCAAATACTTGGGGCAGTTTCGCTTCCAGTGTCCAGTCCCTTTGTAGTAGAAGCACTCAGTTTCAGGCTTGGCTCCGGACTTGGGTTTCTTCGTGGGAGTAGAAACTGTCTTGCTATTCTTCTTGAAGTTCCCCTTCTTTCCCTTGCCCTTTTTCTTGAAACTAGTAGTCTTGTTAACCATCAACACTTGATGCTCCTTTTTGATTTCTACCTCCGCAGCTTTGAGCATAGCGAAGAGCTCGGGAATTGTCTTCTGCATCCCTTGCATATTATAGTTCATCACGAAGCCTTTATAGCTTGGTGGCAGTGATTGAAGAACTCTATCAATAACACTATCCTCGTCAACTTTGCAACCAAGTTGAGTCATATGATTGTAGTACCCAGACATTCTGAGCAAGTGTTCACTGATAGGACTATTCTCTTCCATCTTGCAGCTGTAGAACTTATTGGAAATCTCATATTTCTCAATCCGGGCATTTGCTTGAAATATTAACTTCAACTCCTGGAACATCTCATATGGTCCATGACATTCAAAACGTCGTTGCAGTCCCGGTTCTAAGCCGTAAAGCATGGCACACTAAACTATCGTGTAGTCATCAGACCGCGTCTGCCAGACGTTCAAAGCATCTACATTAGCGGGAGCGGGCTTGTCACCTAGCGGTGCTTCAAGGACATAATTCTTCTGTGCAGCAATGAGGATAATCCTCAAGTTACGGACCCAGTCCGTGTAATTGCTACCATCATCTTTCAACTTAGCTTTCTCTAGGAATGCATTAAAATTCAAAGGAACGGTAGCACGGGCCATTGATCTACAACAACATAGATATGCAAAAACTATCAGGACTAAGTTCACGATAAATTAAAGTTCAATTAATCATATTACTTAAAGAACTCCCACTTAGATCGACATCCCTCCGGTCATCTAAATGATCAAGTGACCAAATCAACTAAACCATGTCCGATCATCACGTGAGATGGAGTAGTTTCAATGGTGAACATCTTATGTTGATCATATCTACTATATGATTCACGCTCGATCTTTTGGTCTCTAGTGTTCCGAGGCCATATCTGCATATGCTAGGCTCGTCAAGTTTAACCCGAGTATTCTGCGTGTGCAAAACTGGCTTACACCCGTTGTATTTGAACGAGGAGCTTATCACACCCGATCATCACGTGGTGTCTCGGCACGACGAACTTTTGCAACGGTGCATACTCAGGGAGAACACTTATACCTTGAAATTTAGTAAGGGATCATCTTATAATGCTACCGCCATACTAAGCAAAATAAGAAGCATAATAAGATAAACATCACATGCAATCAAAATATGTGAGATGATATGGCCATCATCATCTTGTGCTTTTGATCCCCATCTCCAAAGCACCGTCATGATCACCTTCGTCACCGGCGCGACACCTTGATCTCCATCGTAGCATCGTTGTCGTCTCGTCAACTATTGCTTCTACGACTATCGCTACCGCTTAGTGATAAAGTAAAGCAATTACATGGCGATTGCATTTCAGACAACCATATGGCTCCTGCCAGTTGCCGATAACATTACAAAACATGATCATCTCATACAAAACCGTATCACTCATCATGTCTTGACCATATCACATCACAACATGCCCTGCAAAAACAAGTTAGACGTCCTCTACTTTGTTGTTGCAAGTTTTACGTGGCTGCTACGGGCTTAGCAAGAATCGTTCTTACCTACGCATACAAAAACCACAACGATGTTTCGTCAAGTATGTGTTGTTTTAACCTTCACAAGGACCGGGCGTAGCCACACTTGATTCAGCTAAAGTGAGAGAGACAGACACCCTCCAGTCACCTTTAAGCAACGAGTGCTCATAACGGTGAAACCAGTCTCGCGTAAGCGTACGCGTAATGTCGGTCCGGGCCGCTTCATCTCACAATACCGCCGAAGCAAAGTATGACATGCTGGTAAGCAGTATGACTAGTATCGCCCACAATTCATTGTGTTCTACTCGTGCATATCATCTACGCATAGACCTGGCTCTGATACCACTGTTGGGGAACGTAGTATTTTCAAAATTTTCCTACGATAACGCAAGATCTATCTACTAGATGCATAGCAACGAGGGGAAGAGTGTGTCTACGTACCCTCATAGACCGGGAGCGGAAGCGTCAAGTGACGCGGTTGATGTCGTCGAAATTTCTTCGTGATCCAACCGATCAAGTACCGAACGTACGGCACCTCCGCGTTCAGCACACATTCAGCTTGATGACGTCCCGCAAGATCTTGATCCAGTTGAGCTTCACGGGAGAGTTTCGTCAGCACGACGGCGTGGTGACGGATATGATGAAGTTACCGGCGCTGGGCTTTGCCTAAGCACTACGACAGTATGACCGAGGTGTGTTTCTGTGGAGGGGGGCACCGCACACGGCTAAAACAATTCAACTTGTGTGTCTTTGGGTGCCCCCTGCCCCCGTATATAAAGGAGCATGGGGAGAGGCCGGCCGGCCCTCTATGGCACGCCAGGAGAGGCAATCCTACTAGGAATAGGATTGCAATCCTATTCCTAGTAGGAGTCCACCAAGAAGGAGAAGGGGGGAAGGAAGGAGAGGGAGAAGGAGAAGGAAAGGGGCGCCCCCCCCCCCCTCCTTCCTTGTCCAATTCGGACCAAGGGGTGGGGGATGCGCGGCCCAGCCCTGGCCCTCCTTCTCTCTTTCTCCTATGGCCCATTAAGGCCCATAGCTTCCCGAGGGGGTTCCGGTAACCCCCCCCCCCGGTACTCCGGTTAATTCCGAAACTTTACGGAACACTTCCGGTGTCCGAATATAGTCGTCCAATATATCAATCTTTACGTATCGGACATTCCGAAACTCCTCGTCTTGTCCGTGATCTCATCCAGGACTCCGAACTACCTTCGGTACATCAAAACTCATAAACTCATAATACCGATCGTCATCAAACGTTAAGCGTGCGGACCCTACGGGTTCAAGAACTATGTAGACATGACCGAGACTCATCTCTGGTCAATAACCAATAGCGGAACCTGGATGCTCATATTGGTTCCTACATATTCTACGAAGATCTTTATCGGTCAAACCGCATAACAACATACGTTGTTCCCTTTGTCATCGGTATGTTACTTGCCCGAGATTCGATCATCGGTATCTCTATACCTAGTTCAATCTCGTTACCGGCAAGTCTCTTTACTCGTTCTGTAATACATCATCCCGTGACTAACTCATTAGTCATTTTCTTGCAAGGCTTATTATGATGTGTATTACCGAGAGGGCCCAGAGATACTTCTCCGACACTCGGAGTGACAAATCCTATTCTTGATCTATGCCAACACCACGAACACTTTCGGAGACACCTGTAGAGCATCTTTATGATCACTCAGTTACATTGTGACGTTTGATAGCACACAAGGTGTTCCTACGGTATTTGGGAATTGCATAATCTCATAGTCATAGGAACATGTATAAGTCATGAAGAAAGCAATAGCAGTAAAACTTAAATGATCAAAGCGCTAAGCTAACGGATGGGTCTTGTCCATCACATCATTCTCCTAATGATGTGATCCCATTGATCAAATGACAACTCATGTCTATGGCTAGGAAACATAACCATCTTTGATCAATAAGCTAGTCTAGTAGAGGCATACTAGGGACATACTGTTTTGTCTATGTATTCACACATGTACTAAGTTTCCGGTTAATACAATTCTAGCATGAATAAAAGACATTTATCATGATATAAGGAAATACAAATAACATCTTTATTATTGCCTCTAGGGCATATTTCCTTCAGCTACAGGGGTTGGCACACCGAGTGGTGCATCAAGGACATAAGCCTTCTGTGCAGCTGTGAGGACAGTCCTCATACTACGGACCTAGTCCGCATAATTGCTTACAATATCTTTCAACTTAGTCTTTCTCTAGGAACGTATTAAAATAGGGAGCTACAATGCGAGCTATTGATCTACAACATAATTTGCAAGGACAACTTAGACTATTGTTCATGATAATGAGTTCAATTAATCATATTACCTAAGAACTCCCACTCAAATCAACATCCCTCTGGTCGTCCGAGTGTAACATGATCCAAATTCACCAAGCCCCAGTCTGATCATCACGTGAGATGAGGTGGTTTCAATGGTGAACATCTCCATGTTGATCATATCTACTATATGACTCATGTTCGACCTTTTGGTCTCTTGTGTTCCCAGGCCATGTCTATACATGCTAGGCTCGTCAAGTTTAACCCAAGTGTTCTGCATGTGGAAAACTGGCTTGCACCCATTGTATGCGAACGTAGAGTCTATCACACCCGATCATCACGTGGTGCTTCAAAAAGAGAAACTTTCGCAACGGTGCACTCTTGGGGAGAAAACAATTTTATCTTGAAATTTTAGTGAGGGGTCGCCTTATAATGCTACCATCGTCATAAGCAAAATAAGATGCATACAAGGATTACATCACATGAAAATCATAAGTGACATGATATGGCCATCATCTTGTGCTTTTGATCTCCATCTCCATAGCACCAGCATGATCTCTATCATCACCGGCATGACACCATGATCTCTATCATCATGATCTCCATCATCATGTCGCCATCAGGGTTGTCACATGAACCATGCTTCTACAACTATTGCTCCCGTTTAGTGATAAAGTAAAGCATTACATAGCGCTTGATGATTGACACGCATGTCATGCAATAATTAAAGACAACCATATGGCTCCTGTCGGTTGTCGTATTCATCTACATGCAAGTCGTGATATCTATACAAAACATGATCATCTCATACATCAAATATATCTCATCATGTCTTTGGCCATATCATATCACAACATACCCTACAAAAACAAGTTAGACATCCTCTACTTTGTTATTGTGTGTTTTACGTGGCTGCTATGGGTGACTAGTAAGAACCGTTCATATCTACACAAAGCCACAACAGTGATATTCAAGTTGCTATTCAACCTTCTACAAGGATCGCCTTCGTCGATCCCGATTCAACTAAGGTGGGAGAGACAGACACCCGCGAGCCATCTTTATGCAACAAGTTGCATGTCAGTCGATGGAACTTGTCTCATGTACATGGACATGTAAAGTTGGTCCGGGACACTTTATCCCACAATACTGCTGAATCAAGGTAAGTCTAAGGAAGGGAGCAATCTGATATCAACGCCCACAAACTCCTTTGTGTTCTACTCGTGATGTCATCTACGCATAGACCTAGCTCATGATGCCACTATAGGGGAATGTTGCATGGAAAACAAAAAAAATCCTACTCTCGCCAAGACCAATCTAGGAGATGAACATCTATGAGTGGAGAGATTTGATCTACATACCCTTGTATATCTCTAAGCGGAAGATTTAAGAAACACGGTTGATGTAGTCGAACATCTTCGCGATCCAATCACAATCCGTCCCACGAACTCCCGATCAAGTGTCGAACAGACGGCACCTCCGCGTTCAGCATACGTGTGGCTTGATGACGTCTCCTCCTTCTTGATCCAACGAGATAGGGAGGATAAGTAGATGGGATCTCAACCAGCATGATGGCATGGTGGAGATGGTGCTAGAGCTATCCCAGTAGGGTTTCGCCAAGCGCTACTATAGATGCAATATGAGGAGAAAGCGGAGTAATGGAGAGGTAGGGCTGCCTCCAAGGCATGGGAATTGGTGTGCTCAGCCCCCCCCCCCCACACCCCTTCCTGCTATATATAGGGGTGGTGGAGGCCTGGGGGAGCAGCCCTTGCCCCTCCTTCAAGGAGGGGAGGCGTCCAAGGGGGGGAGTGCCCTCCAAGTAAAGTGGAGGGCCCTCCCCTTTAGGGTTTCGCTTCCCCTAGGTGCATGGGCCTCTTTGGGGCTGGTGCCCCTGGCCCAATAAGGCTAGGACGCCCCCTACAGCCCATCCATGCCCTAGGTGCTGGAGGGGCCCTTTCGGACTCCTCCAGAACCCTCTGGAACCTTCTAGAACCTTCCAAAAGCTTCTCGGCACAATACCGGTAAAACCCGAAACTTTTATGGTAGCCAAAATATGACTTCCCATATATAAATCTTTACCTCCAGATCATTCCGGAGCTCCTCATGACGTCCAGGATCTTATCCGAGACTCCGAACAACGTTCGGTCACCAATGTGAATATCCCAATACCACTCTAGCGTCACCAAACGTTAAACGCGCGGACCCTACGGGTTCAAGAATCATGTGGACATGATCGAGACACCTCTCCGGTCAATAACCAATAGCGGGACCTGGGTGCCCATATTGGTTCACACATAGTCCATGAAGATCTTTATCGGTCGAACCACGATGCCAAGGATGCAATCAATCCCATATGCAATTCCCTTTGTCCAGGGGTATGTTACTTGCCCGAGATTTGATCGTCGGTATCTCCATACCTAGTTCAATGTCGTTACTGGCAAGTCTCTTTAATCATTCTGTAATACAAGATATCATGACTAACTCCTTAGTCACATTGCTTGGAAGCTTGTTATGATGTTGTATTACCGAGTGGGCCCTGAGATACCTCTCCGTCACACGGAGTGACAAATTCCAGTCATGATCCATGCCAACTCAACAGACACCCTCGAAGATACCTATAGAGCATCTTTATAGTCACCCAATTACGTTGTCATGTTTTATACACACAAGGTATTTCTCCGGTGTTAGGTAGTTGCATGATCTCATGGTCTTAGGAACAGATAGTTGACATGAAGACAGCAGTAGCAATAAACTTATACGATCAAATGCTATGCTTACGGTTGGGTCTTGTCCATCACATCATTCTCCCAATTATGTGATCCCGTTATCAAATGACAACTCATGTATATGGTTAGGAAACCTTACCATCTTTGATCAACGAGCTAGTCTAGTAGAGGCTCACCAGGGACACATTGTTATCTATGTATCCACACATGTATCTAAGTTTTCGATCAATACAATTATAGCATGGATAATAAACGATTATCATGAACAAGGAAATATGATAATAACCAATTTATTATTGCCTCTAGGGCATATGTCCAACATCAGCTTCTCCACATATAGTCCTCTTTCGATGGATGTTGTTCGTTGACCATGCCGTGCCAATAGCACTAAGGCGGTGGACGACTACGAGGTCAAGTAAGGGAACTACCCGAAGCCGTGTGAAACGATCAATATGGTTGACTAGAGGGGGGTGAATAGGCAACTAACAACTTTTAGCTTTTCTTAACCACTCTAAATTAAGCGTCAAAGTAAGTTGTCAAGATAAGCTACTATGATGACAACTAATAGGAAGTAAAGATAACAACCTCACAAGCAAGCTATATAAGATAAACAAGTGAAGCTTGCACAAGTAAAGGGAAGAAATAACCACAAGTGGAACCGGTGAAGACGAGGATGTGTTGCCGAAGTTCCTTCCCTTTGAGGGGAAGTACGTCTCCGTTGGAGCGGTGTGGAGGCACAATGATCCCCAAGAAGCCACTAGGGCCACTGTATTCTCCTAACGCCCTCACACAATGCAAGGTGCCGTGATTCCACTAGTGGTGCCCTTCAAGGCGGCAACCGAACCTTTACAAACAAGGTTGGGGCTATCTCCACAACCGAATTGGAGGCTCCCAACGACACCATGAAGCTTCACCACAATGGAATATGGCTTCGAGGTGACCTCAACCGTCTAGGGTGCTCAAACACCCAAGAGTAACAAGATCCGCAAGGATTAGTGGGGGGAATCAAATATCTCTTGGTGAAAGTGTAGATCGATGCCTTCTCAAGCAATCCCGAGGAAATCAACAAGTTTGACTGGCTAGGGAGAGAGATCGGGCGAAAATGGAGCTTTGAGCAACAATGGAGCTTTGGGGTGGAAGAGGTAAGTCTTCTTGGAGAAGAAGACTCCCTATATATAGTGGGAGAACAAATCCAACCGTTATCCCACATTTCTGCCCGCAGAGCGCGGTACTACCGCACGTAAGTTGCGGTACTACCGCTTGGCCAGCGGTACTGCCGCTCTGGGTGCGGTACTACCATTGGAGCAGTACTAGCCTAGAATGCACTCTGTTGCCAAGGCGCACGAGCAGTAGTACTGCCTGAGCGGTACTACCGCTCGTCCCTGCGGTACTACCGCAAGGCAGAGACAAGCAGGCTGAGGACAAGCACGGATGAAATAAAATACATCCGTAGCTACATCCGCAGAAATACGGTAGTAGCAAAAACACGGCACTGTACTACCGCTTGTCTCAAGCGGTACTACCGCGTAGGATGCGGAAGTAAAAAATTTCTTCCGCACCTACTACCGTACTAGGTGCAGTGCCGGGCCAGATACACGGTACTGCCGTCCTCGTGATGCGGTACTACCGCTGGTGTGGTACTACCGCGTCCTGAGGCGGTACTACCGTGTGGCTGTGCGGTACTACCACTTACATGAGCGGTACTACCGCCTGCCAGGCAGCTGAACTAGTAGGAAGCCATGGTTTGTACTTACGAGGAGAACGGCCGGAGCTCCAGAGAAGCAAAGGAAAGGTGGTGCGAGAGTATAGATGTGTACGTGTTGATTCCACCCAAACCTTTCCGAAGCGGACCCCCTCTTAATAGTACGGCTTTCCTATTACTCAAAACCACCGAAAGAGAGCAAAAAGGAAACACCGTCTTCCATAGATTCCGAGGGGCAAACAATCGTCTTGTGCCTAGGTGAGATATATCTGAAAGAGCTTAGAGCACACGATTAGTCCGCAAATGCATCATCATCAATCACCAAAACTACTTAGGGAGAAATATGCCCTTACAATCTCCCCCTTTTTGGTGGATTGATGACAATACGGGATTTGCATAAGGATATATAAGAAAGTATGCAATCCTAATAAACACTATAATATAGGCAAGCTCCCCCTAGATGTGTGCATACAAAAGAGAGTGCTTTGGACTGCACAACACACATACTAGGATCAATGCTCCCCCTATATTCTACAGATAATATACTCCTTGCATATAAAGAATAAGAGTCTACGCACAGTAGTAAGGAGGATAAGGTGAGCACATATAAAGGGTAAGTAACTTAACTGCTCACAACATAATAGCAAAGACATAATAACGAGTTTAACGATAGAGGAGAGCATATGTCTTACACCATACGATAGTCTCACGCACACGACACAAACGCAAACAAGCAAACAGAGTTCGACCAACGAAAAGCAAAGAGAATGGCACAAGACGCAAATCGCACTCTCTCCCCCTTTGGCATCGAGACACCACAAAGGGAAAGAGGACAACTAAGAGAAGTGGTAGCTCTGGCAGAAGATCTCAGTCGTCATGCTCTCCATCGGACTCCTGCTGCTCCTCCTGCTGCTCCTCGTCAGACTCAGACCACTTGTATCCCTGTTGGGCCATCCATTCTGCCTCAGGGGTGAAGTTCTCCTCAGATCCATTGGACACATGCTCACCAAAGATCCTCATGATCTTCTTGTCACGCTGGCGAGACTGCTTGTGAGTGACATGTGCCCTGTACTGACCTTGAGCTTGCATGCAGAAAAGGGCATTCATCTTCTTCTTCAGCTTCTTAGCCCAAGAGGGCTCAGACGAGGGAGGAGCATATCCTCGAGGACTATCCTCAGCTGGCTCCTCCTCCACAGGCTCCTCGTCAGTACCCATCTGTGCTGCAGCAGCTTGTGCACGAGTGGCAGTGTTGGCCCAACGAGTCTTGATGCGAGGACGGATGGGGTCATGACGAATACACTCTGCCTCGAACTCCTCATCAGGGTAAAGTTTCTCCCAAGTCTTGGAGATGAGCAGAAACAGGAACGGACCATAGATGGGCACCTTGCGAGTGTAGATCGCAAAGCGAAGCTCACACCACATGATATGGGATATGTCAAGTGGTGGAGACTGAGCTGTGCGAGCCGCCTCACACATCAGCAGCATGTCGACGAGGTATGCATGAATCTTGTCCTTGTCCACAACTCGAGGAAACAAGGTGTTGCGGAAGATCCGATGCATTATGTCCAGGAAGGGGTTCAACACCCATGACTTCTTACCACTTGCAAGTGTCTTCTCCATATAGAAAGGTAACAAACGGTCTTTGTTGGCAGCTTCTGGGTTGGCATGAGGCCGAGCTCCAATTGGGTTGTGGAGTCCCTCGTCAGCAACCTGAATCAGATCCATGAAGTCCTTCCAAGTAGCAGTCATCTTGTGACCATTTGTCATCCAAGTCATTGGGTGATCTTCCTTGGTATGAAAGTGCACTGAAGCATAAAACTGAGCAATGATTTCTGGGTCAAAATCATTCTGAAAAGTCATGATGTGCTCAATCCCAAACTGCTCTACCAGATCCAGAGCCCCGGCAAAGTAGTGATGGGCCTCGAACCCCTCGTTGGTTACCCCAAGTGGAAGGTGTAAGATGCAGTAAGTAGAAGTGTTTTTCCCTAGCAAGATGCCAAGGATCGATTCCCCAGAAACTCCTAGGTTCAACAAGTAGGTGTCAATTTCTACGGCGCCAGATTAGTAGCAATCAATGTGGACCTGCACACAAATACAAATAACTTTGCTCCCAACGAGTACAGAGAGGTTGTCAATCTCTCCAGCCTTGTAGTTCACAAAGGGTTAAAAGCAATGATAGTAGTGATAGATAGTTTTTGCGATAGTAAGTAATAACGGAAAAGTAAATAGTGTATGTGATCAATGATGGTAATATGGACCGGAGTCTCATGATGTTCACTAGTGATGTCTCTCTCCCAAAAGACGATAAAACAGCTATGCGAGGTAACAAATTACAGCTGGGCAATTGACAGGACCACGAACGCAAACCAATGCTGACTACATTGCAAGAAAGGTTGAGGTTCAAAGCATGGGCGGTACGCCAAAGTAAGTAGACCGAAATCCATCAATATCTACTACTAATCATCCACCTTGAGATATCTATCCAGAACATCTCGCTGGTATTAAGTTGCGAGCCCCACCCATAGTGTAAACTCAATGCAACAGACAACTGCATTAAAAGAACTTTGCGTAAAGTAAACAATCCTTGCACCCGCGGGCACAAGCACCGTTGTTTTCCCCCTTGTGGCAACAGCACATCCCCTAGACTCATGTTTCTGTCACTCAAGCTAGTCATCGAGGGGCATGAACCCACAATCGAGCATAACGTTCCCTCTTGGAGTCACTACCTATTACTCGGCCAAAGCAATAAATAACAACGGAGAACATGCAAGAATTACTTATGAACTAAAATATAAATAAGGTGAATCAAATACATTACTCAAGATCAATCTGAACATAATCTCATAATCCATCGGATCCCAGCAAACTCAACATAGCAACAGCATAAGGATTACATAGGTGCCTCGATCATGTAGGGTAGCTCACGAGGACTAATTAGTGAAGCACAAGAACGGGAGGAGAACATCACATAGCTACTGGTCATGGACTCATGGTCCAAGGGAGACTACTCACGACTCATCCGGGAGGCGTCCATGGTGGTGGAGAAGCTCCCGGTGGTGATCCTCCCCTCCGGCAGGGTGCCGGGAAGAGTTCTCCTGGTGCTCCCGATCTTGGAAGCGGCGGCGGCGGCGGAACAGAGATGGGATCGTGAAAAGAAGTCCTGTTCTGAGGGTTTCGGAGGTCCCTCTAAATATATGCCAAAGGGGGGCACCGGACGGGCTTCGGGGGGCCCAGGCGCCCCCCCGGCGCGGCCCAGGGGGGGCGCGCCCACAGGGCGCCTGGAGCCCCTGTGCCCCCCCCCAGGCTGCCCTTCGGAGGCAGTGTCGTTCCTGGATCGCTGATTTTTTATATAATTTGTCTGGATTTTTCTGGGCAGTTCTCGAAACGTGAAAACCTGAAATACAAAAACAGCCGAAAACAGAAACTGGCACTGGGGTGCACTGGATTAGTAAGTTAGTTCAAATATGATCAAAAGTGTATGGAAGTGTATGAATATCATAGCAATATCACCCAAAAGTGGCATGGAGCAAGCAGAAATTATAGATACGTTTTGGACGTATCAACATCCCCAAGCTTAATTCCTGCTCGTCCTTGAGTAGGTAAATGATAACAAGAATAATTTCTGTGGTGACATGCTATTAACCATATAGGACTTTCTCATAGTCATATGACAAAAGCTTACTGAGACAATGATTCTAAAGTAATTAAGTTGTCTCAAGAGAAAATCACAAATGACTGAAAGTTTTACAACATGAAACTGAAACATCAAAAAGATTTGCAATGAACATGATGTGCAAATATGATAAAGTGATATCTAGCTTGCCCCCTTTAGTGATGCAAAACATAAATGCAAGGGCACCTTCAAGGTTTAAGTGATGACTAGATACAATCATTTCAGAATAAACGATATCACAATCATGCAAAAGACAATGCTACTTTGGGACAATGCACATTACACTCAGAATGACAATCATGCTCTCAGTAGTTAGTGCTTGAAGTGCTAGAGCTTTTTATTTTGAAACATGGAAGCAATTGTGTCAACGGTAGTAGTACTTCATATGTGTCATGCATAAAACATCCTATAAGTTGCAAGCCTCATGCATCGAATACTAATAGTGCTCGCACCTTGTCCTAATTAGCTCGGATTCCCATGGGTTATCATTGCATTGCATATGTTTTAACCAAGTGTCACAAAGGGGTACCTCTATGCCACCTGTACAAAGGTCCAAGGAGATAAATCGCATTTGATTTCTCGTTTTTGATAGATCTCAACTTGAGGACATCCATACCGGGACAACATAGAAAATAGATGATGGACTCCTCTTTAATGCATAAGCATATTCTCATGAGAGATTGAGGATTAAGGTCCAAGCTAAAACTTCCACCATGATGCATGGCTTTGGTTGGCGGCCCAATGTTCTTCTCTGACAATATGCATATTAATTCAACCCACGGTAAATCACCCTTACTTCAGACAAGACGAACATGCATAGCAACTCACATGATATTCAACAAAAGTGTGACATTTGATGGCGTCCCCAGAAACATGGTTACCGCTCAGCAAGCAACTCATAAGAAATAAGATACATAGGCAACATATTCTTTACCACAATAGTTTTTAGGCTACTTTCCCATGAGCTATGTATTGCATGGTTAATTTGCTTAGTGCAGGTATAGGTTAGCAAAAGACTGGGAGCGACCAACTAAGAGACCAATGACGGTCATAATCATGCAGAGCGACAAAGCAATATTGAATCAGGCATGGTAGTTATATCGCTACTCAGAAACAAAAGATCATCAAGGCTTGACAGACTTTCTTTATAGTCTTGAATATGCGTGAGCATACGCCAAGTCAATCAAAATAAATTCTCGAAGGAAGATATTACTAAACCATACCATATCATAGGCAAACAAATCAATTTGGTACTCCAATAACACATTGGGAACCCCCCAGCTATTTGAGATTAATCATAAGAAAACCTGAACTACTAAGCACCATCATGAAAGTAGCATCTTTATCATAGACACATTAACCAATGCAACGGAAGCAAACTCTCTTAATAAGGTGAGCATGGTAATTAAAGAGAGTTCAAGCAACCAACTAAATAAAAGCTCTTGAAAAGATAAGCATGAATACTAAGAGCAGAGTACGATAGTAGCTATTTAAAGACAAAGAACACACACAGCATAGATAGACATGAAAATTCTATGTAATGTTCTAGGTAGAGGTGGAGCGTGTTTCTCTCCCACATAAAGGAATGCTGAGTTCCGACTCGTTATGAAAAACTAAAAAGAAAACTAAAAGCAAGACGCTCCAAGCATAGCACATAACACATGAAGTGATAAAACTATAACGAAACGAAAGACGAACTGATAATGTTGATGGAGAAGGGGATGCACGGGGGCATCCCCAAGCTTAGACGCTTGAGTCTCCTTGAATATTTCTTGGGGGTGCACGGGGGCATCCCCAAGCTTGAGCGCTTGACACTCCTGAATCTTTTTATCATCTTCCCTCGCACACTTGAAAACTCCCTTCATACACAACTCATCATAATCTGATTAGCGAGGTTAGTACCCTTAATAAAATAATTATACCTTGCTGGAAATAAGGATATTCTTGAAGTTCTACTGTTTCTCAAGATTGCCAAAAGGTTTTTGCAAAGAAAAAGCAAGTTCTCAATTTGCAAAGTGAAGGTAAGGCAAAACAGGACAGAATCTGTGAAAAACAGAACAGCAGGCAGTAATTGACCTGTTCGGGATACTTCTGCAACTCAAATCAAAAAACTCAGAACTGACGCACGAAATACAATTATATAGAGAACGCTGTCGAAAAAATTCAGACCAAAAAGATGATCTGGTGATTTTATACGAATTTTTCTATCCAAGGACAGAATCTGTTTCCTGACAGCACCTCACAACTTTTGAACTTTCTAGCAATCAGAGGCTATACTTGGCACAAATATGAAAAGTAAAGATACAATGATGATGCTACAGCAGTAAACAACATCAAGACTCAACAAAAGCAAAAAATTTATTCATGTGGGCTGCCTCCCAAATGCGCTTTCTTTTATGCCTTTAAGCTAGGCATAATGCATAGAGGAATCAATAATCATCATAATAATCGGAGTTATAAATTGGTTCAAATGATTTCTCAACAAGTTCATTCTTGTTCCTTCTAGGAAAGCGGTACACACCTTTTTCCTTCCCGCGTAAGCGGATTTGTCCCTTACCTATATCAATGAAGCCTTTAACTACTCGGAGGAAGTCCCTTCCAAGCACTATATTTCCTTGGTTTGGCTCCATGATGAAGAAATCAATCATTGCAATCCCTTTAAGGAATTTTACCGGCACGTCTTTTATTTTTCCCTGGATTTCAGAAATATCTCCATTAGTGTGTTCATGATAAGATGGTAATCTATCCATGTTAAATTTTAAAGAATCATGAACAATTTTTGGCATAGTAGAAACCATAGATCCAATATCACAATAAGCAAGGAAGTCTTGATTAGAGATGCTGATCCTAACAAAAGGTTCCCAATCATTGTCTATTTCAAAAATGTCTCTTTTATTGGGTTTAGGTTTCTCTACCTTCATTAAGTCTAGAGCATCCATTCTCTTTTCAATAGTAGCAAGTCTATCTATGACAGTATCAAAATTATGATCATAAACAAAGTAACTAGATAAACCATGTATAATTTCAAGAGCTCTAGCTTCATCACATTCTAAAAAATCTCCCTCAGCTATAATGTCAAGGGAGTGTTTACACCATTTAAAAAGACCATGGTAAAAATTTCTAAGCACAATTTTTATAGGTATCCAAGGCATAATTCTTCTATGTGCATCAGAAATTCTGTCCCATGCCTTCTTCATATTTTCTCCATCCCTTTGATGGAAATCTAGAACTTCTGATTCCCTCAAAGCACCAAATCCTAACATGTTTGGCTAAACAGAAAGGACTACTAATAACAAGGCAAATAAAAAAAATTGTGGTTTTTTTTTATAAAAGATACTAAAGCAAAAATGAAAGGTAAACTAACAAGACTAAAAAGCAAAGGTAAAAGATAGCATGCAACTCCCCTATCCTGAAGAGTGGAGTCCCCGGCAACGGCGCCAGAAAATACTCCTTGATGGGCCTCGAACCCCTCGTTGGTTACCCCAAGTGGAAGGTGTAAGATTCAGTAAGTAGAAGTGTTTTCCCCTAGCAAGATGCCAAGGATCGATTCCCCAAAGACTCCTAGGTTCAACAAGTAGGTGTCAATTGCTACGGCGCCAGATTAGTAGCAATCAACGTGGACCTGCACATAGATACAAATAACTTTGCTCCCAACGAGTACAGAGAGGTTGTCAATCTCTCCGGCCTTGTAGTTCACAAAGGGTTAAAAGCAATGATAGTAGTGATAGATAGTTTTTGCGATAGTAAGTAATAACGGAAAAGTAAATAGTGTGTGTGATCAATGATGGTAATATGGACCGGAGTCTCATGATGTTCACTAGTGATGTCTCTCTCCCAAAAGACGATAAAACAGCTATGCGAGGTAACAAATTACAGCAGGGCAATTGACAGGACCACGAACGCAAACCAATGTTGACTACATTGAAAGAAAGGTTGAGGTTCAAAGCATGGGCGGTACGCCAAAGTAAGTAGACCGAAATCCATCAATATCTACTACTAATCATCCACCTTGAGATATCTATCCAGAACATCTCGCTGGTATTAAGTTGCGAGCCCCACCCATAGTGTAAACTCAATGCAACAGACAACTGCATTAAAAGAACTTTGCGTAAAGTAAACAATCCTTGCACCCGCGGGCACAAGCACCGTTGTTTTCCCCCTTGTGGCAACAGCACATCCCCTAGACTCATGTTTCTGTCACTCAAGCTAGTCATCGAGGGGCATGAACCCACAATCGAGCATAACGTTCCCTCTTGTAGTCACTACCTATTACTCGGCCAAAGCAATAAATAACAACGGAGAACATGCAAGAATTACTTATGAACTAAAATATAAAAGAGGTGAATCAAATATATTACTCAAGATCAATCTGAACATAATCTCATAATCCATCGGATCCCAGCAAACTCAACATAGCAACAGCATAAGGATTACATAGGTGCCTCGATCATGTAGGGCAGCTCACGAGGACTAATTAGTGAAGCACAAGAACGGGAGGAGAACATCACATAGCTACTGGTCATGGACTCATGGTCCAAGGGAGACTACTCACGAGTCATCCGGGAGGCGTCCATGGTGGTGGAGAAGCTCCCGGTGGTGATCCTCCCCTCCGGCAGGGTGCCGGGAAGAGTTCTCCTGGTGCTCCCGATCTTGGAAGCGGCGGCGGCGGCGTAACAGAGATGGGATCGCGAAAAGAAGTCCTGTTCTGAGGGTTTCGGAGGTCCCTCTAAATATATGCCAAAGGGGGGCACCGGACGGGCTTCGGGGGGCCCAGGCGCCCCCCGGTGCGGCCCAGGGGGGGCGCGCCCACAGGGCGCCTGGAGCCCCTGTGCCCCCCCCCCCCAAGGCTGCCCTTCGGAGGCAATGTCGTTCCCGGATCGCTGATTTTTTATATAATTTTTCTGGATTTTTCTGGCAGTTCTCGAAACGTGAAAACCTGAAATACAAAAATAGCCGAAAACAGAAACTGGCACTGGGGTGCACTGGATTAGTAAGTTAGTCCAAATATGATCAAAAGTGTATGGAAGTGTATGAATATCATAGCAATATCACCCAAAAGTGGCATGGAGCAAGCAGAAATTATAGATACGTTTTGGACGTATCCAGTAGGCCAGGTTGTCAGCCCTCCGCATATGGACCATGTCCACCCAATGAGCATCCACATACAGGTTGTGCTTGCTCTTGAGCACCTCAGTGTAGATGCGATACTGCTGCTTGGTCCAAAAGAGTTCATCACCATGAAACTGAGCCCGGGGTTCTCCATAAGGATTGATCTTCCTCCTTGCCATGAACTCATTAGCTGGCATTTCTTCCATGGTCATAGATGATTCCTTGTGCTTGTTAGCGGCGGTCTTGAACTTGCGTTGGGAATTTGAGCCCTCTGGCACATCACTGGGGGTGCGCAGACGCTTGGACCCGGTGTCACGGACGGGATTGGTGCGACGAACATCGGAACCGGAGCCACCACCTAAGACACAAACACAAGAACACGACGGAAACACAAAGAGAATCAATGCAAAAGCCACAAAAAGCACATGAAATGAGTAGAAAGGATAATATGTAAGTGCTACGAAGGAACTATGAACCAAGCGGTAGTACTGCTTGACGAACACGGAAGTAAAAAATTAGTACCGCTTAGGGAGTGGTAATACCGCTTGGGGGTCGCGGTAGTACCGCACAGTATGCGGTAGTAAAAATTTACTTCCGCGTAGTTACGGTAGTACCGCTCAGCAAAGCGGTAGTACCGTTTACGTGACAGAGCGGTAGTACCGCGGTTAGCCAGCGGTAGTACCGCTCGGGTCAGATCTGAAAAGAACGGATCTAGACTAGAACGCGTAGAACGACAAACGGTACTACGGCTGATCATAGTAACTTTGTAGCATCATACTTACTAGCATTTCTAGTGCAAAACACTCTCCTACATCCTAATCTTCCATGGATAAGAACAAGAAGAATGCTAGAACAACATGCATCTCCCCAAACCCTAAAAACAACAACTAGGCAAAAAGAAGAGGGGATTTGGGGAGAAACCTTCATCCATGGCAAGAGGTCGAGGTGGGGAAGGATCCCACCGGTCGGAATGCGAGGAGAGTGGCCGAGGGAGGAGATCCGGCGAGGTCCTCCGGTGGCGTTCTTGAGAGGGAGAGAGAGAGACGGCGTGGGGGGGGTATGAGATGAATGGGTATGGGGGAGTTGGAACTCCCCTACCCGCTTATAACCCCCACCCATTCGGATAAGTGCGGTAGTATCGCGGTCATCGCGGTAGTACCGCCCGGGCGGAAGTACTGCACACGGAGCGGTAGTACCGCTCGACCAGCCGCAGTAAAAAATTACTGTCGTGTTGGACTTGCGGTACTACCGTAGTCTCTTTGCGGTAGTACCGTGACCGCTCACGGTAGTACCGCCCCTCCGAGAAAATGCACGTTTCGACAAGAGGCTTTTAGCAAGGAGAAAAAACGCACACGCAAGGCAAGACACTACTACAAAGAGGAGGTTGGTGACCGAGGCCACCTATGTTTGAGTTATTTGGTATGGCACCACAAAGAACTATCCTTGGGCCCATGACCAATACTCGTCTTGAAGCACTTATACCATCTAATCATGGCAAATGACAAAGACTTGATCAATTTATGCATAATGGGGGGGTAATAGCTCATTGAGAGAACAATACTCCCCCTATGTCCATGCCTACATCTAGACAAGATAACTATATTGAGTGGGAGGTGTGTGTGCAAAGTCTCAAGCCACATTGCTCAAATCGATGATATTTAGCTCATGCCTTAACTCGCGAAATCTTGCTTCATCCAACGGCTTCGTGAAGATATCTACAAGGTTATCATGAGTGTTGACATAGTGAAGCTCGATCTCTCCTTGCCGTATATGATCCCGGATGAAGTGATACCGAATCTCTATATGCTTCGTCTTGAAGTGTTGCACCGGGTTGAGAGAAATCTTGATGGCACTTTCATTGTCACACCAAAGAGGCACTTTGTCACAAGTGACACCGTAATCCTTTAAAGTTTGCCTCATCCATAAGAGTTGAGCACAACAACTGCTAGTTGCCACATACTCAGCTTCGGTGGACGAGAGAGACACACAACTTTGCTTTTTGGAAGACCAAATAACGAGAGAGCAACCAAGGAATTGGCACCCTCCGGAAGTGGACATCCTATCCACTTTGTCTCCCGCCCAGTCCGAATCAGAGAAACCTACAAGGTTGAAGTTTGCTCCTCTTGGGTACCATAAGCCAAAGTTTGGGGTATGAGCCAAATATCGAAAGATTCGCTTGACTGCCACAAAGTGACTTTCCTTAGGTGAGGCTTGAAACCGTGCACAGATTCCCACACTCAACATAATATCCGGTCTAGATGCACAAAGGTAAAGCAAGGATCCAATCATAGAACGATATACCTTTTGATCCACCGCTTTACCATTGGGATCAATGTCAAGTTGGCACTTGGTTGGCATTGGAGTAGTAGCCGGCTTGACATCACTTAGATTGAACCTCTTGAGCATGTCTTGAGTATACTTGGTTTGTTTGATGAAAATTCCTTCTCTTCTTTGCTTGATCTCAAACCCAAGGAAGTACTTCAACTCTCCCATCATGGACATCTCAAAATGTGTGGTCATGAGTGCGGCGAACTCATCATTGAAAGCTTTGTTAGGAGAACCAAAGATAATATCATCAACATATAGTTGGCAGACAAACAACTCCCCTTTGACCTTGTTAGTAAAAAGAGTGGGGTCGATTTTCCCAATTTCAAACCCACGATCTTGTAACAACTCGGTAAGATGCTCATACCACGCACGTGGGGCTTGTTTAAGGCCATAGAGAGCCTTATCAAGTTGATACACATGATTGGGGAACTTGGGATCCTCAAACCCCGGGGGTTGTTTGACATACACCAATTCATTAATAGGACCATTAAGAAATGCACTTTTCACATCCAATTGTTGTAGCTTAAAGTTATGATGAGAAGCATAGGCAAGCAACAAACGAATAGATTCAAGGCGAGCAATGGGGGCAAAGGTTTCACCGTAGTAGATACCCTCGACTTGGGAGTAGCCTTGAGCCACCAGACGTGCCTTGTTACGGATGACAATGCCGTGAGCATCTTGCTTGTTCTTAAATATCCACTTGGTTCCAATGACATTATGGTTCTCCTTTGGCCTCGGCACCAGACGCCACACTTTGTTGTGCTCGAAGTTACGGAGTTCTTCATGCATGGCATTAAGCCAATCAGGGTCTTCGAGCGCCTCATATACCTTCTGAGGTTCAACACAGGAGACAAAAGCTTGATGAGCACAATAGTTTGCTAATTGTCTACGAGTGCTTACCCCCCTTTTGATGCTTCCTAGAATATTCTCCATGTGATGTTCTCTGGAAGCAAGCCTGGAGGCAACTTTTGCAGCGCGACGCTCCAATTGCTCTTCAAGAGATAACTGAGGAGCACTTAGTTGATCATCTTGAGCGACGTCAGGAGCTAGATCTTGATCTTGAGCTTCCTCTTGATCTTGATCTTGCTCGGAGGATAGAACTTGGCCTTATGCATCATTTGGTGGCTCCCCACCATCTTGTGATTGATCTTGCACTTGGCCTTGTTCGTCCGGTTGAGGGCCTTCACTTTGTTCTTTGGAAGCGTGTGGGTCTTGGGTTGGTGATGGTTCCACTTGAGTAGAACATTGTCCTTCTCCTTCGGCCACAAGGGGTTCCTCAATGGGTAGGATATATCCAACACCCATTCTTCTTATGGCTTGAGGAGGAAGTTCATCACCTACATCACAAGTACCACTTTGCTCCACTTGGGAGCCGTTATTTTCATCAAACTCTACGTTACTCATCTCCTCAATGAGTCCATTGGACTTGTTGAGGACACGGTAAGCATGAGAGTTTGTAGCATAACCAACAAATATGCCCTCATGAGATCTAGATTCAAATTTAGACAAACGGACACCTTTCTTGAGGATGAAACACTTACACCCGAACACCCGGAAGTACTTGAGATTGGGCTTGTTACCGGTAAGTATCTCATATGGAGTTTTGTTCAAGCCTTTGCGGAGATAGAGCCGATCGGATGCATGACACGCGATGTTGATGGTTTCGGCCCAAAAGTTGTAAGGAGATTTGAATTCCGCCATCATGTTCCTTGCCGCATCCATCAGTGTCTGGTTCTTTATCTCCGCTACACCGTTTTGTTGAGGGGTATATGGTGTTGCATATTGATGTTTGATCCCCTCATCACTAAGAAACTCATCCAAGGTGTAGTTCTTGAAGTCGGTGTCGTTGTCACTTCGGATCATCAAAATCTTTGCTTCATGTTGTCGTTGAGCTTCATTTGCAAAGTTGATGACGGTTTGTTGGGTCTCACTCTTCTTCTTGAAGAAGTATACCCAGGTGTATCTTGAATAATCATCCACAATCACCAAGCAATACTTTCTACCCCCAAGACTATCAAAAGATGGAGGCCCAAAGAGATCCATTTGAAGGAGCTCTAGGGGTCTTTTTGAATAGATGATAGTCGTGGGAGGGTGAGCCGTCTCATGTAACTTTCCTTCAATGCAAGCCCTGCAAGCACGATCTTTGGCAAAGCTAACATTTGTTAGTCCACGGACATGGTCCCCCTTGAGAAGACTTTGCAAAGATCTCATATTGACATGGGCCAAACGGCGATGCCAAAGCCATCCCACATCAACTTTAGCCATTAGACATGTCGTGATCTTAGTGGATTGCTTCGAGAAGTTAACCACATAAAGACCGTTCTCGACATGTCCAACATAGGCTACTTTAAGAGTCTTGCTCCACAAGAGGGCCACAGTATCATATCAAAGAATGTAGCGAAACCCATGAGTGCAAGTTGGCGAACAGAAAGTAAGTTATATGCAAGGGACTCAACAAGCATGACTTTCTCGATCGTGAGATCATGAGAGACAACAACCTTGCCAAGCCCCAATACCTTAGAAGATGAAGCATCACCCCATTCGACGTTGGTGGCCATAGATGAACCTAGATGCACGTCCACCACCAAGTCTTTGCTTCCGGTCATATGATTTGTGGCTCCACTATCGGGCAACCATGATCCCCCACCGGAAGCAAACTCCTACAAGAGATCAATGCTTGGATTTAGGTACCCATTTGGTAATGGGTCCTTTGAGGTTAGTAACAAGGGTCTTAGGAACCCAAATAGACCATTCAATGTACTCATAAGAAGAACCAACAAATTTAGCAAACACATGACCATCACTAGCACGACATAAAACATACGAAGGATTAAAGTCGCCGGCCATGTTTGATGGTATGGTGGGGTTTTTCTTGACACCACCACATTTCACAATTTTCTTCTTCTTAGAGGCGCCCTCTCCCTCTTTCACAAAAGTTTGTCGGAGAGGGGGAGGTAGCTTGGTCTTGTCATTCTTCTTCTACTTCTTGGGCTTAGGAACAAACCCAATTCCTTCCTTTGCCAAAACCTCCTTTTGATTGCTCAAAAGGTTGTTGAGGTTCTTCTCACCTTGTATGCATGTCACAAGGCCTTTCTCAAGTTGCTCCTTCAACTTGGCATTTTCTTCAACAAGATGCACATGCTCGCAACATGGGTTAGTAGCATTTGCATTATCAATTAACACCATGCGAGGAAAGATAGCCTTTTCCTTGGTTAGCGAAACTTGGAGTTGATCATGAGACTCCTTGAGAGAAGCATGCATACCTTTCAAGGCCTTGTGAGCCTTGTCGAGTATAACAAACTCCTCCTTGAGTTTAGCATGGTCAACCTCAAGTTTTGCTTTCTCGGCATTAAGCATACGAGAGACAACTTAAACATGATCGAGATCTTTCTTTAATTTAGCATGATCATCGTTGTGTGACTCCTCAAGAGCCAAACGAAGACCACGCTCTTCCTCTAGGGCGTTAGAGAGATCCGATATCTCATCGGCATAGTCTCGACTATGTCCTTCCATTTTAGCAATGGTCTCCTCGTGAGCCTCGATCATGTCATTGGCCTCACCGAGTTGTTCTAAGAGAGCAACAAAGTGCTTCTTGGGTTTGCCCTTAAGTTTGCTCATGAACAACTCAAATTCATTCTCTCCCTCCTTAGTTCCCTCACTCTCATCAATACAATCCGTCAATGAAAGATTAGAAGGGATGGTAGTATTGATGTTTGGGGTTACCTTGTTGGTGGCCTTGGCCATGAGACAATTGGCGATGATGTTCTCATTAGGCGAGTCAAAGAGAGATGAGCGCAGAGTAGTAGCAATAGCAATTGTGGCCATGGTGACCACCTCATCATCTTCATCATTATCATCATCCTCAACATATTCTTCTTGGGCCACCAACCCTTTAGGAGGGGTCTTCTTGTTGAAGTTGTTCTTGTTGGGATAAGACTTGGCCTTGTCCTTCCGGATAAGCTTGCCTCCAAAGTCTTCTCTTTTATCATATGGGCAATCTACAACAAAGTGGCTTACATTCCCTTAGTTGAAGCAAGTCCTCACTCGTTGCTTGCCCTTGTTGCCACTTGAGTTGTTCTTGTTGAAGTTGGGTCTTGTGTTCTTCTTGTTGCCCCAAAATTGCCGGGAAGCAAGAGCCATGTGCTCATGATAGGCATATTTGGTGTCCTCGGGGCAACTCTCATCATCATCCTCCTCCTCCTCTTTTTCCACACAAGCCTTGGCCTTTAAGGCGAGCTTAGGCTTCTTTGATCGTTGAGCTCTTAAAACCGCATTGTCGGCGGTCTTGTCCAAGATCCTCATGGCAATGAATTCATCCAACACTTAATTTGATGACAAGTGGTGGAAGTCCAGTCTTTGACGGATGACAAAGGACATGGCCTTATGATAGGGCATCATGGCCTTGAGAAACTTGCGCTTGATCCAATTGTCATCCGTGTCCTTGCTCCCATGATCTCGAAGAGAAACCGCAAGAGTGGTTAATCTACGATAAAGTTCACGAGGATCTTCTTCTTCGATCATAGCAAACTCATCGGCTTCATCTTGCACAACTTCATAGTTTGAGCGTTGAATGCTAGCACTCCCCTTGTACATAGTGCCAACATGCTCCCAAGCTTCCTTGGCCACAGTGAAGGGTCGGAGATGTGCAATGTCTTCGGAAGGGATTGCATCTTGAAGTATGCAAAGAACGGACTCGTTGAATTTATGATCCGTAGTTTCTCTCGGAGTCATGTTGTCGGGATCACGTGGATAAAAACCTTGCTCAATGATTCTCCAAAGATTAGTAGAGCAATGATTTAAATGACGTTTAAAGCAAAACATCCAAGTAGCAAAATCAGAATTTTTTATAAACTTAGGAGGAGGCCCAACGGAATTTAAATGCTGTGTGGGAACGGGTCCTCCATAGTGAGTAGGAGGAGCGGAGTGGGCAAAGATGCCATTCCCATTCTTAGTAACCAGGGCTTGTCCACTACTAGCTTCTCCCTTGTCGGGAGTAGCCTCCGACACGATGGTGGCGGGACGAACCACCTCCAATGGTGTGGTGGATAATTTAAGCCCCTCAATTAAATCTTTAAACATGCCTTTGACCTCGGTCGCTAGTGATTCTTTCAATGTGTTCATAGCCACATTGAACTCCTCACGAGAGATCGAGGCTCCCCCATCGGACGTAGGCAAGGACGGAGTTCCACCGGAATGTTCCTCCGTCTCGACTACGTTGTCACCCATACTCTTTGGACGGTAAAGTCCTTAAAAAGAGACGAGGCTCTGATACCAATTGAAAGGATGGTTGACTAGAGGGGGGTGAATAGGCAACTAACAATTTTTAGCTTTTCTTAACCACTCTAAATTAAGCGTCAAAGTAAGTTGTCTAGATAAGCTACTAAGATGACAACTAATAGGAAGTAAAGATAACAACCTCACAAGCAAGCTATATAAGATAAACAAGTAAAGCTTGCACAAGTAAAGGGAAGAAATAACCACAAGTGGAACCGGTGAAGACGAGGATGTGTTGCCGAAGTTCCTTCCCTTTGAGGGGAAGTACGTCTCCGTTGGAGCGGTGTGGAGGCACAATGCTCCCCAAGAAGCCACTAGGGCCACCGTATTCTCCTCACGCCCTCACACAATGCAAGGTGTCGTGATTCCACTAGTGGTACCCTTGAAGGCGGCAACCGAACCTTTACAAACAAGGTTGGGGCTATCTCCACCAAGGTTGTCAGAATCGCAATTCTATTGTACGATTCTACGACTTTACGATCCAAACTAACCCCTCTGATTCTACGACTTTAGTTCATAGAATCTACGTTTCTACGATCCTGATAGTGAAGATTCCACGATTTGCGATCCTACCATCAGGGCTCCGATCCGATTCAAAATCGCGATTCTGACAACCTTGATCTCCACAACTGAATTGGAGGCTCCCAATGACACCACGAAGCTTCACCACAATGGAATATGGCTTCGAGGTGACCTCAACCGTCTAGGGTGCTCAAACACCCAAGAGTAACAAGATCCGCAAGGATTAGTGGGGGGAATCAAATATATCTTGGTGGAAGTGTAGATCGATGCCTTCTCAAGCAATCCCAAGGAAATCAACAAGTTTCATTGGCTAGGGAGAGAGATCGGGCGGAAATGGAGCTTTGAGCAACAATGGAGCTTTGGGGTGGAAGAGGTAAGTCTTCTTGGAGAAGAAGACTCCCTATATATAGTGGGAGAACAAATCCAACCGTTATCCCACATTTCTGCCCGCAGAGCGCGATACTACCGCACGTAAGTTGCGGTACTACCGCTTGGCCAGCGGTACTACCGCTCTGGGTGCGGTACTACCGCTGGAGCAGTACTAGCCTAGAATGCACTCTGTTGCGAAGGCACACGGGCGGTAGTACTGCCTGAGCGGTACTACCGCTCGTCCCTACGGTACTACCGCAAGGCAGAGACAAGCAGGCTGAGGACAAGCACGGATGAAATAAAATACATCCGTAGCTACATCCGCAGAAATACGGTAGTAGCAAAAACACGGCACGGTACTACCGCTTGTCTCAAGCGGTACTACCGCGTAGGATGCGGAAGTAAAAAAAATACTTCCGCACCTACTACCGTACTAGGTGCAGTGCCGGGCCAGATACACGGTACTACCATCCTCGTGATGCGGTACTACCGCTGGTGCGATACTACCGCGTCCTGAGGCGGTACTACCGTGTGGATGTGCGGTACTACCGCTTACATGAGCGGTACTACCGCCTGCCAGGCAGCTGAACTAGTAGGAAGCCATGGTTTGTACTTACGAGGAGAACGGCCGGAGCTCCAGAGAAGCAAAGGAAAGGTGGTGCGAGAGTATAGATGTGTACGTGTTGATTACACCCAAACCTTTCCGAAGCGGACCCCCTCTTAATAGTACGGCTTTCCTATTACTCAAAACCACCGAAAGAGAGCAAAAAGGAAACATCGTCTTCCATAGATTCCGAGGGGCTCACAATCGTCTTGTGCCTAGGTGAGATATATCTGAAAGAGCTTAGAGTACACGATTAGTCTGCAAATGCATCGTCATCAATCACCAAAACTACTTAGGGAGAAATATGCCCTTACACCGAGGAAAACTCGGTAGTTGTTTCCCACGCGGAGGGGGTACGAGGGTTTACTAGTTCGACTGCAGTGTGAGGCTGCCATCACCGGAGAATAATAGGAGGTGTGGGTGAGTAGAGGGATGGCCAGGCAGGGTGGGGATGTCAGGCCTGCCCAGCGGCACAGCCGGCCACGGGAGGCGGCAGCAAGCTGTTCTGCCGACGCTGGTTTGGGAGGCTGGAGCAGGAAGATCAGAGACTGAAGAAGCACGATTGCCGTTCGATTGAAATCTAACGGTCTGACGTTGGTAGAGTTGATTCTTGACTAAGTTTATTTTTTGAGAAACATTGTGTAGGCATTAACTTAGTAGGCCCACAAGTCAGCCTCCAAATACGTGACAGACAACATAGAGCCCATTCACTTTTTTATTTGCAGCCCATTTGCTAATTCTTAAGGAATCTATACAGCCCATTTCTGCCGAGGACCGGGGTCAAAAAGTTCAACCTAATTTTGCATATTTCGGTGGAGTCTGAACTGTTTTAATCCAAAAATGATAAACATTTTTTTAAGAACTTATTGATTTGCCAAATAAAATATTTTTTAGTAAGCTAATAAGACATGGGACAACTGAGTTGGTTTTAGGGAAAACCAGTGGTAAAAAATCAGCGCTGGGAGGGAAAACAAATAAAATTAAGGATGTAAAGATGAAAAGGGAACTTTACGTATTTTCATAAATGTAATAATATATGTATATGAACTAGTAAAACTATAGGTACATACCATAAAACGGAAGTAGGACATGGCGTTTTTAGAGGAAAATAGAACTGGGTTGTGAGTTTTCTTCAGTAAAAAATCTGCCTACGAATGTTCTAAGAGAAAATATAACTAAGGATGGCGGGCGAGAGGCCAGTTGATACCCGCTAGATCTTTGTGCCCCATTATCGTCATGGGTTGGGCCTATTAAAACCAAAACCAAGCCTAGGAAATCTACATGCCAGTTGATAGTTGCTCGACTTAAAAAAACAATATACATGCTAGATCCTAGTTATCAGTATGTACTTATAGAATTCTCTCATTTATTGTGACTACGTTGTAACTTTCAAGGGTTTCACCGTCTCATACGTCAGCATTATTTTTCCATCATGATAATAGGTGCATGCACTTGCTTGCGTACAGCCATGGACCTGCTGATTCCTTACGGTTAGGCTCTGTATGGACATGTCTTGTGGTTCCACACACGAATTATATGCAAATCGGATGATTTTCAGTGAAACCCGACTAAATTCATTACATTTTACATATTTCTTTTTATCATGGAATGATTTACATATTTCAACTAAAAATAACTAACTAGGCCTTTTTTGATTCCATGGGAGGCGCTTCACGCGATCGAATTCGCCACACTTAACTATTCTGAAAGGCTCAAATCCATCGCTCCTCTCTTTTAACTTGTAGACCCGAAGCCCCGCTTGCCCCGGAGGGACCCCGTCAGGGCGCACGGCGGCTATGGGCTGCCCTAGGTCGACATGATCGTCCCTAGGGCCTCGAGGTTCGCCGCCCTACAATGAAGAAAAACGAACGAAGAACGAGGAAGAAGAAGAATTAGGGTTAAGGAGAAAAGATAAAAGATAAAAAGTAGTAGATGTGTTTGTTCGATTGTGTGTTGTTCAATCGGCCGTCACCCCTTAGGTATATAAGAGGCGGCTGGACATCCCGTGCAAGGAAAATGCTTGGATTCACGTCCAAAACCCTAGCCAAATTCGGATTGATTTTGTCCAAACTTTTCAAAACTGTTCGGTTTAAACTATTTGCACCTTGCGAGTAATTTTTGAGGTGGTAAACGACCTTGGATGGAAAAGAGCCCAAAAGCAATCTTGACCATTTCGACGAGACGAACAAATTTCATGTTGAACGTTTTTTGATTTGAAGCCATCTTCTAGGCCAAAGCGGTCACGCAAAATAGGCTGTTATTCGCGCTACCCATCAGACACGTGGCTGGTGAGGCGCGCCACTTATGGCACCGTAACAGGGCTGTATTCGGATGGCTGTAACTTTTGCATATGAACTTGGATTGGGACGATTTTTATATGAAAATCAACCGTTTCGACGAGACGAAGACAATTCATGTAGAAAGTTTTTCCATATGAGGCCGTCTTGGAGGCGTAATCAGCCGAATAGTGTTTTGGATACAAAATCTCGGTACTTCAAACACAATTTCGGCCTTAGAGATAAGACCTGATGGCTATGGCCCATATATCAAAAATTTTCCTTTTGACGATACAGAACTTTCTCGATTTGAACACTTTTCTATGTGAGACTTTCTTAATTATGTTTTCAACCATGCCAAAATCTGGTGTCAACACATGCCCCCTGTTTTTCGGCAAAGCTTGCGTGCCGAAAAATAACTTGCACAATGCTCTTTCTAAGAACGGTGTCAACACTTGATCGGCCATTTGCACGTGCTTAGGGTGATAAGTATATATCGACCATATGGATCAGCAACAAAATGCATCTAATTAAATGAATGATGATGTGGTAAAACCCTTGCATGATGTAAGAAGTTATATTGCGTCCACGGATTAAAATAAGACCATTGCGGGTAACCAATCATACTTGATGAAGAATTCAATGGCATAGGCATTAATGGCATAGTTGAAGAATATGGATAATGTGTAGAACGAAGATGTTGAAACCTTCAGCTTGGTCCTTTATAATTTCCATTCTTTTCCTTCTTCACCTTTGTCGCACTTCTTGTAATGGAAGCTTGCACATAATTCTTATTTTGAGTACTTCCTTTGGGAACATATGCCATATTCCTTTCTTTAAGTTCTTGTGCACTAAGTTTTTGTAATTTCTTCTTTTGCCAATAAGATAAGCCGAGTAGGCACCCCGGCTGCGATTTTGTTTGAAGCAATGGCAATTCTTGTTCTACCTTGTGCACTCTCAACTTCTTCTCTTCAAATTTGACATTTGATTGACTTGCCTCACTGCCTTTAGTAGCCAATGTCAATACTTTAATTGGCTCCTTTTCATTTGAGATCAAATCTGAAGCCACACTCTTACGTCCATCTTTTTTAACACGGTAGACTTGCTTGACTACCTCTTTCTTCTTACTTGAGCTCTGGACCGATTCCTTATGATTGAAACGGTCTTTAACATGTGATTGTTCAAATATTGATCTTCTCGGAGCTGCATTATATTGGTGAGATGGTCTAAAATAAGATGGAGAATGTGCCCTTGTATCATAACTGTCCCATGATGGATATGGATCTACATGAGCATAGGGAGGTATCCACGACATTGGTATTGGCGGCCCAAAATAAGGATACAAATATACTGCATTAGAATTCTCATTTTGCCAATGCCTATCTTCGGGTTTGCGCCTAGGGGTTGGTCTTGATGCTCTTGAATTACTTGGTCGATAAACACTGTTCTCCTCACTTATCTTCCGATATTTTCCCAATAGTTGCGCGAAAAGTGACTTTCGACTTTTTACCTTTGTGTTTACCTCGGTCTTTGCTTTCTTTGGTTGTGCTTGCATCAATCTTCGGATTTTCTTGTTGCCCCCCAGTCCTTAGCGTCTTTATTGTAACTTTGATGGAATTTTCCCCCTCAAGAGTTCACTGCGCTCTTCAAAAACTTGTTTATTTGAAAGCTTGATCCCATCACCTGTAGTTTTTACCTTCTCTTTAAATGGATCGGCTTGAAGCAATCGATGCAAAAACTTTTGCCACCAGGACCAATCGAAATAGACTGATCATCTCTTGGTGTTTCAATAAATTTCAATCGTCCTTTTTTCAATGGACGATTTAACTATTTGACGAAATATGTTGCAATCCTTAAGATTATGCTTGGACGAATCATGCAACTTACAATATATTCGTCCTTGAACTGATGGCTTGACATGGTGATCAAGAATTCTAATGTAATTATTTTTCAGCAATAAATCAAATATTTGATCACACATGCTTGAACTGAAGGTAAACCTTTTATTTTCTAGCCGATCTTGCCGTGCGAACGGCTCTGAAGTTAAGCAAACGAATGGTTCAAATTTTACATCACCCCATTCGGCTATGCATAGTGTTTTGCACTCTATCTCTGATGTCTTTGAGAAACAAAGTATACTATCATCGGTTTTCTCAACAGAGTATAATCTTGGCTTTAAATTTCTGAAATCAAAGTAGTTAGAACATACATGTCTCAATTGAGGCCATGCGTAAGCCAAGTATGAAGCAAGCAAAGCCACCCAATTAGATATGAATTTTAAATAAAGCAATGGGAAAAGCTTTGGGTGCAATAATAAATCACTATCGGTCTTTGTAAATGGCACAATAGGTTGACCAATATGTTTTATAACAATTTTATTGCTAACAGGTAAATTACCCTTCTTCATTGGTATTTCAAAATTACTTATGAGAATTTTTCTTATAGAAGCATCAACAATAAAGTTGTGACCAAATCGGAGGATAGGTAAATCACCTGCTAGACATACATTTTCAAACACGTTGGGAGAGCATGATGGCTGCTTTACTTGAATGATATCTTGTTTATCTTTCGAAAAGCTCCCTAACATCTTGTCGTCCTCTTTTTCTAGAATAGATTCCACATACGTAATATTTGATTCGGTCTTTTCAATAACCGAATTAACTTTGTTATCCGAATCACCACTCCTTTTTATAATTCTATCCACACTCAATGCTTTCTCTTTTTCACATAATCTAACTTGTGTTGCAGCAGAATTAATAGGCTTTCCCTCTTTTATTAACTCATTTAGAACAACATTGCATTCGTCCCAAGAAGACGTAAGATTTTTCTTAATGACCCAATCTGGATAGAATTGCCCCCCGACACTTTTAGACTCTTTCGGTAACGAGGTGTCGTCGAAATTCTGTAATTGTGCAGGGGAAACATTGTATGCTATGGTACTAGGTGAAGACACATGCGGTCCTATAGAATTTTCAATTATTCGGCTATTAGCGTGAAGGTGCAAAGCCGAATTATGAATATCTATAGTTGCATATGGTGCCAAAACATTAGTAGCATGAGGTGTAGCATATGATGGTTGAGGTTAATTGGCCGGATAACTAGTAGTAGCATGGTCAATTCCTCTATCCACCGGCATGTTTGGATTAACATATTGCAAGCTAGTTACCGATGAATAAAAAGGTGAAACACTTTGTTGCATACTATCAGAAGTTCCTATATTAGGTGTTTCAACTTGATTAACCGAACTCATCATGTTGTTCATCGCCATATGTATTTCTGGGGTTGCCGATGCATGGGAGTTGGAATACATATGTTGCATGTTGCTAAAATTATATGAAGTAGAAGCATGAAGATTTTGTTGCATTGGCTCTTGCACATAATTAGATGCATGATTGATAAAGCTAGGGCTAGCCGATACATTATGCTCATTAGATGATCTAGCAACAACATATGCATTATTTGCATCTACATATGTGAATTGAGTATTCATATTACATTTGCAGATTGCAAACCCTAGATGACGATCTCTTCGTAGCAAGAACAGACCGGAGACCGTTCAAAGCATCGTCCCCAGCGGAGTCGCCAAAAAGTGTGTTCGCACACGAACACGTCACCGTGTACCCTCGACGCCGGGGGTGATGCACCGCAGCTCACGTCGAAGGAGACCCGTCCGGAAACGCGGTACGCAAGACAATCCGGCGGGCGCTTTTGTAGACCCGAAGCCCCGCTTGCCCGGGAGGGACCCGTCAGGGCGCGCGGCGGCTACGGGCTGCCCTAGGTCAACCTGATCGCCCCTAGGGCCTCGAGGTTCGCCGCCCTGCAATGAAGAAGAACGAACAAAGAACGAGAAAGAAGAAGAACTAGGGTTAAGGAGAAAAGATAAAAGATAAAAAGTAGTAGATGTGTTTGTTCGATTGTGTGTTGTTCAATCGGCCGTCATCCCTTAGGTATATAAGAGGCGGCTGGACTTCCCGTGCAAGGAAAAGGCTTGGATTCACGTCCAAAACCCTAGCCAAATTCGGATTGATTTTGTGCGAACTTTCCAAAACTGTTCAGTTTAAACTGGTTGCACCTTGTGGGTAATTTTTGAGGTGGTAAACGACTTCGGATGGAAAAGAGCCCAAAATCAATCTTGACCGTTTCAACGAGACGAACAGCTTTCATGTTGAACGTTTTTTGATTTGAAGCCATCTTCTAGGCCAAAACGGTCACGCAAAACCGGTTGTTATTCGCGCTACCTATCAGACACGTGGCTGGTGGGGCGCGCCACTTATGGCACCATGACAGGGCTGCATTCGGATGGCTGTAACTTTTGCATATGAATTTCGATTTGGACGATTTATATGAAAATCGACCGTTTCGACGAGACGAAGACAATTCATGTAGAAAGTTTTTCCATACAAGGCCATATTGGAGGTGTAATCTGCCGAATAGTGTTCTGGATACAAAATGTCAGTACTTCAAACACAACTTCGGCCTTAGAGATAAGACCGGATGGCTATGGCCCAAATATCAAAGTTTCTCCTTTTGACGATACAGAACTTTCTCGTTTTGAACACTTTTCTATTTGAGGCTTTCTTAATTATATTTTTGACCATGCCAAAATCTGGTGTCAACAAAGCCAACAAACATTTTGTCAATGTTTGGCAAAAAAAAAACAGATTTTTTTAAATTTTACTGTTCCCCATGCGGACAAATAATATGAGCTCGGGATTAGAACATCTGCTTCCACGTTGCGGACAAATTTAATGAATTGCTATCCTCCTCAAGATGAAATTAACACTGCCATCTTCTTTTTCTTTACAGTAAGCGCCGGAGCATATCCATATCCTTATCATCGTCCCATTTCTGGAATAATAATAATCTTATCGCCCCACCCGTGTAGGGTGTACCTAACTGTATACACTAAACAAGTTCGAGACGACTTTATTGATGACACTCACAGCAATATATACTAGTTTCTTCGTCCCATAATATAAGAACGTTTTTGACACTACACTAGTGTTAAAAAAGTTCTTGTATTATGAGACGAAGGGAGTAGCTGGCATGGCGCCCACCCGGCAAGAACAAAATATAAATGTCCAGTGCTCACCATATCTAATTGCACACCAAGGTTGAGTTGAAACGGGGCGAATATTCGTCTCCTTGCCTTTCAAGAGCACACACGTCACATCTGCTAACGTCCAGAAGACATGGCGAACACCTTCTTAGACGAAAACTGAACCAGCCAAGGCAAGTTGGACTGATTCCAGGTAAGACTGACATGTGTTGAGCCTTTGCGACGACGGAATGGGTTAATTTGAGGTACTTCCCGTCGGCTAGCTGAAATTTCTAATGGGCCTATGAGAGGGTGTCTAATAGGCAAAGTGTACAACTACGGCTCCATTTGGTAATGGTTTTTCCCCCCTCAGTTTTTCTTGTTTTGGTAATGGTTTGGTCGTTTGCTTATTTTAATCAGTTTGCAGATAAATGTATCTTCTGTTCTGGAACTTATGAGACCAAACTTACATTCCCAATTGATATCACTACCCTTTATTGAAAGAAAAAAACAGATGAAATGAATGATACAACGGTTAGTCAAACATATTTGAAAAAACAATCTTTTTTCTCAAATTCTCGTATACACTAGCTTATAATAAGCACGATGCAACACGATTCAGCAATCACAGTTTGTGTCATGTTGCTGATAGAATATCTCTATGTTGTACTAGATCTTTAATCCCCATCCGTCGGGTCAAATAGTTTTTTAATTGTGCACTAGAGACCGTGGTAATCTTGATGGCAAATAACCTCTGAAACCCAATTACTTATATTTAACGGCTGTCCGACGCAGTTATACTCGATTTGTATAAAACATAGCAACAAGGGTGATGTAATATTGATAAATTAAAGATACACATCATGAAAATAAATTGTATCTCTTGAACTGAAGAGTTCCCCGGCCCCCGGGTCGCTCCCAGGGCGACTCGTGTGGCGAAATCCTAGCCGCCATCCCAAGCTCCCCTCCCTCCCCTGGCCGTCGTCGGAGGATGCCGGCGGACGAAGCCCTCGCCGGTGGACGGCGGCAGCGGGGCCCTCGTTCGTGAGCTCGCGCGCTGCTGTTTGATGCGCCGGAGCGGCGGGAGCGCGCGGGGCGAGGCAGGCGGTCATCTACGCTCAGGGGAGGTCGAGATGGTGTGGAACGCGTGCGCGGTGGCGGTCTGCTGCTGCCGCGAGCGGAGAATATGAGGGCGCCCAAATCTGGGTCGCGCGAGCCCGCCCTGGCTTGCGATAATCTTTCTGCCCCAACCCACCCGCCCCCTTCTTCCACCCCTCCCGGGCGCCGCTGGTGGTAGCCGTTGGGTGGATGAGCATGCGCGCGACGGTCCTTGATGGATGCTGCTTTGTTGTGCCCCGACGGTGGAAGCTGCGGGCCAGCGCGGCGACGGCGCGGTGCAGGTGGCTGTTGTCGCCTGCTCGTCGCGCTCCCGGTGGTGGCCGGCTGGCGCTGCGCCGATCGGTGCTCCTCCTGTGACTACAACGTTCCTAGGCATCCCTCCATGTGTGTTGGTCTTCTCCGACATTCTTCGCCAAGTCTGGTATGCCATTGCATCTGAGGTCTTTGTTCATTTGTTGGGGTGAAATCCCTGTGCGGCGACCGCCTGCGCTGTCAACGGCGACGCCCAAGGGTGCCGTCACCTCCTTGGAGGCGCTGGCATGACCCTGGCCAGATCTCCTCCTCATGCACCCGGAGAAATCCTAGGTCCGGCCTCCCGGACCGGGCAACGGCGGCGTCTCAGCGATGTTCCCCTCTTGTAGGTGCTGCTTTGGCTGCAAGTGGAGCTTGATGCGGCAGATGGAGGTTGGTGATGCATCACTCTAGCGTAGACTGCTACACAGGGAGCAGATCGCAATGTATGCCAGCACCCGCGCTTCCCCAACGATTGTTACACCAGTTCCTGTCGGGCCCTGCCCTTCACTTGTCGACTCTCTAGGCACATGGGTGCGGGGTACGTTGGCCTGGGCAGTCTTGGAGCTGCAATCATCCCAGGAGGTGTCCAGCAATGGCGGTGACGCTGCCCTGCTGGGCGAGGCCTAATGTCGTTGCGTGTCTGTAGTTGAGAGCACCTCCTCACCTAGTTGTAGTCGCTTGATGAGGACGGTCGTGTGTGTGTGTCCCTCCTTTCTGGAGGTTGTACCCCGATATCATCATGTTTAATGAAATGAAACACAAAGTCTCTTGCGTTTTCTCAAAAAAAAAAGTGCTAACGAAATTACTAAGATGATTAATTAGTTTATTTGATTGATCTCCTCACATGATGTAGGTATGACCTCATGTGGTCCTTTCACTTAGAGTTAGTGGAGGAGCGAGGAATCAAAGTTCCAATTTATAGGGATAGAAACCTAAACAACCCAAAGGATAACACATCGTGTAGATATAAATACACAAAAAGGAAAAATAAACAAGACGATTACATCTCAACAAAAAGATCAACATCTTAAACATCATATAAGTGTAGGTGGTTGTTCGATACAACACATGTTATGTCATAGCCGCATAGAGTGCACCACTAGCAATAGAGAGGATGCTGTCTAGATGGCACAACATGCGAGGAGATAGTAGAGAGGCAATTTTTAAAGGACACATGAGAGTTCCACAAAGACAACACTGGAACCATCGGCGGGGTGAGTTCGCAGGTAGTCACATCAAAGAGTTAGGACATTACCAACGCCGTGCCATCTAACACTCACATGGAGGATGGTCATTGCCCAAGACAAAGTGAAAATGAAGACTAGAAAGGTTATGCCTTGTCGAGCATGCACGAAACAAAACACAATTTTATCGTCGGAAGAGTGGTCATTCCCCATAGAAGTGATGAGAAAGAGCGATGATGATGAAGTGACATGATAGTAGAAAATGTCGCTAATGAAATTATCTCTATTAGGGATGGTCATTACCCAAAGTGGAGTGTAAATGAAGGCCACTACACAACAAAGAGACAGATGATGACATGTGCTACGAAGATGAAACTAGTAGCGGTGGTGGTTGTCTCGAAGGTTTCCCTTTGTTGGAATCCTTTTACTCGTGTTTGCACCTTGTCATTTTCCTACCATTTTCGCCACATTGCAAAATGGTGTCCTGCCATTGTATTGCATCAGCCTGGCTCCAACGATGGCATACTATTCGTACATGTAGCGTGTGCGAGACTCGCGGGCCGGGGGAAGGGGTAAGCCTAGTCATGTAGTGAAAGTACTGTTACACGACAAAGAAGAATGACGACAACCCATAAGAGGGAACGGTCAATTATGGCAACAACGAGTTTCAACACTGAAGCGGTTGCGATAAAAATCACACGTCAAGGATATTTATGGCATGAAGAGTATTGGTCTACTCTCCATTATATGCCTGGTAGACAAAGTGGATTGTAAGCCTAAAATTGACTTATTAGCGAGTCGTCGAATACGTGCGCGCGCCTTCGTTGAATCCTCCATTCCCCTATGATAGGCTCGAGCCGATAAAGAGTGCAAAGAATAAAGACAATTCTTTTTCGAACACAGGGCAAAGAGATTATTGACTCAAGATCCATATTTCTACCTATGTGTGAATCTATAAATGTTTGATTACAACACCTAGATCCAGATTTCATTAGGTATTTTCAGATTACAAACTACTATTCCCTCCGTTCCGATTTCATTAGGTATTTTCAGACTACAACGAGTAAATAAGAAGGAGAGAGTACTACTTACTACATTGTGGAATGGAGGGAGTACTAAAAAAACTCCACAAAGTTTTTGTTTTTACAATCCATCCAAGATAGACTGACACAATAGTCACTGATGCACTCAGAATCTCCACACCCTCCAATCCATCTACCATCAAATCACCAATCGTGGCAGCCACCGATTTGAACCATCAAAAAATTCGACACTCCTCCTCCGTCCTCCCCCAGCTAGACGGACTTTTCCTCTCCACCCTCCTGTGCCTTTCCTCTTCCTCCCCGATCCCTTCCTCCACCACGCTGCTCTCATGCTCTGCCCTACCCAATCTCCCCTATAGTCCACCACCGCTGTGCTCCCCCAACAACCCCGCCGCTGACGCGCGTCCATCGCCGCCGTCGCCGTCCCCGTTCCTACTTCACCGCGTCGCTGCCGTCTCCGCCCCGTCCGCAATCCTGGACACTGGCTTTTGAGGTACGAGCTTTTGGTCATCAGGTGATTACTTGACCCGAACTGATCCTGTAAAAAAATTCGCGTGCCGGTGCGCGCCCGCCAAACAGTCTAGATCCGCCCCGTCGTGCTCCCTATATCTCTGTATCAAACCACGAATTCGAGACCTTCGCGTGCATCTCGAAATGTGTTGTAGCACATGTAGTCGTGGAGATCTGAATTTGTATGGCCATAGGAGTTGAATTGTTTCAAGTTCCGCAAAAGGTATTCTAGGGTACTAGACAGTTTAGTAGATATTGGGCATGATATATCATCACTTTAGATGTTACAGCAGTACTAGTGAGGAGCTCGCCTCTTGTGGCTATCAGTCTTTGGGGGATGAAGCTCATATGTGCTCATTTGCCCTGAACACATGCTTTTGATTCATGGGAAGCAATGATCAGTTACCACCTATATATATGCATCTTACTTATATTTGTTCTGTTTCTCTTTTGTTGCAGATTATTAAATTATGCCAATCCTTTCACAGGGCAATCGGGGTCGTCATGTGCCATACACTTCTTAAGCCGTATCAAACCCCTTACCCGTTCCGATGCTCTTAAGGTTCTGTTTGGAACAAGGAGATGGACGGAGCTGATCTAGAGAATCCAACATCCAGAAACTCATCTCAGAAATCCAGCCGCCGTTCTAGTAGTCGTCGTTCTCAAAAGACAGCTGGACAACAATCTTCCCCCACTGTATTTCCAGAGAAAAGAGGCAAATCTAGATCTTTGAGGCAAAAGCATGTGGCTGTTGACAATAAAGATGCCAAAAAGGGTAAAAATCATGAGCGTAGAACTGATACGGCGGATGAGAGGTCCAATTTTGTAGGTTTCGAAGTCTATTCTGGCAAACTGTTTTATGATAGGAAACATAAAAGTATAGGAGTGGATGGTCATCTGTCATCAAACAAGAAAGTTGATACAACTGATGCAAGACTCACAAGTAAAGCCCTTATATGGGGTTCTAGTGTGCTCAGCCTTGAGGACGTCATCTCTGTAAGTTTCAGAGACCAAGATGCACTTCAATTGTTATTTGGCCCAGTTGACAATCCCGTGATTTTGTGTGTCGTGTTTGTATCTTCGCAGGTATCTTATAATTCTGGTCTCCAACATTTTACTTTACATGCATATCCTGCTAAGAACTCTCTATTTGGAAAGACACATAGAGCTCGGAAGGACTTCCGGTTTATGGCCTCTACACTAGACGAGGCCATTTTGTGGGTAACATGCTTTGCAGAACAGAACATATACATTAATGTACTGCCACATCCTGCAACATCCAGTATTAAGCAAGACACAGATGCCCCCCTTGGTGGGGTTTTATTTGATTACCCGCCAATCAAATGCAGAACTCCGCAGAGAATACTTGTTATATTGAACCCTCGTTCTGGACATGGTCGATCAATTAAAGTTTTCCATGAAAAAGCAGAACCTATATTTAAGGTAACTTTTGATGTTTTCACCTTAAAACTTCTACCTCTTGTACTGCTTTTAAAAGCAATATTCGATTTGGTCTTCAGCCTTGTGGAAATCTCATGAAGATGATAGCACTCTCCTCTGTTGTTTCTTAAGTTATGCTGTTATATTCTTGGCCTTTTACTGTATTTGATATTTAAGTTTGACCCTTACTATTCATAGGTTTATATGATAAATTATAATAATATGATAATACTTGTACAAAAAATCTACTGATGTACTACCTCTGTAAACTTTTATAAGATGTTTACAGAGGGAGTAATTTTCATATAGATAATCGGGGTAGTCTTAAACATATTGGTGGTTAAGTTTGAGTTTGAGTACACAAATTTTAAAATAACAGGAAAGCAGGGAGTATTTCAGCTTATTATTAGTTTCAACCTGTAATAGTAAAGGTGGAAAATGAGGAATACAGTAATTGAACATGAACAAATAGCTCTGTTAAATTCCACAGGGAAAATGTTTAGGCAATATGATTAGCATTTTAATTCCTCTCCTGTGGCAGCATGAAATCGACTGTTGTAATCTTGTAGAACTCACATGAGTTATTCACTTTGAAATGAGCTAACTTGGGTACTGCCAATCTCGTTTTCTTTAGATTATTCAGAAGATAGTTGCATAAGCTGAAATTTCTAAGCTCCTGTTTATGATGGATATTGGCGATTTGGTGCGCTGATTTATGGATTTTTTCTATCATATATAAATATTAGACACTCTTATTCTTAACTATGTAGATTTTATATTGTTTACCTCCAGCAGCTAATCCCCTGTGATTTGGTGTAGCTTGCAGGTTTTCACATGGAAGTAGTTAAAACTACTCACGCTGGTCATGCGAAGTCTCTCGCGTCTACTTTTGATTTTGGCGCATTCCCTGATGGTATAAACTTTACACATGTTGCTAAGTAGTTTAGGTAAGGCCCAATATAGAGGCAACCATTGCAGCTGGTCTAATTAATACCTTGTTTTTTTCTATTTTTGTAGGGATTGTCTGTGTTGGCGGTGATGGAATAGTAAATGAGGTTTGCACATAATGTTCATATCACTATTTTATATGTGTAGTCATGTAGTGACTTAAATGTTAGCTGAACATTGATAATTTTGCAGGTGTTCAACGGTCTTCTCACCAGAAGCGATAGAACAGAAGCTGTGTCAATTCCAGTTGGAATAATCCCAGCAGGATCTGACAACTCACTTATTTGGACTGTTCTGGGAGTTAAGGATCCTATTTCTGCTTCATTGTTGATTGTTAAGGTATGCCAAATTTAGCACAACTTCTTCTTACATGAAGAACATAATTTCAGCTTATGTTCTCACTTTCACCTTTTACGAAATTAGTTTATCACTTTTAAACTTTTCTCACAAGAACTATCCCTTGGTAACAGGGTGGCTTTACATCCCTAGACATATTGGCTGTTGAGTGGCTCCAATCCGGGCTAATACATTTCGGCACAACTGTTTCATACTATGGTTTTGTTAGTGATGGTAAGTTGGTAACTGCCAATCAGCTTTCACATTTATTTTGTTTCGTTATTTATCACGTTTCTTCTGATATACTCCTCCACAGTTCCCTAAAACTTGTTGTTGGACATTTGCAGTCAAACTTTAGAAACTCTGCCTACCAATATTTCTAAAGATTTAGATTGATACTTGAAAATCCTATGCGTAAATTTATCTTGATAATTACTTTCATGATATACAGTTTCGTTGGGTTTTATACATACATTGCAATTGATATTAGTTGTCAAAGTTGCATTTTGGAAACCATGTCAATGTCTAATGTCTAAAACAATAAGAGTAATACTGTATGACATACTTTCTCCATCTGTAAAAATAAATGACAACCATACAACAAACTTTTCTAATTCTGACTACTATACATAGACAAATATTTAGATTGGTAAGGTGAAAATAGTACCTTCAGAATTTTCATGAAAACGTTTTCATAATATAAAATTTCATAATTTTATACTAATGTGCACCTATAAATTTTCATAGTTGTATACAAACATGCATATTGATAACCATGTCAATGTCTGAAATGTCATCTTACGAACTGCATGAGTATATATAATGATTCCACATATAGTCAAATATGGATCCGATTCTGGATTGTTTCAGTACATAAGTATTTTAGTAGGTGTTTTTTGTCGTGCACTTTTAATTTGGAGGACTTCATCAACAGCAGCAGCATATGATAACCCACTTTTAATTTGATTTTTGTAAGTTTGCATTTGATCTAAAGTTCCCTGAGCAAATGGTGTAGCTTTGTCCTTGTAAGTCTATTCTTAATGAGTTTCAAGATCTGCGTATAGTTCTTAATTACTAATTTACTAGTGCACCCTTATCTGCCATAACTGCAGACATAGAAATTTAGTTTATTTGTCTACTATCAAGTATTTGCAGACGTGCAGCATGGCATAGCACTGAAAAAGTTTACTGAGCTGAAAAACTATTTCCACTTTGCTGCAGTCCTGGAACTTTCCGAGAAATACCAGAAGAGATTTGGCCCTCTTCGATATTTTGTGGCTGGAGTACTCAAATTTTTGTGTCTACCAAGTTACTTCTATGAGTTAGAATATCTTCCTTTGTCCAAGGACATGTCTGGGCATGGAAAAGGTACAGGACAAGACAAGCTTGAATTGTCTGATGTCTATACAGATGTGATGCGCAGTCGATCAAAAAGAGAAGGATTTCCACGAGCTTCCAGTTTTTCTAGTATTGACTCTATCATGACTCCAAGTAGGATGTCTCTTGGGGACTTCGACACATCAGGTGGTACAGCGGCAAGCAGTGAACCGTCAGAGTATGTTCGTGGTCTTGATCCAAAAGCAAAACGGCAATCTATGGGCAGAAGCAACATTGTTTCGGAACCAGAAGAAGTCCTACGCCCTCAACAGCATCATGCATCATACTGGCCAAGAACGAGGTCCAAAACAAGGACCGATAGAAATTCAGGTGGTGTCACAGCTTCTAATGATACACGGTTATCTTGGGCAGCCCCTTCAATGCATGACAAGGAGGACATTTCCTCGACAATATCAGATCCAGGACCTATTTGGGATAATGAACCAAAGTGGGACACTGGGCCAAGATGGGACACAGAGCCAACTTGGGAGCCTGACCACCCTATCGAACTTCCTGAACCACCAGAAGATATAGAAATCGGAACATCTATGGAACTTGTGCCAAATTTGGATGAGAAATGGGTTGTCAGGAAGGGGCACTTTCTTGGTGTCCTAGTATGTAACCACTCATGCAAAACAGTTCAAAGCTCCCAGATTGTCGCGCCAAATGCGAGCCATGATGACAACAGTCTGGACTTACTTTTAGTTGGCGGAAGGGGGAGATGGAAGCTGCTGAGATTTTTCATACTGCTGCAATTTGGTCGCCATCTTTCTTTACCGTATGTGGAATATGTGAAGGTATCATGCAACTTCTGTCCTTGCTCAAGTTATTTTTCTGCCAAGTTCCATTTGTGCTCTTTGAAGAGCTTCCATTTGTCGTCCGGGGGTGGGGTGGGGTTCATTTTTGTCAGAAATATCACTTCCTTTTGCACAGTAATAGTTTGCTTCTATTAACAACACTGACTCGGTCTTAACTGCTGGTCCGACATTGACAGGTGAAATCAGTCAAGGTTAAACCTGGCGCAAACACCCACAATGGCTGTGGGATAGATGGTGAGCTCTGCCGCGTCAAGGGGCAGGTAGTCTGCTCCATGCTACCGGAGCAGTGCAGGCTTATTGGCCGGCAATGTAAACAGTCTATTTAAGCACCACAAGTCTGCCGAGCTTCACGAGTTTTTGAGGCGCTGTATGATCTGTTGTCACTTGTAACAGTTGATTTTGAGTTGTCTATATTATCGTTTACTTGCCAATGAGGGGTGGGAGTGACTGGTCGGTCAGACGAAGTTGTGACGTTTCTGTATATTTGAGTGATTATAGAGGGAGACCTCCATCCTTTCTTCTTTGATCTTGCTTTTGCTTGCATCTGCTAATGCTGCATTTTCCGCTTCAACCTAGAGGTGCTTAGTAAAATAAACCGAGCTTTCCTTAAGCGAAGGGTTGCCAAATTAAGTGTCTATCCTCTACAAACAGGCATCATTTTTTTCCGCTTCAACCTAGAGGTGCTTAGTAAAATAAAATGAGTTTTTTTCCTTAAACTGAGTTTTCCGCTCCCCTAAGCACTCTGCATTGTAGAAGGCCTGACTAGGATAAATCCACTTCGTAGAACACCTTTACATGATTGCATCCCTTGCATAAATAATCAGATGCAGAGTTTCCGAGCTAAACCAGGTTCAGATTTTAGTCATTTTATACCATCCTTTAGTACTAATCAAAACATGTTGCTTGTATGTTTGTCACTCTGATTAGTCTTGGACATGAACTCACCTGGGAACAGCTGTGGTACTACCAATGGACAGGGAACCAAAGCCTAAGAAAAAACATCCAACTAACGTGTGAAATTGTGATGGTTTTTCAGAGGCCTGACAGCAAACTCGGTCGTGTGCGCAGATATGGTTCTCTAATACGCAACGGCTCCCTGATTGGAGAAGGCGCACCGTGCGTAGTCGGAGGTCAAACTTAAAAGGATTGAATAAGAGGGGATGCCACAAGCAATCTGGTAGGGCCTACTAATCAACCACGACAAAACTTACAAAATTGTGCCGATTAGTGCGATTTAGCGCAACGCAAAGTGGCATCGCTTTGCAGAATAATAACTTAGCCTAACTGCTTGGCTGGACTACCTTTGCCTTTGAAGTAAAGTAAGTAAAGGCTAGCTCTACCAGTATAGCGATGCGGTTACGCAAATTAAGAAGTATTACTCCTTGATTTTGCCATGTGATTTATCAGGATCTCGTGTTATATTAGGACCAGGGAAAACACGAACCGGGAGAAACAAAATCGGATGAAAACTCGTGGTAGACATCATCACGTGCTGGCTCATGAGAGGTAGAAACAAATACCGTAAGAACACGTAGCAGATGATCTCAGGAGCAGAAACTCCGCGTCCGAGCTATTTTTTCTGGCTATTTTTTCCGGCAGCAGCGTAGATTTCAGACTTGAATGGGCTACGGATAGGATCGTCCATTCCTTCACGTGACTGGTCTTAAAGAGGTTGGTAGATTCAGGTGCACAGTACCATTGCATATACAAACGAAAAAAAGAGGTAGGTAGGTAGGCAGCTGCTCGAGCCGGTGCACAGTGCCATGCATGCGTACGAACGAAAATGAGACACGGACGGAACGAAAATGAGTCTCGATCCCCAGGACCAGCGGAATTTAAATCGCAGCATTCCGTCGGAAAAGAATTTAAATCCTACTACTGGTAGACCAGATGGCACCATGAATCCCCACGCGCGAGCTCGGGAGGAAGGGAAGGCGTGCGCGACTGTGGCCACGCGGCCAGGCTTTTGGTCACTCCACAGAAACCGGCGCGACGCCGACGCGCGCACCAGCCACCAGCCACGAGTAGCGCGCGACGCCGACCCGCCTCGCCACTCGCGCGGCGCCGCGTGTGCCGCCCCCGCCCGGCGCCACTCGCGCGCGGACGCGTGGCCGCCTCCGGCCGGCCGGCCGTCGACGTCCGCGGTGGCCCCGCCGCCGCCGCGCGCGCGCCCCCCTCTCGCTCCTGGTCCCGGCCGGTCTATTAACTGTGCCTTCTACGTACCTTGCACACCTCTCCCTCCTAGCCTGCTACCGCACTCGAGTAAGTTATCGCGGCGATTAATCGCGGTGGTCACCACGGACAGCTACTCAGCTGACCTGCCCGTGCATAGCATAGCAGCTTGGCACCGCTTGGGCGCCACAGATGGGCGCGCGCGCGCGGCGCGCCGGCTCGATCTCCTCCCTGCCCGCGAAAACTTGATCCACTTTTCGTTTCTGTGAGCGTTTGCGTTTTTACTGTTTTTCTCGGAGAAAAAAAACTATCACTGTTGGAAGGATCGATACTAACCGGCAGTGACAGTCATAGCCTGGTTTTGGTAAGGTCAGAGCAACTCCAACGCGTCGACCCAAACTGACGGCGTTTTTGTTCGCCTTTTGTCCGTTTGGATCGGCAGCCCACTCAGCATCCGTCCCGTTTGAGATTTGGATCGACAGTGAGTCCAACGCGTCGACCCATTTTTAGTCCGCATGCAAATTTTTTAAATGGCCCGCGGCTATAATTCATGCCAGCAGCCATGTCGTCGCTCGTAGTTTATGCCGGCACCATGCCAGCGTTGACAAACAATGTCGGCTTTAGAAAACACCACACAGTTTGGCTGGCGCACTTGCCAGCGGCGGCCGACACACATGCCATCACATAAAAAGAGGCGGGAATTTGACCACGCCATCACGGCTGTGGTCATGCCAGCACACTTGCCGGTATAAAAAAAAGGATGGAACTCGCTGCCATATGTCACTCGTCTTCGAACTTGGGCATGTCGGCCCGCATCTTCTCGAACCACGGCCTCTTCTTTGGCGACACGATGTTGAGATCCACCTGCATGATCTCAACCCCAGTCATCATGCTCGCGAGAGCCAATTCTTTCTCCTTGGTCTTGGCGTTGGTGGCCTCGATCTCTAGCATCTTGGCTTGCTTCTCCGCCTTCATCTCAAGCATCTTGGCTTGCTTCTCCGCATCCATCTCAAGCCTCCTCCTTTGGATCTCCATGAAGGCGTTCATTTGTTCTTCTTTGCATCGCCGGCGCTCCTCCTCCCTTGAGTCCTCCTTGCTCATCACGTCCTCCATGCTTGCGATCAAAGCGTTCGACGCCGCATCCCGCTTGTCCTCCTTCCTGGAGTTGGTCTTCCCCCGCGGCCGTGGCTTCTCGTCGTCTTCCTCCTCCACGGCCCTGTTCCCCCCACGTGACTTGAGGGCGGCATATTGCCCCTTGAACTTCTCCTCGTCTTTGATGACCCTCCAACAATTGGAAAGGTTGAAGCACTTGCCGGCTTGTTGGACCTTGAGTGCCTTCAAAGCTTGGAAGGCCTACAAATGTATTGCGGGCGAGGGAGGCGAGGCCGGCGGCGGCATCGAGGTCGTCGTCCATGGCGGACGGCGGGAGCTCGCGCGGGCGGGAGGGTTTTGGGAAAAAATGGAGAAAAATGATGAAGGCTGCCACCGACCAGCGGGCCGAGGGAGGGGGAGGGGAGGCGAGCGCGCGCGTCCGTCTAGTGTCTGCGTCGACATAAATCTGACTAAAAATGGGCCGAAAATAAGTCGTCAGGCGGACAAAAATGAACGCGCACGGACGAAATGAGTCGCTGCGTTGGAGTTGCCCTTATCTAACTTTTGTGCGGTGCTACTGCGGCTACCCCGCCGTTACCGAAGCCGGAAGAACTCCACCAGCGCAGCTAGAATTCAACAAATAAAGGCAGTTCAATCGCACCGGGTCACCACTTTTAACTTACCTGATCTGCTCTAGCACGTTTGGATCGTGGGAGGTCGGGGGCAGCAAATCGCCGCTCTCCGGGTGGAAAACGATCGATCGGGGATAACCCCTGCTCCCCGCACTGACCCCGCAAGTGCTCACTTATCACCTTCACGCTCAGTCGCTCACCGTATCCATCTATCTATCTTGAGTTACCATGATGTCCCTTCCAGGTAAACGATGAACCAATAGAGTAGACTAGTAGAGCGCACAACGACAAGAGGCGACAAGACCGGCCAACGCGCGCGGCGCGACGCGCTAGCTTGCATAGTAGCTACTGTGCTGCAGTGTGTGCATCGGCCCGGTCGTTGGAGCCCGGGGAACGGGACAAACGCGGCGCGCCACCTCGACGCCCCTTCCGGCGGAAGCCCCCGCACACCTGGCGCCGCGACGGCGACGCGTGCAGCCCCCGACGGAGCTAGGCCCCCGGCGCGCGCACGGCCATTGGCCCTACCCGTTCCTCCCCCCGCGCCCGTCCCCGTCTCGCCATGGCACACCAAGGCGCACACCTTTCCACCACCCATTGGCCGGCAAGCCCCATGATACACCACCGGAGCAGTAGTACTGATCCTTTCTCGTGCAGCTGATCGATCGACTCGTAGTAGTAGATGAAAACGCGAGAAGTGGACAGGCAGAGAAGAAAAATAATCGGAAAGAACTCGTCCGGTCGACTTGATTTGCGACTCGTAGACCGGAAGGAGGCCTTGAATGAGCAGGAAGGAGGAGGAGGAGAAGCAAAATCTTTGCACCGGTGGCCACGTTTCGGGTGCCGATCTCGAGGCGGGAGGATAGACATGGGTGGTGGGCGCAGCTTCTGGCGCCGCTGGATTCGCGACACTTGGCCCGGGGGGCGAAAGCGGCTTTGCGCGGCGTGGGCCCGCCCGGGAGGTTTCTTTATCCGCCGTCGCAAAGACCACATGTTCGCATCTCGCGCAACGCGGACACGTAACGCCGCCCGCCGGTATTTTTTTT
>LR738710.1:731318296-731329229 GCA_902687465.1 Secale cereale
ATATATATATATATATATATATATATATATGCAGTATTACCTCCGTACCTAGATAAATCTAGGACAACTAATTTGGGACGGAGAGAGTATTTCTGAAGAATCCCGGGCTGGTCTGGTTGTTATTTTTCTGCATTTAAGCAACACTGCATCAGTGTGTTAGAGTGATGGTCTCTTGGGATAGTCTAACTGTTTGGTGCGATGAGGATTTGCTTACTCTAGTACTAGTACTTAGCACACCTGCAGCTAGTATTTATTTTTGTTAAATATAAGAGAGGGGTCATGTACGTTGGTCAAGAATTCAAGATAACAAGCACTTTCACGCTATTGGAGCTCGTAAAAGAATCTCAATGCCTGTGGTGTCTACGCCTCTTCTGTTTGGGAAAAACTGGTCCATATATCATTTTTTTTAGCAAAAAGCAATAGGTGTTGCATTTGTATTGATGTACTTCCTTCGTTTCTAAATATAAGTCATTTCAGAGATTTCAATATAGACTATATACGAAGCAAAACGAGTGAATCTAGACTGTAAAGCATCCGTATGTAGCCTATATTGAAATTTTTAAAAAGACTTGTATCTAGAAACAGACAGAGGAAGAAGAAGAAAAACATCAGGTTTGCTAAGTCTCAGTCGGCTTAGACTTCGTTATGCCTCAGTCGATGTTATATTGCATTGATCTTGCATTGAGATTCGTATAAAAGTTTCTTTTTATTTTTTCCTTTTTTCTTTCCATGTACTATATCACTTGACTGAGACCTAGACACGCCCAAAAAACATATTACAAAGTTCAGACAGAGCACACAAACGCACGACACAACACCAGCACTACAACGCAGCACCAACTTAGTTGCAGCGATCTAGATTACCCAGCCAAACACCGGAGTCCATCAACTTCCATCGTTGCCTAACCAAGCAAGGCGAGCACCTTTAGCATTGGCCGTCCCGTTGCCACCCGAACTGGTCCACGTATAGCGATAGGGATATTGTAATCTTCCGATTGTTTTATTAGTGCTCTGATACGGTTGTTATAACTGCTTTCATCATATTTGTAAAAGAAGCACGGATGCTCGCACATTCTGAGTTACTAGTTTTTTAAGTGTGTGGTTTGGTCACAATCGATTGGGATCTAACCAAATCTCCGTGAAATAACATGGTTTATAAGAAGAAAAAAAGGCTAAATATAAAATTTTGCATGAATCTTGACACAAGATAGAAAAAAAATATAACATTGACCGAGACATAAATAAGTCTCGATCGACTAAGACTTAGCAAAACTGTTATTAATGGGTGTGGCTAGCATGAATCTTCATGCAAGATAAGATCATCTCTAATAGAAGATGTGGATATAAAAATAACTACCTTTTGCATCTTCGAGGCCAAAAACACCTCCCTAACAAATGGTGTAGACGATGTTCAAACAAAAAAATGGTGTAGATGCAAAAAATAAATAAATAAACAAAAACATATCCGCCTTCTGTAGATGTAAACTACAACACCTCGCGGTGCAAATTTGCATCTCCACCTACAGGTGATGTAAAAACGCGACCGCCCACCAATTGCCCGGCCGTCGTTCCATTCTATTCCGCGCGACCGGCTGCCACCCGCCCGACTCCTCCGCCGGCTAAATCTGCACCAAAATGACGCCGTCGGGCCCGCCGTGACTTCTCCTCCTTCCCCCGCCACATGCTCGATCCCCTTGATGGGGACGTTGCATGAAAATCAAAAAATTCCTACGAAACACCCAAGATCCAGTATTGGAGATGCATAGCTACGAGAGGGGATTGTATCTACATACTCATGTAGACCAAAAGCGTTAGCGTCGTAACGCAGTTGATGTAGTCATACTCTTCACAATCCAATTCGATCTAGTGTCGAACGGACAACACCTCCGAGTTTAGCACACGTACGACTCGGGGGGCATACTCTTCTTCTTGATCCAGCAAGCGAGGGAGGGGAGGTAGATGAGATCGGGGCCAACACGAAGGCGTGGTGGTGGTGGTAGCAGCGGAACTGCAGCAGGACTTCGCCAAGCGTCTGCACGAGGTGGAGGAGATGTAACGGGAGGGAGACGTGCAAGGGTGGAATGGTTTCCGCCCCCAACGCCTCCCACCTTTATAAAGGTGCGGAGGGGGCTGGTGGCTTGCCCTCCAAGCCCCTAGGGTGGTTGGCCAGGGGAGGAAGGAAATCCCTCCTTTCCTTCCCCATCAATCGTTATCCTGATCTTATCCCTTGAGAATATGATACTATTACTTTTAAGGGAGGATCTTGGTGCGTCTAGACCAGGGGTTTACGGACTTTCCCCGATACCCACGTACATGTGGGCCCCCATGCAGGTGAGCCCCACTCCGGAACCTTCTAGAACCTTCCCGGTATAATTCTGAAAAAATGTGAACTTTTCCCGGAACCCCGAATACAACTTTTCATATATGAATCTATACCTCTAGATCATTCTGGAGCTCCTCGTGATGTCCCAAAACTCATCCAGGACTCTGAACAACATTCATACTTTCCATTATTAACATCTCAATACTATCCTAGCGCTACCGAACGTTAAGCGTGTGACCCTATAGGTTCGAGAATCATCAGCTGCAGCCATGAGCTCGAGCGGCAGCACCAGGCCACTTGGTCGCTCTCACCTACCGGTCGCCGAGCAAATCTCTAAACTTGCTGCTGTTCGGTTTCGACAATTTTGACAGTAGGTTCAGTGCACTAGTTTTACCACTTCAAATACATCATCTGTTGGAGTTGAAGTTCTACATCACAAATATAAATCATCTGTTAGAGTTAGCTCTTTTTTTAGATGTAAAATGCAAATTTTGGTGACTTAAATTATACGACACCTACTTTTACATCTTCAAATTTTCATTATCTATTGGAGATGCTCTCAAAAGAATATAACATCGACTAAGACTTGGAGTATCTCCAACACACGCGCTATCTTAGCCGCGCGCTCGGGAAAACTATTTTTTGCACATGTGGAGCCGAAACGGGCGCTCCAGCAGCCGCACAATAATCGCGCGCGTGGTAAATTTTGTTTGAGCGCGCGGAGGAAAACGGCATGGCGCGCGGTGCATTTGCTGCGCCCGTTACCGAGCGCTGGACAACGACGAATCACGCGCGACTTCACCAACCGCCAGATCTGGGACCTCCAGGCGCTGGCATCGCCGCCCGCACCTTCCCCATTTGCTCCGGTGACCCATCGGCGCGTCCCCCGCCTATCCCCGCGCGCCGTCGCTGCTTCCTCCACCTCCTATCCTCGCCGCCGCCCCTCGAGCGCACCATTCCTTCGATGAACAGCGCCCGACGGGCCATTGCAGCTCCGCGCCCACAAGGTGTTTGACAAAATGCTTGCAATGTATGTATTGCTTCAACTTTGTATTTTGTAGATGAATTTGGTGCATGTTGTTTGTAGTTTTATAAACTAGTTTAAATTCAATATTGTAGATGAGTTCGTCCTACAATTCTTTCAACGAAGAATTTGGTATTCAAGAGGAGCAGGACCTAGGTTGAATTAAGAACGTTGATGTCATGCAATGATCCTAGCTATGCACATCAATAAAAAGCCGAAGCACAGTGGTTCGGTTATGGGTCGTCAGAAATTTTGGAGGGATAAGCTTGACGCCCACAATAGATTGATGAGTAACTATTTTGTGGAGAATCCCACGAGTCCTACTTTCGGTGCCGTTTTAGGATGAGCATCGAGTTGTTCAAACACATTGCAGAGAAACCGGCGAGTCATGATCGGATTTTCAGCAAATAAGGAATGCCACCGAAGAACTTGAGCATAACACCTTTCAAATGGTGATAGCCACTTTGCGTATGTTGGCATACGGTATTTCGGTGGATCTAGTTGATGACCACTTCGCCATGGATGAGAGTCAAGCCATCATGTGTGTCAAGCGCTTCGCAGTCGGAATTGTGCAAGTGTTTGACCCAGAATATTTGAGAGCTCCCAATGCTGAAGACACCGCAATGCTTCTGGAGATGAACAAAGCTCGCAGATTCCCACGTATGCTTGGCTCAATAGATTGCATGCATTGGAGTTGGAAAAACTATCCTAAGGCATGGCATGGACAATTCCACGACCAGAAAAAGGGTTCCCCTATAATCTTGAAGCAGTGGCCGATCAGGAGACTTGGATTTCGCATGCTTTTTTTTGGAATGCTTGGATATTTGAATGACATCAACGTTCCTAATCGGTCACCACTCATGAATAAGATTACAAATGGCGAAACTACACCAGTGGAGTTTGTAGCAAATGTCCATACATACAACTATGTCTACTATCTTGCGGATGGCATCTACCCAAGGTGGCAAACATTTGTGAAGCCGTTGATGGCACCGCAAGGTAAGAAAAATCTTGATTTCCACAATGCTCAGGCGGCGGCTAGGAAAGATGCGGAGAGAGCTTTTAGGATTTTGCAAGCCCAATTTACTATTATGAGAGGACCGACTAGATTTTGGGATCAAAAGATCCTTTTATACATCATGAATGCTTATGATCATGCATAACATGATCATCAAGAATGCGCATGGGCAAGATTTAGGCTATTCTCAGTACGAGTTGTTAGGACGTCTCGTGCGAGTGCGGAGGAGGGTTGCAAGGGTGGCCCGATTTATTGACTCCTATAATGACATTCGACGCGCAGAAACGCATGATGATCTTCAAAAGCATCTAATCAAAGAGTGGCGGGCATGAAACATGTCAGTTTGTTGTTGTATGTTTGATGTTGTATTGGAATATAAACTATTTATTTGAGTTGTAATTAATAATTGAACTATTTATTGTTGATTTATTTTTTGTGTGTTTGATCTTTTCGGTTCTATAAAAGTGAGAAATGTTGTTTATGATGGGCGGTGCGCTGTAAGTTAGCGCGCTTGGTGGAGCTATAGCGTCGCGTCATATTTTGCAGCGCCTGCTGGAGTAAGCGCCCTGTCGTGCGCAAAAAATATATGCTTTTTTGGCGTTGTAAACAAAATTTAGCACCGCGCGATTGCGTGTCTGTTGGAGATGCTCTTAGTAGTCGACTGAGACTTATCAATACTGTTTTTAAATACCCTGTACAGCCAATTCGAACGAGACATATCGTGCACACCGGTTTGATGCCGTCGGGAAGACTTTATGCTTTGATCAGTGATTCAGTGATCTCCAAGTGCTTTTCCACCCGATCGCGACTTGTTCAAAGAAGGCAAAAGAGTCTACAAGTGAAAGCTCCGGATCGAAAGCTGAAACCGCCTCCAACTTAAACCCTTCTGCTGCTGCTGGAATCTTCTAGAAGGCCGGAAAGGCGCGGCGAAAAGCCGGGTGCCTCCCACTGTGGTTAACCGCCCAAACCCTCGTGACCTTGAGCCTCAACGATTTGATTATGGCACTGCTTTCAGGTCCATGCCGGAATCTGATCACAGTCAGTGCTGATTCGATATGTTATCTTATTTTAAGCACGCAGCATCAAGTTTTTTCCCCACGAGTGCTCACACTTTGGCATGCGCTGACTGCTGCGTGTCAAACAACTAGTCACTCTGAGAAAAAGCTTCAGGTTCGGCCAGTGGAGCCACTCGCCTGATCAGCAGTGCCGCTGTAGCAGAAACGGAGCAGCCAGCCGGCGAGGAGGAAGCATGTGCATGCACGCGCCGATCAAAGCAGCGAGCTGGCCCGTCGCCTGACGGAGACCAGACAATGGCAGCGATGAGCTGCGCCGAAGCGCCCGGCACGATCGACCAGGCGTCGCCGTTCCGATGGCGAGGGAGCGCCGCGGTGGAGCCGGCCGCGGCCCGGTCGACCTCGGACGCGTCGATCGTCCCATCGGCGTCGCCTCTCCGGCAAAGGGAGATTCCCCTCCTTTTCCCGCGCCGCGTGCCATCCCGTCGACCGCATCTCGCCCGATCACCGGCCGCGCACGAAACAAGCCGTCCCGGTCGCCGGCGCACTTCGGCGTCCACTAGGCTTGCTTAGCCCGGCCGATCCCCGTTGCTGTTCGATGTGCATGTACCGGGTCTCCTTTGGTCGCAGAGAACTTTTTTTACTTGGCTTGGGCAGTGCCAATGCGCGCGAAAAGGAAACGAGCTTGGTTGGTAAGTGTCAATTTTCAGAGTACCGGCCAAAGTGTTGTCTTTTGAGGCGCACGGTGGCATGGATAGACTCGGGAGGTCGTTGTCTAATCTGGTTTACTGACCGAAACAGGATAGTAGTTGAAGAAACCTCAGCAACGTCGTAAAAAAAAAAAAGATAAACTGAGTAAGACGTGCAAGTATAAGCATAGTATTATTACAGTAAGCAAAATCAACGAATATTCTTGAATCACCTATCTCTGATCGGTAAAATGGAATCATCTACTGTACTGCTTAGAAACAAGACAAAAGGACTGACAGCTTGTTTACTCAGGTTGCTCGACGCTCAAGAATTCTTATTTAGGCAGTTCATATTATCCATCCATACTGTTTTGATCCAAGATCGCAATTCTTCCATGTGTTGTGCAGTAGCGTATTGTTTCATGGAGTGTTTCTTTTAAAGGAGGATAACCCCAGGTCTATGCATCAAATGTGCATGCATCCCTTGTTCAACATAACCTGACAAAACTAGTACATGTACAGGGATCGATTTAAAGCTACCTTCTTGAAGGCAATAGTCGCTACTCGCTACATCTATAAGCTTGATGATGTGCTCCGACATCGCATCAACACACACCATCTAATCCAGCGACCTCACCAAGCCATTCGCCCGCAAACCGAGAGGCGAGAGCACCAACATGTCCAACAGACCCTCTATGAGCACCGCATGCACATGCTCTAGACTCAACCACGGCTATCTTTCACCACCCCAACTTCCAGAACGATCAACACATTCACCTTGTCAGGCCATATTATCGTTAACGCCACCACCTGCATGCTTCCATCAACACGTGTCAGTTGTCGAAGCTCCGCTATGCCACGCCGCCCGCCGTCGTCGCTGCGGTAGATGCAACACCGCTCCACCGCATAACCCCTCGAGCCAGCAGCTGCTCCAAAACGATGGCCCTAGGAGGGAGAATGACACCGAAGACACCGTAGTCATCCGGTCCGGGAGACCCAAATCTAGGGTTTCCCCAGAACAACCCGAGCAAGGTGAGCGTCTAGCCTATGGAATGTGCGATCATGATCAAGGCTCTTCCAGGCGACGCCCCAAAGGGCGATCTGACAAGGACAACGTCGTCGCCCAACCCAATGTCGGGTCTTAGGCTTTTGCCCGAAGATCTTGAAGCAAGTGTAGGAGAGGATGGAGATCTCCACGGCGGCGCCTCGATGGCGGGAAATGATGTCTGCGAGCGCCATCGCCGCCGTCCGACAACAACCGAACATGCCTTCACCCGGATCATCTCCAACACCAACTCCACTAGCTGCAATCCATTGATCCGCTGACCTCCAGCGCAACAATCGATGTTGATGCACACGGTCCCCCACTAACCTCTCCAGCAACGCGCAAGGAGCTGCTCAGATCACCATCTAGCCTCTCGCCACAACCTCAGCCGCCAGCATCAATGATCAGACGAGGCCCACCTAGGCCCATCATCCCTACAGGCCCGCTTGTGCTAGATCTGAAACCAGCACGGGCTAGGCTTGTTGGAAGCCGCCTCGGAACCCCATGGGCGGTCAGAGCTAGCCTTTGCAGGTAGAGGGTGGGCGTGTCGACGGGCGCCACCTTGCTGTCGGAGGCACCGCCGCGCCGGGGAAGACCGCCATGGGCCAAAGCCTAGTTCGCGCATCATGAAGCGGCCCGCCGGCGCCGACGCCGTACATGTTTCGCCCGACGACTCCCTCCGGCGACAATGATGAGGGAAGGGTAGTGGGGGCACTGGCTATGGGATTTGTGCGCCCCGATGCTGCTCAGTGAGCAGGACGAGAGTGATCTCGAAAAAACTGGCCTTCTTCCATGGAGCTAGGGGTCCAAAATAGGAATCTACAAGTTTTTATACCGCTCTACTGCTCGGGCAACCATGTTTCATCGAATTTTGGTCCTTGGTAATTAGAGATTTGGCATGGGAGTTTAAGGATGATGCGATTAAAAGGTCCCCTAATTGAAAAAAGGAATGAGAGTTTAAAGTGGGAAGAGCAACTGGGGTTAAGGGAGCTAGCTCTCACCTTTTGTTTTCATGGGACGCTTGTTAAATAGAGCGCGTGTAAAAATTCATTTCCCACGTGTAATCCATTCACAAACTCCCGGTGGTATTCCAAGTCGGTGGCTTTGGTGTTGCTGGTGTAAGAGCTCTCATTTGGCATCCCTTGAGCTTGCTTCTGTGATGTCTTTTGGGCCTCAACAGACTCCTCAATGTTGGTGTCTCCTTGCATGTGCTCATTACATAACCTATGTTGTATTACCCAACCCCTACATGGTTGATTTTTTTGCATTGTGTTGTAACTTATACTTGGAGCTTTGTGTGTTTTTTTGGTTCCTTGCTTCGGCAAGATGTTTTGCCACTAGTGTTGCATGGTTTTGGACCTGGTTTCCCACATAAACTAGATCGTGGTTTTTGACCCGGTTTCCCACATAAACCGACTCATTCTTTTAAATTGAGATCAATATACAAGTGGAGATTCCTCCTCCTACCCCCACCTTCCCACACACACAATGGTGAATTCAAAAAACAAACTCCTTCATGTGAATTACCATTCCTTTGCCTTAAAGGTTATCAAGAAAAATGTAACGGATATAAAACCTGTAGTATTTTTTGGCTTGCTCTGAGGTGTGCCCAGGTGAAAGTACACTGCAAGAGTGAAGGCAAAGACAAAGCTAAATGGACCAACCAATAGCGATGCCCATTAGCATATACAATATGTTTTCCCCCTAATTTTTCTATACCTTTAAAGAAGAACAATAAAAAAATAGTAATCACTCTAATAAATTGTACATAGTCTGGATCAAGGGTCATGAAGCGGCACGCCGGTGCTGACGCCGTAAATATTTCGCCCGATGACTCCCTCTGGCGACAATGATGAGGGAAGGGTAGTGGGGGCACTGGCTATGGGATTTGTGCGCCCCGATGCTGCTCAATGAGCAGGACGAGAGCGATCTCGAAAAAACTGGCCTTCTTCCATGGAGCTAGGGTCCAAAATAGGAATCAATAAGTGTTTACACGGGTCTACTACTCGGACAACCATGTTTCATCGAATTTTGGTCCTTGGTAATTAGAGATTTGGAATGGGAGTTCAAGGATGAGGCATTTAAAAGGTCCCCTAACTGAAACAAGGAACTAGAGTTTAAAGTGGGAAATGCAACCGGGGTTAAGGGAGCCAGCTCCCACCTTTTGTTTTCATGGAACACTTGTTAAATAGAGCGTGGGTAAACATTCATTTCCCACGTCAAATCCCTTCACAAACTCCCGGTGATATTCCAAGTCGGTGGCTTCGGTGTTGCTGGTGCAGGAGCCCTCATTTGGTGTCCCTTGAGTTTGCTTCTCTGATGTCTTCTGGCCTCAACATACTCCTCAATGTTGGTGCCTCCTTGCATGTGCTCATGACATAACCTGTATTGTATTACCCAACCCCTACATGGTTGATTTTTTTTCATTGTATTGTAACTTATACTTGGTGCTTTTTGTGTTTTTTTTGGGTTGCTTGCTTCGGCAAGATGTCTTGCCACTAGTGTTGCATGGTTTTCGACCTGGTTTCCCACATAAACTAGATCGTGGTTTTTGACCTGGTTTTCCACATAAACTGACTCGTTCTTTTAAATTGAGATTAATATACAAGTGGAGATTCCTCCTCCTACCCCCCCCCCCCTACACACACACAATGGTGAATTCAAAAAACAAACTCCTTCATGTGAATTCCCATTCCTCTACCTTAAAGGTTATCAAGAAAAATGTAAAGGATATAAAACCAGTAGTATTTTTTTGACATGCTATGAGGTGTGCCCAGGTGAAAGTACGGTGCTGATGACCCACAAGTATAGGGGATCAATCGTAGCTCTTTTCGATAAGTAAGAGTGTCGAACCCAACGAGGAGCAGAAGGAAATGACAAGTGTTTTTTAGTAAGGTAATATCTACAAGTGTTGAAATTGTAAGTAGCGGAGTAGTTTGATAGCATGATAATTTTGTAGCGAGCAAGTAACAATAGTAGTAGCAAAAGTGCAGCAAGATAACCCAATCCTTTTGAGGTAAAAAACAAGCCAAGACGGTCTCTTATAATAAGCAAAGCGTTCTTGAGGGTACACAGGAATTTCATCTAGTCACTTTCATCATGTTGGTTCAATTCGTGTTCGCTACTTTGATAATTTGATATGTGGGTGGATCGGTGCTTAGGTGCTGTTCTTACTTGAACAAACCTCCTACTTGTGATTAACCCTCCCGCAAGCATCAGCAACTACGAGAAAAGTATTAATAATAAATTCTAACCATAGCATTAAACTTTTAGATCCAATCGGTCCCTTACGGAATAGCGCATAAACTGGGGTTTAAGCTTTTGTCACTCTCGCAACCCACCATCTAATTACTACTCCACAGTGCATTCCCTTAGGCCCAAATATGGTGAAGTGTCATGTAGTCGACATTCACATGACACCACTAAGGGAATCACAACATACATACTATCAAAATATCGAACACATATCAAATTCACATGATTACTTGCAACATGATTTCTCCCGTGACCTCAAGAACAAAGGTAACTACTCACAAATGATGAACATGCTCAAGATTAGAGGAGTATTAAATAGCATAATGGATCTAAACATATAATCTTCCACCAAATAAACCATATAGTAATCAACTACAAGATGTAATCAACACTACTAGTCACCCACAAGCACCAATCTATAGTTCCGGTAACAAGATTGAACCCAAGAGATGAACTAGGGTTTGAGATGAGATGGTGTTGTTGAAGATGTTGATGAAGATAGCCCTCCCCAAGATGGGAGAGTTGTTGGTGATGATGATGGCGATGATTTCCCCCTTCGGGGGGGG
>LR738710.1:731329261-731361166 GCA_902687465.1 Secale cereale
GCGAAATCTCTCCTCCGGAGGGCAAAAGTGCTCCTGCCCAAGTTCCGCCTCGAGACGGCGACGCTCCGTCCCGAAAGTCTCCCCCTTATTTTTTCTAGGTCAGAATGGCTTATATACCAGAAAATGGGCACCAGAGATGGGCCTGGGTGAGCACAACCCACCAGGACGCGCCTAGGGGGGGGGGGGCTGGTACGCCCAGGTGGGTTGTGCCCACCTGGTGGGCCCCCTCTGGTGGTTATCAGCTCCAGTATTTTTCATATATTCCATAAAAAATCTCCGTGAAGTTTCAGCTTGTTTGGAGTTGTGCGGAATAGGTGCCTGACGTAGCTTTTTCAGGTCCAGATTTCCAGCTGCCGGAATTCTCCCCCTTGGTGAATTCCTTGCAAATTATGAGACAAAAGGCATTAGAATTACTCTAAAAAGCATTATTATGCATAATAACAACATAAATAACAGCAAGAAAACATGATGCAAAATGAACGTATCAACTCCCCCAAGCTTAGACCTCGCTTGTCCTCAAGCGAAAACCAAAATCGAAAAACATGTCCACATGCTTTGGGAGAGAGGTGTCAATAAAAACAAAATACGGACATAGAAGCATCATGTTGATTATTATAACATCAACAAATTTAAGACTTTTATCAAAGGACTTATATCATAGACTTCTCATGAACAAGTAACAGTTCATCACACAGTTGAAGTATAAAGCATAAACTCTATTAGAAACCAACAAACTATGTTTTTAGTCAACTTTGCAACTACAATTCATCATCTTTTTAGGAAGGGTCACTATCGGAGCCTTTAGGCAAGTCCACATACTCAACCATCATATAGTCTTCTATGATTGCTAACACTCACCGCATACACATGAGCAAAACAATTCAACCAGACACAAAGAAAGATAGGGGCTTATGGTTTTGCCTCCCAACGTACTCACCTCAAGGGTGATGTCAACAATAATAACTCATATCACCCATATTCAACTGGACATATGTGCCTAGATCTTTCCTCACCACATGATGCTTGCCAAAGGGTAAAATAAAAAGGAATAGAGAGAAAACTATGGCTCTTTGCATAAAAGTAAAAGATAGATCCTTCGTAGAGGGAAGCAGAGGTTGCCATGCGCTTATTTATTTGTATGCTCAACCCCTTAGTGCAAAAGAACGTCACGTTGCATTGCCCCTTGTGATAGCAACCTTTATTATGCAGTATGTCGCTTTTATTCTTCACCATCACAAGTTTGTGCAACGCTCAATTTTCTCTTACACTAAATGATCTCACACTTTTAGAAGCAATTTTTATTGCCTTATTGCACCAATGACAACTTACTTGAAGGATCTTATTCAATCCATAGGTAGGTATGGTGGACTCTCGAAAAAGGTTTGGGTTTAAGGGTTTTTGGATGCACAAGTAGTATCTCTACTTAATGCGGAGTTTTTGGCTATAAAAGATATTGAACAAGCACCACATGTTAAAGGATCTATGACAATATGACTTCTATGTGAATATGAGCAAACATAAATCATTAAGTTGTCTTCCTTGTCCAACGTCAACAATTTTGGCATATAATATTTTGATGGGGGCTCACAATCACAAAAAAAAATTCTAGGATAGTATATTTATATGTGAATCTTCTCTTCCCTTATTAATTCTTTCATGAGTTGCATCATTGACCAATGTTATGTTTGTCAATCTCTAATAAAATTTTCTACTTATACTTTTCCTTATGTCGTGCTATCACCTACCATAGGATTGGCATATGATCTTCTTAATTTATTTATTTTCTTTTATTGCAACATGAAAGTAAAGAATGCAAAACTCAAACTAAACTTTATTATATATCTTGCACACGATTACAAGGATAGATCACTAAGCAAACTCTCCAAAAGAAAGGATCGAACTAAACTTTCATTTATTCTAAAGCAAAAGATCGAACTAAAATAAGTAAAGGCAAAAGGATAGTGGGGATGATACGACACCGGGGCACCTCCCCCAAGCTTGGCAAAAGCCAAGGGGAGTGCCCATACCCGATACTCAATTTTATTTCGCTGACGAAGTAGATGGTGGTGGTGGAGAAGTAGATGCGATCTTGTCCTTCAAGATCAAGAGATTTTCCAATCTACGTATGACGCTTCAAAGGAAGGTGATGTGCTCTTGATGCAGAATGTTTTCATGAGTGAGGTATTTATTCTGCACACGAACCGTTTCGATGATCCGAAAGGCTAAAATTTTAGTAGGGGTGAGATGAGCAAGGTAAGGCTTAAGGTTATTTTCTTATTCCTCCTCGACCAACAGTGCTTGTTCCGCCATCGAGGGTGGATCTATAGTATCCTCCTTGCCCTTGTCACCCTTGCCAGCATCTGTTGGCTCTTCCTTCCTCAGATCAATCTTCATCAACCAATCATCTTCTTCCATTGGATTGGAGGAGTTTGGGGTGGCCATGGTAGATGGGATCTGCCAGAAAACAACAAGAAAATAAAACAGAAGATTTCTCCGCGATACGGTGGTTAATAGGTTCGAGGGGTATGTAAAGAATTTTTATCTTGGGAAACAAGCAAATGGAAGCAAAACGGAGTCTGGAAGGTGACCAGGTGGGCACAACCCACCTGGGTGCGCCAGGCAAGCCTGGACGCGCCCTGGTGTCTTGTGCCCACCAGGGTACGCTTCTTGGTAGCTTCTTATTTTTCTATTTTTGTAAATATTCTAAAACTGATAAAAAATATTTTTGCGGATTTTTCGGAGTCCGTTTACTTACCCTATCACGTACCTCCTTATTTTCACAATTCTGGAGTGTTCCGGAAGGATTCTTTTATGTGTTCTTCCAATGTCAAAGTTCAGATAATATTGCTTTCAACATTAATGGGCGTACCTGAGATATAATGCTTTATTCGTTGCCCATTAACAACCTTCGGGTTAGTACCTTCAACATTATTTATTTTGATAGCTCCAAACCAATAAACCTCCTCGATGACATAGGGGCCTTCCCATTTAGAGAGGAGTTTGCCTGCAAAGAACCTCAAACGAGAGTTGTACAAAACAACATGGTCTCCGACTTTGAACTCATGCTTTTGGATTCTTTTATCATGCCATCTTTTAACCTTTTCTTTAAATAACTTGGCGTTTTCATAAACTTGGGTTCTCCATTCATCTAATGAGCTAATATCAAATAACCTCTTTTCACGAGCAAGTTTGAAATCATAGTTGAGTTCCTTGATTTCCCAAAATGCTTTATGTTCTAACTCAAGAGGCAAATGACAAGCTTTACCATAAACCATTTTATAAGGAGACATACCCATAGGATTTTTATAAGCTGTTCTATAAGACCAAAGTCCATCATCTAATTTCTTAGACTAATTCTTCTTGGACTGATACGTCTCCAACGTATCTATAATTTTTGATTGTTCCATGCTATTATATCATCCATCTTAGATGTTTTACATGCATTTATATTCTAATTTATATGATTTTTGGGACTAACCTATTAACCTAGAGCCCAGTGCCAGTTTTTGTTTTTTCCTTATTTTTGAGTTTTACAGAAAAGGAATACCAAACAGAGTCCAATTGACGTGCCAATTTTTGATGATTTTTTATGGAACAAAGGAAGTGATAACCCACAAGTGTAGGGGATCGCAACAGTTTTCGAGGGTAAAGTATTAAACCCAAATTTGTTGATTTGACACAAGGGGAGCCAAAGAATACTCTTAAGTATTAGCAGCTGAGTTGTCAATTCAACCACACCTGGAAACTTAGTATCTGCAGCAAGATAGTTTAGTAGCAAAGTAATATGATAATGGCGGTAGCAGCAGTAAAAGTAAAGATAGTGTTTTTGTAGTTTTTGTGATAATAGCAACGGAAAAGTAAATAAGCGACTAGCAATATAGGTAAAGCTCGTAGGCATTGGATCGGTGATGGGAAATTACGTCGGATGCAATTCATCAAGTAGAAGTTATAACCTAGGGTGACACAAAACAAGCTCCAGTTTATCAATGCAATGTAGGCATGTATTCCGAATATAGTCATACGTGCTTATGGAAAAGAACTTGCATGACATCATTTGTCCTACCCTCCTATGGCAGCGGGGTCCTATTGGAAACTAAGGGATATTAAGGCCTCCTTTTAATAGAGTACCGGACCAAAACATTAACACATAGTGAATACATGAACTCCTCAAACTATGGTCATCACCGGGAGTGGTCCCGATTATTGTCACTTCGGGGTTGCCAGATCATAACACATAGTAGGTGACTATAGACTTGCAAGATAGGATCAAGAACACACATATATTCATGGAAACATAATAGGTTCAGATCTGAAATCATGGCACTCGGGCCCTAGTGACAAGCATTAAGCATAGCAAAGTCATAACAACATCAATCTCAGAACATAGTGGATACTAGGGATCAAACGCTAACAAAACTAACTCGATTACATGATAGATCCCATCCAACCCATCACTGCCCAGCAAGCCTACGATGGAATTACTCACAGACGGCGGTGAGCATCATGGAATTGGTGATGGAGGAAGGTTGATGATGACGATGGCAACGATCTCCACTCTCCGGAGCCCCGAACGGACTCCAGATCAGCCCTCCCGAGAGAGATTAGGGCTTGGCGGCGGCTCTGTCTCGTAAAACACGATAATTCTTTCTCCTTGATTTTTTTCTCCACGAAACGGAATATATAGGACCCGGGGATACGTCGGTGGAGCATCGGGGGGCCCTCGAGGCAGGGGGGCGCGCCCCCACCCTCGAGGGCAGGGTGTGGGCCCCCCGGTGCAGATCTTCTTGCAGATATTTTTTATATTTTCTGAAATAATTCTCCGTTGATTTTCAGGCGATTCCGAGAACTTTTTATTTCTGCACAAAAACAACACCATGGCAGTTCTGCTGAAAACAACGTCAGTCCGGGTTAGTTCCATTCAAATCATGCAAGTTAGAGTCCAAAGCAAGGGCAAAAGTGTTTGGAAAAGTAGATACGTTGGAGACGTATCAACTCCCCCAAGCTTAAACCTTTGCTTGTCCTCAAGCAATTCGGTTGATAAACTGAAAGTGATAAAGAAAAACTTGGACAAACTCCGTTTGCTCTTGTTGTTGTAAATATGTAAGCTAGCATTCAGGTTTTTAACAAGATCATGAACTAACCACATTCACAATAACTTTCAGGTCTCAAGACTACTCATATCAATGGCATAATCAACTAGCGAGCAATAATAATAAACCTCGGATGACAACACTTCTCAAAACAATCATGATATGATATAACAGGATGATATCTCGCTAGCCCTTTCTGAGACCGCAAAACATAAATGCAGAGCACCTTTAAATATCAAGGACTGACTAGACATTGTAATTCATGGTAAAAGAGATCTAGTCATGATCATACTCAATGCAAATTAATAGTAATACATGCAACGACAGAGGTGCTCTCCTACTGGTGCTTTTTGATAAGAGGATGATGACTCTGCATAAAAGTAAATAGATAGGCCCTTCGCAGAGGGAAGCAAGGATTTGTAGAGGTGCCAGAGCTTGATTTTTAAATAGAGATTGAATAACATTTTGAGCGACATACTTTCATTGTCAACATAACAACCAAGAATCTCGATATTTTCCATGCTACGCATATTATAGGCGGTTCACAAACAGAATGGTAAAGTTTATACTCCCCCAACCACCAACAAGCACACTCCACGGCCAGTCGAATCCACGGGTTACCGTCCAAACAAGCAACAGCCCTGGGGGAGTTTTGTTTAATTATTATGATTTTAAGCATGGGACTTGGCATCCCGGTTACCAGCCATTTTCTCGTGAATGATGAGCGGAGTCCACTCATCGTGAGAATAACCCACCTAGCATGGAAGCTATAGACAACCCTAGTTGATACATGAGCTGTTCGAGCATACAAAACATAATTTCATTTGAAGGTTTAGAGTTTGGCACATACAATATTACTTGGAACGGCAGGTAAATACCGCATATCGGAAGGTATGGAGGACTCATATGGAATAACTTTTGGGGTTTATGGAAGTGGATGCACAAGTAGTATTCCCGCTTAGTACAGGTGAAGGCTAGAAGGAGACTGGGAAGCGACCAGCTAGAGAGCAACAACGGTCATGAACATGCATTAAAATTAATCAACAATGAATGCAAGCATGAGTAGGATATAAATCACCATGAACATAAATATCGTGAAGGCTATGTTGATTTGTTTCAACTACATGCGTGAACATGTGCCAAGTCAAGTCACTTAAATCGTTCAGAGGAGGATACCACCCATCATTCCACATCACAACTATTTTAATATCATGTTGGCACGCAAGATAGACCATTATAAACTCTCAGCTAATAAGCATGGCATAAGCAGCTATGATCTCCAATTGTCATTGCAAACATGTTTCATTCATTACAAGCTGAATCAAGGACGACGAGCAATCATATAACAAGAGAGGTCGAGTTCATACCAGCTTTTCTCATCACAATTAGTTCATCATATATCATCCTTATTGCCTTTCACTCGCACGACCGAACGGTGTGGATAATAATAATAGTGCACGTGCATTGGACCAAGCTGGAATCTATGGACCTTTAATACAAGAGAGAAGACAAGGTAATATGGCTCAAGATTAAATCAACAATGGAGCATATGAGAGCCACTAAGCATTTTCAATCATGGTCTTCTACTCTTAACCCCTAAAGATAAGATAAGAAACTATTTACACGGGAAAGCTCCCAACAAGCAAAAGAAGACCGGGAAATCTTTTTGGGTTTTCATTTTTAGTTACTACTACAAGCAAGGAAAGTAAACGAGCTAGAAGCTACAACTAATATTTTTTGTTTTTCTGGGTTTTTCTAGCACACAAGAAAAAGACTAAGAAAAATAAATTGAAACTAAGCATGGATGGTACAGTGAAAGAGTGTGAGCACCGACAACTAGAATAAGTGTGTGAACATGAATGTAAAGTCGGTAAGAAACACGTACTCCCCCAAGCTTAGCCTAAGTTGGTCTATGGCCACGGATCGAAGCCACTCCCCCGAGTGTACTGAGATGTGTCCTCTGGATGCCACTGGTTGGCGAGCTCGTCGAGACCCCACCCATAAACAGATTGACGGGAAGGATCAAGTGGTGGTTCTGGCTCAGGCTCTGAAGCTTGTGCCTGGCCTTGGTATTGGTAGAAGACATCTGAGGTGATGAGGAATACGCCTGTAGACAGATCAAACAAAGAAGGTGCAGGCAAGGTAACAATTTTACAGTATATTTCATCAAACCTCAATTTATAATGGAGCTGCATATTTTTGTCTTTAACAATAAAGTCATGAGCTACCACGCTCTTGTAGTCTATATAAACAGGGGCAAGCAATTTTTCTTCCTTCTCATGATGCCTAATGGTTATATTAAAACGTTCAGCAAGGCGAGAAGCAAAGATGCCTCCAAAGACGGGCCCCCTTGAGCGGTTAAGACTCAATCGTTTGGCAACGACGGCGCCCAAGCTAAAAGTTGTGTCGCGAAACAATGCATGGCGTAAAATGATAATACCAGGGGCACTAAGATTTCCACTGTTCCCGCGACCAATTAAACACCTACTAGCAAATAAAGCAAAGTAGCGCAGAACAGGGAAGTGTATACTAGTGATTCTTGCCCCTGCAACTTGTCTAGTTTCACCCTTGGCTATCATATCAATAAACCCTTCGACGTCTTCATGACGTGGTTCATCAAGTCTACCTTCAAAGGGTACTTTGCATATTTCACAAAAGTCTAACAGTGATATCTCCTTAACCACATCATATAAGCGAAACTCCACCGTAGGTGGTGTTTTCCTAGAATGAAAATGAAAACTTCGCGCAAAAATATTGGTGAGTAAGAGATACTATTCTTTTTGGTCGATGATGAAGTCGGTGAGGCCTGCATTATTCGCCATCCAATAAAAATCTTCATAAATACCGGCGGACATCATGAAATTATTACAAGGCCATTCGCACGGTCGAAATTCCGCCATGCGAGGAAGATGATACTTGGGCTTCTTATTTTATTCTTTCTTCTTCTCCTCTGAGCTCTTGCTGGAAGAGTCCCTCAATAATCTTTTTAACATTTTCCTTTTATGAAAATTTCTGAAATTTTTAGTAACTCACAAATAAAAGTTAACCAAACTCAACAAGATTGATAGCAACAACTCCTGCTAGTGCCTAGAGACTATATCATGCATTAGAACTACTTGGGACCAAGAAAATTTGACATGCAAGCTCAAGAACAAGGTCACCACAGCATCATAAATTTCAACAAATAAAGCACTAGAACAAAAACTAATTGTACCAATGGAGGAGTCACATACCAAGGAACAATCTCCCCAAACAGTTTGGTGAATGGTGCTTTGAGCAAGGAGATCGAAAATGGCAGCAAAATGAGCTAGAACTCGGGTTTGAGCTGGTTGGGGATTTTTTTGGGAGGAAGAAGAAGAGCATGGGTGAAAGGATAAGTGGAGGGGGGCCACGTGGGGCCCTCGAGGCAGGGGGCGCGCCCTGTGCCCTCAAGGCCACGTGCTGGCTCCCCTCGCTGTGTGTTCAGTGCCATATTTTCTTAAATATTCTAGAAAAAATCATATTTCATTTTCATGGCATTTGGAGAACTTTTATTTTCGGGATATATTTTTATTGCACGGATAAGTCTGAAAACAGACAGATAATGCTAAATTTCTTTTAATTTAACATAATTAACAGAAAGTAAAAGGAGGGTACAAAAGGTTTGTGCTATCTAGATTCACCTATCCCATGTTCATCAAAAAGAATCCATTAACAAGGTTGATCAGGTCTTGCTAATAAACTATTTCCGAGTAACATGAAACCGGAGAATTTTCGAATAACACTATGTTACCTCAATGGGGATATGTATGTCCCCAACAATAAGTATGTCATATGCCTTCTTGATAGTAGGAATAGGAAACTCAAAACCTCCAATAGTAATAGTTGAGGTTTTTCCAATATAATTGATACTATGAACCTGAGGTTGTTTCCTCGGAAAGTGTACCGTATGCTCATTACCATTGACATGAAAAGTGACATTGCCTTTGTTGCAATCAATAACAGCCCCTGCAGTATTCAAAAAAGGTCTTCCAAGAATAATAGACATATTATCATCCTCGGGAATATCAAGTATAACAAAGTCTGTTAGAATAGTAACATTTGCAACTACAACAGGCACATCCTCACAAATACCGACAGGTATAGAAGTTGATTTACCAGCCATTTGCAAAGATATTTCAGTAGGTGTCAACTTACTCAAGTCAAGTCTACGATATAGAGAGAGAGGCATAACACTAACACCGGCTCCAAGATCACATAAAGCAGTTTTAACATAGTTTCTCTTAATGGAGCAAGGTATCGTAGGTACTCCTGGATCTCCTAATTTCTTAGGCATTCCACCCTCATAAGTGTAATTGGCAAGCATGGTGGAGATTTCTACATCAGGGTTCTTTCTTTTGTTGGTAATACTATCTTTCATATACTTGGCATAAGGATTTGTTTTAAGTACATCAGTCAAACACATACGCAAAAAGATAGGTCTAATCAATTCAGCGAAGTGCTCAAAATCATCATCATCCTTTTTCTTGGATGGTTTCAGAGGAAAAGGCATGGGTTTCTGAACCCATGGTTCTCTTTCCCTGCCTTGCTTCGTAGCAACAAAGTCTCTCTTATCATAACGTTGATTCTTTGATTGTGGGTTATCAAGATCAACAGCAGGTTCAATCTCTACATCATTATCATTGCTAGGTTGAGCATTAACATGAACATCATTATTAATATTATCACTAGGTTCATGTTCATTACCAGATTGTGTCTCAGCATCAGAAACAGATATATCATTGGGATTCTCAGGTGGGTGAGCTACAAGTTCACCAGAAGCATGCAAAGTTCTATCATTTTTCTTTTCTTCCTCTTAGAAGAACTAGGTGCATCTAAATTAGCTCTCTGAGAATCTTGCTCAATTCTCTTAGGGTGGCCTTCAGGATACAGAGGTTCCTGAGTCATTCTACCACCTCTAGTCACAACTCTAATGGCATTATCATTATTCTTACTATTTAATTCATTGAGCAAATCATTCTGAGCTTTAAGTACTTGTTCTACTTGAGTGGTGACCATAGAAGCATGTATACTAATGAGTTTCAGTTCATCTTTAGCACTAGACAGATAATCACTCAAGCGTTCAATCATATGAGCATTGTGTTGTAGTTGTCTACCAACATAAGAATTGAAGTTTTCTTGTTTCACAATAAAATTGTCAAACTCATCTAAGCATTGGCTAGCAGACTTATAATGAGGAATATCACCTTCATAAAATCTATAAAGAGAATTTACCTTTACTACCTGTGTCGGGTTATCAAGACCATGTATTTGTTCAATAGGCGGTAAATTTTTAACATCTTCAACTTTAATACCTTTTTCTTTCATGGATTTCTTTGCCTCTTGCATGTCTTCAGGACTGAGAAATAGAACACCTCTTTTCTTCGGAGATGGCTTAGGGGCTGGTTTAGTAAGTTTCCAATTATTTTCATTGGCTAGCATATTGTTCAATAATAATTCAGCTTGTTCAATTGTTCTTTCCCTGAAAACACAACCAACACAACTATCCAGGTGGTATCTGGAAGCATCGGTTAGTCTATTATAAAAGACATCAAGTATATCATGCATCTCAAGAGAATGATCAGGCAAAGCATTAAGTAACTGGAGAAGCCTCCCCCAAGCTTGTGGAAGACTCTCTTCTTCAGTTTGAGCAAAGTTATATATTTCCCGTAAGGCAGCTTGTTTCTTATGAGCGGGAAAATATTTAGCAGAAAAGTAAAACATCATATCCTGGGGACTACGCACACAACCAGGATCACGAGAATTAAACCAAGTCTTAGCATTACCCTTTAAAGAGAGCGGAAACAACTTAAGGATATAGTAGTAGCGAATCTTTTCATCATTGGTAAACAGGGTGGCTATATCATTCAACTTGGTAAGATGTGCCACAACAGTTTCAGACTTATACCCATGGAAAGGATCAGATTCAACCAAAGTAATTAACTCAAGATCAACAGATAATTCATAATCCTTATCAGTGACACATATAGGTGAAGTAGCAAAAGCAGGGTTATGTTTCATTTTAGCATTCAAGGACTTTTCTTTCAGCTTAGCTAATAACTTCTTAAGATCATATCTATCATTGCAGAAAAGAAAGTCTCTAGCAGTTTCTTCATCCATAACATAACCCTCAGGCACAACAGGCAATTCATATCTATTGGGAGTAGTTTCATCATCACTTTCATAAATATCATCAACATTTGCACTCTCCCTAACCTTAGCAATTTGTTCATCTAGAAATTCACCTAGTGGCACAGTATCAGGCATAGAGATAGTTTCATCATACATAGCAGAAGTAGCATCATCAAGAACATACGACATATCAGATTCAATAGCAGGAGTAGGTGTCGCAAGTTTACTCATAACAGAAGGAGAATCTAGTGCAGAGCTAGATAGCAGTTCCTTACCTCCCCTCGTAGTTGAGGGTAAGATCTTGGTTTTTGAGTCCTTCAAATTCTTCATAGTGATAAGCAGATATAAATCCCAAGTAACTTAAAGAGTAGAGCTATGCTCCCCGGCAACGGCGCCAGAAAATAGTCTTGATAACCCACAAGTGTAGGGGATCGCAACAGTTTTCGAGGGTAAAGTATTAAACCCAAATTTGTTGATTCGACACAAGGGGAGCCAAAGAATACTCTTAAGTATTAGCAGCTGAGTTGTCAATTCAACCACACCTGGAAACTTAGTATCTGCAACAAGATAGTTTAGTAGCAAAGTAATATGATAGTGGCGGTAGCAGCAGTAAAAGTAAAGATAGTGTTTTTGTAGTTTTTGTGATAATAGCAACGGAAACGTAAATAAGCGACTAGCAATATAGGTAAAGCTCGTAGGCATTGGATCGGTGATGGGAAATTACGTCGGATGCAATTCATCATGTAGAAGTTATAACCTAGGGTGACACGGAACTAGCTCCAGTTAATCAATGCAATGTAGGCATGTATTCCGAATATAGTCATACGTGCTTATGGAAAAGAACTTGCATGACATCTTTTGTCCTACCCTCCCGTGGCAACAGGGTCCTATTGGAAATTAAGGGATATTAAGGCCTCCTTTTAATAGAGTACCGGACCAAAGCATTAACACATAGTGAATACATGAACTCCTCAAACTATGGTCATCACCGGAAGTGGTCCCGATTATTGTCACTTCGGGGTTGCCAGATCATAACACATAGTAGGTGACTATAGACTTGCAAGATAGGATCAAGAACACACATATATTCATAGAAACATAATAGATTCAGATCTGAAATCATGGCACTCGGGCCCTAGTGACAAGCATTAAGCATAGCAAAGTCATAACAACATCAATCTGAGAACATAGTCGATACTAGGGATCAAACCCTAACAAAACTAACTCGATTACATGATAGATCCCATCGAACCCATCACTGTCCAGCAAGCCTATGATGGAATTACTCACACGCGGCGGTGAGCATCATGGAATTGGTGATGGAGGAAGGTTGATGATGACGATGGCGATGATCTCCACTCTCCGGAGCCCCGAACGGACTCCAGACCAGCCCTCCCGAGAGAGATTAGGGCTTGGCGGCGGCTCTGTCTCGTAAAATGCGATAATTCTTTCTCCTTGATTTTTTCTCCACGAAACGGAATATATAGGACCTGGGGATACGTCGGTGGAGCATCGAGGGCCCCTCAAGGCAGGGGGACGTGCCCCCGCCCTTGAGGGCAGGGTGTGGGCCCCCCGGTGCAGATCTTCTTGCAGATATTTTTTATATTTTCTGAAATAATTCTTCGTTGATTTTCAGGCGATTCCGAGAACTTTTTATTTCTCCACAAAAACAACACCATGGCAGTTCTGCTGAAAACAGCGTCAGTCCGGGTTAGTTCCATTCAAATCATGCAAGTTAGAGTCCAAAACAAGGGAAAAAATGTTTGGAAAAGTAGATACGTTGGAGACGTATCAGGAAGCCCCCAGGGTAAAAGAGTTGGGCCAAAAGAGTCTCGGGTTGCCCACGAGGGTGGGGGGCGTGCCCCCCTATCTCGTGGACAGCTCGGAGACCCCCCTGACTTGTGCCCTACGCCAAAAATCCTGTAAATACCCAAACCTCCAGAAAATAACCTAGATCGGGAGTTCCGCCGTCGCAAGCCTCTGAAGCCACCGAAAACCGCCGCAAGCCTCTGAAGCCACCGAAAACCAATCTAGACCCGTTTCGGCACCCTGCCGGAGGGGGGGGATACCTCTCTGGTGGCCATCTTTATCATCCGGGCGCTCTCCATGACGAGGGTGGAGTAGTTCACCCTCGGGGCTGAGGGTATGTACCAGTAGTTATGTGTTTGATCTCTCTCTCTCTCTCTCTCTCTTGTTCTTGAGATGGCACGATCTTGATGTATTGCGAGCTTTGCTATTATAGTTGGATCTTATGATGCTTCTCCCCCTCTATCTTCTTGTAATGGATTGAGATTTCCCTTTAAAGTTATCTTATTGGATTGAGTCTTTAAGGATTTGAGAACACTTGATGTGTGTCTTGCATGTGCTTATTGATACGTCCAAAACATATCTATAATTTCTGCTTGCTCCATGCTTCTTTTGTGTGATATTGCTATGATATTTATGCACTTCCATACACTTTTGATCATATTTGGACTAACCTATTAACTCAGTGCACCACAGTGCCAGTTCCTGTTTTCTGCTGTTTTTCTATTTCAGATTTCCCCCATATTAAAAGTGTTCCAAAAATTCCGGGAAAAATACAGAAAAAATCAGCGTACAGGAAGCTTCGAGAAAAACCAAAGTGGGGCCAGAGGGGAGCCAGGGGCGGCCCAGGCGGCCACCCGGGGCGGCCCCACCCCTGGCCGCCCCAGGGGGGCGCCTGGGGCCCCCTCTCCGCCTCTGGTGACCCCCCTTCGCATATATATTTCTCCCGTCGCGGAAACCCTGATTCCAGACCCCTTTTCTCCAGAAGCAATTCCGATCTCCGCCGCCATCGCCACCAAGTTTCGGGGGACCAGAATTCCTGTGCCGGCATCCTGCCGGGACGGGGAAGTGCCCCCGGATTCATCTCCATCGACGTTGCTTCCTCCCTCCATGATGCGGGAGTAGTTCCTCCTCGGGGCTGAGGTTTCTACCAGTAGCTATGTGGTCAATTCTCTCTGCCATGATGTGATCTTCGTTGTGATCATAGGCTACGTTAATCTAGGGTGATCCCATGATATTTCCCCTTCCTCTATGTATTGGATTGATGTACTCACTTGTCTTTATCTAGTATAATCCCCGAGACCTAGGTGACAGCGGTCTATTGGACATGGATTAGAAGAATATTTTCATGAGTGATTTCCTCTTTTGTGAGTTGATTGAAGATTGAGAGTCTCTTGGTGCTTGTCTTTGACTATCCTTGAGATATGTTGTGGTGATTGTGGTACTATCTTTGGATGGCCGCGGTGACATTGGGAAATCCATAGATTGAGAACTACGAACTTAGAGGTGTGCTTTTGTAGCCCTACATAATTCTCGTCCTCTCTTGACCACAAAGGAATGACCTCCGAGTGCGTCTATGGGAAATATCATGTGATTCAATTATGTTAATGTTGTTGGGAGTTGCCACTAGTGAAAGTATGAAGCCTAGGCCTTGTTTCCACCATTGCCATACCATTCGTGCTCACGTTTACCACTTGTTTGCTTGCTGCACTTTTTATTACAGATTTATATTACTTTGCTTTTCCACTCCTATCATCCATATTTTACCATCTCTTCGCCGAACTAGTGCACCTATACAACTCCTAATTGTATTAGGTGTGTTGGGGACACAAGAGACTTCTTGTATCTTAGTTGCAGGGTTGCTTGAGAGAGACCATCTTCAACCTCTACTTCCCTGAGTTCGATAAACCTTAGGTCATCCACTTGAGGGAAATTGCTGCTGTCCTAAAAACCTCTGCGCTTGGAGGCCCAACATAGTCTACAAGAATAGAAGCGTGTGTAGACATCAAGCTATTTCTGGCGCCGTTGCCGGGGAAGTAAGTGTTCGAAGGTATATCTTTAGATCTTGCAATTAAATCTTTTCGTTTCTTGTTTTTAGTTTCACTAGTTATGTTTATGAAAAACCGCACTCTTAGTTCGCTGCTTGGGGAAGGCCGCTTTACCACACCCGTGGTAGAGAAGTCTCCTCCACCTATTGAATGTATCCCGTTCCAAATACAACTTGGGATAATTGAAATAATTAGGAATGATTTTTATGATGGGACAGTCAATCCTAGTATTGATTTGTTGAAACTTACAGAACTTTGTGAGTTGTTTAAGATTTCAGGTTTGACAAGAGATGGAGTCATGAGGAAATTATTTGCCTTGTCACTGAAAGGAAAAGCATTGGAATGGTATAGGCTACTAGATGACTCTCACCTGCTGGATTGGGAAGAGATCCAGTCTCTCTTTTACTCCAAGTTTTATCCTCTTCATGAAGTCCATGAGAATAGGAATTATGTTTATAATTTCTATCCTCATGACGGAGAGAGCATAGCTCAAGCTTGGGGGAGACTGAAAACGTTAATGCTAAAATGTCCTAACCATGGGCTCCCCAAAGATATGATTATTACTAATTTCTATGCGAGGCTCTCTCGACAGGATAAAGATTTGCTCGATGCTTCCTCTATGGGTTCTTTCACAAACGAAAAGATTGATGCTAAATGGGAACTCCTTGAAATAATTCAACGCAACACTGAAGATTGGGAGATCGACAAAGGCAAAGAGTCAGGTATAATTTATGAGTATGATTGCATTAAGTCCTTTGTTGAAACTACAAGTTTTAATAAGTTTAGTGCTAAGTTTGGGCTTGATTCTCAACTCCTTGTTGATTTCCTCAAATCTTTTGCTTCACATCTTAATATGCCTAAGGAGGATTGGATCAAGCATCATGAACCTTTTAAAGAGATTTGCAAAGAAAATGAAATTGTTCATGATGATTGCAACATGCATGACCCAATTCCTAAAAATGAAGTTTTATATAAGCATGTTAATTTTTGTGGAGTGGATAGACCTTGTGAAAGGCCTATGATTGAAGAAGAGAAGTATTGTAAGCAACATAAGCATGAAAGTACAATCACTTGGGTCAAAGATTTAAATGAAATTGCTAGAGAATTGTGTGACCTTTCTCCTTTTACTTGTGAACTTTGCTGTATAGAGGGTCACTTTAATTTTCAATGCATGCACTTTCAAAACATAACTGTTAACCAGTTGTGTGATAACATGATCACCCCTGATCTTTATGATGAGCTTATGTTATTTTTGATGTGTGAAGAGTTATCAGAAAAGACTTCTTGGCTAGATGTTAATGCCATAGGAATAAAAAACACTTTGCAAAATTGCCATCTCTATTGTGTTGTTAATTGCCATAAAAATGATTACATAAGTAAGATTAGAAAGGAGGGAACTTTACCAAAGTATAAAAATGTCTCTTATATTTCTGCTAATAAAAAGGAGAGTTTCTCCCAAGTTTCCCCTATTGTTTCTAATGATAAACCAGGATATGTGGAGAAGCTTCATCTCCAACCACTCCCTCCTAAGGTGAAGAAGAAGAAAAAGAAGAGGAGGAGGAAGAGGAGCAAGAAGGAAGAAGAATGGGTATCAACCTGGCCTGAGCATATTCCTCCCATCAACTTTTATCCTAACGGTTGTAAGTTTAAAGAAGAAGGTGAAGTTTATTGCCTTAATTATCATCTTGATGATACGTCCGTAGGTACTATTGAAGAAGATTTTGATTATGATATGCATGTTACTTATTGTGATTGGGAAAATGATGATAATGCTACTTACGATCTAGAAAATCTTTTTGGTACCAACTCTGAAAGTGATGATATGGAAAGCTCTAAGCTTGGGGATGATAGGATTGCAAATCCTTTACCCACTAGTGATGTGATAATTGATAATTCTTTTGCTAGTAAGAATAAAGACAACATGTTTACAAATATAGTTGCTAGCAATGATAATGCTCTTCTCTACTATGATGATGTTATAACTCCAATCTATAGTGATTATAAAGGTACCTATGACATAAGGAGAAATTATCCTTATGAAACTTGTCATAATCATGGAGGGAATTACTCCCTTGTTGAACACCATATTCCTAATACACAATTAATCTATAGTGTTCAAGTTGTTTATGATAGTCCTACTCCCACTATTACCAATGAGAAAGATTATGCTTCTGTGGAGAGTAAGAGTACCTTTTTGCATGTGGATCATGGTAACAATGCTTTATGTGATGCTTATATTGTTGAGTTTATTCGTGATCCCACTGAAAATTATTATGAGAAGGGAACATATGCTTATAGATATTTCAATAATATCAAGTTCCCTCTCTTTATGTTGAAGGTTTTGAAGCTGCACTTGTTTTGTCTTCCTATGCTTATTGCTTTGTGCTTCAATGAATTATTCTATTGCAATATTCCTATGCATAGGAAGCATGTTAGGCTTAAATGTGTTTGATATTTGCTTCTTGATGCTCTCTTTTGTTCTTCAACTCTTATTCCTACGAGAGCATCATTAAAGTCTTAAGCCTATCTTTATGGCTATAAAGAAAGAGCTCTAGGGAGACAACCCTTGTTATCTTTGCTTTCAGTTTGTTCTTTCAGTTTTTAGTGGTCTTGATGTTTGTTACTGCAGTAGCATCATCATTGTATCTTTTCTTTTCAGCTTTGTGCCAAGTTTAGCCTCCGAATGCAAGAAAGTTCAAAAGGTTTGACGTGCTGTCCAGAAAACAGATTCTGTCCTTGGACAGAAAAATTCGAATAAAATCACCAGATCATCTTTTTGATCTGAATTTTTTTAAAAGCGTGCTCTATACAATTGGCTTTCGAGCGTCTGTTCTGAGTTTTTTGATTTGAGTTGCAGAAGTGCCCCGAAAAAATTATTTACTACCTGCGGTTCTGTTTTTCACAGATTCTGTCCCGTTTTGCCTTTTCTTCGTTTTGCAAACCTTGAGCTTGCTTTTTCTTTGCAAAAACCTTTTGGCAATCTTGAGAAACAGTAGCTCTTCAAGATTATCCTTATTTCCAGTAGGGAAAAATTATTTTATTGTGGGTACTAACCTCGCTAATCAGATTATGATGAGTTATGTATGAAGGGAGTTTTCAAGTGTGCGAGGGAAGATGATAAAAGAAGATTCAGGAGTGTCAAACGCTCAAGCTTGGGGATGCCCCCGTGCACCCCCAAGAAATATTCAAGAAGACTCAAGCGTCTAAGCTTGGGGATGCCCCCATGCATCCCCTTCTCCATCAACAATTATCAGTTCGTCTTTCGTTCCACTATATTTTAATCACTTCATGCGTTATGTGCTATGCTTGGACCGTCTTGCTCTTAGTTTCCTTTTTAGTTTTCTTTAGCTTTGCTTGCTGTTCATAGCAAGTTAGAACCCAGCTTTCTTTGTGTGGGAGAGAAACACGCTCCACTTCAACCTAGAACACAACATAGGGTTTTCATGCTTATCTTTGCTGTGTGTGTTCTTTGTCTTTCCATAGCTGTTGTCATGTTTAGCTCTTAGTTTTCATGCTTTTCTTTTTAAAGAGCTTTTGTTTAGTTGGTTGTTGAACTATCTTGAGTTTTCATGATTATCTTGTTAAGAGAGTTTGCCTGTTGCACTGAGTTGTGTGTCTTAACTTAAAGTAGGTAATTGAGGTTGCTATTTAATTTTTGTAGTAACTTGCAATAGTTTTGAGGTATTGCCATGAGTAATGTCTGAACTTTTGGTGTCAAGAGCTTTAGCCTATTAGTGATAGATGTCGTATTTTGGGAAATCCGTGTTTATTTTCGAAAACCTACAAAATAGTTGAGAACTTTAGCTACTAAATGGATCACTAATCTTTGAAGGGATCGAATATTAGAGTACACTCACGTACCATGAGCCGAGGATGCACAAGGATAACCAAACCCCCATACACTCCTCCTCGGGGTACTTGTCTCTTTGTGAACCTCCTAATTAGATTGAGAGTTACCGATAATAAGTGCATGATTTCTTCGGACTTATGTGAGTATTCGAAAGTGGACACTTCCACCTATCCATATTTTTCTAGCCTCTTCGGTACCGTGCATTGCCCTTTCTCACCTCGAGAGTTGGCGCATACTTCGCCGGTGCATCCAAATCCTTGGCACGATACGCTCTGTCATCATAAGCCTCATTATATCCTTCCTCAAAACAGCCACCATACCTACCTATCAAGGCATTTCCATAGCTTTTCCGAGATACATTGCCATGCAACATCCATCTTCTCATGACTTGATCTTCATGTCATACATGCTTTTTGCTTGATCGATGAGCCGCATGCTAGTTGGGCCTTGCCCTAATCATTGCTACATGACGCGCTAGTATCATTGCATTTCCTGCTACACTGGCAGAGGCATACATTTGCATACATCATGATAGTTTCATTTTCTTTATGTTGAGTACTTTTGTAAACTGTGAAAGATCTTCTATACTTCTTGTAATATATAGAGTGTTGCCCCTAAAGTGAGGAAAAGATCCCAAAGAGGGCAAAATCAAAAGATCCCAAAGAGGACAAATGAGAGTTCAATAGAAAGAGCCACTGAGGCCACAAAAAAAATAATAAAAAAATAGAAAAAAAAGAGAAAAAGAAATAAAAAGAGAGAAGGGGGCACACTACTATTTGTTTTTGAGAGATCCACACTCGTACTCCATCTTATACCTTGTACTCCATAGAGATTATCATTCATGCATATAGCTATGTGGGGACCTTCACACTATAGAACTTGGCTTGTATATTCCAATGATGAGCCTCCTCAAAAGAGCTCTATGTCTTCTTGAGCAAGCAAGTTGGATGCACCCCCACTAGTTCCATTGGAGAGCTTACCTTAGCTCATATGTGCATCCGTTGCATGGAAATCCCTACTCCTCACATCATATCTATCATTTGGCTTTCTCTCGCCGATGATTGTCCTCATTGATGTGAGCCCTTCACACCTTTTTTGTTTTCCCCCTCCATCATTTTTCTCTCTTTGCCATCCTAAGTGTCGACTTTCTTGCTTACGCTCATCCATTGCATGAGTGTTCAAAATATCGAAAGGGAGTGGATCATTTTGACTTGTACCTGGCTGTTGGTCTGGGGATGAGTCAAGATAAGATTCCAAAGAAGACCAAGTGTGAAACTTTAGTAGATTAAGTTCTCAACAATACAAAAACTATGTTTTACTCTCTCGTATATCCCTATCCCCTTTCTTGCACGCAAACACCATTTGGAGACATTCGAGTCACGGACAGCGAGAGCTCTTGCACCTTTATGTTCTTATGTTACTTGTTACAATGCTAATATAGACTCTTGCTTGTTATGACTTGAATTGAATTACATGCCTTGATTGCTTTACTTAAAAATTTCTTATATGGTTGATAGCATGTCACCACAGAAATTATGCTTGTTATCATTTACCTACTCGAGGACGAGCAGGAATTAAGCTTGGGGATGTTGATACATCCAAAACGTATCTATAATTTCAGCTTGCTCCATGCTTCTTTTGTGTGATATTGCTATGATATTTATGCACTTCCATACACTTTTGATCATATTTGGACTAACCTATTAACTCAGTGCACCACAGTGCCAGTTCCTGTTTTCTGCTGTTTTTCTATTTCAGATTTCCCCCATATTAAAAGAGCTCCAAAAATTCCGGGAAAAATATAGAAAAAATCAGCGTACAGGAAGCTTCGAGAAAAACCAAAGTGGGGCCAGAGGGGAGCCAGGGGCGGCCCAGGCGGCCACCCGGGGCGGCCCCACCCCTGGCCGCCCCAGGGGGGCGCCTGGGGCCCCCTCTTCGCCTCTGGTGACCCCCCCTTCGCATATATATTTCTCCCGTCGCGGAAACCCTGATTCCAGACCCCTTTTCTCCAGAAGCAATTCCGATCTCCGCCGCCATCGCCACCAAGTTTCGGGGGACCAGAATTCCTGTGCCGGCTTCCTGCCGGGACGGGGAAGTGCCCCCGGATTCATCTCCATTGACGTTGCTTCCTCCCTCCATGATGCGGGAGTAGTTCCTCCTCGGGGCTGAGGTTTCTACCAGTAGCTATGTGGTCAATTCTCTCTCCCATGATGTGATCTTCGTTGTGATCATAGGCTATGTTAATCTAGGGTGATCCCATGATATTTCCCCTTCCTCTATGTATTGGATTGATGTACTCACTTGTCTTTATCTAGTATAATCCCCGAGACCTAGGTGACATCGGTCTATTAGACATGGATTAGAAGAATATTTTCATGAGTGATTTCCTCTTTTGTGTGTTGATTGAAGATTGAGAGTCTCTTGGTGCTTGTCTTTGACTATCCTTGAGATATGTTGTGGTGATTGTGGTACTATCTTTGGATGGCCGCGGTGACATTGGGAAATCCATAGATTGAGAACTACGAACTTAGAGGTGTGCTTTTGTAGCCCTACATAATTCTCGTCCTCTCTTGACCACAAAGGAATGACCTCCGAGTGCGTCTATGGGAAATATCATGTGATTCGATTATGTTAATGTTGTTGGGAGTTGCCACTAGTGAAAGTATGAAGCCTAGGCCTTGTTTCCACCATTGCAATACCATTAGTGCTCACGTTTACCACTTGTTTGCTTGCTGCACTTTTTATTACAGATTTATATTACTTTGCTTTGCCACTCCTATCATCCATATTTTACCATCTCTTCGCCGAACTAGTGCACCTATACAACTCCTAGTTGTATTAGGTGTGTTGGGGACACAAGAGACTTCTTGTATCTTAGTTGCAGGGTTGCTTGAGAGAGACCATCTTCAACCTCTACTTCCCTGAGTTCGATAAACCTTAGGTCATCCACTTGAGGGAAATTGCTGCTGTCCTACAAACCTCTGCGCTTGGAGGCCCAACATAGTCTACAAGAATAGAAGCGTGTGTAGACATCACTTATCTGTTGTGACAATGGGATATCACATGATCTACTTGATGTATGTTTTGGTGATCAACTTGCGGGTTCCGTGACCTTGGGAATCTATGCATAGGGGTTGTCACACATTTTTGTCTTGACTCTCCAATAGGAACTTTGGGGCAGTCTTTGAAGTTCTTTGTGTTGGTTGAATAGATGAATCTAAGATTGTGTGATGCATATCATATAATCATGCCCACGGATACTTGAGGTGACAATGGAGTATCTAGGTGACATTAGGGTTTTGGTTGATGTGTGTCTTAAGGTGTTATTCTAGTACGAACTCTAGGATAAATCGAACGGAAAGAATAGCTTCGTGTTAGAAAAATGGAATTGAGGTTGCCTCATATGCTTCATCTTTTTAATATATTTCGTGAAAATGACGGAAAGGAAAATTGTGCCAGAGTGTTAGAAGAAGAATGCATTAGAATGTTTGGCACTAAATCTTTCAATGATGAGCATGATTGCAATGTTATTAGTATGAACCCTTTGAATATCCATAGTACTAATGATGATTGCAATATTTATGATGAAAATGTCTCTTATAAGCATGTCAACTTTCGTGGAGTGCATAGAGTTTGCAAGTACACACCAAATAGGGAAGATAGATTTTGCAAGAGGCATATGTATTTAGAAACTAAATGGTTGCAAGAGAGGCTAGATGTTTGTGCTGAAAATTTAAAATTTCTTTGCCATCCTTGTGAACTTTGCAATGAACGTGATCATTTAAATCTCCAATGCAAATTGTTTCACGATCGAATCGTGTCCAAAAATTGTGATGACTTGATTTCCCTTGCACATCATAATGAACTTAGTTTCCTTGTGGGTTATGAAGAAATGAAACGTTTAACTAAGGATCTTCCAGAATTTGTCCTTGATAAAGTTCTTGATTTTGATATAGAGGAAATTTATATGTATTGTGCGGTGAATTGCATTGAAAATCCTTATATTGGCAATTAGATAAAGACATGAAACCAAATAGAAGATGAAGAGAATACTAATGAAAGGGAAGAGATTTCCCAATATCCTCCTATTCTTTCTTATGATGAATCAGGTAACGAGGAGGAGCTTTCTATTCAACCAATCTCATTAATAAGGAGCTCCAAAAAGAGGGTTAAACCCACACATGATGCGAATAAGAAAAAGAAAAGACGAAGCCGCAAAGGTAAAAAGGTATCCCTTCCAAAGGATGTTGCTCCTATTACTCATTGTGATGACGATAATTGCTATACTATCGGTGCTATCCATACTATTAATGATGAGAGTGTGATGATGATAATTGCTATACTATCGGTGCTATCCATACTATTAATGATGAGAGTGATTATGATTATGATATGAAAAGGCCCAAGCTTGGGGATGTTATGTTTGATGAGAATGACATGTTTGAGAATTTATTTGCTGCAATTAATGTTTGTTCCAAGCTTGGGGATGCTACGTTTGATGAAGATGATATTTTTAGTCTCCCAAGTTTTGATATGCAAATTTATTATGATGATAGCACGCCTCCTACTTATGATGATTATTGTGATGACACTTATGCTATAAAAGTAGTGGTGATTATATTTATAAAACTTGACATGATTATGATTACCCCTTTTTTGAACATTAATCTTTTATTGTGGAGACAATCTATAGTATTCAAGTTTCTTATGATACTCCCACTATTCCGAATGAGAAGAATTTTGCTTATGTGGAGAGTAGTAAAATTTCTATGCAAGTAGATCATGAAAAAAATGCTTTATGTGCTAGTTATATGGTTGAATTCATTCATGATGCTACTGAAAATTATTATGAGAGAGGATCATATGCTTGTAGGAATTGCAATAATATCAAGTTTCCTCTCCATGTGCTTAAAGTTTTGAAGTTATGCTTGTTTTGCCTTCCTATGCTAGTTGATTATTGTTCCCATAAGTTGTTTGCTCACAAAATCCCTATGCATAGGAAGTGGGTTAGACTTAAATATGATAGTTATATTCTTCATGATGCTCTCGTTATGTTTCAATTCTTATCTTTTATGCGAGCATCATTGAAATCATTATGCCTAGCTAAAAGGCATTAAAGAAAAGCGCTTGTTGGGAGACAACCCAATATTTACCCTTACTGTTTTTGTGTATTCACGTGTGTAAGTGCATCTAGTGCCCCTTAGTGATTTTGGTGTATTGAAGACTTATAGGTTAAGAGACTAATGTGTTTATGAGTGTACACAGCTCTATAAGTCTATGAGGAGTTTGATATTTACAGGAAAGTCAACCCCTAAAATGAAGTTCTTCGACTGAAGACTTTGGATTTTTGAAGATTTTTTGAAGACTTTGAAAGTGAATAAATTGGTGTGATCTTGAAGACTTGGTACTCATTTGAGGAACATGAAGCGTGAAGACTTTTGTTTTCGTAGTTTCATTTTCTCTTTCTTGAGTCATAGGAAACACCGTACTGTTAAAGGCGATCGAGAAAATACTAAGGAAAAATTTCCATGTGATGCTCAACTCAAAATCCTACACCTACCAATCCCTTCGAGTGAAGCCATTGGAAATCTCATACAGTTCAGTCATATTCTTCAGTGACAGAGACGAAGTTCTTCTGGTCTCTGAGGAATTTGTTCTAACTAAGGAGTTAGGAATTCTCTAGTGCGGATTGCCTACACAGTGAGGAACATGATAACCCTGAGGAATTTGATACTCAAATTTCCGACCGTTGCTGTGCTACGTGCCAGCTGTCCCAAAATATCTACCCACCTAACGGTCATATTATTGAAGGGCATTTATGTCTTATCATGTTGGGCTGCTCCCTAGGCTATAAATAGCCGCCCCTACAAGCACTAGCTGGTTGGGTGCTCCGAGAGAAACTGACTCTTGTCATTAGAGCAACCCATCCTTCGAGGACTTTGAGCGAAAATCATCAAGTGAGGAAAAACCAAAAACCAAACCCAAACACCTACAAACCGAAAAGTGATTGAGCATCACTGAAGAGATTGATCCCGTGTGGATTCGACACTTGTTACCTTTGAAGACTGTGCTTCTTCCAGACGGTTAGGCGTCATGGTCTAGAGCATCCAAGAGGAATTGTGGATTGTCGAGTGACTGAGTTTGTGAAGGTTTGGAAGTCACCTGTGAAGACTTACCACGAGTGATTGGGTGAGGTCTGTGTGACCTTAGCTCAAGGGGAATACGGTGAGGACTAAGTGTCCTGGACTGCGTCTTCAGGACTGGGTGTCCGGGACTGTGTGTCCTCAGGTTTGAATACCTAGCCGCCCTAACCAGACGTACAACTGAGACAACAGTTGGAACTGGTCTACCAAATCATTGTCTTCACCAAGCTTACTGGTTCTATTTCCTAAACTCTTTCATTTCCTCATAACTGTGTTGTGTGCTTGTTCATATATGTTTGAAGACTTTGACTGAAGACTTTCTCAATTTCCTCAGTTCAATTTCTTCAGTCTGTTTGTCTTCATTCTGTGTTATCCTGTGTTTACGCTTTCTATACTATGTGCTTGTCTTCATTTCATCATGTTGACCATGCTTGTGTTCTGCTATGTTTACTTTTGAGTACTTATTTCGCTGCAAGTAGTTCTTCACTAAGGAATTTCCTCACCCGCAAATTCCTCGGTGAAGAATTCATAAAAATCGCCTATTCACCCCCCTCTAGTCGATATAACACACTTTCAATTGGTATCAGAGCAAGGTACTCCCTGATTCTATGTGATTTTGGTTTAAGCGCCTGGAGTTTTAGTTATGTCGATCGCAGGTATGATCAAGGTCTCTGCTGGGTGTCCTACCTTCAATGGGACGTACTACCCCTACTAGAAGAATAAGATGTGAATGCATCTTAAGGCAATTGATAACGATCTCTGGTATGTTGTGGAAAATGGTGTTCCCTCAGTCACACCTTCTCTGAATGCTGTTGATGTGAAGAGATTCAAGCAACTCGATTCTCAAGCGAAGAATATTAGTTGTGGCCATCTGAGCAAAGGACAGTATGGAAGAGTGAGTGCTTTGGAAACTACTAAGCTTATCTGGGATAGGTTGTCCAAAGTCAATGAAGGAGTCTCAACACAGCGTGACTCTCGAGTTGATGTTCTTCGGAATCTCTTCAACCGCTTCAAAAGACTTGACAATGAAAATGTTCAGCAAACCTTCGATCGCCTCACTGACATCTCAAATGAGCTTCAAGCACTTGGTGCCACTGACATCACCGACCATGAGGTGGTGAAGAAATTGCTGAGATCGCTTGATTCCTCATTTGATACTCTGGCATTGATGATACAAGAATGTGGTGATTACAAGTCACTTGATCCCGCTGATATCCTCGAAAGGCTAAATACTCATGACTTACAGCTTGCTGAGAAGAGAGATCTCTATGGCTCGAGCTATGGCAGATCACGTGCCCTGAAGGCCAAGGTCGTCTCTGAATATGAAGGTGAAGATTCTGGTAGAAGCCTTGGTGATCCTGAAGAACTGAGCCAGGAGCTAGCACTGCTCGTGAAGAAATTCCAAAGGTTCTCAAGACGTGGTTGTTTTAGAAAATTCTCAAGGAGCAATGATTCCTCATCCAGTGACTACAAGAAGAGGCTATGCCACAAATGCAAGAAGCCTGGTCACTACATTCAAGATTGTCCTCAGTGGGAAAAGGAATCAAAGAAGAAGAAATACAAGGATTACAGTTCTGATGACGCGAAGAAGAAGAAGAAATCGTCAAAATCTTCATCATCAAAATCCTCGAAGTCTTCATCTCACAAGAAGAGCAGCTCCAAGAAGGCCCAGGCATTCATTGGCAAGGAAATGGACTCTCAGGCTGAATCTGAGGATCATGAGGAAGAGGAGGAATCCGAGGAGTCCGAGTCTGGTGTGGCGAGTCTAGCTCTCGCTACTACATTCGTTAGCAAATCTATCTTCAACCCTGAAGAAAATGGCTTCACCAACAAGGCTGATGAAGGCAATGATGACTATGCTCCCACCTATTTCTTCATGGCAAAGGGTGCCAAGGTACTCAAATATACCTCCTCTGAATCAAGTGAGAATGAATCCGATGAAAACCTCACGCCCAGCTATTCTAAACTTGCTAAGATTTTTGTGCAACAACAAAAGGCTTTTAAAAAGGTTCAAAACATGCTAGATAAAAGTGATGATTTGTTGGGTAAAGAAATGGATCGCACTAAAACTTTGACTGAAAATCTTCAGAGACTTCAGTCTAGGTTTGACAATCTTCAAGGTCATCATAACACTCTCTTATCTAATCATGAGAAGCTTTCTTATGAATTTCTTCAAAGAAAGCAAGATCTTGAAAAGCTAAGAGTGAGTTATGAAGATCTTCAGAAGGATCGCGATTCATTACTTGCTCAACAAATCAGCGCTTCACAAGAAGAATTTGTTCCTCCATGCTTGAAATGCATTGAACGTGAATATGCTAATTCTTCATCTGTATGTTCAAATGCTCCTAATGCTACAAATTCCTCAACTGTCTCTGCTATCACTAATTCCTCATCCGAGGACATTGCTAGTATCAGTAATGATGTAGGGCTAAAGGAATTGTACATGACAGGCATGTACAAAATCCTCAAAGGGTATCAGACTCTTTGTGATGTGCTTAAAAAGCAGATCCTCAACAGGAATCCTAGGAAAGAGGGCATTGCCTTTGAGAGGAAACTTAAGGCTGATGGTACATATTGGAAGCCTAAGCAGTACCACAAAACCTCATGGGTTGCTGCAAAGGGACCTCCAGTTGATCCATCCAATTTATCTGGCTTTACATGTGAATCTCCTCATTCTTCTGATGAGTCATTTGACTCCAACTATAAACTGTTCAAAAATCAGAATGGTGAAGTATTTGCTAGATATGTTGGAACTAACTGCAGGAATGGTCCCCCTATGAAGAAAATCTGGGTCCCTAAGAGGCACCATGAAAATCTTCAAGTGAATGTCCTCATGACACCTCGTGTGAGGAATAGGAACCCCAGATCATATTCTTCATATGGACCAAATTCCTCACGTGGATCAAATTCCTCGAAAGGATCAAAATCCTCATATGAATATCATCGTGCTAACAACTCTGTTTCGCAGGGAAGAGCTAAGGGCTATGAATATGAGCATTATTCTTCTAATCATTATGTTCATAAGTCCCTCGAAGAATTTCTCTGCTTATTCATATGCTTATCCTAACTCCTCTTATGTGAAACAAAATGGGATGGCGTCTATGCCACCTTTCTCGTATGGAGCTCGCAGAGTGATGAACTCTTTGCCACCCCTTCAGATGTGGATGGTGAAGAAAAAGAACTAATCTCTTCTGCAGGGTCAGGTCTCCAGACGTGCTCAACGTTTGAAGAATTTGCTGGAGACCTGAAAAGTGCCTGAAAGGACGCAAGCTAATCATGATGGTGAAGAAAAAGAACTAATCTCTTCTGCAGGGTCAGGTCTCCAGACGTGCTCAACGTCTGAAGAATTTGCTGGAGACCTGAAAAGTGCCTGAAAGGACGCAAGCTAATCATGAAGAAATGAACTCTCGTTTCTCACGTCCTCATACTGCTTTATCTGTTGCATTGCTTGATGAAATTGATCTGATGAATTGATGTCATATTCTTCACTGATGAAGTATATGAGTTTGTAAGCTGCACTAATTCATCTGCAGGATGATCAACCCAAAGCCACTGAGTGGGTCCTTGATAGTGGATGTACAAATCACATGACTGGTGACAAGAATCTATTGATGGATGCTCCCTTATCTCCATCTCATCTGAAGCATATCATCTTCGCTGACAAAGGCAAAAGTCAGGTATTGGGTCTAGGTAAGGTTGCGATCTCAAAGGATCGACACATGGACAAAGTCATGCTTGTCGAGTCCTTAGGATACAGCCTCATGTCTCTCTCAATGCTTTGCGATCTTGATATGGTTGTAGTCTTTGGCACATATCGTTGTGTTGTGATCATGGAATCTGACAATTCCAAAGTCTTCGAAGGCTTTAGGAAAGGAGACATGTATATTGTTGATTTCTCTACAGGACTGATAACCCACAAGTGTAGGGGATCGCAACAGTTTTCGAGGGTAAAGTATTCAACCCAAATTTGTTGATTCGACACAAGAGGAGCCAAAGAATACTCTTAAGTATTAGCAGCTGAGTTGTCCATTCAACCACACCTGGAAACTTAGTATCTGTAGCAACATAGTTTAGTAGCAAAGTAATATGATAGTGGCGGTAGCAACAATAAAAGTAACGGTAGTGTTTTTGTAGTTTTGTAATAGTAGCAGCGAAAAAGTAAATAAGCAACAAGCAATATGTGAAAAGCTCGTAGGCATTGGATCGGTGATGGGGAATTATGTCAGATGCAATTCATCATGTAGAAGTTACAACCTAGGGTGACACAGAACTAGCTCCAGTTCATCAATGCAATGTCGGCATGTATTTCGAATATAGTCATACGTGCTTATGGAAAAGAACTTGCATGTCATCTTTTGTCCTACCCTCCCGTGGCAGCGGGGTCCTATTGGAAACTAAGGGATATTAAGGCCTCCTTTTAATGTATTACTGGACCAAAGCATTAACACATAGTGAATACATGAACTCCTCAAACTATGGTCATCACCGGGAGTGGTCCCGATTATTGTCACTTCGGGGTTGCGGATCATAACACATAGTAGGTGACTATAGACTTGCAAGATAGGATCAAGAACACACATATATTCATGAAAACATAATAGGTTCAGATCTGAAATCATGGCACTCGGGCCCTAGTGACAAGCATTAAGCATAGCAAAGTCATAGCAACATCAATCTCAGAACATAGTGGATACTAGGGATCAAACCCTAACAAAACTAACTCGATTACATGATAGATCCCATCCAACCCATCACCGTCCAGCAAGCCTATGATGGAATTACTCACGCACGGTGGTGAGCATCATGGAATTGGTGATGGAGGAAGGTTGATGATGACGATGGCGACGATCTCCACTCTCCGGAGCACCGAACGGACTCCAGATCAGCCCTCTCGAGAGAGATTAGGGCTTGGTGGCGGCTCCATCTCGTAAAACGCGATAATTCTTCCTCTTTGATTTTTTTTCTCCCCGAAAGTGAATATATAGGATCTGGGGATACGTCGGTGGAGCACCAGGGGGCCCACGAGGCAGGGGGCGCGTAGGGCGCGCCCCCGACCCTCGTGGACAGGGTGTGGGCCCCCTGGTTTGGATATTCTTGCAGGTATTTTTTATTTTTTCTAAAATAATTCTTCGTGGATTTTCAGGTCATTCCGAGAACTTTTTATTTCTGCACAAAAAAAAAACACCATGGCAATTCTGCTGAAAACAGCGTCAGTCTGGGTTATTTCCATTCAAATCATGCAAGTTAGAGTCCAAAACAAGGGCAAGAGGGTTTGAAAAAGTAGATACGTTGGAGACGTATCAACTCCCCCAAGCTTAAACCTTTGCTTGCCCTCAAGCAATTCAGTTGATAAACTGAAAGTGATAAAGAAAAACTTTGACAAACTCTGTTTGCTCTTGTTGTTGTAAATATGTAAGCCAGCATTCAAGTTTTCAGCAAGATCATGAACTAACCACATTCACAATAACTTTCAGCTCTCAAGTCTACTCACATCAATGGCATAATCAACTAGCGAGCAATAATAATAAACCTCGGATGACAACACTTTCTCAAAACAATCATGATATGATATAACAAGATGGTATCTCGCTAGCCCTTTCTGAGACCGCAAAACATAGATGCAGATCACCTTTGAAGATCAAGGACTGACTGGTCATTGTAATTCATGGTAAAAGAGATCCAGTCATGATCATACTCAATGCAAATTAATATTAATACATGCAAATGACAATGGTGCTCTCCTACTGGTGCTCTTTCGTAAGAGGATGATGACTCTGCATAAAAGTAAATAGATAGGCCCTTCGCAGAGGGAAGCAGGGATTTGTAGAGGTGCTAGAGCTCGATTTTTAAATAGAGATGAATAACATTTTGAGAGGTATGCTTTCATTTTCAACATAACAACCAAGAATCTCGATATCTCCCATGCTACGCACATTATAGGCGGTTCCCAAACAGAATGGTAAAGTTTATACTCCCCCAACCACCAACAAGCACACTCCACGGCTGGCCCGAAACAGCGGGTACCGTCCAAACCAGCAACAATCCTGGAGGAGTTTTGTTTAATTATTATGATTTTGAGCATGGGACTGGGCATCCCGGTTACCAGCCATTTTCTCATGAATGATGAGCGGAGTCCACTCAATGTGAGAATAACCCACCTAGCATGGAAGATATAGACAGCCCTAGTTGATACATGAGCTGTTCGAGCATACAAAACAGAATTTCATTTGAAGGTTTAGAGGTTGGCACATACAAATTTACTTCGAACGACAGGTAAATACCGCTGCTACTTCTCGAGCTTGCATTGTATTCCCTCGAAGAGGAAAGGGAGATGCAGCACATGTGACGCCCGAGTAATCAAGCTACAGTAAAACTTCGCTAATGATGCCACGTCACCTCGATTACTGTGGATAAAATCGTGTTAGTTCGAAACCAAATTAAGATTTCAAATTTAAAATAAAGACAAACAATAAAAGTTTTCAAATATTAAAACTAAAATGTTCGGAGTGAACGAAATATTGCATAGGTAATTATGGTGGAGAAACCACACCTTTTTAAAATTCTTAAATACTATAAGATATAAAAAACAATAGTAAAAACAATTATTTAAATACCTTTTGTAATTAATAAAAAGTCAAACTAATTGATTGAGGACTAGACTATTGTTGACTATGGACTAAGTTGAAATACTAATTTAGATGCTACAAGTATATTTTACTAAAACTAGAATTAATAGGAAACAAACTAAATCAGTAAAAGTAATAAAAGGAAAAGGATAAACAGAAAATAAAACAAAAGTAAAACAACAGAACCCCCCC
>LR738710.1:731361286-731470660 GCA_902687465.1 Secale cereale
CCGCTGGGCCAAGTGGCCCAGCTGGCTTCCGCCACACGAACGGGCCGACCCAACCGCCCCACACCCCACTCCCTTAATCCCCCTGGACACGAAACCCTAACCTACCCCGCACCCCACTTCCCCCCACATCGCTCTCTCCTTTCCCCGATCTAGATCTGAATCGGGAAGGGGAACGACCTGCCCCGATCTCTCGACCCCGTCGCCACCACCACGACACCGCCTGCCGGAGCTCACCCGTCGTCGTCGGTGCCGCCTCCCCTTCTCCCTCGTCCCCGACCTCCTCAACCGCGGACCCCAAGCTCGACGTCGCGTCGCCGTCATCGTCGCCTGGAGGAACACCTTGTCGGAGCCCCGCGTCGCCTCGGATCCGTTGCCTCGCGTCCCCGTCCTCCTCCCCGCCGGACGGCCTCCCCATCTCCCCAACGTCGTCGTCGTCCCCGTCGACCTCCACACGCACCGTTGCCAAAATCCCTACGGCTAGGGCTGGACCAAAAGCTCGAAGCTCGCGAGCTTAATGACCGCTCGATAGTTCGGCTCGTTAAGCTCGTGGCTCGCTTCTTAATGAACAGAGCCAATCATTGATTTCAGCTCGTTAAGCTTAACTAGCTTAACGAACGAGCTAACGAGTTTCACGAGTAGCTTGTTAAGCTCGTTAGTAACAACACAACACATATTTTCATCTTACCTGACAAAATTTTCATAGCACCTCGGCCCATCCACTCAATCTAATCTACATAGGAGGCAAAAAACTTGTGCATTTTGTTTTCTAGTCACCATCTTCTTTTAAAAAAACCAAATATACGCGCTTATCGTGTAAACCGTAACACATCAAAATCTATTAACAAGCGCTCGCGAGCGCTCACGAGCTTAACGAGCTTTAAACAAACCGAGCCGAGCAGGGTTTTCTGCTCGTTAATCTCAACGAGCTTAACGAGCCGAGCCTTAACGAGCACGAGCTTAATGAGTACGAGCTTAACGAGCCGAGCAACTCGTTAATCCACCCCTACGGCCCCCGTGAGCTCCCCCTCTCCTCCTCTCTCCCTCGTGAGCACGCGCTCATGCGCCGTAGTTCCTCGTTCCGCTCTGCCGCGGCTCCGTCGCCCCAACCGTGCTGCTGCGGCCGGTGCGGCCCCTCCCGTTCCCTCTTGCCGCGCTCCGGAGACCACCTCGCCTCTGCCGCCTCGCGCGAGGCCGCAGCGCGCCTGCTGCTGCCTCCGGCGCCCCCTCCTGCGTCGACTTCCTTCGTCGGAAATGGTCGGCCGCTGAGCCCCGCCCTAGCCGTCGGCGCCCAGCGCCCTCCCCTGCCCGTTGATCTGGGTGAACGCCCAGCCGGGCGCCGACGCACGCGCCCGAACCCGCCTGCCCGATTAGCGCCCGACCCATTAAGGGCCATCTAGCCCTATGACGTGGGCCACAGGCCACAGGAATGTTTTAAAAATAAATGAAAAGATTAAACAAAATTGTATAATTAATTAATTAAACTTAATTAGTTCTGTTAATTAACTATTAGACCTAATTAACCTACTAATTAATCTAATTAAACAGTTAGTTAGTTAGTTAGACAATGACATGTGGGACCCAGTGGTCTCTTTACTAGTCAAAGTCCACAGTTGACCGATGACGTCATGCCAATGTTGAGGATATCGCTTATCGTTATCGTCTCGGACAGATGTGGGTTAGAGATTAATCGGAAATCGGCCGATTAATCGATTTTATCGGTCGACTATTAATCGGCCATTTTTTGCAAATCTCAGGTTCCCAACACTAAAATATGCTATATTCAACACCAAAACAATATTGGACAGAAGTGTTACCTTGATTCGTAGACTTTGAATTCTTGTATAACGACGAAAAAATAGGACAACAATACATATTGCGTAACAAGGTCCACAAAACGCAAATAAAAATAGTTTTTTCAAACATAGTGCTATGAATAGGCTCAATTTATCGGTAGATTCCTGATAAATAGCTTGTCATAGCGATAAATCGGCTCAAACGATAAATGGTGAAGATAAGGCATAATCTTATCGGTCACCCCAAGAGTAGCGATAAATCGGATGATAAATCATTGAATAGGAAGATTTCTTGAACAATACGTCATGCTGACATCACGCTAACGTCATAATTACATTTTTCTAATTAAATTAATTCTAGAAAAAGATAAAATCATTTTTAAATTGATATAAAATAAACCGTAGCTCGGATGGAAAAACTTTGTACATGAAAGTTGCTGAGAACGACGAGACGAATCCGAATACGCAGTCCGTTCGTCCACCACACATCTCTATCATACCGAACATGCAACATTCCCCCTTCGGTCCGTTTGTCCAAAAATACGAAACACCTGGAATACCTTCTCAGATGTTTTCCATCCTTGCCGGTATCACTTAGTACCGCGTTAGGTCACACGTAGCACCGTGTATTTCCATTTTATGCTTTGTGGTGCGATGCTTGCTTTATATTTATTGTTTCTTCCCCCTCTTCTCTGTGATAGACATCGGGACTGAGACCGCTGACAGTGCCACGGTGATCGACTGCGTCGACGACGACCCCTCCTTCTTGCCAGAGCAACCAGGCAAGCCCCCCCCCCTTGATCACAATATATCGCCTATTCTTCTGTCTACTGCTTGCATTAGGGTAGTGTAGCATGTTACTGATATCGAATAATCCTATCCTGTTGCATAGCCTGTCATTGTTGCTACAATTGTTGATACCTTACCTGCAATCCAAAATGTTTAGTATAGGATGCTAGTATTCCATGAGTGGCCCTACACCCTTGTCCGTCTGCCCTGCTATACTATCGGGACGTGATCACTCGGGTGGTGATCACGGGTATATATGATACTATTACATACACATGATGATGATTCGGAGATGGGGGCTGAAGGGGCAGGTGGTTCCACACAGGTAGTGGTGGGCCTGGGTTCCCGGCAGCCCCCTGATGGTTACTTTGTGGCGGAGCGACAGGGCGGGTTGCGACCACCTAGGAGACAGGTGGGCCTGGCCCTGGTCGTTGTCCGCAGTTATGTCATAATAACACGTTTAACGGGATCTTGGTATTTGATCTGAGTTTGGCCATTTGGCCTATACACACTAACCAGCTACGTGGGAATAATTATGGGCACTCGACGTCGTGGTATCAGCCGAAGCCTTCTTGACATCAGCGACTTAGTGGCGCGCGCCGGATTGGACCGGAACGCCTACTCTGGTATTTGGAGATGCTAGGTCTGCTTACCGGCCACACTCGCAACATGCAGGTGTGCATTGGGAGATGGGCCCAGACCCCCGTGCGCTTAGGGTTTAGACCGGCGTGCTGACCTCTCTGTTGTGCTTAGGTAGGGCTGCGACGTGTTGATCTTCCGAGGCCGGGCATGACCCTGGAAAGTGTGTCCGGCCAAATGGGATCGAGCATGTTGGGTTATCTGGTGCACCCCTGCAGGGAAGTTAATCTATTCGAATAGCCATGTCCCTCGGTAAAAGGACGACCCGGAGTTGTACTCTGACCTCATGACAACTAGCACTGGAGACTTAATAAAACACACCCAGACAAGTTCCAGATATTACTCGGTGGTTGCTCTCTCACAGGGTGATGTGCGGGAGGATTGCCTGGTAGGATTATACTATACGTTGTTACTTGGTGAACTTACCATCTATATTATTCTACTGCTGCAAGACGGAGGCTGCGAGATGCGAGGATACTTGTTACTATTCCATCTATTCTCTTCTACTGCTGCAAGATGGAGGTGGCCAGAAGTGTAGTCTTCAATTGGATTAGCTATCCCCCTCTTATTCTGGCATTCTGCAGTTCAGTCCACATATATTAACCCTTTATACAGATACCATTGCATATGTAGTGTAGATCCTTGCTTGCGAGTACTTTGGATGAGTACTCACGGTAGCTTTTCTCCCCCTTTTCCCCTTTTGTCCCTTCTTCTCGGATGACGCAACCAGATGGTGGAGTCCAGGACCCAGAGGATCCCGAGGATGTTTCTACGTAAAGTTCGGCTTCGAGGAGTAGTTAGGAGGTCCCAGGCAGGAGGCCTTGCCTTTTCAATCGTTGCTACTTTTGTGCTAGCCTTCTTAAGGCAAACTTGTTTAACTTATGTCTGTACTCAGATATTATTGCTTCCGCTGACTCTTGTGTTTCAAGCTTATGTATTCGAGCCCTCGAGGCCCCTGGCCTGTAATATAAAGCTTGTATTATTTTAATTTGTGTCTAGAGTTGTGTTGTGATATCTTCCAGTGAGTCCCTGATCTTGGTCGTACACATTTGCGTGCATGATTAGTGTACGGTCAAATCGGGGGCATCACAACATAGTAGCGTAAGTATTTCCCTCAGTTTTTGAGAACCAATGTATCAATCCAGTAGGAGACCACGCGCGAGTCCCTCGCACCTGCACAAACAAGTAAGAACTTCGCAGCCAACGCGATAAGGGGTTGTCAATCCCTTTACGGTCACTTACGAAAGTGAGATCTGATAGATCTGATAGTTTATATTTTTGGTATTTTTGGTTTATAAGAACATCAAATAAAAACGATAAAAGCAAAAGTAGATGTAGATTGATATGTTGAGAATAGACCCGGGGGCCATAGTGTTCTCTAGTGGCTTCTCTCATGATAGCGATATTCTACGGCGGATAAACAAATTACTATCGAGCAATTGATAGAAAAGCGAATAATTATGAGACTATCTAGGCATGATCATTGTATATAGGAATCACTTACGAGACAAGTAGATCGACTCCTGCCTGCATCTACTACTATTACTCCACACATCGACCACTATCCAGGATGCATCTAGTGTATTGAGTTCATAAGAACAGAGTAACGCCTTAAGCAAGATGACATGATGTAGAGGGATAAACTCAAGCAATATGATATAAACCCCATCTTTTTATCCTCGATGGCAACAATACAGTACGTGCCTTGCTGCCCCTACTGTCACTGGGAAAGGACACCGCAAGATTGAACCCAAAGCCAAGCACTTCTCCCATTGCAAGAACTATAGATCTAGTAAGCCAAACCAAACCAATAATTCGAAGAGACTTGCAAGGATATTATGAGCACACATAAAAAGTTCAGAGAAGAACCAAATATCTTTCATAGATAACCTTGATCATAAACTCACAATTCATCGGATCTCGACAAACACACCGCAAAAAGAGATTACATCGAATAGATCTCCTCGAAGACCGAGGAGAACTTTGTATTGAGATCCAGAGAGAGAGAAGAAGTCATCTAGATACTAGCTATGGACCCGAAGGTCTGTGGTAAACTACTCACAACTCATGGTGAGGGCGATGATGATGATGATGAAGAACTCCGTGATGGATCCCCTTCCGGTGGAGCTCCGGAACAGGCTCCAAGATGGGATCTTCACGGGAACAGAAGGTACGGCGGTGGAATTAGGGTTTTCTCTCTGTTCACGGAGGTTCTGGGGTACGTAGACTTATATAGGAAGAAGGAGGGCACCGGGGGACGCTCAAGGGGGCCACGAGGCAGGTGCCACGCCTTGGGAAGGGGGGCGCGCCCCCACCCTCATGGGCCACCTCTTGATCCCCTCATGTGGTTCTCAAGCTCCGTGTGCGTGATTTTCTCCAAAGATATCTCTCGCGAAGGTTTCATTCTGTTTGGACTCCGTTTGATATTCTTTTTTTTTTGCAAAACCCTAAAACAAGCAAAAAAACAGCAATCTGGACTGGGCCTTTGGGTTAGTAGGTTAGTCCGAAAAGTAATATAAAAGTGAATGATAAAGCCCATTAAACATCCAAGATTTCATAAATAATAGCATGGAACAATAAAAAATTATAGATACGTTGGAGACGTATCAACCGCATATAGGAAGGTATGGTGGACTCTTTGGAATAACTTTGGGGTTTATGGAAGTGGATGCACAAGCAATAGTCCCGCTTAGTACAGGTGAAGGCTAGAAAGAGACCAGCTAGAGAGCAACAATGGTCATGAACATGCATTAAAATCAATCAACAATGAATGCGAGCATGAGTAGGATATAAATCCCCATGAACATAAATATTGTGGAGGCTATGTTGATTTGTTTCAACTACATGCGTGAACATGTGCCAAGTTAAATCACTTAAATCATTCAAAGGAGGATACCACCCCCATCATACCACATCACAACCATTTTAATATCATGTTGGCATGCAAGATAGACCATTATAAACTCTCAGCTAATTAAGCATGGCATAAGCATCTATGATCTCTAATTGTCATTGCAAGCATGTTTCATTCATAACAAGCTGAATCAGGAACGATGAACTATCATATTTACCAAAACAAGAGAGGTCAAGTTTATACCAGCTTTTCTCATCTCAATTAGTTCATCATATATCATCCTTATTGCCTTTCACTCGCACGACCGAATGGTGTGGATAATAATAATAGTGCACGTGCAATGGACTAAGCTGGAATCTACAGGCATTTAATACAAGAGAGAAGACAAGATAATATGGCTCAAGGTTAAATCAACAATAGAGCATATGAGAGCCACTAAGCAATTTCATTCATGGTCTTCTACTCTGAACCCCCAAAGAAAAGAAAAGAAACTATTTACACGGGAAAGCTCGCAACAAGCAAAAGAAGAACGGTAAATATTTTTGGGTTTTCTTTTAGTTACTACTACAAGGAAAATAAACTAGCTAGAAACTACGACTAATATTTTTTTGCTTTTCTTAAGGATTTTTCTAGCACACGGGAAAAAGACTAAGAAAAGAAATGAAACTAAACATGGATGGTACAATGAAAGAGTGTGAGCGTCGACAACTAGAATAAGTGTGAACATGAATGTAAAGTCAGTGAGAAACACGTACTCCCCCAAGCTTAGGCTTTTGGCCTAAGTTTGTCTATGGCCATGGATCGAAGCTACTCTTTCCAGTGTACTGAGATATATCCTCTGGGTGCCACTTGTTGGCGAGCTCATCCAGCTCCCACCAATAAACAGACTGACGGTAAGGATCAAGTGGTGGCTTAGGCTCTGGCTCTGAAGCTTGTGCCTGGCCTTGGTACTTGTAGAAGGCATCTGATGTAATGAGGTATATGTCTGTGGACAGATCAAACAAAGATGGTGCAGGCAAGGTAACAATTTCACAGTATATTTCATCAAACCTTAATTTATAACTGAGCAGCATATCCTTGTCTTTAACAATAAAATCATGAGCTACCATGCTCTTGTAGTCTAGATAAACAGGAGCAAGCAATTTTTCTTCCTTCTCATGATGCCTAATAGGTATTCTAAAATATTCAGCAAGGCGAGAAGCAAAGATGCCTCCAAAGACGGGCCCTTTGAGCGGTTCAGACTCAGTCATTTAGCAACGACGGCGCCCAAGCTAAAAGTTGTGTCTTGAAACAAAGCATGGCGTAAGATGACAATATCAGGGGCACTAAGATTTCCGCTGTTCCCGCGACCAATTAAACATCTACTAGCAAATAAAGCAAAGTAGCGCAGAACAGGGAAGTGTATACTAGTGATTCTTGCCCCTGAGACTTGTCTAGTTTCCCCTACAGCTATCATGTCAATAAACCCTTCAACGTCTTCACGACGTGGTACATCAAGTCTACCTCCAAAGGGTACCTTGCCTATTTCACAAAATTCTAAGAGTGATATCTCCTTAATCACATCATATAAACAAAACTCCACCGCAGGTGGTGTTTTCTTAGCATGAAAATGAAAACTTTGCGTGAAAATATTGGTGAGTAAGAGATACTGTTCACGCTGGTCGTGGAGGAAGTCGGTGAGGCATGCATTATTTGCCAACCAATAAAAGTCTTCGTAAATCTCGGTGGACATCATGAAATCATTACAAGGCCATTCACACGGCCGAACTTCCGCCATGCGAGGAAGATTATATTTGGGCTTCTTATTTTCTTCTTTCTTCTTCTCCTCTGAGCTCTTGCTGGAGGAGCCCCTCAACAATCTCTTTATCATTTTCCTTTTCAAAAAATTTCTGAAATTTTTAGTAACTTCAAAATAAAAGTTAACCAAACTCAACAAGATTGATAGTAACAACTCCTACAAGTGCCTAGAGACTATATCGTGCATTAGAACTACTTGGGACCAAGAAAATTTGACATGCAAGCTCAAGAACAAGGTCACCACAGCAGCATAAATTTGCAATAAATAAAGCACTAGAACAAAAACTAATTGGACCAATGGAGGAGTCACATACCAAGGAACAATCTCCCCAAACAATTTGGTGAATGGTGCTTTGAGCAAGGAGATCGAAAATGGCAGCAAGATGAGCTAGAACTCGGGTTTGAGCTGGTTGGAGATGTTTTTGGGAGGAAGAAGAAGAATGCGGGTGCAGGAATAATTGGAGGGGGGGCCACGTGGGCAGGAGGCGTGCCCTGGACCACGTGGGCAGGGGGGCCATGTGGGCAGGGGGCCACGAGGCAGGGGGCGCGCCCTGGACCCTCGTGGCCAGGTGTTGGCTCCCCTCGCTGTGTGTTCTGTGCCATATTTTCTCAAATATTCTAGAAAAAATCATATTTCATTTTAATGGCATTTGGAGAACTTTTATTTTTGGGGTATTTTTTTATTGCACAGATAAGTCTGGAAATAGACAGGAAATACTATTTTTGCTTTATTTATCCTAATTAACAGAAAGTAAAAATAGGGTACAGAAGGTGGTGCTATCTAGATTCACCTATCCCATGCTCATCAAAAGGAATCCATTAACAAGGTTGACGAGGTCTTGTTAATAAACTCTTTTCGAATAACATGAAACTGGAGAATTTTCGAATAACACTAGGTTACCTCAATGGGGATATGTATGTCCCCAACAATAAGAATGTCATATGTCTTCTGATAGTAGGAAGAGGAAATTCAAAATCTCCAATAGTAATAGTTGAAATTTTTCCAATATAATTGATACTATGGACCCGAGGTTGTTTCCTCAGAAAGTGTACCGTATGCTCATTACCATTGACATGAAAAGTGACATTTCCTTTGTTGCAATCAATAACAGCCCCTGCAGTATTCAAAAAGGGTCTACCAAGGATAATAGACATACTATCGTCCTCGAGAATATCAAGTATAACAAAGTCCGTTAGAACAGTAACATTTGCAACTACAATAGGCACATCCTCACAAATACCGACATGTATAGCAGTTGATTTATCAGCCAGTTGCAAAGATATTTCAGTAGGTGTCAACTTACACAAGTCAAGTCTACGCTATAAAGAGAGAGGCATAACACTAACACCGGCTCCAAGATCACATAAAGTAGTTTTAACATAGTTTCCTTTAATGGAGCAAGGTATAGTAGGCACTCCTGGATCTCCTAGTTTCTTAGGTATTCCACCTTTCGAAGTGTAATTGGCAAGCATGGTGGAAATTTCTACTTCAGGTATCTTTCTTTTGTTGGTAATAATATGCTTCATATACTTAGCATAAGGATTTGTTTTAAGCACATCAGTCAAACGCATACGCAAAAAGATAGGTCTAATCATTTTAGCGAAGCGCTCAAAATCCTCATCATCCTTTCTCTTGGATGGTTTCAGAGGAAAAGGCATGGGTTTCTGAGCCCATGGTTCTCTTTCCCTACCATGCTTCCTAGCAACAAAGTCTCTCTTATCATAACGTTGATTCTTTGATTGTGGGTTATCAAGATCAACTACAAGTTCAATCTCTACATCATTATCATTGCTAGGTTGAGCATCATCATGAAAATCATCATTAATATTATCACTAGGTTCATGTTCATTACCAAATTGTGTCTCAGCATCAGAAACAGATATTTCATTGGGATTCTCAGGTGTGTCAGCTACAGGTTCACCAGAAGCATGCAAAGTCCTATCATTTTTATTTTTCTTCTTCTTAGAAGAACTAGGTGCATCTAAATTAGCTCTCTGAGAATCTTGCTCAATTCTCTTAGGGTGACCCTCAGGATACAGAGGTTCCTGAGTCATTTTACCACCTCTAGTAGCAACTCTAACAGCATAGTGATACGTCCAAAACGTATCTATAATTTCTTCTTGCTCCATGCCACTTTTGGGTGATATTTCTATGATATTTATACACTTCCATACACTTTTGATCATATTTGGACTAACCTACTAACTCAGTGCACCCCAGTGCCAGTTTCTATTTTCGGCTGTTTTTGTATTTCAGGTTTTCACATTACGAGAACTGCCAGGAAAGATACAGAAAAATTATATAAAAAATCAGCGTTCCAGAACCTACCTTGCGCCCGAAGGACAGCCGGGGGGGGGGGGCACCAGGGCCCCAGGCGCCCTGGCGGCGCCCCCCCCTGGGCCGCGTCGGGGGGCGCCTGGGCCTCCCGAGCCCCGTCTGGTGCCCCCCTTTGGCATATATTTAGAGCGTCCTTCGAAACCCTCGGGACGGGAACTCTTTTTCGCGATCTCATCTCTGTTCCGCCGCCGCCGCCGCTTCCAAGATCGGGAGCACCAGGAGAACTCTTCCCGGCACCCTGCCGGAGGGGAGGATCATCATCGAGAGCCTCTCCACCACCATGGACGCCTCCCGGATGAGTTGTGAGTAGTCTCCCTTGGACCATGAGTCCATGACTAGTAGCTATGTGATGTTCTCCTCCCGTTCTTGTGCTTCACTAATTAGTCCTCGTGAGCTACCCTACATGATCGAGGCACATATGTAATCCTTATGCTGTTGCTATGTTGAGTTTGCTGGGATGCGATGGATTATGAGATTATGTTCATATTGTGATTGAGTAATATATTTGATCTACCTCTTTTATATTTATGTTCGTAAGTAATTCTTGCATGTTCTCCGTTGTTATTTATTGCTTTGGCCAAGTAATAGGTAGTGACTCCAAGAGGGAACGTTATGCTCGATTGTGGGTTCATGCCCCTGGATGACTAGCTTGAGTGACAGAAACATGAGTCTAGGGGATGTGTTGTTGCCACAAGGGGGAAAACAACGGTGCTTGTGCCTGCGGGTGCAAGGATTGTTTACTTTACGCAAAGTTCTTTTAATGCAGTTGTCTGTTGCTTTGAGTTTACACTATGGGTGGGGCTCGCAACTTAATACCAGCGAGATGTTCTGGATAGATATCTCAAGGTGGATGATTAGTAGTAGATATTGACGGATTTCGGTCTACTTACTTTGGCGTACCACCCATGCTTTGAACCTCAACCTTTCTTGCAATGTAGTCATCATTGGTTTGCGTTCGTGGTCCTGTCAATTGCCCAGCTGTAATTCGTTTACCTCACATAGTTGTTTTATCGTCTTTTGGGAGAGAGACATCACTAGTGAACATCATGAGACTCCGGTCCATATTACCATCATCGATCACATCCGCTATTTACTTTCCGCTTTTACTTACTATTGCAAACACTATCTATCACTACTATCATTTGCATTTAATCCTTTGTGAACTACAAGGCCGGAGGGATTGACAACCTCTCTGTACTCATTGGGAGCAAAGTTATTTGTATCTGTGTGCAGGTCCACGTTGATTGCTAATATCTGGCGCCGTTAGCAGTTGACACCTACTTGTTGAACCTAGGAGTCTCTGGGGATTCGATCCTTGGCATCTTTGCTAAGGGAAAAACTTCCACAACACTGCATCTCACACCTTCCACTTGGGGTAACCAACGAGGGGTTAGAGGCCCATCAAGGAGTTTTTCTGGCGCCATTGCCGGGGACTCCACTCTTCAGGATAGGGGACTTGCACGCTATCTTTTACCTTTGCTTTTTAGTCTTGTTAGTTTACCTTTCAGTTTTTGCTTTAGTATCTTTTATCGAAAATCACAAAAATAGTTATCTCGTTCTTTAGTTGTCATTATGTCGGGTCCTTTTGTCTTTGACGAGGCAGAAGTTCTCACCTTTAAACAAAGAGGTGGGGAAAGTTTGAAAGATGCTTGGTATAGAATTAATTATTCCCAAAAAAGAGCCACCAAGAAGCAACCTACTACTATCCTGCTTAGAAATTTTTATGTTGGAATTACTTCTTGGAATAGGTTTATTCTAGATACTGCTATCAATGGGAATTTCCTAGAAGCCCCAATTTGGGAGTCTCTTAGTATTATTGAAAATCTTGTTGGGAATCTCCCTGTTGTTAGCATTCGAGAGGACATCACTCTAGCTCACCTTATGAAAAAACTTGAAAAGATAGAGCTAGAGATGCCAAGCATTAATAAGATAAATGAGTTGGATCGTAAGATCCAAGGGAATTTGAATAGACTTGATAGCTCCATGCATAAAATTTTCAAAATTTTGGAGACCGTCAAATTCCATGACTTGGACTCTTCTAGGGTAGATAAGATTGAGGAAATATTTGATACTCTAGGAACTACTTTCTCCTCGATCAAACCCAAAAAGGTAGAAACTCCGGCAAAGAGGGAGCCTAAGTTCGTTCACGTTCCAAAGGCTCCCCGCTCTAAAAGTAATCCACCTATTGCCAAAGGGGTTGAAACTGTAAAGACTTTGGAAGAAACACCTGTCTTTGATGAATTTATAAATGAATCTTCCCTTGACTTTTATCCTTTTGGTCTTCTACCTAGAAGTATCTCTATGAGGCCTTTATTTGGAAGTCCTCTTAAGACTAGTTGTATTATTGAAGAGCTTTTTGATGATCTTGATGATGGTTCAATTGATACAACTTGACCTATATGCATTATGCCTAGCTTAAAGGCATAAAAGAAAGCGCTTTTGGGAGGCAGCCCACATGAATAAATTTTTATTTTGCTTTTGTTGTGTCTTGATGTTGTTTACTACAGTAGCATCATCATTGTATCTTTGCTTTTCATATTTGTGCCAAGTATAGCCTCTGATTGCTAGAAAGTTCAAAAGTTGTGAGGTGCTGTCCAGGAAACAGATTCTGTCCTTGGACAGAAAAATTCGTATAAAATCACCAGATCATCTTTTTGGTCTGAATGTTTTCGACAGCGTTCCCTATATAATTGTATTTCGTGTGTCTGTTCTGAGTTTTTTGATTTGAGTTGCAGAAGTACCCCGAACAAATCATTTACTACCTGCTGTTCTGTTTTTCACAGATTCTGTCCTGTTTTGCCTTTCCTTCATTTTGCAAATCAAGAGCTTGCTTTTTCTTTGCAAAAACCTTTTGGCAATCTTGAGAAACAGTAGAACTTCAAGGATATCTTTATTTCCAGCAAGGTGCAATTATTTTATTAAGGGTACTAACCTCGCTAATCAGATTATAATGAGTTATGTATGAAGGGAGTTTTCAAGTGTGCGAGGGAAGATGATAAAAAGATTCAGGAGTGTCAAGCGCTCAAGCTTGGGGATGCCCCCGTGCACCCCCAAGAAATATTCAAGGAGACTCAAGCGTCTAAGCTTGGGGATGCCCTCGTGCATCCCCTTCTCCATCAACATTATCAGTTCGTCTTTCGTTCCGCTATATTTTTATCACTTCATGTGTCATGTGCTATGCTTGGAGCGTTTTGCTTTTAGTTTTCTTTTTAGTTTTCCATAACGAGTCGGAACTCAGCATTCTTTATGTGGGAGAGAAACACGCTCCACTTCTACCTAGAACATAACATGGAATTTTCATGTCTATCCTTGCTGTGTGTGTTCTTTGTCTTTTTATAGCTACTATCATGCTCTGCTCTTAGTATTCATGCTTATCTTTTCAAAGAGCTTTTGTTTAGTTGGTTGCTTGAACTCTCTTTAATTATCATGCTCACCTTATTAAGAGAGTTTGCTTCCGTTGCATTGGTTAATATGTCTATGATAAAGATGCTACTTGCATGATGGCGCTTAGTAGTTCAAGTTTTCTTATGGTTAGTCTCAAATAGCTGGGGGATTCCCAATGTGTTATTGGAGTACCAACATGATTTGTTTGCCTATGATGTGGTATGGTTTAGTAATATCTTCCTTCAAGAATTTATTTTGATTGACTTGGTGTATGCTCACGCATATTTAAGACTGTAAAGAAAGTCTGTCAAGCCTTGATGATCTTTTATTTCTGAGTTGCGATATAACTTCCATGCCTGATTCAATGTTGCTTTGTCGCTCTGCATGATTATGACCGTCATTGCTCTCTTAGTTGGTCGCTCCCAGTCTTTTGCTAACCTCCACCTGTACTAAGCGAACTAACTTTGCAATACATAGCTCATGGGAAAGTAGCTTAAAAACTATTGTGGTAAAGAATATGTTGCTTATGTATCTTATTTCTTATAAGTTGCTTGCTGAGCGGTAACCATGTTTCTGGGGATGCCATCAACTGTTACACTTTTGTTGAATATCATGTGAGTTGCTATGCATGTTCGTCTTGTCTGAAGTAAGGGTGATTTGCCATGGGTTGAATGAGTGTGCATATTGTTAGAGAAGAACATTGGGCCGCCAGCCAAAGCCATGTATCATGGTGGAAGTTTTAGCTTGGACATTAATCCTCAATCTCTTATAAGAATATGCTTATGCATTGAAGAGGAGTCCATCATATATTTTCTATGTTGTCCTGGTATGGATGTCCTCAAGTTGAGATCTATCAAAAACGAGAAATTAAATGCGATCTATCTCCTTGGACCTTTGTACAGGTGGCATAGAGGTACCCCTTTGTGACACTTGGTTGAAACATATGTAATGCAATGATAACCCATGGAAATCCGAGCTAATTAGGACAAGGTGCGAGCACTATTGGTATTCGATGCATGAGGCCTGCAACTTATAGGATGTCTTATGCATGACACATATGAAGTACTACTACCGTTGACAAAATTGCTTCTATGTTTTCAAAATAAAAAGCTCTAGCACATAACCATTCTTTTACTTTTATGTTGAGTCTCCCCCTTCTTTTAAAGCACCAGCTACTGAGAGCATGATTGTCATTCTGAGTGTAATGTGCATTGTCCCAAAGTAGCATTGTCTTTTGCATGATTGTGATATCGTTTATTTTGAAATCATTGTATCTAGTCATCACTTAAACCTTGAAGGTGCCCCTGCATTTATGTTTTGCTTCACTAAAGGGGGCAAGCTAGATATCACTTTATCATATTTGCACATCATGTTCATTGCAAATCTTTTTGATGTTTCAGTTTCATATTGTAAAACTTTCAGTCCTTTGTGATTTTCTCTTGAGGCAACTTAATTACTACGGATTCATTGTCTCAGTAAGCTTTTGTCATATGACTATAAAAAGTCCTATATGGTTAATAGCATGTCACATAAATTATTCTTGTTATCATTTACCTACTCGAGGACGAGCAGGAATTAAGCTTGGGGATGTTGATACGTCCAAAACGTATCTATAATTTCTGCTTGCGCCATGCCACTTTTGGGTGATATTGCTATGATATTTATACACTTCCATACACTTTTGATCATATTTGGACTAACCTACTAACTCAGTGCACCCCAGTGCCAGTTTCTATTTTCGGCTGTTTTTGTATTTCAGGTTTTCACATTACGAGAACTGCCAGGAAAGATCCAGAAAAATTATATAAAAAATCAGCGTTCCAGAACCTACCTTGCGCCCGAAAGACAGCCGGGGGGGGGGGGGGGCACCAGGGCCCCAGGCGCCCTGGCGGCGCGCCCCCCCTGGGCCGCACCGGGGGGGCGCTTGGGCCCCCCGAGCCCCGTCTGGTGCCCCCCTTTGGCATATATTTAGAGCGTCCTTCGAAACCCTCGGGACGGGAACTCTTTTTCGCGATCTCATCTGTGTTCCGCCGTCGCCGCCGCTACCAAGATCGGGAGCACCAGGAGAACTCTTCCCGGCACCCTGCCGGAGGGGAGGATCATCATCGGGAGCCTCTCCACCACCATGGACGCCTCCCGGATGAGTTGTGAGTAGTCTCCCTTGGACCATGAGTCCATGACCAGTAGCTATGTGATGTTCTCCTCCCGTTCTTGTGCTTCACTAATTAGTCCTCGTGAGCTGCCCTACATGATCAAGGCACATATGTAATCCTTATGCTGTTGCTATGTTGAGTTTGCTGGGATGCGATGGATTATGAGATTATGTTCAGATTGTGATTGAGTAATATATTTGATCTACCTCTTTTATATTTATGTTCGTAAGTAATTCTTGCATGTTCTCCGTTGTTATTTATTGCTTTGGCCAAGTAATAGGTAGTGACTCCAAGAGGGAACGTTATGCTCGATTGTGGGTTCATGCCCCTCGATGACTAGCTTGAGTGACAGAAACATGAGTCTAGGGGATGTGCTGTTGCCACAAGGGGGAAAACAACGGTGCTTGTGCCTGCGGGTGCAAGGATTGTTTACTTTACGCAAAGTTCTTTTAATGCAGTTGTCTGTTGCTTTGAGTTTACACTATGGATGGGTCTCGCAACTTAATACCAGCGAGATGTTCTGGATAGATATCTCAAGGTGGATGATTAGTAGTAGATATTGATGGATTTCGGTCTACTTACTTTGGCGTACCGCCCATGCTTTGAACCTCAACCTTTCTTGCAATGTAGTCAGCATTGGTTTGCGTTCGTGGTCCTGTCAATTGCCCAGCTGTAATTCGTTTACCTCACATAGCTGTTTTATTGTCTTTTGGGAGAGAGACATTACTAGTGAACATCATGAGACTCCGGTCCATATTACCATCATTGATCACATCCGCTATTTACTTTCCGCTTTTACTTACTATTGCAAACACTATCTATCACTACTATCATTTGCTTTTAATCCTTTGTGAACTACAAGGCCGGAGGGATTGACAACCTCTCTGTACCCGTTGGGAGCAAAGTTATTTGTATATGTGTGCAGGTCCACGTTGATTGCTAATATCTGGCGCCGTTAGCAGTTGACACCTACTTGTTAAACCTAGGAGTCTCTGGGGATTCGATCCTTGGCATCTTTGCTAAGGGAAAAACTTCCACAACACTGCATCTCACACCTTCCACTTGGGGTAACCAACGAGGGGTTAGAGGCCCATCACATAGTCATTATTCTTACTATTTAATTCATTGAGCAAATCATTCTGAGCCTTAAGTACTTGTTCTACTTGAGTGGTGACCATAGAAGCATGTATACTAATGAATTTCAATTCACCTTTAGCTCTAGACAGATAATCACTCAAGCGTTCAATCATATAAGCATTGTGTTGTAATTGTCTACCAACATAAGCATTGAAGTTTTCTTGTTTCACAATAAAATTGTCAAACTCATCTAGGCATTGGCTAGCAGACTTATAACGAGTAATATGACCTTCATCAAATCAATAGAGAGAATTTACCTTTACTACCTGTGTCAGGTTATCAAGACCATGTATTTCTTCAATAGGTGGTAAATTCTTAACATCTTCAGCTTTCATACCTTTTTCTTTCATGGATTTCTTTGCCTCTTGCATATCTTCGGGACTGAGAAATAGAAAACCTCTTTTCTTCGGAGTTGGCTTAGGGGCTGGTTCAGGAAGTGTCCAGTTATTTTTATTGGCCAGCATATTATTCAATAGTAATTCAGCTTGATCAACTGTTCTTCCCTGAAAACACAACCAACACAACTATCCAGGTGACCTCTGGAAGCATCGGTTAGTCCATTATAAAAGACATCAAATATATCATTCATCTCAAGAGGATGATCAGGCAAAGCATTAAGTAATTGGAGAAGCCTCCCCGAAGCTTGTGGGAGACTCTCTTCATCAATTTGCACAAATTTATATATTTCCCGTAAGGCAGCTTGTTTCTTATGAGCGGGAAAATATTTAGCAGAGAAGTAATACATCATATCCTGGGGACTACGCACACGACCAGGATCAAGAGAATGGAACCAAGTCTTAGCATCACCCTTCAGCGAGAACGGAAATAACTTAAGGATATAGTAGTAGCGAATCTTTTCATCGTTCGTAAACAGGGTGGCTATATCATTCAACTTAGTAAGATGTGCCACAACAGTTTCAGATTCATAGCCATGGAAAGGATCAGATTCAACAAAAGTGATTAACTCAGGATCAACAGAGAATTCATAATCCTTATCAGTAACACAGATAGGTGAAGTAGCAAAGGGTTGTAGGGGAAACTGATCGCCCACGAACACCTATGGGACCGGAGCCCCTTTTCGGTATGGCAAGGGGGCGGAGGATGCACAAAGAGCGGATCGAGGCGTGCACGCGAGCAGTTTACCCAGGTTCGGGCCGCACGGATGCGTAAAACCCTACGCCCGCCTTGGTTTGTATTGCGTTCTTGGCTCGGGAGCGAGAAGGGCTACAGTGCTTATCGCTAGCAACACCGAGCGTGAGAGTGATCGAAGATCGGAACCTCCTCTACGTTGCGCATGGGCCTCCTTCTATAGGTCAAAGGGGTCACCGACAGGTGGCAACGCAGTCGAGGGTAGAAATGTAAAAACGGTGGTAGTTGGAACAGTGTATGCATAGTGCTCTATACCTAACCCTGACGGCAGGGGACAAGGGCATTAAATGCCCGTCGCCGTCGCCCCAAACAGTGCAAAAAGCGTCCGTCAGGGCGTCTCCGTCCGCCACGATGGTGGCCTCGTCATAGCAGCTCGCCATCGTGTACCCCTGGCTGCACAGCCTTCCGCCACGTGCACCTGGAAGGGCCCTAGGGTGACGCATGGCCGGATGAGCTGGAGCGCGGGCACGTAGTGGAAGCTTGCCGCGGCGTGCACCTTGCCGCGGTTGTTAACTTGTCGCGCCTAGGAGCTTGTCGCTCCCCGGGCCTTGCCGGGACGCATGGCGCGTCGCGGCAAGTCTCCTGAAATGCCATGTTTGGCTTTCCTGGCAAGCTCCTCTTGCCAGGATCTTGTACCAAAGGGGTGGTCTTGAGCCTGGAGCGGCCTTCCCGGCAAGCTCCTCTTGCCGGGGTCTTGTTTCTTTAACTTGAATACTTTGTTCTTGAATGGCTCGAAAGGAACCATAGTGGGGCTTGGCGGACGCGCGGCAAGCCCTGCCACGGGACGCTGCTACTGCCCGTGCACAAGTCGGGATACTAAGGTACCCCTACTTTAGTACACCGACAGGAGCCCCCGGGCCTGGGCCACACACGGTGGCGAGCGCTGTTGGGCCAGGCCCAGAACAGTGCACGGGCACACGCGGCCCACGGCACGCCGCATCCCACTCCGTATCCACCGCGCCCCTCCCTAACGGCACGCGTCGATTGCGGCGTCGTGGGAGAGATCGTGGCCTATTTCTTTAATGGGGGAAATGCGGAACGCCCCCCCTCCCCCTTAAAAGCAGGGGAAACAGGGGCAGTTCCTTCCATTCGCCCGCTGCTTCTTCATCCTCCAGAAACCCCCGCTGCTCCCCTCCTCCCCGAAGGTTGGAAGAGAGCAGCGCTCCGCCCTTCCTCCGCCGCTGCCAGCATCCCCAACGCCGTCGACTTCCCTCGCCGTCCCCGCCATGGCCCCGAAGGGCGACAAGGCGAAGGCCGCGAAGACCGCCAGGACGCTGAAGCTAGCATCAATGCGGAAGAAGATGGCGGCCTTCCCGCCGAGGCTCAGCGCGGAGGAGCTGAAGGACTCCTTCTACCTCTTCTGGTCAAGGGAAACAAAAGCGCACCCGCGCACCAAGGTACTCCCCGCTGAGGCCTGCGAGATGTTTCCGGGAGGATACGCCTTTATTGCTCTGTTCTTCTACTGCGGGCTCTGCCCGCCCTACTCGGAGTTCTTCTGTGATATAATGAATACCTACGGGTTTCATCTCCTTGATTTCACCCCAAACGCCGTCTTGACCATGGCCGTTTTCGCACATCTATGCGAGAACTTTGTCGGAGTCTACCCCAATGTAGCTCTTTTCCGCCATTATTTTACGCCTCGAGTCGAGTCTGGGTCTCCTCTGTCCGGCGGAATTTCTTGGATCTTCAGGCTCCATAGGAAAGAGGCCTACTTGACTGGGGAGCTCCGCGGCAAGTGGGAGGAGTGGAGGGCCAACTGGTATTGGATCATGGAGGACAAACCACAGCAGTTCACTTCCCGGCGCCAAGTTGTAGTAGTGCGCGACAATGACTGGAGTGACCTGGCCCCTGAGGACGACAAGCTGAAGATAGCCACCACTAGGATTCTTCGCCTCCGGCAAGCCAGGCTCACTGTAGGCGCCGTCGGGGCGGACTTTCTTCGCCGCCGCATCGCTCCCTAGCAGGAGAGGAAAAGGGCTGCTTGGGAGTTTGATAACGCGACAGACATTATGAGGTTGCGCCCGGGCCTCAACTACAACTTCACGGTCATGGAGCTCAACGGGATGCTCCAAGAGCTATTCAAGCACGACCCCAAACATCCAGAGTGGTTTGCGTTGCCGCAGGGAGTAGTTCCGTTGTGCAACAACTCGTCGCTCAGCGCCATCCGCGCGGCGATGCCGTTGTGTGACTCCCATGGGATTGACCCCACTTGGCGGGAACCTTCTGACGAAGCCGTGCAGACGTTCTTCGACAACCTGGTAGAGCTGTCAATCAAGCCCGACGAGAAGAGGGGCCTCACCCGCGACACCACCGACCAGGAGATGGCGTATATCGCCACCAGGTTGGAGGAGGCAGCTGCAGCCAGGGCCGCGGGCGAGTTCAGATATTCTTTGGAGGAGGCGGATGCAGCGGAGGCGGTAAGTCTGGCCGAGGAGGAAGAGCTCCTCAAAGTGATAAAGCCTGCCGGGCAACCTGCTGGTACAAGCGAGGCCGCTGAGCAAGGCACAGAGTCGAGCGGGCCCGCCGAGCAGGGCGTCGGATCAAGCGATTCTGCCGAAGACTCAGGCGGGTCTCTGAATCTCGACTCTTCTTCTTCATCCTTGGGTAGTTCACCGCCACCGGCAAGTCCTCCGGCTCCAGCGAGGAGGCGCCTCCGCAAAGCCGCAGACGTGCCGGGGCAGCCGGCGGGCCAGCAGCCGCAGCGCCGTCCGACACGCGCCACCGCGGCGAGCAAGGCCGCCAAGGGAGGGCCCCGCGCTTCTGCAGTGGCTGGAGGAGGCTCTTCCCGGGCTGGGGCCAACGCTCCTGCCGCCCCTCGTGCCTCGGCGACAACTGGAGCGGGGTCTACTCAGACCATCGTCCCTGCTCCCGCCAAGCGGCCAAGGGAGCCTACTCCTCCTCCAGCTCCTCGCACCGGGATGCGTGAGGCGGACTTTGATTTCTCCGTGCTCAGCTCTGACGAGGAGGAGGAAGAGTAAGCATTGTCAACTCTTGTTTCCTTCGATTTTTGTTGCTCTTGTCTTGAATTTTCTTCGCCTGATTCTGATCTCGTCTGTCTTCCAAGACCCTGGCCCAGAGGGCGGCTAAGAGGGCTAAGATCCTGGTGGTCGATCTTGAGGACGAGCCCGTCGCAGCAGCAGGGGATGCGCCTGCGACAAGCTTGCCGGACCAGGCAGCTACTCCCCAGAGCAGCCCCCAGCGCAGCCCCCAGCGTAAGTCTTCTGTCCACTCTCCGCTTGTCGGGCGCGCGTGGGCTTCTTATCCTTGTTAATGTTTTGTTTGTTCGTTGACTTGTGCAGAAGCAGAGCAGCAGCCCCGGGAGCGCCAAGAGATCGCTCCCGACGAGCCGCACGTCTCGACTTCTCCGCCAAGGAGGAGCTCCCCGGCGAGGGAGGACACCCCGCCAAGGGCGGGTACCCCGCCAAGAGCGGGTACCCCGCCAAGGGTGAGTACCCCGCCAAGGACGAGTACCCCGCCAAGGGCGAGTACCCCGCCAAGGGCGAGCACCCCGCCAAGGGGAGGCGCCAGCGGCCCTCCGCCGGCGGGGGCTACCACCATGCCGCTGAGGAAGGACCTCGGCAAGGAACCCCATCGAAGAAGAGGCCTGCGCAGGTAACCCTTGTACTTTTCTTCTCTTGAATTTCTCTTTTTTGGATATTTGCTTGACCATTATTTTCTTCTTTCTTCTTCTTTTCTTGTCTTCAGACTCGTCCGCTCCAGAGCTGATGGAGACGGAGGCCACCACCGAGGAGGACGCGCGCGGCAACACTGGTGACGCCGCGGCTACTGAAGAGGCGATCTGTGCTGACGAGCCCGCCATCGAGGAGGCAGCCAAGGCCGCCGACGCGGCAGCTGAGGAGGGGACCGGCGGTCGCACTGACGGCCCTGAGGCCGCAGGAGCGTCAGACGCTGCACCGACCGCCGACCCTGTTGCTGCCGCGGCCGAAACAGGCGCCTACCTGGAGGCCGGAAACGGGGTCTTCATTCAGCTCCCGTGGGCATCTACGTCAAGGGCGCCCGCGGAGGGAGAGGCCTTCGACGGGGAAGTCCTCGCCTCCGCCGGGCTGAAGTTCATCGACGCGACCGGCAGCAGTAGCGAGCCCGAGGAGGAGCGGCTTCTGCGGAGGCTTCTGGCCCTGTACCGCGCCAGGCAGGCCAAGCTGGAGTCCCGAGAGGCTCTGGCCGCCAAGGCGGGCGTCGACTTGGAGAAGCGCGCCGAAGAGCTCCGGGCCGCCAACCAGGCGGCCCTCCGATCCTTGGCGGAGGAGCGGGAGGAGCTCGCCGAGGCGCATCAGGCGTTTATACTTGAGAAGGCCGAAGCAGAGGAGCAGCAGCGGCTCGCCGCCTAGGAGCTGTCTCGGCGGGAGGGTGAACTGACGCAGCGGAAGGTCGACCTCGATAGCCACGAGGACGACCTTGCCACGCGCGAACAGTCCCTCGGCGGAGCTCTGCAGGAAGCGGGGGACGCCGCTGCAGCTGCAGAGACCACCAAGAGAGACTTGGAGGCGAGGGTGGCGCAACTGGAAGTCTACTTGAAAACGAGCGAAGAGAAGGTTGTTGCGCTCGTGTCGGAGAGGGAGAAGGTCGCCCACAGCCACTCCGAGCTACAGGTCCGTCTCTCCGACAAGGGCAAGGAGCTCGCCATCGCCAAGGATTCCGTTGCAGACTTGGAGTTAAAGCTGTCCACCCTCACCGCATCACTTGACAGCGCCAGAAATCGGGAGACGAAACTGAAGGAGGACCTCAGGGCTGAGAGGGCACTGTTGGACAGCGCCGCCCTCTCCCAAAACAACTTCAGGCTGACGGTGGAGCACTGGACCGAGGGGCTTGTCGCCGCCGCCGCTGACATTGACAGGGAGTTGGCGGGGCTGGGGACGGAGCACCTCGGGTACTCCACAGACGAGAATCTCCCTCACAGTGCCAAGCTGAGCTTGTTCTTCAGGAGAGTGGCGCCGGCCCTCCAGCAGCTCCGGGAAAGGATCCCCACGTAGCTGGCGAACGAGGCGCGCAGGCTTTGCACGGGAGTCATGGAGAGGGTGCTGATGAAGATACCCTTCCGCAACCCAGGACTCAACCTCGATAACGTCCTCAGGACCTTGCCGCTCGACGCCGACCAGGAGGCGCTCAAGGCCCTTGTCGCACCCATCGTGGCCAAGGTGGGCAAGATCAAGAGAGTCGACGGTGACCGTGCAGACTAGGCTGTTTTCCTCTGTTGCTGCCAATTATGTTACGAACAACAGTCTATTAGAACAGCGACAAGTCATTTTGTATCATAACTTTATTTTGGGTAGTTAATGCAGTGTTATTTCCTTTACTCGACTTCTTTGCTTTGTATGCTTTTACCCTACGCTTTTAGGGAACTTGCCGGCGAAGGGACCCTTGCCGCGAGCGCTGAGTGCAGAACTCCAGCAGCCTGCCGGCAGTGCTGTCGCCGACAAGAAACCTTGTCGCAGCTAGTCGCAGCGCACTTAGGTTGTTGAGTGAACTCGAAAACGAAGTAAGGGCGCGGCACTTGTCGCAGCATGCTTAAGCCGTTGAGCGTGCTCGAAACAAGGTAAGGGCGCGACTAGCCACGAGTTGGTTCCTCTGCGCACAGGTTTTCCATACAAAGTGCGGTCGTTCAAGGAAAATAACCTTAAAATTTAAAAATTTGAATGCTCAAACTTTGGCGACTTAGCTTTTGTGTGTCGTTTGCTTCCCGGCGAGGCGAGGCTTTCTTGAACGGCACTTGGTCCATACCACTGTCTCCTTCCCCCCGGCAAACTTGTGCGAGAGGAAAAACTTCTTCTGCTCGAGCGAGAAAGAAAAAGAGAGGAAACATAGATATGGAGCCATGCGGCTCGTTACTACTTACCGGGAATGCGTGCTGCACAAAGTGTCAGATAATACATGCAAGAAAAACGAAAAGGCATGAAACGACAAGTTGTGCGAGGCACATAAGTTTTACTGATGCACGGGGTCTGCGCCCGGCTTTGTACAAAGGTTTACATGCAGCAGCGGCAAGACTTGTACAAAAGGTGGTTGCCGGAGCGGATCACGGCAACCGCGCCTTATGGGTAAAACTTGCGAAGGTGCTCAATGTTCCAGGAGTTGCTCACCGGTAAGCCCTCTTCGGTCTCAAGGCGTACAGCGCCGGGCCTTGTGACTTGTCTCACCCGATAAGGGCCTTCCCACTTCGGCGTCAACTTGTTGGAATTCTTGGCGGACTGAACACGCCGAAGAACAAGATCGCCTTCCTCGAGACTCCTGGCCCTAACTTTGCGGCTATGGTAGCGCGCAAAGCTTGCTGGTATCGAGCAGCTCGTACAGCAGCCTGGAGACGGTCCTCCTCAAGGAGCAGTGCGTCATCTTGCCGCAGTTGCTCTTGCTCGAGCTCATCGTAAGCGAGCACTCGAGGCGATCCGTATAGGAGTTCCGTGGGGAGAACTACCTCTGCTCCATAGACAAGAGCAAAGGGTGTCTGTCCAGTGGCTCGATTTGGCGTCGTCCTGATTGACCAAAGAGCCGCCGGCAACTCTTCAATCCAGTTTCTTCCGCATTTGTGCAGCCTGTCGAAAGTTCTTGTCTTGAGTCTGCGCAGCACTTCAGCGTTTTCCCTCTCCGCTTGACCATTGCTCCTCGGGTGAGCAACAGAAGCAAAGCAGACCTTGGCGCCAAGGTCTTGGACGTATTGCATGAAGGTGCGACTTGTGAATTGTGTGCCGTTGTCGGTGATGATCCTGTTAGGGATTCCGAAACGGCAAACAATTGACCTGAAGAACTTGACTGCTGACTGTGCGGTCACCTTTCTCACCGGTTCCACTTCCGGCCACTTTGTTAACTTGTCGATGGCGACGTACAAGTACTCAAAGCCCCCGGCTGCGCGGGGAAAAGGGCCGAGGATGTCTAGCCCCCAGACCGAAAATGGCCAGGACAAAGGGATCGTCTAGAGAGCTTGAGCTGGCTGATGTATTTGCTTGTCATGAAACTGGCACGCTTCACACTTGGTTACTTGTGCAGTTGCATCCTGGAGGGCTTCTGGCCAAAAGAAACCTTGCCGAAACGCCTTGCCGGCAAGTGCTCTTGCGCCAATGTGGTGGCCACATATGCCTCCATGTATCTCTGCCAACAGCTTTTGCCCATCTTCCCGGGGAATGCACTTCAATTTGACACCGTTGAGTCTTCTTCTGTACAGTTCATCGCTGACGAACTGATACATACTTGACTGCCGGGTTATTCTTTCTGCTTCTTCTGGCTCTTCGGGAAGTTCTCCTGTTTGAAGGAAACGGACAATCTGCTGTGCCCATGCTGGAGCCTGAGGCTCAACAACAAGGACTAAAGGCATCAGTGCTGTTGCGGGAACGTCAACTTCTACGGCAAGAACCTGTGGCTCGGCCGGAGCTGGAAGTTCCCCGGCAAGCTTGCCGGGGCAAACCTTGTCGGGGACGCCTGCTTCAACTATACAAACCCTAGGGTCTGCAGGAGCAGACTGTTCCTCAGCAACTTTGTCGTTGATCTTGGGGACCTTGTTGGTGGCGGCTTCGGGAAGCTCTGCCGGCAAGTAGTCACCAGAGACCAACTTTCTCTTCTTACTTTGTCCAACTGATGGTGTAACGGATGGTTGAGTTAACTTGAGCACAAAGATCCCTGGTTCCACAGGTAGCTTTAGTGCAGCACACTTTGACAGGCCGTCTGCGATGTCGTTTTGAGCTCTTGGAACGTGCTCCATCTGTAGGCCTTCAAAGTGCTCTTCAAGCTTTCTCACTTCGTCGATGTAAGCTTCCATCAACGGACTCTGGTAGCTCTTGTTCACTTGGCGGATGACCAACTGCGAATCACCCCGCACGATCAGCTTCTTGATCCCAAGCTCTGCTGCGATTCTGAGGCCGGCAAGCAAACCTTCATACTCTGCAGTATTATTCGTTGCTTGCTCCTTGGGAAATTGCATCTGGACGACGTACTTGAGGTGCTCGCCGGTGGGCGCGACAAGCAGCACGCCAGCGCCGGCGCCCTGCAGCGAGAAGGCACCATCGAAGTACATTATCTATTCTTTGCTCGCTTCTTTGACGGTGATGCTTGTCTCTGGAATTTCTTCGTCTGGCGTTGGTGTCCATTCTGCTATGAACTCCGCCAATGCTCTGCTCTGGATAGTAGAAGTACTTTCAAACTTGAGACCAAAGCTTGACAGCTCCAGTGCCCACTCGACAATCCTGCCTGTTGCTTCTGGATTTTGCAATATCCTTTTCAGCGGAAAGCGAGTGACCACCGTTATCTCATGTGCTTGGAAGTAGTGGCGCAGCTTTCTTGAGGCCATGAGGAGGCCGAAAAGCAGCTTCTGAAACCCAGAGTATCTTGACCTAGCCCCCTGCAAGAGGGAACTGACAAAATAAACTGGGCGCTGCACCATCTTCTTCCGCACCTCTTCGTGCATCTACGCAGACTCATCCTTGTCGGGGCCAGAGCTTGTCGGGGAAGCCCCCTGCTTGTCGCTGGATGTGCTTGCCGGGGCTATGGGCTCCTCATCTGCCTCCCTTTCCGCTACCAACGCAGCACTAACCACTTGATTGGTTGCTGCTAAGTACAGCAGCAACTTCTCTTGCGGCCTAGGTGCGACAAGTATTGGAGTGGAGGACAGGTACCTTTTCAAGTCTTGCAGCGCTGCCTCCGCTTCCGGAGTCCATTTCATTGGACCCGCCTTTTTCAAGATTTTGAAAAACGGCAGAGCGCGTTCTGCAGACTTAGAAATGAACCTGCTGAGAGCAGCCACACAGCCGGCAAGCCTTCGTACATCCTTGACGCGCTTCGGAGCTCCGATCTGCTCAATGGCTTTGATCTTGTCGGGATTGGCTTCAATCCCCCTCTGGGACACAAAGAACCCGAGAAGCTTGCCGGAGGGGACTCCGAACACGCACTTCTCGGGGTTAAGCTTGAGTTGTATTTTGTGCAGATTCGCAAAGGTTTCATCTAGATCTTGAATCAGAGTATCCTTGTCCTTGCTCTTGACCACTATATCTCCATGTAAGCTTCTACATTCCTGTGTATTTGTGGCTCAAAAGCAGTGTGGACAACCCTTGCAAACGTTGAACCAGCATTCTTCAATCCAAAGGGCATGCGTATGAAGCAGTAAGTGCCACATGGAGTAATGAACGCGGTCTTCTCTTCATCTTCTTCAGCCATAAATATCTGGTGGTACCCGGAGTATGCATCAAGAAACGAAAGCAACTCACATCCAGCCGTGGAGTCAACAATCTGGTCAATGCACGGCAAGGGAAATGGATCTTTGGGACAAGCTTTATTCACATCGGTGAAGTCTATACAAAGCCTCCACTTCCCATTTGCTTTGCACACGACAACAGGGTTGGCCAGCCACGTGGGATGAAGTACGCCTCTGACAAGGCCTGCCGCTTCCAGCTTCTTGATTTCTTCTGCAATAAACTCTTGGCGCTCCACCGCTTGCTTTCTGGCCTTCTGCTTGACGAGCCGCGCATGAGGACAAACGGCAAGCTTGTGCTCAATCACTTTCCTGGGAACACCGGGGATGTCAGACGGTTGCCATGTAAACACGTCGACATTCGCCCACAGGAAAGCAATGAGCGCGCTTTCCTATTTAGGATCGAGCATGGCACTGATGGTGAAAGTACCACTAGTGCCGTCCTCCTTCGCGGACACCTTCTTGGTTGCAGGTGGAGCTGCCATTCCCTTCTTGTACTTGCCGGTGGAGCTCGATGGTGCGTCGTCGACGGCAGCGCAGCACTCCGAGGAGGTGCGTTTGCCGGAGTGGGCCCCAGAGCTCTTGCCGGACTTGGCCTTGTTCTTCCCCCCGGGAGCTTCAGCGGCAAGTGTCTCGCTGTCTGTTGCGGCTGCTGCGTCCCGGTAAATCTTGTCGGCGCAGATAAGCGCGTCCTTCTTGTCGCCGGGGACAGAAATGACGCTTATCGGGCCCGGCATCTTGAGCATGTTGTTGGCATAATGAGAGGCTGCCATGAACTTGGTGAGCGCCGGACGACCAAGTATCCCATTGTATGGCAATGGGATATCGGCGACGTCAAAGGTGATCCTCTCAGTCCTGAAATTTAGCTCTCCGCCAAAGGTTACTGGCAGTGTGATTTTCCCCTTCGGCTTGCTCCTTCCCGGGTTGATCCCTTGGAACGTGCCGGTCTCCTCGAGCTCGCTGTCGGGGATCTGTAGTTTCCGGACCACAGCAGAGGAGATCAGGTTCAGGCCGGCCCCGCCATCAACCAACATCTTGGTGACCTTGAGGTTGCGGATGGTTGGTGAAACCAACATCGGCAAACACCCGACCGCAGTTGTGCTGTCAGGGTGATCCTCAATGTCGAAGATGATGGGCGTGCTGGACCACTTCAGGAGTTTGCGCGACTCGACGGGTGGCTCTGCTGCATTAACTTCCCGCACCCATTGTTTGAGTTGGCGATGGGAAGTATGCAGAGAGGCACCTCCATCGACGCACAGAACTTCTGTGGCCTTCTGGAACTCCTGCGGCCTTCTGGAACTCCTGCTCGCTGTTGTCTCCTTCCTCCATGTCTTCGTCGTCGTCTTCGTCTTCGTCCTTGTCGCGGCCGCGGGGAGGTCTATCTCCTTGTCGCTGCTTGGCCTTGCTACGGCGTCCTCCCCGGCCATTGAATGGCCGCTTCTTGCTGGACTCTCCTCCACCTCCCTGGGCCTTCTCCTTGTCGCGTCGCTCGTACTCAGCCTTCTGCTGTTCGACGAGGTACTCGACCCTTTTGCAGTTCTGGAGGTCGTGGCCCTTGGTGCGGTGGATCTTGCAGTACTGCTTGTCGGAGCCGTCCTGCTTGTCGGCAGCCGCCACAGCAGCAGCCTCCTTGCCGGAGCTACCAGTCTAGGCTTTCTTGGCGCCAGCCTCCTTGCCGGACTGCTCAACGACCAGTACTTCCTTGTTCTTCTTCTTCTTGTTGTTCCGCTGCCGGTTTTTCCTTGCCGGGGTGGCATCCTCACTATCTGTTCCCCCTGCTCCAGTATCCTCCCCGGGGAGTCTCCTCCCCTCTTCAGCGCGTGCGCACTTGTCAGCCAGGGCATAAAGCTCGCTGACGTCTCGGATCTTGCACATCGCCATTTCCTCCCTCATCCTGCGGTTACGCACGTTCTGGTGGAACGCGCTAATAACCGCGGCAGGGTGGACGTCCCGGATGTTGTGCTGGACGCGACTGAATCTCTGGATGTACTTTCGCAGGGACTCTCCTTCCTTCTGGGCAAGTATATGAAGGTCGCTCTCCTGGCCATGGGGCTTGTGGCCACCTGTGAAGGCGCCGACAAACTGGTGGCACAGGTCAGCCCAAGAAGAAATAGAGTTTTCCGGCAAGTTCATGAGGCAAGATCTGACGTTTGGCTTGAGCACTAGCGGAAAGTAGTTCGCGAATATCTTCTCGTCTCGTCCCCCGGCAGCCTGCACCGCGATGGTGTAGATGCTGAGGAACTCAGACGGATGAGTCTTGCTGTCGTACTTCTCGGGTACGTCGGGCTTGAAGTTTTTCATGCTGGGCCACTGGACTTGCCGTAGCTCACGGGTGAACACAGGACAACCCGCCGCGTACGGCAAGTCGCGTGGCTCTCCGGCGCGTGCATGTCGACAGCGGGCCCGGCACGCTGGTCGGATTGACGCCGCGCTTCTCTTCGACGCTCGATGCGAGTTCGAGCGTCTTCTTGTCGTCTGTCGTCGAGGACTTGGCGTTGATCGCGGCGAGCTCGTGGATCCGACGTCGCCGTGGCGTCGTCGTCGATGTTGATCCGGCGAGTCGGCGATTTCGGCCTTCGGGGCGGGGAGTGCACGGTAGTTGCACCCTCGACGGTCTTATCGCCATCAGCCCGCGCCTGGCTAACTTGCCGCGGCCGCGACGTCGTCGGCTGCTGCGGAGTGTCGTTATTGGCAAAGGCGATGAGGCTTTGGATGGTGGCCCTCCAGTCGTCGGCCTTGTCTGCCGCTGGAGGGAAGTCGAGGAGCAGCTGAGCTCGAGCTAGAGCTTCTGCTGGAGTGGAGGGAAGCGGTGGCGAGCGGTGCGAGGAGCGAGATATGCTCGGACTTCTAACTGCGTTAGAAGGAGCAGGGTCTCGTCCCGGCGACCGCGCCTTGCTCGTGCCAGCATGTTGGCCTTGAGCGTCCCGCGACCCGCCAGCTTGACCTTGCCCCAACAAGCGTATGGTACCTTGTGTACCACGCCGCTGCCGGTCCGGCACCTCCTGAGAGGGGCGCGGTGCATGCACGGACGCCGAGGTCTTGGAGTGCGCCCGGTCGTCCGTCTTGTCCTTGGACTTGGCGGCGCCGTGAGTTTCCTCACCGGCGTCCGTCCTTCCGCCAGCGTCTACCCCACCGACCGTTGGCTCCGGTGGCGGCGGGATCGACGCGGACGGGCCTGCTACCTCCGAAGCCTTCTTCTTCGGCGGCATATCGATGAAGTTGACGAAGTTTTCGCCCGCGTGAACACCGGATCGGGTTCACACAACCTCGACGCACCCCCTACCTGGCGCGCCAAAGATGTCGGGGAAACTGATCGCCCACGAGCACCTATGGGACCGGAGCCCCTTTTCGGTACGGCAAGGGGGTGGAGGATGCACAAAGAGCGGATCGAGGCATGCACGCGAGCAGTTTACCCAGGTTCGGGCCGCACGGATGCGTAAAACCCTACTCCTGCCTTGGTTTGTATTGCGTTCTTGGCTCGGGAGCGAGAAGGGCTACAGTGCTTATCGCTAGCAACACCGAGCGTGAGAGTGATCGAAGATCGGAACCTCCTCTACGTTGTGCATGGGCCTCCTTTTATAGGTCAAAGGGGTCACCGACAGGTGGCAACGCAGTCGAGGGTAGAAATGTAAAAACGGTGGTAGTTGGAACAGTGTATGCATAGTGCTCTATACCTAACCCTGACGGCAGGGGACAAGGGCATTAAATGCCCGTCGCCGTCGCCCCAAACAGTGCAAAAAGCGTCCGTCAGGGCGTCTTCGTCCGCCACGATGGTGGCCTCGTCATCGCAGCTCGCCACCGTGTACCCCAGGCTGCACAGCCTTCCGCCACGTGTACCTGGAAGGGCCCCAGGGCGACGCGTGGCCGGATGAGCTGGAGCGCGGGCACATAGTGGAAGCTTGCCGCGGCGTGCACCTTGCCACGGTTGTTAACTTGTCGCGCCCGGGAGCTTGTCGCTCCCCGGGCCTTGCCGGGACGCATGGCGCGTCGCGGCAAGTCTCCTGAAATGCCATGTTTGGCTTTCCTGGCAAGCTCCTCTTGCCAGGATCTTGTACCAAAGGGGTGGTCTTGAGCCTGGAGCGGCCTTCCCGGCAAGCTCCTCTTGCCGGGGTCTTGTTTCTTTAACTTGAATACTTTGTTCTTGAATGGCTCGAAAGGAACCATAGTGGGGCTTGGCGGACGCGCGACAAGCCCTGCCACGAGATGCTGCTACTGCCCGTGCACAAGTTGGGATACTAAGGTACCCCTACTTTAGTACACCGGCAAGGGTCATGTTTCATTCTAGCATTTAAGGACTTTTCTTCCAGCTTAGCTAATAATTTCTTAAGATCATATCTATCGTTGCAAGCAAGAAAGTCTCTAGCAGTTTCTTCATCCATAACATAACCCTCAGGAACAACAGGCAATTCATATCTATTGGGAGAAGCTTCATCATCACTTTCATAAATATCATCAGTTTCAATATTTGCACTCTCCCTAACCTTAGCAATTTGTTCATCTAGAAATTCACCTAGTGGCACAATATTATCAAGCATAGAAGTAGTTTCATCATACATAGCAGAAGTGGCATCATCAAGAACAGACGACATATCAGATTCAATAGCATGAGTAGGTGTCGCAAATTTACCCATAATAGATGGTGAATCAAGTGCAGAGCTAGATGGAAGTTCCTTACCTCCCCTCGTAGTTGACGGTAAGATCTTGGTTTTTGAGTCCTTTAAATTCTTCATAGTGATCAACAGATATAAATCCTAAGTGACTTAAAGAATAGAGCTATGCTCCCCGGCAACGGCGCCATAAAATAGTCTTGATAACACACAAGTGTAGGGGATCGCAACAGTCTTCGAGGGTAAAGTATTCAACCCATATTTGTTGATTCGACACAAGGGGAGCCAAATAATACTCTTAAGTTTTAGCAGGTGAGTTGTCAATTCAACCACACCTGGAAACTTAGTATCTGCAGCAAGATAGTTTAGTAGCATAGTAATATGATAGTGGCGGTAGCAACAATAAAAGTAACGGTAGTGTTTTTGTAGTTTTGTAATAGTAGCAGTGGAAAAGTAAATAAGCAACAAGCAATATGTTAAAAGCTCGGAGGCATTGGATGGGTGATGGGGAATTATGTCGGATGCGATTCATCATGTAAAAGTTATAACCTGGGGTGACACAGAACTAGCTCCAGTTCATCAATGTAATGTAGGCATGTATTCCGAATATAGTCATACGTGCTTATGGAAAAGAACTTGCGTGACATCTTTTGTCCTACCCTCCCGTGGCAGCGGGGTCCTATTGGAAACTAGGGATATTAAGGCCTCCTTTTAATACAGTACTGGACCAAAGCATTAACACATAGTGAATACATGAACTCCTCAAACTATGGTCATCACCGAGAGTGGTCCCGATTATTATCACTTCGGGGTTGCCGGATCATAACACATAGTAGGTGACTATAAACTTGCAAGATAGGATCAAGAACACACATATGTTCATGAAAATATAATTGGTTCAGATCTGAAATCATGGCACTCGGGCCCTAGTGACAAGCATTAAGCATAGCAAATTCATAGCAACATCAATCTCAGAACATAGTGGATACTAGGGATCAAACCCTAACAAAACTAACTTGATTACATGATAGATCCCATCCAACCCATCACCGTCCAGCAAGCCTACAATGGAATTACTCACGCACGGCGGTGAGCATCATGGAATTGGTGATGGAGGTAGGTTGATGATGACGATGGCGACGATCTCCACTCTCCGGAGCCCTGAACGGACTCCAGATCAGCCCTCCCGAGAGAGATTAGGGCTTGGCGGCGGCTCCGTCTCGTAAAACGCGATAATTCTTCCTCTCTGATTTTTTCTCCCCAAAAGTGAATATATAGGATCTGGGGATACGTCGATGGAGCACCAGGGGGCCCACGAGGCAGGGGGCGCGCCCTAGGGGGGCCGCGCCCCCACCCTCGTGGACAGGGTGTGGGCCCCCTGGTCTGGATCTTCTTGCAGGTATTTTTTATATTTTCCAAAATAATTCTCCGTGGATTTTCAGGTCATTCCGAGAACTTTTTATTTCTGCACAAAAACAACACCATGGCAATTCTGCTGAAAACAGCATCAGTCCGGGTTAGTTCCATTCAAATCATGCAAGTTAGAGTCCAAAACAAGGGCAAAACGGTTTGGAAAAGTAGATACGTTGGAGATGTATCAAGGACCTCAACCAGCTGTGTGTCTACTTGCAAAAGCTTCAAAAGGCTGGCTATGGCATCGACGACTTGGTCATGCAGGCATGAGGAATTTGCACACGCTTGCGAAGAAGAAGCACGTCATTGGCATTGAGAATGTCAAATTCCTCAAGGATCACTTATGCGGAGCCTGTGAAGCTGGAAAGATGACAAAGGCCAAGCATCTAGCGAAGACTATCATGACTACTACTCGACCATTTGAATTGCTTCACATGGATCTCTTCGGTCCTAACCATTATTCTGTAGTTTCAAATGATGCATCTCAATATGGCTTTGTTATTGTTTATGATTACTCTCGATACACATGGGTACACATTGTAACTTACAAACATGAAGTGCAGGAAGTCTTCAAACGATTTTCCTCGAGGGCTTCAACCAACTTTGGTGTGAAGATCAAGCACACCAGAAGTGACAATGGAACTGAGTTCAAGAATTCTGGTCTTGATGACTATCTTGATGAACTTGGTTTTACTCATGAGTTATCTGCTCCTTATACTCCTCAGCAGAATGGCGTCGTGGAGCGCAAGAACAGGACTCTTGCTGAGATGGCTCGCACTATGCTTGATGAATACAAAACGCCTCGTCGTTTCTAGATTGATGCAATTGATACTGCGTGCCACATCATCAACATAATATATCTTCACAAATTCATCAAGAAGACTGCCTATGAACTCCTCAGTGACAAGAAACCCAATAGAGCACCTACCTTATGTGATAGATGAACCAGCACCTGAGGAAACTATCAAGTTCAAGGCTACCGAGGATGTCATTCCGACTGAAGAATCTGCTAAAGAATTCATTCCAAAACATGAAGAACGTTGAGCTAATGCACCTGAAGAAAATGCTGAAGAAAATGGTGCTGGAGAAAATGCTGATCAAATTCCTCAATGACAACTAGCTCATCCTCGCGTTGCAAACAAAGTGCAGATTGAGAAAATCATTGATGACATTGAAGTACCAGGTCCTCTCACATGCTCAAGAGCTTCACATTTATCTAACTTTTGTGAGCACTTTGCTTTTGTCTCTATCACAGAGCCCACTAAGGTAGATGAAGCATTTATGGAGCCTGAGTGGATTCAAGCTATGCAAGAAGAATTACATCAATTCGAGCTCAACAACGTCCGGGAACTGGTCAAACGTCCAGATCCTCGCAAGCACAATATCATTGGCACAAAGTGGATCTACCGCAACAAGCAAGATGAAAATGGCCTTGTGGTAAGGAATAAGGCACGGCTTGTAGCTCAAGGCTACACACGGGTTGAAGGAATTGATTTCGATGAAGCTTTTGCACTTGTTTCTAGACTTGAGGCTATTCACATATTACTTGCTTATGCTAAACATCATGATATCACTCTATATCAAATGGATGTGAAAAGTCCATTCCTCAATGGTAAGCTTGAAGAAGAAGTATATGTTGCTCAACCCCCAGGTTTTGAAGATCCAAAGAATCCTGACAAAGTCTCCAGACTCAATAAGGCCCTCTATGGCCTCAAGCAGGCCCCTCGGGCGTGGTATGATACTCTGAAGGAATTCCTCATGAAGAAAGGCTTCAAACCCAGTTCACTTGATCCTACTCTTTTCACTAAATATTATGATGGTGAATTATTTGTGTGCCAAATATATGTTGATGATATTATCTTTGGCTGTACTGACCAATGTTATAGTGATGAATTTGCCTATATGATGAGTGAAGAATATCAAATGTCTATGATGGGAGAATTGAAATTCTTCTTAGGTCTTCAAATTCGTCAACAACACAATGGCATATTCATATCTCAAGAGAAATATCTCAAGGATGTACTGAGGAAATTCGGCATGCAAGACTGCAAAGGCGTCAAAATTCCTATGCCCACAAATGGCCATCTGTGCACTGATGAAAATGGTATTGACTTCGATCATAAGGTATACCGCTCCATGATTGGTTCTTTATTGTACTTATGTGCATCTAGGCCAGATATAATGCTTAGTGCTTGCATGTGTGCCCGATTTAAAGCTACATCGAAGGAATCACACCATAAGGCTGTGAAACATATTCTTCGATATCTAGCTCACACACCAACACTTGGATTATGGTGCCCCAAGGGCTCGGCTTTTGATCTCATTGGATATTCAGACTCTGACTATGCTGGTGATCGTGTGGACCGCAAGTCAACATCTGGTACATGTCACTTCCTCAGAAGATCTTTAGCCTGTTGGTCTTCGAAGAAACAGAACTGCGTATCACTGTCTAGTGCTGTAGCTGAGTACATTGCTGCTGGTTCTTGCTGTGCTCAATTGTTGTGGATGAAGCAAACTCTCAAGGACTATGGCGTCAACGTGAAGAATGTGCCTCTCTTTTGTGACAATGAGAGTGCCATCAAGATTGCTCATAACCTAGTTCAGCACCCGAAGACAAAGCACATTCAGATTCGTCATCATTTTCTTCATGATCATGTGTTGATGGGCGACATTTCTATTGAGCATGTGAAGACTGAAGAATAGCTAGCCGATATCTTCACAAAGCCCTTGGATGAGAATAGATTTAGCAAGTTGCGGTGTGAGCTAAATATCTTAGAATCTTTGAATGTTTTGTGAATAGGACACTCATCCTAACACTTATGCAAAATTGATGACTTAGATGTGCGACACATGAAGAAATGTCTTTCTTCAATCAATGAAGAATAACACTCTAAGTGTGAAGAAATTAATGAAGAATTTGATTCTCAGAACCCTACGACAATTGTACGCGGTGTCTGAAATCATCATTCTTATACGGTGGGTCACGCCACAACTAATGTTGAAAATCTTCAATTTGAGTTTTTTTGTTTTGAAATTCCTCAGTTGTTCATGTTCTTCAACTTTGCACTGTCTTCATCCTTCTTCGTCTTTTTTTTCATTGGCTATATAAATATATGACTTTATGTCCTCTACAGCATTCACTTATTGCTAATTCTTCAAGTTGTTTTTCCTGCTAAGTGAATGTGATCGGACCCTTCCCCCTCTATGCTAAACTCAACCCATTCTATTCACAAATTCTTCATGTGCGTTCTATTTGAAACTCGTTCAAAATCTTCATTGTGTCCTTGTTAGCTGAAGAATTTGTGAACGCAACATTAAAACTTATCTTATCCAAAATTTTCGGTTTTGCCGCTCAAATTGTTCCGCATCCCACGATAATACTTATCTATTCACCCACGATCTCACACGATCTCCACTTCTCAGTACGTGGGTGACACATGTCGAGCGAATGAGAAGGGTCAGAGGCACATTAGTCCAAATTCTTTGGGCGAACAGTTATTCATCTCCGCTATAAATACCCCCTCCCCTTCCTCATTTCACTTTTACTCCGCTCGATCTCTCTCCCGCTCGAGCTTCTCAAACCCTAGCGCCGCCGCTACTTCATCGTCGCCGGTGAGGAAGAGCTTCACTGCCTCGACCTCGTCACCGTCGTACTCGCACCGGCCGTGGATTTCTTCACTCCGCCGTCGCCATAGCTGTCTTCCTCAGCCAAGTTAGGGCGTGGAAGATGTGCACTGATGAACTTCACATCTCCACTTCCCAGTTCGTCGTGTTCTTCGTCTAGGGTAATTAAAAGTTACTTTTACTGCCCTCTTTGATTCAAATGATTTCTTCAAAATCCTCAAAGGTGTTTTTTCTTCAAATCTTCACACACTAAACACCTCACATGTCATCCGTTCTTGATTCATTTCTCTAACCTATGTTTTTCTTCAAGATTCCTCAATTGTGTGGATTCTCAATCTATACAACTCTAGAACCTAAGACAAAGAACGCTTAGTGAAATTCTTCAAGACTCATCTAGTCAATTTCCTCAACCTTGTTCTTTTTACAAAATCTTTTGAGAACGCATATGACCTCTCCAAATTCCTCGCAACTATACTCTATTCACAGGTACTCATGTCCGCTGTTGAATCACTAGGTTCTCATCAACTTAACTCATTTGCAGCGTTCCTCGAAGAAAAGTTGCATACTTCTTCAGAGAATTCCATTGTTCAAATTCCTCATCTGAAGAAAATGGCTGATGGAAAGAAGCCACAAAAGGGAGGAAAGAGGCCTGAGGTCAACACTGCTTTTGAAATCCCTGATGACATATATGCTGACTACTGCAGTCCTGATGAGGCAAAGTTTGGAAAAGAGAACAAAAATCAGCGCAAGGTGCGCATACAGAGAATAGAGAGGAGATGGGTAAGAGAGTGGAGGGACTACAGGAATGTAACTCCCAAGTACATGGATAAATTCGCACTCAATCCTCCATGCCCAAGACCTCCATTGGCACATGGCCAAGTAGCAGATCCCACTAGCCTCAAGCGCGGTGAGGATTATCCTGATGAATGGGCAAAGCGCCAGGCCAAGTTGACCAGACAAGCAAAAGAAGCAGTGAGGAAATTCAACGAAGACTCTGCTGCTGCCGCTGCCACTGCTGAGGCCTCTGCTAGCAAGCCAAAGAAGGCCATGGCAAAGAGGCCTGCGCATAAGCCAAGTGCTTCATCTTCAATGCCCTCAAGGCCAAGTTCCTCAACAATGCCCTCACGGCCAGACTCCTCAAAGCTCTCACGACCAACTCCTCAAACTGCTCCTGCTCCTCCAAAGTCCTCAGCTCCTCCGCCAAAGTCTTCAGCTGCTCCGACCAGATCCTCTGCACCAGTGCATCTCGCCACGTGCCAAAGGACTACTGACATATATATTGCTTCAGCAGCCTCTGCAAGTTCCTCAGCTGCTCCAAGTTCCTCAGCTGGCCCCTCTCTGCTGAAGAAAAAGGCCACTACTGGACGAGGTTCTCGGCCACGTCCTCACAAGAAGCAAGTCGTTTTCCAAGTGTCGTCTAATGATGACGAAGCTAATGATGAAGAACTAGTCAAAATTATCAGAAACAGGCAACACAGGGCCGCTAGAGCCAAAGGAAGCAATGTGCCACTACTTTTGGATCCAAAAGTGATCCTCGACTTCATTGATCTCTAGCACAACGATCCCAACAGTCCTATGCCTGACTTCAATCTGACTCCTGGCCAAAGTCACATGCTGACCGCCTTCATAGGCGAAGAAAAGTGGAAATTTGAGAAGGCCGGGCAGACGAAGAAAGCGCAGTACAATAAAGAGCGCTACCTGAAGAAGAATATTGTCAATATGACAACTGATGAACTTGTAAAGATTCAGGGCGAAATCAAAGCCCTCAACGATGAATTTGACTCATACCGTGCAGACTGGATGGGAACCAAAGTCAGATTTGTAAATTTTACAAAAGGATTTTCTTCAAATGTTGCACCTCCAACGCACATTGAGATTCCTTAGGCTGAAGCATTTGTTCAGTCTACAGAAAAAAATGCCAGCACCGCTGAAGAAAATCAGGTTCCTGAAGAAAATGAGAATACCAGGGCTGATGACTGCATTCCAGCCGCTGAAGAAATTGCCAGGGCAACCTCTAGTGTTGCGCCTGAAGAAAATATCAGGACAGCTGAAGCTTCAATGGCTGTGCCTGAAGAAAATGAAGAAGTTAGGTCAACTGCAACAGTTGTGCCTAAAGAAATTCAACCACTTTCCCCTGCTCCTCCTGCACCTACCCCAACTCCGATCCTTCCATCTGCATCAGATGTGAAGAAGACCAAGGCTGCAGAGCGTGCAGCTGTGAAGAAAAGGAAGGCATCAACTTCATCAGATTCTTCAGCCCTGAAGAAGATGAAGCCATTGACTAGCTCGTTTGACAACCCAATTGATGATGTTCCTATCTCAACCATGCCATCAAAGGACCTTGTTCCTTTTGATGAAGATTATGTGATTCCAAGTGAATCCGATGAAGACATTCCCTCTGCTGCTTCCTCAGAGCAGATGGATGAAGAAATTGAAGTGGATGCAATCCCTTCAACACCAATTGTCTCCTCGCCTATGCCTCAGTTCACTGCTGAAGAGGCCGGCGTTGAGGAATTGGATGAACAAAATTCTGACGTGAACATTGGGAATACTACTCCATTGGTGAATGATGATTTTTGGGATAATCAGCATCCCAACTCCCCTCTGTTCACGCCATTGCAACAAATCACTCAGTTCTTAGCACATACTGTTCCATTGGGCTCCGAAGAAACTCACCCCACTCCGTCTATACATGAAGACATTCCAGCCCCTAGTGCTGAAGAAACCGCGGCTGGTGAATCATTGAAGACACGGACTGCCACTAAAGAGGAACCGGAAATTCCTCAGCCTGAAGAACCTGAGATTGCGATTCCTGAGGTTGTGATGCAACTGACTGACACTCCTCAACCCAAGCCAAAGGATCCATTCTCCAGGAAGCAAAAATTCAAGACTGCTGATTTCTTCAACGAGCACATATTCTTCACTTATTACAACCCCTATGACTCTGCTCGCATTAGGAAGAGGCGTTTCTGGACTACCAGCCAGGCAAATTTTTATTCCTCAGTGCTATTCAACAAAGACAAAAGTCTTCGATCATGAGAACATTCCTAACGTGGATATGGAATCTCTGCCGTGCTTCATGCCAGTCCTCGGTGTTCTTCACGACGCTGGACTGTTAACTTTCTGCACTGACATGTGTGATTGGAATGAAGAACTCATTCTTCAATTCTTTGGAACGCTGCACATCACCAAAGACTCTGAAGATGTGAATTCATGGGTGTTGGACTGGATGACTGAAAATACTCACTACAAGGCACCAGCTACTAAATTGCTTCATGCTTTGCCTCTCAGTCCTCCCCTTGAAGCTGCTCGTTGCATGTACCAAGAGCCTGAGCTTACAGATCACTATATGCAAGTGCTGATGAAGCCGTTGAAGCCAGGTCAGGCCCCAAGAACCAAATTCCTCGTGAAGGAATTTCTATTTGTGCCTCGGACTGTCTATCGCATTCTGACGAAGACATTGAGTCCTATCAAGGGCCACGACTCGAATAAAGAAGAAGTCATTGGCATCATGAAGAATCTGCTATTCAATATCATTCATGGCGTCCCTGTCAACTTCCATGATTTCTTCATGAGGACTCTAGCAAATGTCGCAATGTCACCATTTGAGTTGAAGCCTTATGTTCCGTGGATTATGAGATTCATCAGAACAAGGTCTTCACTCAACTACAAAGCTGATACTCTGAACCATTGCAGCTACTTGTCCCCGATTGAATTCCTCAAACGGACATTTTCCTCAGCTGATGACACAGGCAAGGCTTCTGCTGTTATTGATGAAGGCATTCGTCCATTGGATGGTTAATTTCGCAAAGCTGCATCCTACTACACCAATGATGACTCTGCCACCCATGACTCTGCCGCCAACGCACCCAAGCAAAATCCTCAAGGCACAGCTCCCAGGGTGATGACTGATCGTGAGCTTCTCTTCAGTCTTCACCAGAAGGTTGATCCCAATCACAAATGGGTCAAGCGTCAGTATGGTTCAATTCTTCACAACATGACTGCTACCCACAATGCAGTGAAGAAAAACCATTACTACCTCCATGAAACCTTCAACCATACCTGGGTTGTTCTGTCTCACATTTATAGCGACGAAGATCTGAAGAAAATGGGTCTCAAGGAAGATTTTGACTGGTCTGCTCCTCCACCGAAGAAATACAAGAAGGTCAAGGTTCCTTCCTTGGTGGCCAGCTCCTATTCTTCATCGCGCAACACCGACGAGCATGAAGACTTGGACGACACTGCGGCAGGCCCTACATCAACCAACGACCCCAACAATGCTGGCGCTCCTTCATCAACTTGAGATTCTTCAGGGGCGTTAGTCCTCAGTTTCGATCCTTTTGGTCATTCGATGACAAAGGGGGAGAAATTTTAGTAAATCTTCAACCGGGTCTATTTATATGGGCGTTTGTTTTTGCTAAGTTACAACTCTCGTTCTTCTGATGACTTTGCTGGATTTAGTTGTAAACTTAAACTCTATGGTGGCCTGATACTTTTGATGTGGTTTTTCTGCATACTTATTCCTCATTAATGTTTATGCACGCATGACTAATTACATCAGTCACCATATTTCATCATGCATTTCAAGTTCTTCATATTATATGTCAAATGCGTGTATGAATTACAAGATATAGGGGGACATCTCCATGATCTACTCTTCAAGTGTGCATTGCTTCAAAAGCAAATTCCTCACTATGCACATCTTCAGGGGGAGTTCTTCTATATCTTGCAATCAAACTTCTCAATATCAGTATTTACAATTCATATGTTTATCCCCGTTGAAAACTTAACCTATATTGTCACCAATCACCAAAAAGGGGGAGATTGTAAGTGCAACTAGTGCCCCTTAGTGATTTTGGTGTATTGAAGACTTATAGGTTAAGGGACTAATGTGTTTATGAGTGTACACATGTCTATAAGTCTATGAGGAGTTTGATATTTACAAAGAAAGTCGACCCCTAAAAATGAAGTTCTTCGACTAGAGACTTTGGATTTCTGAAGACTTTCTGAAGACTTTGAAAGTGAAGAAATTGGTGTGACCTTGAAGACTTGGTACTCATTGAGGAACATGAAGCATGAAGACTTTTGTTTTCGTAGTTTCATTTTCTCTTTCTTGAGTCATAGGAAACACCGTACTGTTAAAGGGGGTCAAGGAAATACTAAGGAAAATTTTCCATGTGATGCTCAACTCAAAATCCTACACCTACCAATCTCTTCGAGTGAAGCCATTGGAAACCTCATATAGTTCAGTCATATTCTTCAGTGACAGAGATGAAGTTCTTCTGGTCTCTGAGGAATTTGTTCTGATTGAGGAGTTAGGAATTCGCTAGTGCGGATTGCCTACACAGTGAGGAACATGATAGCCCTGAGGAATTTGATACTCAAATTTTCGATCGTTGTTGTGCTACGCGCCAGCTGTCCCAAAATATCTACCCACCTAACGGTCATATTATTGAAGGGCATTTATGTCTTATCATGTCGGGCTGCTCCCGAGGCTATAAATAGCCGCCCCCTACAACCACTAGCTGGTTGGCTGCTCCGAGAGAAACTGACTCTTGTCATTAGAGCAACCCATCCTCCGAGGACTTTCAGCGAAAATCATCAAGTGAGGAAAAACCGAAAACCAAACCCAAACACCTACAAACCCAAAAGTGATTGAGCATCACTGAATAGATTGATCCTGTGTGGATACGACGCTTGTTACCTTTGAATATTGTGCTTCTTCCAGATGGTTAGGCGTCATGGTCTAGAGCATCCAAGAGGAATTGTGGATTGTCGAGTGACCGAGTTTGTGAAGGTTTGGAAGTCACCTGTGAAGACTTACCACGAGTGGTTGGGCGACATCTGTGTGACCTTAGCTCGAGGGGAATACAGTGTGGACTAAGTGTCCTGGACTGCGTGTTTAGGACTGGGTGTCCGGGACTGTGTGTCCTCAGGTTTGAATACCTAGCCTCCCTAACCAGGCGTACAACTGAGACAACAGTTGGAACTGGTCTACCAAATCATTATCTTCACCAACCTTACTGGTTCTATTTCCTCAACTCTTTCATTTCCTCATAACTGTGTTGTGTGTTTGTTCATATCTGTTTGAAGACTTTGACTGAAGACTTTCTCAATTTCCTCAGTTCAATTTCTTCAGTCTATTTGTCTTCATTCTGTGTTATCTTGTGTTTACGCTTTTTGTACTCTGTGCTTGTCTTCATTTCATCATGATGACCATGCTTGTGTTCTGCTATGTTTACTTTTGAGTACTTATTCCGCTGCAAGTATTTCTTCGCTAATGAATTTCCTCACCCGCAAATTCCTAAGTGAAGAATTCATAAAAATTGCCTATTCACCCCCTCTAGTCGATATAACGCACTTTAAACATGATTAATCTACTGTAGTATTCATGTTTTATAGCTTTTGTTTCAATAAAGTGCCAAGTAGAACCTTTGGGAAGACTTGGGTGGAAGTCCTTGCGATCTTGCTGTAAAAAATAGAAACTTTGCGCTCGCGAGATTAGCTGCCATTTTTTTACTGGAGAGTGCTTTTAAGTTGATTATTTTTGCAGAATATTAATAGAAAAATTCCTCATGTCCACCAATTTATTTCAGAATATTTAGAGTTACAGAAGTATTCAAAAGTTACAAATTGCTACAGACTATTCTGTTTTTGACAGGTTCTGTTTTCTATGTGTTGTTTGCTTATTTTGATGAATCTATTAGTAGTATTGGAGGGTATGAACCATAGAGAAGTTGGAATATAGTAGATATTACACAAATATGAATTTAGAATGAGTTCACAACAATACCTAAGTGGTGGTTTTATTTTCTTATACTAACGGAGCTTACGAGTTTTCTGTTAAGTTTTGTGTTGTGAAGTTTTCAAGTTTTGGGTAAATATTCGATGGACTATGGAATAAGGAGTGGCAAGAGCCTAATATTGGGGATGCCCAAGGCACCCCATGGTAAAATTCAAGGACAACCAAAATCCTAAGCCTGGGGATGCCCTGGGAAGGCATCCCCTCTTTCGTCTTCCTCTATCGGTAACTTTACTTGATGCTATATTTTTATTCACCACATGATATGTGTTTTGCTTGGAGCGTCAATCTATTTTATTTTGTTCTTCTAGCTGTTTGAATAATATCCCAAGATCTGAAATTCTTAAATGTTAGAGTGTCTTCACATGGTTACATAATTATTCAACTACTCATTGATCTTCACTTGTATCTTTCAGAGTAGTTTGTTGTTTGCTCTAGTGCTTCACTTATATCTTTTTAGAGCACGGCGGTGGTTTTATTTTGAAGAAATAGATGAACTCTCATGCTTCACTAATATTATTTTGAGATTTTTTTAGAACAGGATGGTAATTTGCTTAGGTTATGAAACTAGTCCTAATATGATGGGCAACCAAGAGGGATATAATAAAAACTTTCATATAAAGTGCATTGAATACTATGAAAAGTTTGATACTTGATGATTGTTTTGAGATATGAAGATGGTGATATTAGAGTCATGCTAGTGGAGTAATTGTGAATTTGAGGAATACTTGTGTTAAAGTTTGTGACTCTCGTAGCATGCACGTATGGTGAACCGTTATGTGATGAAGTTGGAGCATGATTTATTTATTTATTGTCTTCCTTTGTGTGGAGGTCGGGATCGCGCGATGGTTAACTCATACCAACCCTTTCGCTAGGAGCATGCTTGTAGTGCTTGGATTTGATAACTTGTAGATTTTTGCAATAAGTATGTGAGTTCTTTATGACTAATGTTGAGTCCATGGATTATACGCACTCTCACCCTTCCACCATATACCTTCCTCAAAACAGCCACCATACCTACCTATTATGGCATTTCCATAGCCATTCCGAGATATATTGCCATGCAACTTTCCACCATTCCATTTTTATGACACGCTCCATCATTGTCATATTGCCTTGCATGATCATGTAGTTGATATCGTATTTGTGGCAAAGCCACCATTCATAATTCTTTCATACATGTCACTCTTGATTCATTGCACATCCCGGTACACCGCCGGAGGCATTCAGATAGAGTCATATTTTGTTCTAAGTATCGAGTTGTAATTTTTGAGTTGTAAGTAAATAAAAGTGTGATGATCTTAATTATTAGAGCATTTTCCCAGTGAGGAAAGGATGATGGAGACTATGATTCCCCCACAAGTCGAGATGAGACTCCGGACGAAAAAAAGAGGCCATAAAAAAGGAGAAAAGGCCCAAATAAAAAAATTAAAAAAATGAGAGAAAAAAGAGAGAAGGGGCAATGCTACTATCCTTTTACCACACTTGTGCTTCAAAGTAGCACCATGATCTTCATGATAGAGAGTCTCCTATGTTGTCACTTTCATATACCAGTGGGAATTTTCGTTACAGAACTTGGCTTGTATATTCCAATGATGGGCTTCCTCAAAGTGCCCTGGGTCTTCGTGAGCAAGCAAGTTGGATGCACACCCACTTAGTTTCCTTTTGAGCTTTCATAAAGTTATAGCTCTAGTGCATCGGTTGCATGGCAATCCCTACTCACTCACATTGATATCTATTGATGGGCATCTCCATAGCCCATTGATACGCCTAGTTGATGTGAGACTATCTTCCTCCTTTTGTCTTCTCCACAACCACCACTCTATTCCACCTATAGTTCTATATCCATGGCTCACGCTCATGTATTGCGTGATTAAAAAAATTAAAGTATGAAACAATTGCTTGGCTGAAACCGGGGTTGTGCATGATTTGAATATTTTGTGTGATGAAGATAGAGCATAACCAGACTATACGATTTTGTATGGATGAACTTTCTTTGGCCATGTTATTTTGAGAAGACATAATTGCTTTGTTAGTATGCTTGAAGTATTATTATTATTATGTCAAATATTAAAATTTTGTCTTGAATATTTTGGATCTGAACATTCATGCCACAATAAAGAAAATTACATTGAGAATTATGTTAGGTAGCATTCCACATCAAAAATTCAGTTTTTATCATTTACCTACTCGAGGACGAGCAGGAATTAAGCTTGGGGATGCTTGATACGTCTCCAACGTATCTATAATTTTTTATTGTTCCATGTTATTATATCATCCATCTTAGATGTTTTATATGCATTTATATATTATTTTATATGATTTTTGGGACTAACCTATTAACCTAGAGCCCAGTGCCAGTTTTTGTTTTTTCCTTGCTTTTGAGTTTTACAGAAAAGGAATACCAAACGGAGTCCAATTGACGTGCCAATTTTTGATGATTTTTTATGGACCAAAGGAAGCCCCCAGGGTAAAAGAGTTGGGCCAGAAGAGTCTTGGGCTGCCCACGAGGGTTGGGGCGCGCCCACCACCCCTGGGCGCGCCACCTATCTCGTGGACAGCTCGGAGACCCCCCTGACTTGTGCCATACGCCAAAAATCCTATAATTACCCAAACCTCCATAAAATAACCTAGATCGGGAGTTCCGCCGCCGCAAGCCTCTGAAGCCACCGAAAACCAATCTAGACCCGTTCCGGCACCCTGCCGGAGGGGGGGGAATCCCTCTCCAATGGCCATCTTCATCATCCCGGCGCTCTCCATGACAAGGGGGGGGAGCAGTTCACCCTCGGGGCTGAGGGTATGTACCAGTAGCTATGTGTTTGATCTCTCTCTCTCTCTCTCTCTCGTGTTCTTGAGATGGCACGATCTTGATGTAGCGTGAGCTTTGCTATTATAGATGGATATTATGATGCTTCTCCCCCTCTATCTTCTTGTAATGGATTGAGTTTTCCCTTTGAAGTTATCTTATTGGATTGAGTCTTTAAGGATTTGAGAACACTTGATGTATGTCTTGCATGTGCTTATCTGTGCTTATCTGTGGTGACAATGGGATATCACATGATCTACTTGATGTATGGTTTAGTGATCAACTTACGGGTTCCGTGACCTTGGGAATCTATGCATAGGGGTTGTCACACATTTTCGTCTTGACTCTCCTTTAGGAACTTTGGGGCACTCTTTGATGTTCTTTGTGTTGGTTGAATAGATGAATCTGAGATAGTGTGATGCATATCATATAATCATGCCCATGGATACTTGAGGTGACAATGGAGTATCTAGGTGACATTAGGGTTTTGGTTGATGTGTGTCTTAAGGTGTTATTCTAGTACGAACTCTAGGATAGATCAAACGGAAAGAATAGCTTCGTGTTATTTTACTACGGACCCTTGAATAGATCGATTAGAAAGAATAACTTTGAGGTGGTTTCGTACCCTACAAGAATCTCTTCGTTTGTTCTCCGCTATTAGTGAATTTTGAATGACTCTTTATTGCATCTTGAGGGATAGTTATATGATCCAGTTATGTTATTATTGTTGAGATAACTTGCACTAGTGAAAGTATGAACCCTAGGCCTTGTTTCCTAGCATTGCAATACCGTTTACGCTCACTTTTATCATCATATACCTTGCTGTTTTTATATTTTCACATTACAAAAACTTATATCTACCATCCATATTGCACTTGTATCACCATCTCTTCGCCGAACTAGTGCACCTATACAATTTAACATTGTATTGGGTGTGTTGGGGACACAAGAGACTCTTTGTTATTTGGTTGCAGGGTTGTTTGAGAGAGACCATCTTCATCCTATGCCTCCCACGGATTGATAAACCTTAGGTCATCCAAACCTCTGCGCTTGGAGGCCCAACAACGTCTACAAGAAGAAGGTTGCGTAGTAGACATCATGGACCTGTTGACAGTCTTTTGCAAAATTAATTTTATTTCTCTATTACTAAGCTCAACTTGACCACTAGACTAAGGATGATAAGGTGATGCAATTATATGGTTAACATCATATTTAGAAAGCATTTTACGGAAAGCACCATGAATAAACTATGAGCCACCATCAGTCATTAAATATACGGGGACTTCGAACCTTGGGAAAATAAATTCCTTAAGCATTTTAATAGAGGTGTTGTGATCAGCACTACTAGTTGGAATAACTTCTACCCATTTAGTAACATAATCAACATCAACCAAAATATGTGTCTACCCATTAGAGGAAGGAAAAGGTCCCATGTAATCATATCCCAAAACATCAAATGGTTCAAGAGCAAGTGAATAATTCATATGCATTTCTTGACGCTTACTAATATTACCTATTCTTTGACATTCATCACAAGATGAGATGAACTTACGAGCATCTTTGAAGAGAGTGGGCCAATAAAATCCAGACTGCAATACCTTGTGAGTAGTTCTATCTCCAGCATGATGTCCTCCATAAGCTTTGGAGTGACATTTCCTAAGGATTTGTCCCTGTTCATGCTTATGTACACAACGTCTAATAATACCAACTACTCCTTCTTTATAAAGATGTGAGTCATCCCAAAAGTAATGTCTTAAATCATAAAAGAACTTTTTCTTTTGTTGGTAAGTAAAACTAGGTAGTAATATTTAGCAACAATGTAATTAGCATAGTCAGCATACCAAGGAGTATTATTAGCAATATTTATTGCAGCTAACTGCTCATCAGGAAAACTATCATCAATAGGTAGTGGGTCATCAAGTACATTTTCAAGTCTAGACAAGTTATCAGCTACGGGGATCTCAACTCCTTTTTTACCAGTGATATGCAAATCAAATTCTTGTAGCAAGAGAACCCACCGAATAAGTCTAGGTTTAGCATCTTTCTTTTCCATAAGATATTTAATAGCAGCATGGTCAGTGTGAACAGTTACTCTTGAACCAACAATGTAAGATCTAAATTTGTCACAAGCAAACACAACTGCTAAGAATTCCTTTTTAGTGGTAGCATAATTCTTTTGAGCACTGTCTAGAGTTTTACTAACATAATGAATAACATTTGTTTTTTTATCAATTCTTTGTCCTAGAACAGCACCAACAACATAATCACTAGCATAACACATAATTTCAAAAGGTAAGTTCCAATCAGGTGGTTGAACTATAGGTGTAGAAATTAAGGCTTTCTTAAGTGTTTCAAAGGCTTCAAAGCAATCATCATAAAAAACAAAAGGAACATCCTTTTGTAAAAGGTTAGTGAGAGGCCTAGAAATTTTAGAAAAGTCTTTGATAAATCTCCTATAGAAACCAACATGGCCTAAGAAACTACGAATACCTTTCATATCCTTAGGAAATGGCATTTTCTCAATTGCATCAACCTTAGCTTTGTCCACTTCAATACCCTTTTCAGAAATCTTATGGCCCAAGACAATACCTTCATTAACCATAAAGTGACATTTCTCCAAATTCAAGACAAGACTTGTTTGTTCACATCTCTGCAAAACTCGATCAAGGTTGCTTACACAATCATCAAAAGACTTCCCGTAAACAGAGAAATCATCCATGAAAACCTCTACAATCTTTTCACAAAAGTCGGAGAATATAGTAGTCATACATCTTTGAATGGTAGCAGGTGCATTGCGTAAACCGAAAGGCATATGTCTATAAGCATAAGTTCCAAAAGGACAAGTAAAAGTAGCCTTTTCTTGATCAAGTTGAGAGACGGGTATTTGTGAAAAACTAGAGTATCCATCAAGGAAGCAAAAGTGTGTGTGCTTTGATAATCGTTCTAGCATTTGATCAATAAAAGGTAGAGGGTAATGATCTTTTCTAGTTGCTTTATTAATTTCCTAAAATCAATTACCATTCTATAGCCTATAACAATTCTTTGTGGAATATGTTCATTCTTATCATTAGGAACAACAACAATACCTCCTTTCTTAGGGACACAATGAACGAGACTTACCCATCTACTATAAGTTATAGGATAGGTTATACCTGCTTCCAGAAGTTTTAATATTTCCGTTCTTACCACTTCTTTCATTTTCGGATTTAACCGACGTTGATGATCGACAACGGGTTTAGCATAGGGTCCATATTAATCTTATGCTGACATAGAGTGGGACTGATGCCCTTTAAATCATCAAGAGTATATCCAGTAGCGGCTCGGTGCTTCCTTAGAATTTTCAATAATCTTTCTTCTTCATGTTTTGAAAGGTTAGCACTGATAATAAGAGGATATATCTTCTTTTCATCAGGATAAGCATATTTCAAAGTGTCAGGCAATTGTTTTAATTCAAACACAGGATCACCTTTAGGTGGAGGAGGACCTCCTAGAGTTTCAATAGGTAGACTGTGTTTAAGCACAGGACGTTGCTCAATGAAAATATCATCTATTTCATTTCTTTCATGCATATGTAAATCATTTTCATGGTCTAGCAAATATTGTTCTAGAGGATCAGTAGGAGGCACAGCAATAGAAGCAAGACCAATAATTTCATGTTTATTGGGCAATTCTTTTTCATGAAGCTTTCTATTAAACTTGGAAAAAATAAATTCATGAGACTCATCACCAAAACTAACACTGACAGTTTGTTTCTTACAATCTATTTTAGCATTAACGGTGTTCAAGAAAGGTCTACCAAAGATAATGGGACAAAAGTCGTCTTGTGGGGAGCCAAGAACAAGAAAATCAGTAGGGTATTTTATTTTTCCACTCAAGACTTTAACATCTCTAACAATCTCAATTGGTGATATAGTGTCTCTATTAGCCAGTTTAATAGTGACATCAATGTCTTCTATCTCTGTGGGTGCTATGTCATTCATAATTTCTTGGTATAAAGAGTAGGGAATATCACTCACTCTAGCACCTATGTCACATAAACCATGATAGCAGTGATCTTCTATTTTGACTGAGACAACGGGCATGCCAACAACAGGTCTATGTTTATCCTTTTTATCAGGCTTGGCAATTCTAGCAGCTTCTTCATTAAAGCAAATAACATGACCGTCTACATTTTCTTCCAAGAGATCTTTGACCATAGAAATATTAGGTTCTACTTTATTTTGTTCATCTGGTTTAGGTGTTCTGATATAACTTTTGTTAACCATAGTTGAAACTTTAGCATGTTCCTTTATCCTAATAGGAAAAGGGGTTTTTCAATATAAGCAGTAGGAACAACTGGATCAATGTTATAATGTATAGTTTCTTCTTTAACTGGTACCGGTTCTTTAATTTCTTATTTAATAGGTGGGTGGTATTTAAACCACTTCTCTTTAGGGAGATCAACATGAGTAGCAAAAGAATCACAAAAGGAGGCTACTATCTCAGAGTCAAGTCCATATTTAGTGCTAAACTTTGAAAAAGCATCGGTATTCATAAAAGATTTAACACAATCATACTTAAGTTTAATACGTGACTCTTTACCTTCGTCGAGTTCCCAATCTTCAGAGTTGCGTTTAACTCTTTCCAAAATATGCCACCGGAATTTAATAGTCTTCTTCATAGAAGAACCAGCACAAGAAGTATCACGCATGGATTGATCATTACGAGAAAGCCGAGCATAAAAATTATGAATAATAATTTCTCTTGAGAGCTCATGATTGGGGCATGCATATAACATTGACTTAAGCCTCCCCCAAGCTTGAGCGATACTTTCTCCTTCATGGGGCCAAAACTTATATATGTAATTCTGATCACGATGAACTAGATGCATAGGATTTTTTTGGTGAAACTCCATTTTCAATCGGTTCTAGTTTCAAGATCCAATATCATCGCATAGCCTATACCATGCTAATGCTTTTCCCTTCAAATATAAAGCAAAAACCTTCTTCATAACTTGATCTCCAGGTAAACCTGCAAGCTTAAACAATCCACAAATTTGTTCCACATATATCAAGTACATATCAGGATGTTCGGTTCCATCTCCTACATAAGGATTAGCTAGCAGTTGTTTTATCATACCCAAAGGGATTTCATATTCAATATTTTCAGTAGGTGCAGCGGGTTGAGGGGTAGCTAACTGCTGTTCCAGTCGAGGTGAACATACCCTGAACAAACCCCTCAAAGGATTATTCTCCATAGTAACAAGTGACAATAAATTTCAGCACACTATATGAATGTTTCCTTACAAATTTCCACTTACCAGAAGCGCTTCACTCACCGGCAACGGTGCCAGAAAATTGCCTTGATGACCCACAAGTATAGGGGATCAATTGTAGCTCTTTTCGATAAGTAAGAGTGTCAAACCCAACGAGGAGCAGAAGGAAATGACAAGTGTTTTCAGTAAGGTAATATCTGCAAGTCCTGAAATTGTAAGTAGCAAAGTAGTTTGATAGCAAGATAATTTTGTAACGAGCAAGTAACGATAGTAGTAGCAAAAGTGCAGCAAGATAGCCCAATCCTTTTGAGGTAAAGGACAAGCCAAGACGGTCTCTTATAATAAGCAAAATGTTCTTGAGGGTACATGGGAATTTCATCTAGTCAATTTGATCATGTTGGTTCAATTCGTGTTCGGTACTTTGATAATTTGATATGTGGGTGGATCGGTGCTTAGGTGTTGTTCTTACTCGAACAAACTCCTACTTATTATTAACCCTCCCGCAAGCATCCGCAACTACAAGAAAAGTATTAAGAATAAATTCTAACCATAGCATTAAACTTTTGCATCCAATTGATCCCTTACGGAATAGCGCATAAACTGCGGTTTAAGCTTCTGTCACTCTCGCAACCCACCATCTAATTACTACTCCACAATGCATTCCCTTAGGCCCAAATATGCTGAAATGTCATGTAGTCGACGTTCATACGACACCACTAAGGGAATTACAACATACATACTATCAAAATATCAAACACATATCAAATTCACATGATTACTTGCAACATGATTTCTCCCGTGACCTCAAGAACAAAGGTAACTACTCACAAATGATGAACATGCTCAAGATCAGAGGAGTATTAAATAGCATAATGGATCTGAACATATAATATTCCACCAAATAAACCATGTAGTAATCAACTACAAGATGTAATGAACACTAATAGTCACCCACAAGCACCAATCTATAGTTCCGGTAACAAGATTGAACACAATAGATGAACTAGGGTTTGAGATGAGATGGTGCTGTTGAAGATGTTGATGAAGATAGCCCTCCCCAAGATGGAAGAGTTATTGGTGATGATGATGACGATGATTTCCCCCTCCGGGAGGGAAGTTCTCCCGGTGGAATCGCTTCGCCAGAGGGCAAAAGTGCTCATGCCAAAGTTCCACCTCAAGACGGCGGTGCTCCGTCCCGAAAGTCTCCCCCTTATTTTTTTTCTAGGTTGGAATGGCTTATATACCAGAAGATGGGCACAGGAGATGGGCCTGGGTGAGCACAACCCAACAGGGCGCGACTGGGGGGCCTCGCGCGCCCAGGTGGGTTGTGCCCACCTGGTGGGCTCCCTCTGGTGCTTATCAGCTCTAGTATTTTTTATATATTCCATAAAAATTCTCCGTGAAGTTTTAGCTTGTTTGGAGTTATGCAAAATAGGTGGCCTGACGTATCTTCTTCAGGTCCAGATTTCCAGCTGCCGGAATTCTGCCCCTTGGTGAATTCCTTGCAAATTATGAGTGAAAAGGCATTAGAATTATTCCAAAAAGCATTATTATGCATCATAAAAACATAAATAACATCAAGAAAACATGATGTAAAATGGACGTATCGGCTGTAAGAGTGAAGGCAAAGACAAAGCTAAATGGGCCAACCAATAGCGATGCCCATTAGCATATACAATATGTTCTCCCCCTAATTTTTATATACCTTTAAAGAACGATAACAAAATAGTAATCACTCTAATAAATTTTACGTAAAATTATTTTATTAACAAATAAATGAAAATCATTTCATTTTAAGTTTTGTTCATACAATTTGTGAGATTTATTTGTGCATGCTAAATAACATGTTCCCTCCACTAGAAAAAAAAACAATAATCCTTACAAAAACAAAGACATAATTGTGTATAAATACATCGTGTTATATGTTAAACTATTTTAACATTGACTTTAGATTCCCATGCATTTCCAAGCAAATGTTCATGTAATAAGATATCACGGATCTCATAATAGACATCCATGAAGTTTAGAACAAAATATTCATATATATGGAAATAAAGGTCTGCTTACTTTAAGAAAATGTTCATTTATTTTCCTTGAAAGTAGTAACAATAGAAAAGAAAATTTCATACACAAAGTGCTAAAACTTAAAACAAAACATAAAATATAAAATGGGAAATTTAAAAGAAAAAGGTAAATGAGTATATAAATAAAATAACACGGGAAAAGAAAAGAAACACCAGTAGTGATTTAAAAAACAAGAAAATCTCAATAATTGGGCTAGCCCATCTACTAGTAAATAATTGGGCCTGGTTGGTAGGCGTGATGTCTTTTTAATATGGTAAGCCCATGAGCCTATAATCATAAGTGGCGATCACATTAATATTCCTATGTTCTGCAACTAAACACGCACGCCAGCTTGTAAGGGTTGGAAGTGGGGTGGCCCTTTTACGTCTCCTTTTTCTATTTTATTTTTTTGAGAAAAAAATTGAAGACATGTTTTTAAATATCGTTAGAGAGATTTTAGATATTTTGAAAAGTATTATGGAAAATGCAAAAACAATATAAATGTTCAACACGCCCTCCGCTTGGAAATACTTGTCGGAGAAATAGATGTGTCTATACCTATTTTAGTTCTGAATATATGCATTTGTATTCATTTCTGCGATAAGTAATTGCAGAGGGAGGGAGTATGTTTTTTAAAATGAACTATTCATCGTATATTAAAAATATTAAGTGTATAAATGTTCAGCATGTATCGGGAATGTGTTCATTGTATATTTAGTTTTTTTTTTACATTATTTATGTGAATTGGAAAAAATAAATGAAAAAAATGAGGAAAGCCGCAAACCCCCAAAAGAAACCAGTAAAAGCTAACAACATGAAAATAAAAGGTAACTAAAATGAGATAAAGACCCGTAAGATTGAAAATTCAAAAAATAAATATAAAATTCAAAGAAAAAGGAAAGATAATTGAAAGCAATAGAAATGAAATAAAAAAAATGAAAACATGTCAACTGAAAGCCGGTGGTTTTGCAATACCTAGCACAACACCGAATTGGGCCAGTCCACAAGAGGCGTTCTCCCTCTTTGTAGCCAATGACTTATGCAACTTTGTCTAAAAAAATTATGCAACAAACTGCCGAGCAAATGACATATGCCTCATATATGGGCCCTTTTTCGCTGCCACACGAGATAAACTTAGCCCTCTTGCCTTTGGCTGTCATCTTGGCGCTAAGAGATGTGGGGGGAGGGGTGTCGGATCTTCAAAAGTTTTGTAATTTTCATCAACGTCTAGTGGATCGTAGTTTTGTGCGAATAAAATACTCTCGTTCTTTTTAGTGTTGACATGAAGCAAGAGGGGTATGTGTCCTCGCCGATTGATTATTCAGATATGATGAGTTTATGCTATTATGTCAAACTATTTTTTGCTGGTTTGATTATATGTGGAATTATAAATCAATGAGTTATAGTGGGAGGGGTCATCCCAGATCCAAGTATGTTCATCATTCAAGGCTTCTTCTCTTTTTGAGTGGGTGACTCAAGGGACTATCAAAAACTTTTGTTGGCAGTCAAATTCATGTAGGTAAAAGAGTGATGGTATCGTTACTCATGTCTAATTGTATCCTCTTTACCAAAGTACTGCGAGTATTTTGTCTTACAAAGATTGATACCATGTAGAAGATATTTCTAAGAGATATCACTACAATTCTTAGTCAAGGGAGTTACTTTGTATTGATTTGATCTTAAATCCAAAATAGTGTACATATAATGGCTAGGAGTACGAATAAAATTACAAAGTGTTTCTAAAAAACATGTGCAGCAAAAATGTTCACTTAACTTACTAAACATATTTCTCAAATAAAGTACTAAACATATGTTATGTGAACAGAGATGAGAAATACACCATTTATATAAATTTTATCCATCTAAAAAATACATAGATTCATTGAAAAGAAATACCACAGACACATTTTATATGAAGGGTAACAAACATTAAAAAGTGGCGAGGAAAATAAAATAGGATAAAAATGAAAAGATGGAAATAATAGAAATATATAATACAAAGAAGTAAATGAATCATGTATGAAGACTAGAAAATAATATGAATAAACAAAAAATACGAACAAAATGATAGAGAATAAAGAAAGAGAAAAGATGGAAAATAGAAAATTTATTGATTCTAGTTTTTTTAACAAAGTACAATTGAAGTCGCTCATATACACGAGCATACACTCACTTGATTCTAGCGTCTGAGGAACAATCGCACAATCCGGCTATAACCTTCATGACCCAATTTAATATTCTCAACTTTTTACAATAGATCTTTGTTAATACTTATTGTGCCACTTTCCCGTTTTATTTTTTTCTTTCAAAATAAAGCGAAATCTGAATGAAAAAAAAGTCTAACGGCCTAATCTAATCAATGGTTGTAGATGAAATGTTACTACCTTTTATTTAAGACGACAATTCATTCACAGGAAATTAAGACAAACAAAATTGGATTTCAGAAAAAATCCATATATCTTCTTTCCACCCTATAGGCTTGTCTAAAAGAACCTAATAAAATAGACATGTTTGAATTTTGGAAAATAAACCACCTACTTTTCCGCCTCTAGGTTTTGGTTACACTTGGCCATGCTCCATGTTGTCGCATGGTTACAATGCAAGGGCATGTTTGGCTCATATACGAAATTTGTGAGCATCTGCCATGATTATTTGCTACATATGTGTAAGGTGAGACGATGAAAATTGGTGGACATTTTGGGTTCGATTTGTATGAAAGAAATCTTGTCATAAGTATGGCTGCAAAGGCTAACTCAGTTAAACTTGTCTCACTTGTGCCCTATCAAAGTGTGGCACACTTGGAGAGGCGATCTGAACCCTGGCCAGGCCAACATTGATACAATAAACATTTTTCGCGAGAAACTTCTAATCTATTCATCTTCAATCATTGCAGTACAAAGAATATCAGAGGCAATAAAAAGTACAGCGAGGCCATTGTAACATGTAGCGACGACTACAAACACTGAAGCAAGCCGTAAGCGCATTGCTGTCATCACCCTCCCTCGTCGGTGCCTGATAACCCACAAGTGTAGGGGATCGCAACAGTTTTCGAGGGTAAAGTATTCAACCCAAATTTATTGATTCGACACAAGGGGAGCCAAAGAATACTCTTAAGTATTAACAGCTGAGTTGTCAATTCAACCACACCTAGAAACTTAGTATCTGCAGCAAGGTAGTTTAGTAGCAAAGTAATATGGTAATAGTGGTAACAGCAATAAAAGTAACGGTAGTGTTTTTGTAGTTTTTGTAACAGTAGCAGCGGAAAAGTAAATAAGCAACACGCAATATGTGAAAAGCTCGTAGGCATTGGATCGGTGATGGGGAATTACGTCGGATGCGATTCATCATGTAAAAATTATAGCCTAGGGTGACACAAAAATAGCTCCAGTTCATCAATGTAATGTAGGCATGTATTCCGAATATAGTCATACGTGCTTATGGAAAAGAACTTGCATGACATGTTTTGTCCTACCCTCCCGTGACTGCGGGGTCCTAGTGGAAACTAAGGGATATTAAGGCCTCCTTTTAATAGAGTACCGGACCAAAGCATTAACACATAGTGAATTCATGAACTCCTCAAACTACGGTCATCACCGGGAGTGGTCCCAATTATTTTCACTTCGGGGTTGCCGGATCATAACACATAGTAGGTGACTATTGACTTGCAAGATAGGATCAAGAACACACATATATTCATGAAAACATAATAGGTTCAGATCTGAAATCCTGGCACTCGTGCCCTAGAGACAAGCATTAAGCATGGCAAAGTCATAGCAACATCAATCTTAGAACATAGTGGATACTAGGGATCAAACCCTAACAAAACTAACTCGATTACATGGTAAATCTCATCAAACCCATCACCGTCTAGCAAGCCTACAATGGGATTACTCATGCACGGCGGTGAGCATCATGAAATTGGTGATGGAAGAAGGTTGATGATGACGATGGCGACGATCTCCCCTCTCCGGAGCCCCGAACGGACTCCAAATCAGCCCTCCCGAGAGAGATTAGGGCTTGGCGGCAGCTCCGTATCGTAAAACGCGATAATTCTTCCTCCCTGGTTTTTTCCCCCGAAAATGAATCTATGGAGTCCGGGGGTACGTCGGTGGAGCAACAGGGGGCCCACGAGGCAGGGGGCGCGCCCCCACCCTCGTGGACAGGGTGTGGGCCCCCTGACGTGGATCTTTCTGCACACATTTTTTATATTTTCCAAAGCAATTCTCCGTGGATTTTCATGTCATTCCGAGAACTTTTTATTTCTGCACAAAAACAACACCATGGCAATTCTGCTGAAAACAGCGTCAGTTCGGGTTAGTTCCATTCAAATCATGCAAGTTAGAGTCCAAAACAAGGGCAAAAGTGTTTGGAAAAGTAGATACGTTGGAGACGTATCAACTCCCCCAAGCTTAAACCTTTGCTTGTCCTCAAGCAATTCAGTTGATAAACTGAAAGTGATAAAGAAAAACTTTGACAAACTCTGTTTGATCTTGTTGTTGTAAATATGTAAGGCCGGCATTTCAAGTTTCAAGCAAAGATCATGAACTAACCACATTCACAATAACTTTCACATCTCATGTTTACGAATATCAATGGCAAAAGCAACTAGCGAGCAATAATAATAAACCTTGGATGACAACACTTTCTCAAAACAATCATGATACGATATAACAAGATGGTATCTCGCTAGCCCTTTCTGAGACCGCAAAACATAAATGCAGAGCACCTTTAAAGATCAAGGGCTGACATTGTAATTCATGGTAAAAGAGATCCAGTCATAATCATACTCAATGCAAATTAATAGTAATACATGAAAATGACAGAGGTGCTCTCGAACTGGTGCTCTTTTATAAGAGGATGATGACTCATCATAAAAGTAAATAGATAGGCCCTTCGCAGAGGGAAGCAGGGATTTGTAGAGGTGCGAGAGCTCGATTTTTAAATAGAGATGAATAATATTTTGAGCGGTATACTCTCATTGTAAACATAACAACCAAGAATCTCGATATCCATGCTACATACATTATAGGCGGTTCCCAAACAGAATGGTAAAGTTTTTACTCCCCCAACCAGCAACAAGCACACTCCACGGCTGGCCCAAAAAAATGGGTACCGTCCAAACCAACAACAGCCCTGGGGAGTTTTGTTTAATAATTATGATTTCAAGCATGGGACTGGGCATCCCGGTTACCAGCCACTTTCTCATGAATGATGAGTGGAGTCCACTCATCGTGAGAATAACCCACCTAGCATGGAAGATATAGACAACCCTAGTTGATACATGAGCTCTTCGAGCATACAAAACAGAATTTCATTTGAAGGTTTAGAGTTTGGCACATACAAATTTACTTGGAATGGCAGGTAAATACCGCATATAGGAAGGTATGGTGGATTCATATGGAATTACTTTGGGGTTTATGGAAGTGGATGCACAAGCAGTATTCCCGCTTAGTACAGGTGAAGGCCATGCGACCAGCTAGAGAGCGACAACAGTCATGAACATGCATTAAAATTAATCAACAGTGAATGCAAGCATGAGTAGGATATAAATCACCATGAACATAAATATCGTGGAGGCTATGTTGATTTGTTTCAACTACATATGTGAACATGAGCCAAGTCAGACCACTTGAATCGTTCAAATGAGGATACCACCCTATCATACCACATCACAACCATTTTAATATCATGTTGGCACGCAAGATAGACCATTATGATCTCCTTGCTAATTAAGCATGGCATATGCAGCTATGATCTCTAATTGTCATTGCAAGCATATTTCATTCATAACAAGCTGAATCAGGAACGATGAACTATCATTTTTACAAAACAAGAGAGGTCGAGTTCATACCAGCTTTTCTCATCTCAATTAGTTCATCATATATCATCCTTATTGCCTTTCACTCGCAAGACCGAACGGTGTGGATAATAATAATAGTGCACGTGCATTGGACTAAGCTGGAATCTGCGAGCATTTAATACAAGAGAGAAGACAAGGTAATATGGCTCTAGGTTAAATTAACAATAAAGCATATGAGAGCCACTAAGCATTTTCAATCATGGTCTTCTACTCTTGAACCCCAAAGAAAAGAAAAGAAACTATTTACACGGGAAAGCTCCCAACAAGCAAAAGAAGAACAATAAATCTTTTTGGGTTTTCTTTTAATTACTACTAGTACAGGCAAGGAAAGTAAACTAGCTAAAAGCTACAACTAATATATATTTTTTGTTTTTCTTAAGGTTTTTCTAACACACAAGAGAAAGACTGAGAAAAGAATTGAAACTAAGCATGGATAGTACAATGAAAGAGTGTGAGCACCGACAACTAGAATAAGTGTGTGAACATGAATGTAATGTTGGTGAGAACACGTACTCCCCCAAGCTTAGGCTTTTGGCCTAAGTTGATCTATGGCCAATATTGGCCTGGCGGATATCCAAAGTTGTAGTTGGGGTTGTACTGAGATGCAGCAGCTACTGCCTGCTGAGCTGCAGCTTGGAGACGGGCTGCCTCCATCGTCTCGTGATACTCATTTGCCTCTTCCCTGCTTACAGTATATCTCCCTTTTGCCTGAAAGTCAAACAAGGTAGGAGCAGGAAGAGCAATATGGACGGTGTGACGCCTGTTAAAGATTAGTCGATACTTGAGGGATTGTTCATCCCTCTCTATAAATTGATGACTAACCATAGCATTATAATCCAAATAAGCAGGCGGTAATAGTTCATCATTTTCATGTATAGGCACACCAAGACGACGGGCTATGCGAGTGGCATAGATCCCACCGAAGAAATCTCCATATAAACCATTATGATGTAGCCTACGTGCAACAATGGCTCCCAAGTTATATTGTCTGTCACCTAATACAGCACTCTTGAGAACACTAAGATCTGGGACGCACATATGGCAAGCCTCATCTTTACCGTTTATGCATCTACCAATAAAGAGAGCAAAGTAATGTATAGCAGGAAGATGAATACTCCCTATGGTAGCTTGTGTGATCTCCCTAGATTCCCCTATGGTGATACTAGCAAGGAAGTCTTTATATTTAGATTTGCGAGGATCACCCATAGTGCCCCACTACGGGAGTTTACAAGCATCATTAAAATCCTCTAGGTCCATGGTGTAAGATTTATCATATAGATCAAACAGGACAGTGTGAGAATTACGTGAAGATTAAAATTTGAACCTTCTCACAAAGGTATCAATTAAGTAACGATATTAATGGCACTTATCTTGCATGAAGCCCTCGAGGTCCGCATTACGCACATATGCATCAAACTCCTCCTTAATGCCTACCTGAACCATAAATTCCTCTGATGGCCATTCACAAGGCCACACTTCAGCTTCCCTTGGTAGTTCATCGTCCGGCTCACGCATCGCTGCTACTTTTCGAGCTTGCGTTGTATTCCCTCGAAGAGGAAAGGGTGATGCAGCACAATAGCATAAGTATTTCCCTCAGCTTTTGAGAACCAAGGTATCAATCCAGTAGGAGACCACGCGCAAGTCCCTCACACCTGCACAAACAAATAAGAACTTCACAGCCAATGCGATAAGGGGTTTCAATCCCTTTACGGTCACTTACGAAAGTGAGATCTGATAGATAGGATAGTTTGATATTTTTGGTATTTTTGATATAAGAACAGAAAGTAAAAACAATAAAGTAAAGTAATTTGTAGATTGATACGTTGAGAATAGACTCGGGGGCCATAGGTTTCACTAGTGGCTTCTCTCATGATAGCAGATTTCTACGGTGGGTGAACGAATTACTGTCGAGCAATTGATAGAAAAGCGAATAATTATGAGAATATCTAGGCATGATCATTATATATAGGCATCACGTCCGTGACAAGTAGACCGAAACGATTCTGCATCTACTACTATTACTCCACACATCGACCGCTATCCACCATGCATCTAGAGTATTAAGTTCATAAGAACAGAGTAATGCTTTAAGCAAGATGACATGATGTAGAGGGATAAACTCAAGCAATATGACATAAACCCCATATTTTTATCCTCGATGGCAACAATACTATACGTGCCTTGCTGCCCCTGCTGTCACTGGGAAAGGACATCGCAAGATTGAACCCAATGCCAAGCACTGCTCCCATTGCAAGAACTATAGATCTAGTAGGCCAAACCAAACCAATAATTCGAAGAGACTTGCAAGGATATTATAAACATACATAAAAGAATTCAAAAAAGAACCAGATATTTCCCATAGATAATCTTGATCATAAATGCACAATTCATTGGATCTCGACAAACACACCGCAAAAAGATTACATCGAATAGATTTCCTCGAAGACCGAGGAGAACTTGGTATTGAGATCCAAAAAGAGAGAAGAAGCCATCTAGGTACTAACTATGGACCCGAAGGTCTGTGGTAAACTACTCACAACTCATGGTGAGGCGATGGTGTTGATGTAGAAGCACTCCGTGGAAGATCCCCCCTCCGGCGGAGCTCCGGAACATGCCCCAAGATGGGATCTCACAGGAACAGAAGGTTGCGGTGGTGGAATTAGGGTTTTCTCTGTTGCTTCGATGTTTTCAGGGTACATGGGTATATATAGGTGGAAGGAGGGCATCGAGGGAGCAAGGTGGGGCCCATGAGGCAGGGGGCGCGTCCCCCACCCTCGTGGACACCACGTGTCCCCTCTGCCTTGATTCTCAAGTCTCTCGTGAAGATATCGTTCCAAAAATATCTCTCCCGAAGGTTTCATTCCGTTTGGACTCCGTTTGATATTCCTTTTCTGCGAAACCCTGAAATAGGCAAAAAAACAACAATTTGGACTGGGCCTTTGGGTTAATAGGTTAGTCCGAAAAATAATATAAAAGTTTATAATAAAGCCCATAAAACATCCAAAACATCATATATAATAGCATGGAACAATAAAAAATTATAGATACGTTGGAGACGTATCAAGCATCACCAAGCTTAATTCCTGCTCGTCCTCGCGTAGGTAAATGATAAAAATATAATTTTGCATGTGGAATGCTAACCAACATAATTTTGATGTAATTCTCTTTATTATGGCATGAATGTTCAGATCCGAAAGATTCAAGACAAAATTCTATATTGACATAAGAAATAATAATACTTCAAGCATACTAACAAAGCAATCATGTCTTCTCAAAATAACATGGCCAAAGAAAGTTATCCCTACAAAATCATATAGTCTGGCTATGCTCCCTCTTCATCACACAAAATATTCATATCATGCACAACCCCGGTTTCAGCCAAGCAATTGTTTTCATACTCAATTTTTCAAGCCTCTCAACTTTCACGCAATACATGAGCGTGAGCCATGGATATAACACTATAGGTGGAATAGAGTGGTGGTTGTGGAGAAGACAAAAAGGAGAAAGATAGTCTCACATCGACTAGGCGTATCAACGGGCTATGGAGATGCCCATCAATAGATATCAATGTGAGTGAGTAAGGATTGCCATGCAACGGATGCACTAGAGCTAAAAATGTATGCAATCTCAACAAAAGAAATTAAGTGGGTGTGCATCCAACTTGCTTGCTCACGAAGACTGATACGTCCATTTTGCATCCTGCTTATATGTTGATATTTATTGCATTATGGGATGTTATTACTTGTTTTGTCACAATACTTATGCCTTTTCTCTCTTATTTTACAAGGTTTACATAAAGAGGGAGAATGCCGGCAGCTGGAATTCTGGGCTAGAAAAGGAGCAAACTCTGGAAACCTATTCTGCACAACTCCAAAAGCCCCGAAACTCAACAGAAATCCGTTTTAGAAAATATAAAAAATATCTAGCGAAAGAAGTTCACGAGGGGGGCCACCGGCTGTCCACGTGGGTGGGGGGGCGCCCCCCTGCCCAGGGCGCCCCCCTATCTCGTGGGCCCCCCGAAGCCCCCCTGATGCCCATATTCTCCTATATGAGGTGTTTTGACCTGGAAAAAAAATCACAAGGAGGCTTTCGGGACCAGACGCCGCCGTCTCGAGGCGGAAACCAATCTAGGGCTCCGGCATAGTTGTTCTGCCGGTTATACTTCCGTCCGGGAGGGGGAAATCGTCACCGCCGTCATCACCAACAACTCTCCCATCTTGGGGAGGGCTATATTCATCAACATCTTCACCAGCACCATCTCCTCTCAACCCCTAGTTCATATCTTGTATCCAATCTTTGTACCCAAACCTCAGATTGGTACCTGTGGGTTGCTAGTAGTGCTGATTACTTCTTGTAGTTAATGCTAGTTGGTTTAGTTAGTGGAAGATCATATGTTCAGATCCATTATGCATATTAATACCCCTCTGATCATGAACAATATTATGTCTTGTGAGTAGTTACTTTTGTTCCCGAGGACAGGGGAGAAGTCTTGCTATTAGTAGTCATGTGAATTTGGTCTTCGTTCGATATTTTGATAAGATGTATGTTGTCTCTCCTCTAGTGGTGTCATGTGAACGTCGACTACATGACACTTCACCATTATTTGGGCCTAGAGGAAGGCATTGGGAAGTAATAAGTAGATGATGGGTTTCTAGAGTGACGGAAGCTTAAACCCTAGTTTATGTGTTGCTTCGTAAGGGGCTGATTTGGATCCATATGTTTCATGCTATGGTTAGGTTTACCTTAATACTTCTTTTGTAGTTGCAGATGCTTGCATTAGAGGTTAATCATAAGTGGGAGGCTTGTCCAAGTAAGGACAGCACCCAAGCACCGGTCCACCCACATACCAAATTATCAAAGTACCGAACGCGAATCAGATGATCGTGATGAAAACTAGCTTGATGATAATTCCCATGTGTCCTCGGGAGCGCTTTCCTTTATATAAGAGTTTGTCCAGGCTTGTCCTTTGCTACAAAAAGGATTGGGCCACCTTTCTGCACCTTATTTACTTTTACCTTTTGTCGATTGCTACTAATTACCCTATCACAAAACTATATGTTACCTATAATTTCAGTGCTTGCAGAAAATACCTTACTGAAAACTGCCGATCATTTCCTTCTGCTCCTCGTTGGGTTCGACACTCTTACTTATCGAAAGGACTACGGTAGATCCCCTACACTTGTGGGACATCAAGACTCTTTTCTGGCGCCATTGCCGGGGAGTGAAGCGCCTTTGGTAAGTGGAATTTGGTAAGGAAAAATTTATATAGTGTGCTGAAATTTATTGTCACTTGTTACTATGGCTCAAAATCCTTTGAGGGGCTTGTTCGAGGTATCTTCACCCCGATCAGCCGAGCAAAGAGTTTCTCCTCAACCTACTGCTCCTACTGAAAATGTTTTCTTTGAGATTCCTTCGGGTATGATAGAGAAACTGCTTGATAATCCTTTTACAAGAGACGGACCACTGCATCCCGACTTACACCTAATCTATGTGGATGAAGTTTGTGGATTGTTTAAGCTTGCAGGTATGCCCGAGGATGTTATCAAGAAGAAGGTCTTCCCTTTATCTTTGAAGGGAGATGCATTGACATGGTTTAGGCTATGTGATGATATGGGATCATGGAACTATAATCGTCTAAAGTTGGAATTTCATCAGAAGTTCTACCCTATGCACCAGGTTCATCGTGATCGTAATTATATTTATAATTTCTGACCTTGCGAAGGAGAAAGCATCGCTCAAGCTTGGGGGAGGGTTAAGTCAATGTTAGATTCATGCCCCAATCATGAGCTCTCAAGAAAAATGATCATTCAAAATTTTTATGCTCGGCTTTCTCTCAATAATTGCACCATGCTAGATAATTCTTGTTCTGGCTCTTTCATGATGAAGACAGTTGAATTCAAATGGGATTTATTGGAAAGAATTAAATGCAACTCCGAAGATTGGGATCTCGACGAAGGTAAGGAGTCAGGTATGACCCCTAAGTTTGATTGTGTTAAAGCTTTTATGGATACCGATGTGTTCCATGAGTTTAGCACTAAATATGGACTTGACTCTGAGATAGTAGCTTCTTTCTGCGAATCATTTGCTACTCATGTTGATCTCTCCAAGGAGAAGTGGTTTAAATACCATCCCCCTATTGAAGTAAAAGTAGTTGAACCTATTAAAGTTGAAGAAAAGACTATCACTTATAATGTTGATCCTGTTGTTCCTACTGCTTATATCGAGAAACCACCTTTCCCTGTTAGGATAAAGGATCACGCTCAAGCTTCAACTGTAGTTCGTAAGAGTAATACTAGAACACTACACCCTCTAAGCAAATTAAAGTTGAACCTAGTGTTGCTATGGTTAAAGATCTCTTGGTAGAAGATTTAGATGTACATGTTATTTACCTCCAAGAAGAGTCTGCTAGAATAGCCAAACCCAATGCTAGGAATAGACATAGACCTGTTGTAGGCTTGCCTGTTATCTCTGTTAAGATAGGAGATCATTGCTATCATGGTTTATGTGACGTAGGTGCTAGTGCGAGTATTATCCCTCTTGATTTACATCGCGAAATTATTCATGATATTGCACCTGTTGAGTTAGAAGGGATTGATGTTACTATTAAGCTTGCTAATAGAGACACCATTTCACCAGTCAGGATTGTTAGAGATGTTGAAGTCTTGTGTGGGAAGGTTAAATACCCTGCCAATTTTCTTGTTCTTAGTTCCCCACAAGATGAATTCTGTCCCATTAAATTTGGTAGACCCTTCTTGAATACTGTTAATGCCAAGATAGACTGTGTGAAAGATATTGTTATTGTGGGATTAGGGGATATGTCTCATGATTTTAACTTTGCTAAATTTCGTAGACAACCCCTTGAAAAGGAACCATCCAGTAAGGATGAAATTATTGGTCTTGCTTCTATTGCCGTGCCACCTAATGATCCTTTATAACAATACTTGCTAGACCATGAAAATGATATGCATATGAATGAGAGAAGGGAAATAGATGAAATATTCTTTAAACAAGGACCCATATTGAAAAAGAACTTGCCTGTTGAAATCCTAGGGGATCCTCCTCCACCCAAGGGTGATCCCGTGTTTGAACTTACACCCTTGCCTGATAATCTTAAGTATGTTTATCTTGATGAAAAGAAGATATATCCTGTTATTATTAGTGCTAATCATTCAGAGCAGGAAGAAGAAAAACTATTGAAAACTCTGAAGAAGCATCGTGCTGCTATTGGATATACTCTGGATGATCTTAAGGCATTAGTCCACTATATGCCAACACAAGATAAATTTGGAAGAAAATGCTAAACCGGTTATTGATCATCAGCGACGGTTAAATCCTAAGATGAAAGAAATGGTAAGGAAGGAAATACTAAAGCTTCTAGAGGCAGGTATTATCTATCCAGTTGCTGATAGCCAGTGGGTAAGTCATGTCCATTGTGTCCCTAAGAAAGGAGGTATGACTGTTGTTCCTAATGATAAAGATGAATTGATCCCGCAAAGAATAGATACGGGTTATAGGATGGTAATTGATTTCCGTAAGTTAAATAAAGCTACTAAGAAAGATCATTACCCCTTGCCATTTATTGATCAAATGCTAGAAAGGTTATCCAAACATACTCATTTTTGCTTTCTAGATGGTTATTCTGGTTTCTCTCAAATACCCGTGTCAAAAGGGGATCAAGAAAAGACCACCTTTACTTGTCCTTTCGGTACCTTCACTTAAAGACGTATGCATTTTGGTTTATGTAATGCACCTGCTACCTTTCAAAGATGCATGATGGCTATATTCTCTGATTTTTGTGAAAATATTGTTGAGGTTTTCATGGATGATTTCTCTGTTTACGGAACTTCTTTTGATGATTGCTTAAGCAACCTTGATCGAGTTTTGCAGAGATGTGAAGACACTAATCTTGTCTTGAATTGGGAGAAGTGCCACTTTATGGTTAATGAAGGCATTGTCTCGGGACATAAAATTTCTGAAAGAGGTATAGAAGTTGACAAAGCTAAAGTTGATGCTCTTGAAAAGATGCCATGTGAAAGTGCAGTATATCGACTAGAGGGGGGGTGAATAGGCGATTTTTATGAAATGCTTCAAAACATGGTAGTTTAAAGATAAATCCAATCCTATTTGTATGCAGCAGAAAGTAGACTACACTAGACAAGCCATAGTCAGGTGTTCAATGAAGTGAAAGCACGAAGACTAATAGCAGCTAGGCAGTAGGGATCAAGATGGAAGAAGGAATGAAGCCAATCAGAACAAGTAGACACTCAGTGAAGTCAATAAGATAAGGCAGGCAGGCAATGACTTCACAACATAAGACAGTAAGTAAAGGGAAGGAAAGGATAGAACCAATAGCTTGGGGAAGACAATGATTTGTTAGACCAGTTCCAGTTGCTCTGACAACTATACATCTGGTTAGGGAGGCTGAGATTTAACTCAGAAGACCGCGTCTTCACCTTATTCCCCTTGAGCTAAGGACACCTAGTCCTCGCCCAATCACTCTGGTAAGTCTTCAAGGTAGACTTCCAAACCTTCACAGACTTCGTTCACCGGCGATCCACAATGACTCTTGGATGCTCAGAACAAGACGCCTAACCGGCTGGAGGAAACACAGTCCTCAAGTGTAATAAGTCTTCAGGTCACACAGACAGAAAGACTTAAGTGATGCCTAACACTCTTTGGCTCTGGGTGTTTTGGCTTTGTCCTCGCAAGGATTTCTCTCTCAAATGCTTCGGAGGTGGGTTGCTCTCAAACGACAAAAGCCGTGCAATAACTCTGAGCAGCCACCAATTTATGGTGTAGGGGTGGGCTATTTATAGCCACTGGGCAACCCGACCTGATTTGTCCAAAGTGACCCTGGGTCACTAAGGAACTGACACATGTTCCAACGGTCAGATTTCAAACACTCACACGGCAACTTTACTTGGGCTACAAGTAAGGCTGACTCATCCAACTCTGGATAAGATTTGCTCTCATTGTCTTCGCTCGAAGACATAGGATTTGGTTGAGCATCACTTCAGTCACTCTGACTTAGATCACTTGGACCCCACTTAACAGTACGGTGGTTCCTATGACTCAACAAAGAAGAAAAGGAAACAACGAAACATCTAAGTCTTCGCGCTCCATAGTCTTCACACAATGTCTTCTCTTGTCATAGTCTTCAATAGGATTATCTTCATATACCACCACTGATGTCAATGTCTTCATACATTTTTAGGGGTCATCTCCGGTAGGTAAACCGAATCAATGAGGGACTACTACCTGTGTTATCCTGCAATTCTCACAAACACATTAGTCCCTCAACCAGGTTTGTCATCAATACTCCAAAACCAACCAGGGGTGGCACTAGATGCACGTACAATCTCCCCCTTTTTGGTGATTGATGACAAACTGGTTGAAGTTTTCAACGGGGATAAAAGGTATGTCAAATTGTAAAGGATAAAGGGATTGTCTTCGTAAGTAGCAAAAGGCTCCCCCTGAAGATGTGCATATAGTTGATTTGCCTTTGAATGCAAATGCACATGGCAGGTTGTACTTGTGGAGATCCTCTTCAACTTATGAAGACAATTCATTATGCACAATTGATATGTCGAATATAATGATATGCATAATAAGAAATGGAGGTCTGCAATAATGACTAAGTGCGGAATATAACGTAGCACATGCGGAATTTATCATCGCATTACAGAGTAGCAGAAAACGTAGCAGACGACCATCAGTTGAAGTGTTACAACTCAAAGAACCAAATGTAGCAAAAACGAGAGTTGTAAACACTAGGCAAAATATAAAGCACCCGCCCATATGGACCCGCTTGAAGACTATCAACTCATATGCTTCTCCCCCTTTTGTTAGTAAGGACCAAAAAGGTTTGAATACATAGAGCCTCTACTCGTTCCCAGTTGGAGCAGGAGAGGATGCAGGGTTGGCGTTGGTGTTTGGCGGTGCAGAAGTAGTTGGTGCAGTGTCGATACACGCTGAAGTAGTAGGTGGTGAGGTAGCATCATCTTGATCATCTATCACCCTGGCGTCAATTGTTGCAGCGGAGGAGGAGTAGTCAGAATCTTCAAGAGACGGAGTTCGACGCAGAGCAGCATTCCTTGGAGGAGTGTGGTCAAACTTGAATTTTTCAGTGAAGCCATCGTCTTGAAGATCCGCTTCAGCACTCAGCAAGGTTAAACTCTTCCATGACCTCCGACAGGTTTCATGAGCAACAAAGGCATTCTTGGTGGCAAGATTGCGAATGCGATTGACGTCCACCAAGAGGCTTTGCATCTGAAGCTTCAGCCGATAGTGATGCTTATCCTGTTTCTGATGGAGGGCAACCAGAAGCTCTCGGTTATTGAGAACACGAGATTGCTTCTGAGGCCTTTGGGCAATGGTGCTCTCAGTGGCTTCGGTTTCAGCGTGTCGAGGTAGACGAGTACGGCCGGCCAGAGGATAAACGTGAGAGACTGCTGGAGCTCCTTCAATTTGCTGAGTGAAGCTCTGGTGATCAGCGTTGTGAAGAGTAACAGGCTCTTTGGCAGGCTCTTGGTATATAGCTTTAGCTGACATATCAACCTCTGGGAAGAATATATGATGGTTGCGAGCAGAGGGCTGATAGGTGATAGCTGAATGAAGTTTGATAAGGCGCATAATCCATGGAGCATAGAACTTTAGACCAAACAGATCAGAGCCAGACGTAGCCAACTGTCGAACAAAGAAATCTTGAGCATTGAAGCTGATGCCATTAAAGATATAGAAGACCAATGTCTTCATGGTGCCTTCAAGCTTGGCTGATGAAGAATGTCCTTTGACATGCCATAGGGTACGCCTGATGATATGATAGATGGTGCGTGGCAGATACTCTAGGTCTTCAACAAAGAATTCCTTTGGATATTCAGCATCGCTTGGCAGGGGCTTCATCATGCTTAGCATCTGGCTCATGTTGGGCTTGCGCTTCTGAAAGATACTCTCCAAGGCTTCATTATCCAATGGACAGCCAGGTTCATACAGGTCTCCTGGAGTGGGCAGGCCAGTAAGCTCAATGAGATCAAAGGCTTTGGCTTCATGATGGACATTGCCTGTCATCCACTCAAGGATCCATGTCTTCGGATCCCTGTTGTAGCCGCGAATGTGGAGGGTTGCATAGAATTGCAGAAGCAGCTCTTCATTCCAATGCTCCTTGTGAGTCACAAAATTGAGCAGGCCAGCATCACGGAAGCAATCAAGAGCTTCCTCCAGACAGGGCAGTCCAGCAATAGCTTCAATGTCAAGACGCATATGAGGGAAAATGCGCCCTTGATCATAGAGTACTCTTGAGTAATAACTGCGCTGCTGATGGCTCCAGAACCTATCTGATGATATTCTTGGCTTGGAATATGGGTTCTTGGCGCTATCAAAGAATGTGTTGTGCGCAGTGAAGCTATTTGCATTGAATGACCCTTGAGAGGTGGCAATACCTGGAAACCTTGGCAGTCTTGGCTTAGGCTTCTGAATCTGAGGCCTGTGCTCAACATGATGGTCAAACCGAGGACCAGCAGCATGCGGTCCAGTAGCAGGTGATGGAGTCAGAATGGGGCCATCAGACAGTGATGAGCTGATCATCTTGGTTGTATGCTTGCTCAATTGTATGGGTCCTTGGAGGCGGAACAGGAGCAGAGGCAGTGGCTTCAGGCTGCTGATTTGCTTCAGGCGCCATCACTTCAGGCAGCACTATGACTTCAGGTGCCATATTTGCTTCAGCCATGACCACGTCATTGGATTCAGTGTTGGTGGTGGCAGCCTCTGAATTTGTAACCTCCACTTCAGGAGCTGGAGGGTCGGACACGTTCTCCTCGAGGACAGGGTTTGTGGCAGCACGTGCTTGGGGTTGTTCTTCTTCTTGGGGTGGTTCTTCTTCGCCTGATGCAGCCGGAATATCTTCAGCCGCTTTGGCTTCAGATTCTGAGGGGTTCACAGTAGGAGCAGCGTCAGGAACAGATTGTTGCTCTTCTCCTTCTGGAACACTTGAGGTGACGACTTGAGGCCTTGGTCCTTTGCGAAGCCTGCGAAATGCTGGCGACGCCTGAGGGGATGGAGGTTGTTGGGCCTCAAAGTCTTCATCTTCAAGCACCGAACTGGTGACTTGAGTTGGTTGATGAGTTGCTGGTGTATCTTGTGGGTGATCAGCCCACGAGTTATCATGTACAATTGGCGTCAATGGACGACCAATGCTGATGAGTTCGCTGTTCGTAAGAACAGGCGAAGATTCAACGTTGTACTCGATCTGAGGAAGGACTTCATCATCTTCAACATTGTCATGAGGACCAATGTCTTCAGCTGCGGTGGGGTCAACAGCTGGAATGTCTTCAGCCTCTGTGGGAGCAGGCTCATGGACTGTCATGCGACGTTCTCGGTGTGTAGGGCGAGCAACAGATATGGGCTCGACAAAGATAGGCTCTGTGGAAGCAGCCTTATCCTTCTTTGTCTTGCGCTTATTGGTGGGTGCAGCTTCGTCGGTAGTTTGCTTGCGCTTGCGAGCTTCAGGTTCAGCCACCTTTGTCTTCTCGAGCTCTGAAGCAGTTGGGGTGACCTTAGGCTTCGAGCCAGTCATGCTGGCAGGGAAGACAATGCGAGGCATTTCCTGCCTGTATTCTTCAGCTTTTGGCACAGGTTGCTTCTTCTTTTTCTTGGCAGCCATCCTTGGGTCAATGCCAGGACGCCCAAGGGCCTTGCGCTTTTCAGCTTCATTATAAGCTTGAACGCATTTGGCAGCCAAGTCCTTGATTCACTCACGAGAACCTTTAGCTTCATCGCGCCTCTTGCGAAAGGCTTCCTTGAGCTCATGCATCATGACTTTGAAGTTCTGAATCTCTTGGACGCTGAGCTTGTCCACATGCCTCTTGAACTGAGCCTTTTCATAATCGATCTTTTGCTTCAGCTCAACAATTTTCTGAGCCAGAGCTAGCTCAGAAGCAATGGCGCCATGGAAGGAGACGCTGAGGCCAAATGGAAGCTGCAGATCGTCGAAGCTGAGGTTGGGGGTGTCAAACCATTCATCAATGAAATTGTTGAGCACTTCAACGTTGAAGAGCGGCAAATCGTTGAAGATTTTTGCATCTTGCTTGCTCTTGATCAATTGCTCCAGAGCATCGTCACCAAGATCCTCATCGCTCGAGAGATCGAAGGCTTCATTGGCAGTCTTCAGAACAGCGTCAGGAGTGAGTGCTGGACTGGGGTTGTGCGAGGGCTTCTTCCTTAGCTGTCTGCTCTGGGAGATGCGAGAGTGCTCCTCAGACTGCACACTTGGAGCTGGTGGAGCAGTGGCCAAAGGCTTCACTTTAGAAGCAATTGGTGGAGTGGTCTTCGAAGCCTTGGATTTCATCTTCTTCTTGGGCTTCGGGGTTGCAGGTGCTTCATCAGAAGCAGTGTCATCTGCAGGTTGATCCACATCCGCCCCTTGAACCCTGATGTGACTGATGAGGCCTTCTAAGTTGTAGAAAGGCCCAACCAGGTTTGGTTCAGCCTCGCGCGTGCCATCAGCACGGGCCGCAGAGGGGCCAGGATTGAAGTCCAATTCCCAGTTCTTCTTGTTCTCTTTAGCTGAGTTCTTGCCATATTGAAGATTTCGCTTGAACAAATTGACGTCGATACTAGAGCAGAGAAGTAGGATCAGCATCAGCAGGTTGAGGCCCTCTGACCATGCAAGGGTAGAAGCCTTGAGCAATGGCTTCAGCTCGTGTCTTGGGTGGAAGATTTTTATAGGTAATATCTCCCCATGGATTCTTGATGGCGTTCTTTTCAGCATACTCTTGGGTCACAAACTTGTACTTGAACCACTGTTCAGGCCAATATCTCCGAATCCATTGGATTCGTGTCTTCCTCTGATTGTAATCCTCCTCTGGATCAGTCTTGTACATCTCGCTTAGATCAGGAGGCAAATCTTTGGAGGAGTTGCCACGGCGCTATCTACCACCCTTCCTAATTGTCTTGTCAGTTGCCATTGGCTTCAATCTGAAGGGCTTCAAACTAAATGGCTTCAACACTGGCAAATGCTTCGGTCTGCTGGTCAGACAGGAACTGGCTTCAGGAGAGTTAATGTGACGCTGCAAGAATTCTGCAAATGAATGCAGACTATGAGAACCAAGGGATTCTCCCACGGACATGTACCTGTGATAGCATTATAGATGCGAGGGAAGGGGAAGAGGTCATATGCATTCTCAGAAGTTTTTGAAGATAAATCAGTTTAGAAGACTTTGACCTCATAGCGCGAAGACATTCACTCATATGATGAAAGTTGGTTCCAGATTTGTACGAATCCATGAATAGGTACAAGTGAGGAATCTAACTATGTTTGAAGCATATGTGAATGTACTAGGCAAGATATGAGATGCAGACAGGATAGATCTATATATATATATATGTGTGTGTGTAGGCAGAAACCTCTTGTGGTAAAAGTGATGAATCTTTCTGAATCAAGAAGATGGTAAAAAAGAGATTTTATTTTACCACATGATGAACTGCTTAGACGGAGAGGAGTTGGATGCCTAGCAGTTCGATCTTCCGTGCCCTAACTTGGCGAAGGAGGACAGCTACGGCGACGGGGGAGTAGACGATGTCCGCGGTCGGCGTGAAGACGGCGTCGACGAGGTCGCAACAGCGAAGCGCTTCGTCGCCGGCATCGTCGAGAGCTAGCGGAGGCGCTAGGGTTGGTCGAGGTGGAGAGGTGGTAGAAGAATATTTGACCGTGATGGGACGTGCATTTATAAGCATGGGAGACGGCACAGTGCAATTACGCAGGTGCCCCTGGCGGTTCACATCTGAGGGACACGTGGCGGTCATGTAACACATTGGGAGTTGTCCCACGATCCCACGTACACCACGACTGTCGGAGTGGTCGTTCCGGCTTCTCAGGATTTTAGGAAAAAAGGATGGAGCATAAAAATCAGATTCAAAGTTTGTCTCTGTATCTTCTGCTGACAAAAACGCAGAGAAGATATTCGACAGTTCCAATAGAATGCATATGATTTGGACAGACAGAGTGTGAGATGAGAAAGCATAGAGAGGTTAGGGTCCGATCACATTCACTTAGTCCAAAAGATTCAAACAAGAAGACATAGCTATAAGTGACTGCTGTAGAGGACAGAACACAACTCTCTCTATATATATATATATCCTAAATGAAGATAAACCAAGTGTGAAGACTTTGCAAATGTAACGCCACGAGAAACACTTCAAACAAGGACTTGGTGGTGGCGTTACCCACCGTATAGGAAGTATTAGACCCAGACACGGCGCACAATTATCGTGGGGCTCCGAAGTCAAATTCCATGTTAATGTTGTCACACTTAGAATGTAAGTCTTCATTGATTGAAGATATACTCTACTTCGTGTGTTGCACATCTAAGTCATCAATATGCATAAGTGTTAGGATGTGTGCCTGATTACTGGACATTTGAGGATTCTAAGATATTTAGCTCACACCGCAACTTGCAAAACCTTTTCTCATCCAAGGGCTTTGTGAAGATATCTGCCATTTGCTCTTCAGTGTTGACGTATATGATATCAATATCTTCCTTCATGACATGATCTCTGAGAAAGTGATGACGAATTTCAATGTGCTTTGTCTTCGAGTGCTGAACTGGGTTGTTGGCAATCTTGATAGCACTTTCATTATCGCAGTAGAGTGGGACATGCTTCAGATGGACGCCATAGTCCTTGAGCGTTTGCTTCATCCAGAGAAGCTGAGTGCAGCAAGATCCAGCAGCAATGTATTCAGATTCAGCAGTGGAGAGTGATACACAGTTCTGCTTCGTTGAAGACCAACAAACAAGAGATCGTCCTAGAAAGTGACATGTGCCTGATGTAGACTTGCGATCAACTTTGTCACCAGCATAATCAGCATCTGAGAATCCAACTAGATCAAACTCTAAGCCCTTTGGATACCATAATCCTAGTGTTGGGGTGTAAGCCAAATATCGTAGTATTCACTTCACAGCTAAGTGATGCGACTCCTTTGGTGCCGCTTGATATCGAGCACACATGCAAACACTAAGCATAATATCTGGCCTAGATGCACATAAATAAAGCAAAGAACCAATCATGGAGCGGTATACCTGTTGATCAAACTCTTTTCCATTAGCATTGGGACCCAGATGGTGTTTAGCTGGCATAGGCGTCGAGTACCCTTTGCAGTCTTGCATTCCAAACTTCTTCAGGCAGTCTTTAAGGTACTTCTCTTGAGATATGAAGATGACGTTGCTTTGCTGACGAATTTGAAGACCAAGGAAGAACTTCAGCTCACCCATCATGGACATCTGATATTTCTCTTGCATCATGTGACCAAACTCATCACTGTATCTTTTGTCAGTGTAGCCGAAGATAATGTCGTCCACATAGATTTGGCAGACAAATAGTTCATCATCATATGTCTTCGTGAAGAGTGTGGGATCTAGGGATCCAGGTTTGAAGCTTTTACTCTTCAAGAAGTCTTTGAGTGTGTCATACCAAGCATGAGGCGCTTGATTGAGGCCATACAGTGCCTTGTTGAGTTTGTATACCATATCAGGATGTTTTGGATCTTTAAAGCCAGGTGGTTGTGCAACATACACCTCTTCTTCAATCCTTCCATTGAGAAAGGCACTCTTTACATCCATTTGATACAGAAGTATGTTGTGATGATTTGCATAGGCTAGCAGTATACGAATAGCTTCAAGTCTAGCCACAGGAGCAAATGTTTCATCGAAGTCAATCCCTTCGACTTGAGTGTATCCTTGAGCAACGAGACGAGCTTTGTTTCTGACCACTTGACCATGCTCATCTTGCTTGTTGCGATAGATCCATTTTGTGCCTATTATGTTGTGCTTGCGAGGGTCAGGACGCTTGACAAGTTCCCACACGTTGTTCAGCTCAAACTGTTGAAGCTCTTCTTGCATTGCTTGAATCCATTCGGGTTCCATAAAAACTTCAGCAACTTTCTTGGGTTCTGATATTGAGACAAAAGCAAAGTGCCCACAGAAATTTGCAAGCTGTGTTGCTCTTGAACGAGTAAGTGGACCATGTGCATTTATGCTATCAATTATCTTCTCAACTTGTACTTCATTTGCAACACGAGGATGGGTTGGACGAAGATTTTGCTCCTGCTGTACATTGTCATCGTCAGGAGGGTTGTCTTCAGGCTGAGCATTGTCGTCAGGTTGATTTGGAGCAGAAATGATGAGTTCCTCGTCAGGTTGTGCTTCAGAAGGCATGATCTCACCGGTTCCCATTAGCTTGATAGATTCATTTGGTGAAGCCTCATCTAGCACATTTGGTAGGGTTTCTCTTTGTGAACCATTTGTTTCATCAAACCGCACATCCACAGTTTCAACTACTTTATAGAGAAAGATGTTGAAGACTCTGTAGGAGTGTGAGTCCTTTCCATATCTGAGCATGAAGCCTTCATGTGCTGTTGGTGCAAACTTTGACTTGTGATGTGGATCCTTGATCTAGCACTTAGCTCCAAATACTCTGAAGTAACTTACGTTAGGCTTCTTTCCAGTGAGGAGTTCATAGGATGTTTTCTTCAGAAGCTTGTGAAGATAAACACGGTTGATGATATGGCATAAAGTATCAATAGCTTCGGGCCAGAACCTTCTTGGTGTCTTGTATTCATCGAGCATCGTTCGAGCCATTTCAATTAGAGTTCTGTTCTTGCGCTCAACGATCCCATTTTGCTGAAGTGTATACGGGGCTGAGAACTCATGAGTGATTCCCATTGTATCCAAATAAAGACCAAGGCCGGTGTTCTTGAACTCAGTGCCATTGTCACTTCTGATTTGCTTGATCTTGACGCCATAGTTGTTCATGGCACGGTTGGCGAAGCGTCTGAAGACATCTTGCACTTCAGTATTGTAGAGTATTATGTGCACCCATGTGTATCTTGAATAATCATCAACAATGACGAAGCCATAGAGACAAGCTATGGTAGAGAACGTGGAGTAGTGAGTAGGGCCAAATAGGTCCATATGAAGTAGCTCGAAGGGTTTGGATGTTTTCATGATTGTCTTCGAGGGATGCTTGGCCCTAGTCATCTTCCAAGCTTCACAGGCACCACATAGATGATCTTTCTTGAACTTGATGTCCTCGATGCCTGCGACGTGTTTCTTCTTTGCGAGAGTGTGCAAGTTCCTCATGCCGACATGTCCTAGCCTCCGATGCCAGAGCCAGCACTCTGAAGCTTTTGCTAGAAGACATACGGCTATCTGCGGTCCAGCTGAGAAATCTACCATATACAGATCACCTTTTCTATATCCTTCAAATACTAAAGACTTGTCAGATTCCATTAGTACAAGGCAATGAAATTTACCAAATATCACAATCATGTTTAAGTCACAAAGCATTGAGACAGACATTAAGTTGAAACCAAGAGATTCAACAAGCATGACTTTATCCATGTGCTGATCTCTTGAGATTGCAACTCTACCTAGACCCAACACTTTACTTTTACCAGTATCAGCAAATGTGATGTGACTCTTGTTAGATGGACGTAAGGTTGAGTCCATGAGAAGATTTCGATCTCCAGTCATATGATTTGTGCATCCGCTGTCCATAATCCATTCTGAAGACTTTGGTGTCACTCCCTACAAAGCAGTTAGGAGGATAGGCTTCACCAAAAGCCATTGTGAAGCATAAACATTTGGCGTATAAGTGGATTATGAAAGATTAGATCCAAGTTAGGACTGATAGGATGATTAGCAAGTGATTCATGAACAGAATGAGCAGTAAGTTATTTGGGCATTTGATCTTGTGCCCTACAAGTGTTTTAGGTCCTCAGCAATAGCATCAGACGCCTTTGATTTTCAGCTGGAAACCTTTCCCTGTAAGAGAAAGTTAGTTCTTCTTAACCACCCACATCTTCAGGGGTGGCTTAGAAGCAATGAGTCTAAGAGCAGCATCTCAGAATTTTGGCTTTGGAGCCCTAGCAAATAATCTTGCAGGAGGAGAATAATACTCATAAGAATAAGCAGAAAAATTCTTTGTTTTATGAATATAGTGGTTTGACGAAACACGCTCATATTCATGGGTCTAAGTATGGTTTCCCTGCAAAACATTTGCGTTAGGGTGACTCAGGTGAGTCCTTTGTCTGTATGAAGCCTTAGGACCATATGATGCCTTTGGTCTGGGGTTTGTCTTCTTCCCAAGAGGTGTCATGATGACATTTGCTGGAATTTTCTCAAGAGAACCTTTGGGTACCCAGATCTTCTTCATAGGTGGCCTGTTCCTGCAATTAGTACCAATGTACCTGGCAAACACTTCACCATTTTGATTCTTAAACAGTTTATAGTTTGCATCAAAGGATTCATCAATGATAAGAGGATTAGCACAAGTGAAGCCAGATAGGGTAGATGGATCCACTGAAGGTTCCTTTGCAGCAACCCATGTGGTTTTGGGATACTGCTCAGGCTTCCAGTATGAACCATCAACATTCATTTTCCTGTCGAACCCAACACCCTCTTTCCTAGGGTTTCAGTTCAGTATCTGCTTTTTGAGGACATCACATAGAGTCTGATGCCCTTTGAGGCTTTTGTACATCCCTGTTTCAAGCAAAGTCTTCAACCTAGCATTTTCATCAGCAATAGTAGTGGTATCCTCAGCAGAGGGGTTAGTTACCACATCTGTAGTCAAAGATATTGCAACAGTGGCAGCAGTAGAACATTCAGCAACAGATGTAGCGTTATCACGCTCAATGCATTTTAGACATGGTGGTTCAAACTCTTCGTGAGTGGAGCTGATCAGTTGCGCGCGGAGTGACTCATTTTCTTTTTGAAGATCTTCATGAGCCGCTTTCAATTTCTCAAGTTCTCGCTTCCTTTGAATGTAATCGTGGGAAAGCTTTTCATGAGTTTTTGAGAGCGATTCATAAAGACCTTCAAGTTCCTTGTACTTAACATGAAGATTTTTTATGTCTTCAATTAAGGACTTAGAACGGGTCATTTCCGCGTCCAACAGGTCATCGCTTTTGTCTAACAGTTTTTGAATATATTCCATGGCTTTCTGCTATTCAGTGGCAATTTTAGCAAGTGTTTTGTAGCTAGGTTTTGATTCACGATCAGAGTCATCTTCACTAGATGTTTGAAAGTAAGCATTGCGGGATTTTACCTTGGCACCGCGTGCCATGAAGCAGTAGGTGGGAGCAGAGTCGTCGTCCTCATCATCAATGTTGGGGACGGGGCCATTATCTTCAGTGTTGAAGATGGACTTGGCAACGTAGGCAGTGGCTAGAGCCAGACTTGCAGCACCAGAATCAGACTCCTCCTCAGACTCCACCTCCGCTTCTTCAGAAGCAGACTCCTCCTCTGAATCCATCTCCTTGCCAACAAATGCACGAGCCTTGCCAGATGAATTCTTCTTGTGTGATGAAAACTTTGATGAAGACTTGGAAGAATACTTTGAGTATTTCTTCTTTTTCTTGTCATCAGAATCATATTCCTTGCTCTTCTTCTTCTTCTTCTTCTTCTTCTTCTTCTTCTCATTGTCCCATTGAGGACACTCAGAGATGTAGTGACCAGGTTTCTTGCACTTATGACATGTTCCCTTCTTGTAGTCATGGGTAGAAGCTTCATCATTTCTTGAGCTGGATCGTGAAGACTTTCTGAAGCCTTTCTTCCTAGTGAATTTCTGGAACTTCTTCACAAGCATGGCAAGCTCCTTTCCAATGTCTTCAGGATCATCAGAACTACAGTGAGATTCTTCTTCAGATGAAGAAACAACCTTTGCCTTTAAGGCGCGAGATCGACCATAATTGGGACCATAGATGTCACGTTTCTCAGATAGCTGGAACTCATGTGTGTTGAGCCTCTCAAGTATATCAGACGGATCGAGAGTCTTGAAGTCAGGGCGTTCTTGAATCATCAGGGCAAGGATATTAAATGAGTTGTCGAGTGATCTTAGGAGGGTCTTGACGATTTCATGCTTGGTGATTTCAGTGGCGCCAAGTGCCTGAAGCTCATTTGTGATGTCAGTGAGACGATCGAATGTGTGCCGGACATTCTCATTGTCATGTCTCTTGAAGCGATTGAAGAGATTGCGAAGGACGCTCATCCTTTGATCTCTCTGGGTTGAGACTCCTTCGTTGACTTTTGAGAGCCAGTCCCAGACTTCCTTTGACGTTTCCAGTGCACTTACACGACCATACTGTCCTTTGGTCAGATGACCACAGATGATGTTCTTAGCCGTTGAATCCAGTTGAACGAGCCTCTTAACATCAGCAGGGGTGATTCCTTCACCAGTCTTGGGAACGCCGTTCTTGACGAAAAACCAGAGGTCCACATCAATGGCTTCAAGGTGCATGCACATCTTATTCTTCTATTAGGGATATTCGGTGCCATCGCAGACGGGGCACGCAGCGGAGACTTTAATTATCCCTGCAGTCGACATAGCTAAAACTCCAGGTGGTTAAACCGAATCACACAGAACAAGGGAATACCTTGCTCTGATACCAATTGAAAGTGCAGTATATCGACTAGAGGGGGGTGAATAGGCGATTTTTATGAAATGCTTCAAAACATGGTAGTTTCGAAGACAAAAGATAAATCCAATCCTATTTGTATGCAGCGGAAAGTAGACTACACTAGACTAGCCATAGTCAGGTATTCAATGAAGTGAAAGCACGAAGACTAATAGCAGCTAGGCAGTAGGGATCAAGATGGAAGAAGGAATGAAGCCAATCAGAACAAGTAGACACTCAGTGAAGTCAATAAGATAAGGCATGCAGGCAATGACTTCACAACATAAGACAGTAAGTAAAGGGAAGGAAAGGATAGAACCAATAGCTTGGGGAAGACAATGATTTGTTAGACCAGTTCCAGTTGCTCTGACAACTGTACATCTGGTTAGGGAGGCTGAGATTTAACTCAGAAGACCGCGTCTTCACCTTATTCCCCTTGAGCTAAGGACACCTAGTCCTCGCCCAATCACTCTGGTAAGTCTTCAAGGTAGACTTCCAAACCTTCACAGACTTCGTTCACCGGCGATCCACAATGACTCTTGGATGCTCAGAACGCGACGCCTAACCGGCTGGAGGAAACACAGTCCTCAAGTGTAATAAGTCTTCAGGTCACACAGACAGAAAGACTTCAGTGATGCCTAACACTCTTTGGCTCTAGGTGTTTTGGCTTTGTCCTCGCAAGGATTTCTCTCTCAAATGCTTCGGAGGTGGGTTGCTCTCAAACGGCAAAAGCCGTGCAATAACTCTGAGCAGCCACCAATTTATGGTGTAGGGGTGGGCTATTTATAGCCACTGGGCAACCCGACCTGATTTTTCCGAAGTGACCCTGGGTCACTAAGGAACTGACACGTGTTCCAACGGTCAGATTTCAAACACTCACACGGCAACTTTACTTGGGCTACAAGTAAGGCTGACTCATCCAACTCTGGATAAGATTTGCTCTCATTGTCTTCGCTCGAAGACATAGGATTTGGTTGAGCATCACTTCAGTCACTCTGACTTAGATCACTTGGACCCCACTTAACAGTACGGTGGTTCCTATGACTCAACAAAGAAGAAAAGGAAACAACGAAACATCTAAGTCTTCGCGCTCCATAGTCTTCACACAATGTCTTCTCTTGTCATAGTCTTCAATAGGATTATCTTCATATACCACCACTGATGTCAATGTCTTCATACATTTTTAGGGGTCATCTCTAGTAGGTAAACCGAATCAATGAGGGACTACTACCTGTCACATTAGTCCCTCAACCAGGTTTGTCGTCAATACTCCAAAACCAACCAGGGGTGGCACTAGATGCACTTACACCATGCCCCAAGGACATCAAAGGTATATGAAGTTTCCTTGGTCATGCCGGGTTTTATAGGAGGTTCATAAAGGACTTCTCCAAAATCTCCAGGCCTCTGACTAATCTCTTACAATGAGATATTCCTTTTGTCTTTGATGATGACTGTCTAGAAGCATTTGAAATACTTAAGAAAGCATTGATCTCTGCACCTATTGTTCAGCCTCCTGACTGGAATTTACCCTTTGAGATTATGTGCGATGCTAGCGATTATGCTGTAGGTGCTGTCCTAGGGCAAAGAGTTGATAAGAAATTGAATGTTATCTAGTATGCTAGTAAAACTCTAGATAGTGCCTAGAAAAATTATGCTACTACTGAGAAAGAATTTTTAGCAGTTGTATTTGCTTGTGATAAGTTTAGACCCTATATCGTTGATTCCAAAGTAACTATTCACACTGATCATGCTGCTATCAAATACCTTATGGAAAAGAAAGATGCTAAACCTAGACTTATTAGATGGGTTCTCTTGCTGCAAATATTTGACTTGCATATTATTGATAGAAAGGGAGATGAGAACCCCGTTGCAGACAACTTGTCTAGGTTAGAAAATGTACTTGATGACCCACAACCTATTGATGATAGCGTTCCTGATGAACAACTAGTTGTCATAAATACTTCTCATATTGCTCCTTGGTATGCTGATTATGCTAATTATATTGTTGCTAAGTTTATACCTCCTAGCTTCACATACCAGCAAAAGAAAAAGTTCTTCTATGATTTCAGACATTACTTTTGGGATGTCCCACATCTTTAAAAAGAAGGAGTAGATGGTATTATTAGACGTTGTGTACCTGAGCATGAACAAGAACAGATCCTACGCAAGTGCCACTCCGAAGCTTATGGAGGACACCATGCGGGAGATAGAACTGCACACAAGGTATTGCAATCCGGTTTTTATTGGCCTACTCTCTTCAAGGATGCCCGTAAGTTTGTCTTATCTTGTGATGAATGTCAAAGAATTGGTAATATTAGTAGACATCAAGAAATTCCTATGAATTATTCACTTGTTATTGAACCATTTGATGTTTGGGGCTTTGATTAGATGGGACCGTTTCCTGCCTCTAATGGGTACACACATATTTTAGTTGCTGTTGATTACGTTACTAAGTGGGTAGAAGCTATTCCAACTAGTAGTGCTGATCATAACACCTCTATTAAAATGCTTAAAGAAGCTATTTTCCCGAGGTTTGGAGTCCCTAGATACTTAATGACTGATGGTGGTTCACACTTTATTCATGGTGCTTTCCGTAAGATGCTCGCTAAATATGATGTCAACCATATAATTGCATCCCCCTATCACCCACAGACCAGTGGTCAAGTAGAACTAAGTAATAGGGAGTTGAAGTTAATTTTGGAAAAGACAGTTAATAGGTCTAGGAAGAATTTGTCCAAGAAACTTGATGATGCATTATGGGCCTATAGAACTGCTTACAAAAATCCTATGGGTATGTCTCCATATAAGATGGTAAATGGAAAGTCTTGTCACTTACCTCTTGAGCTAGAACATAAGGCATATTGGGCTATTAAAGAGCTCAATTATGATTTCAAACTTGTCGGTGAAAAGAGGTTATTTGACATTAGCTGCTTTGATGAATGGAGAACTCAGGCCTATGAGAATGCCAAGCTGTTTAAAGAAAAAGTTAAAAGATGGCATGACAAAAGGATGCAAAAGCGTGAGTTTAACGTAGGTGATTATGTCTTGGTATTCAACTCTCGTTTAAGATTTTTTGCAGGAAAACTTCTCTCCAAGTGGGAAGGACCTTACGTTATTGAGGAGGTCTATCTTTCCGGTGCCATAAAAATCAACAACTTCGAAGGCACAAATCCGAAGGTGGTGAATGGTCATAGAATCAAGCATTATATCTCAGGTAATCCTATAAATGTCGAAACCAATGTTATTGAAACCTTAACCACGGAGGAATACATAAGGGACATTTTCCAGAACGATTCAGCCTCCGAAAAGGAAGTGGTATGTGATACGGTAAGTAAACCGACTCCAAAACAGCTCTAAAGGCAATTTTTCTCCATTTTGGAATATTTAGAAAAATAGAAAAATAAGTAGTAGTCCGTAAGAGACATCAGGTGCCCACAAGGGTGGAGGGTGCGCCCCCCTGCCCAGGGCGCGCCCCCTGCCTCGTGGGCACCCCGTGTGCCTCCCGGACTCCGTTTTCTTGTGGGTTACTCCTTTTGGTCAGTAAAAATTCATTATATATACTCCCGAAGGTTTTGACCTCTGTATCATGCAAAAGTCCTCTGTTTTTGTTTCGAGCTGCTGTTTTTGACAGATCTAGATCATCATGGCGTCCTCCAACACCCCCAAGGACAAGTTCTTCGAGAATGTCATCAACCCCTACCTTGCGGAGGTGCTGCACCACCCTAAAACCATGGAGTTGCATGAGGGGGTGCTGCACATCCGTTATGTTGAGGGGCCAAAGAGGACCGGAAGCATGGAGACAAGACTCGAAGCAATGGAGCAACAAGTTTTAAAGTGCCAAGGTACGGTGGAACGTGGACTCAACGCCAACCACATGATGATCTCGGAGCTCGCCAACAACCTCAAGCTGGACTCAAGGATCTTCGGGGAAGCCATCTCCAATCTTCAAGAGAAGATTGATCACCTCCAAGCCCAGATCTATGACCTGCAAAACCAAAACTGTGAGTATGAATATAGATTCAAGAAGATGAGTTTGGCTGCAGATTTGAGCATCCCGGAGACTCGATCATCCTTCTACGATGGTGAGCCCATGCCTTGGAAGGTGAACTACAAGCCTACATCATCAACAACTCCATCATCACCACCCCCGAAGAAGGAGACATAATCATATGGGTATGGGCACTCCCCTTGGCAACTGCCAAGCTTGGGGGAGTGACCCCGGTATCGTATCACCATCACTCCTATCTTTACCGTTTTCCTTAGTTCGATCCTTTTGGTAGTATCTTGATCTACTGGAATAAAGTTAGCATGATCTAGTTGTGAGCTTTTGCTTTATGATCTTTACCCTTTGTAATCGAGTGCGTGAGATATATAATAAAGATTAGTGTTGAGTCAAGGGCTTGATTTCCTCACTTGGGCCATGATAAAAGAAAGAAAACATAAAGAGTATCAAAGAGATCATATCGATCTTATGGGAAGTAATGACTTCACATATAAGAGTATGATAAATAAAAGTTGTTGGGAGTTGACAAACATAGTTTTGGTCATCGTTGCAATTAATAGGAAGTAATAAAATAAGAGAGGCTTCACATACAAATATACTATCTTGGACATCTTTTATGATTGTGAGCACTCATTAAAGTATGACATGCTAAAGAGTTGATGTTGGACAAGGAAGACAACATAATGGGTTATGTCTTCTTATATCCGAAATAAAGTATATTGTCATGGATCATTCAACATGTTGAGCTTGCCTTTCCCCCTCATGCTAGCCAAAACTCCTCGCACCAAGTAGAGATACTACTTGTGCTTCCATATATCCTTAAACCCAGTTTTGCCATGAGAGTCCAGCATACCTACCTATGGATTGAGAAAGATCCTTCTAAGTAAGTTGTCATGTTGCAAACTCGCTAAAATATGCATGGTTTATTAGTGTGGGAGAAATTAGCTTTATACGATCTTGTGATATGGAAGTAATAAAAGCGACGGACTGCATAATAAAGGTCCTTATCACAAGTGGCAATATAAAGTGAAGTTCTTCTATGCTAAGACTTCGTGCATCCAACCATAAAAACACATGACAACCTCTGCTTCCCTCTGCGAAGGGCTTATCTATTATTCTTGCCTTATAAGAGTCAAGGTGAAATTCAACTTTCCTTTTTACATTTTATCCTTGGGCAAGCACATTCCTGACATATATACCCACTTGGATGTAAGTTTTCATGATCTATTACTGTTGACATTACCCTTGAGGTATAAGGTTGGGAGGCAACACCATAAGCCCCTATCTTTCTCTGTGTCCGATTAAAACTCCATAACCATAAGTATTGCATGAGTGTGAGCAATTGTGAAAGACTATATGATAGTTGAGTATGTAGGCTTGCTGAAAAACTCTTATATTGACTCTTTCCGATGTTACGATAAATTGCAATTGCTTCAATGACCGAGATCAAAGTTTGCTAGTTTCCAAAGAAGTTTATGATTCGTACTTGATATTGTGGATGAATTGTTAGTTTAGCATAAGAATCATATGACTTTATATATATGTTGCTGCTATGAGAATGATCATGATGCCCTCATGTTCGTATTTTTTTTATCGATGCCTCTATCTCTAAACATGTGGACATATTTTTCGATATCGGCTTTCGCTTGAGGACAAGCGAGGTCTAAGCTTGGGGGAGCTGATACATCCATTTTGCATCATGCTTATATGTTGATATTTATTGCATTATGGGCTGTTATTACTTGTTTTGTCACAATACTTATGCCTTTTCTCTCTTATTTTACAAGGTTTACATAAAGAGGCAGAATGCCGGCAGCTGGAATTCTGGGCTGGAAAAGGAGCAAACTATGGAAACCTATTCTACACAACTCCAAAAGCCCTGAAACTCAACAGAACTCCGCTTCAGAAAATGTAAAAAATATCTGGCGAAAGAAGTTCATGAGGGGGGCCACCGGCTGTCCACGAGGGTGGGGGGCGCGCCCCCCTATCTCGTTGGCCCCCCGAAGGCCCCCTGATGCCCATCTTCTCCTATATGAGGTGTTTTGACCTGGAAAAAATCACAAGGAGGCTTTCGGGATGAGACGCCGCCGTCTCGAGGCGGAACCGAGGCGGAAACCAATCTAGGGCTCCGACAGAGCTGTTCTGTCGGGGATACTTCCCTCTGGGAGGGGGAAATCGTCACCGCCGTCATCACCAATAACTCTCCCATCTTGGGGAGGGCTATCTTCATCAACATCTTCACTAGCACCATCTCCTCTCAAACCCTAGTTCATCTCTTGTATCCAATCTTTGTACCCAAACCTCAGATTGGTACCTGTGGGTTGCTAGTAGTGTTGATTACTCCTTGTAGTTGATGCTAGTTGGTTTATTTGGTGGAAGATCATATGTTCAGATCCATTATGCATATTAATACCCCTCTGATCATGAACAATATTATGTCTTGTGAGTAGTTACTTTTGTTCCTGAGGACATGGGAGAAGTCTTGCTATTAGTAGTCATGTGAATTTGGTCTTCATTCGATATTTTTATGAGATGTATGTTGTCTCTCCTCTAGTGGTGTCATGTGAACGTCGACTACATGACACTTCACCATTATTTTGGCCTAGAGGAAGGCATTGGGAAGTAATAAGTAGATGATGGGTTGCTAGAGTGACAGAAGCTTAAACCCTAGTTTATGTGTTGCTTCGTAAGGGGCTGATTTGGATCCATATGTTTCATGCTATGGTTAGGTTTACCTTAATACTTCTTTTGTAGTTGCGGATGCTTGCATTAGAGGTTAATCATAAGTGGGAGGCTTGTCCAAGTAATTATAGCACCCAAGCACCGGTCCACCCACATACCAAATTATCGAAGTACCGAACGCGAATCGGATGATCGTGATGAAAACTAGTTTGACGATAATTCCCATGTGTCCTCGGGAGCGCTTTCCTTTATATAAGAGTTTGTCCAGGCTTGTCCTTTGCTACAAAAAGGATTGGGCCACCTTGCTGCACCTTATTTACTTTTACCTTTTGTCGCTTGCTACCAATTACCTTATCACAAAACGATCTGTTACCTATAATTTCAGTGCTTGCAGAAAATACCTTACTGAAAATTGCCTATCATTTCCTTCTGCTCCTCGTTGGGTTCGACACTCTTACTTATCGAAAGGACTACAGTACATCCCCGACACTTGTGGGTCATCAAAGACCTAGGGCATTTTAGTAAGCCCATTGTTGGAATATACAATCCAGGTTCTATAATGAAAATTCCCACTACTATATGAAAGTGACTAAACATGAGACTCTCTATCATGAAGAACATGGTGTTACTTTGAAGCAGAAGTGTGGAAAAAGGATAGTAGCATTGTCCCTTTTCTTTTCTTTTCTTTTTATTTCTTTTTTTTGGGCCTTTCTTTTTTTCTTTGGCCTTTCCTTCTTTTTTTTCTCCTTTTTTTTATTTGTTTTATTTTTGGGACAATGCTCTAATAATGATGATCATCACACTTCTATTGATTTACAACTCGAAACTAGAACAAAGTATGACTCTATATGAATGCCTCTGGCGGTGTACCAGGATGTGCAATGAATCAAGAGTGACATGTATGAAAAATTATGCATGGTGGCTTTGCCACAAATACGATATCAACTACATGATCATGCAATGGCAATATGACAATATGAAGCGTGTCATATGAACGGAACGATGGAAAGTTGCATGGCAATATATCTCGGAGTGGCTATGGAAATGCCATGATAGGTAGGTATGGTGGCTGTTTTGAGGAAGGTATATGGTGGCCGTTTTGAGGAAGGTATATAGTGGGTGTATGGTACCGGCGAAAGTTGCGCGGTACAAGAGAGGCTAGCAATGATGGAAGGGTGAGAGTGCGTATAATCCATGGACTCATCATTAGTCATAAAGAACTCATATACTTATTGCAAAAATTTATGAGTCATCAAAACAAAGCAATCAACACATGCTCCTAGGGGGGAGGTTGGTAGGAGTTAACCATCGCGCGCCCCCGACGTCCACACAAAGGATGACACTCTTCAAATACCTCATGCTCTAACTTCGTCACATAGCGGTTCACCATACGTGCATGCTACGGGAATCACAAACTTTAACACAAGTATTTCTCAAATTCATAATAACTCCACTAGCCTGACTCTAATATCACTATCCTCATATCTCAAAACAATCATTAAGTATCAAACTTCTCATCATATTGAACGCATTTTGTATGAAAGTTTTTACTACATTCATCTTGGATGCCTATCATATTAGGACTAGTTTTATAACCAAAGCACATTACCATGCTGTTCTAAAAGACTCTCAAAAGCATATAAGTGAAGCATGAGAGATCAACAATTTCTACAAAATAAAATCACCGTGCTCTAAAAGATATAAGTGAAGCACTAGAGCAAATCTATTTAGCTCAAAAGATATAAGTGAAGCACATAGAGTGTTCTAACAAATTCTAGGCCATATATATCTCTCTCAAAAAGGTGTGTCCAGAAAGGATGATTGTGGCAAACTAACAAGCAAAGACTCAAATCATACATGACTCTCCAAGTAAAACACATATCATGTGGTGAATAAAAATATAGTCCCGAGTATAGTTACCGATAGATGAAGACGAAAGAGGGGATGCCTTCCCGGGGCATCCCCAAGCTTAGGCTTTTGTTTGTCCTTGAATTTTACCTTGTGGTTCCTTGGGCATCCCCAAGCTTAGGCTCTTGCCACTCTTTGTTCCATAGTCCATCAAAGCCATACTCAAAATTTGAAAACTTCACAACACAAAACTTAGCCAAAAATCTTGTGAGCTTCGTTAGTATAAGAAAACAAACAATTACTCAAAGGTACTGTAATGAACTCATTATTTGTTTATATTGGTGTTAAACCTACTGTATTCCAACTTCTCTATGATTCATATCCTCCAATACTACTCATAGATTCATCAAAATAATCAAACAACACACGAAAAACAGAATCTGTCAAAAACAAAACAGTCTGTAGTAATCTGTAACTTTTGCATACTTATGTAACTCAAAACACATTGAAATAAATTGGTAAACGTGAGGGATTTGTCTATTAATCATATGCAAATAGAATCAACTAAATAGCACTCTCCAGTAAAATCTAGTGACGATTCTAGTGAGCGCTAACATTTCTGTTTTTTACAACAAGATCATATACACTTCACACAAGTCTTCCCAAAGGTTCTACTTGTCACAAACACTAATTAAAACACAAAACCACATCTAAACAGAAGCTAGATGCAAAATTTATTCCTAAACAGAAGCAAAAACAAAGAAAATAAAATTGGGTTGCCTCCCAACAAGCGCTATCATTTAACGCCCCTAGCTAAGCAAGATACAAGGATAGATCTAGGTATTGCCATCTTTGGAAGGCAATCCATAAGTGGCTCTCATAATAGATTCATATGGTAATTTAATTTTCTTTCTAGGAAAGTGTTGCATTCCTTTCCTTAACAGAAATTGGAATCTAATATTTCCTTCCTTCATATCAATATTTGCACCAATCATTCTAAGGAAAGGTCTACCAAGAATAAAAGGACATGAAAGATTGCAATCTATATCAAGAAAAATGAAATCTACGGGCACATAATTCCTATTGGCAATAATAAGAACATCATTAATCCTTCCCATAGGTTTCTTAATAGTAGAATCCACAAGATGCAAATTTAAAGAACAATCATCAAGCTCATGGAAACCTAACAAATCACACAAAGTTTTTGGGATAGTGGAAACACTTGCACCCAAATCACACAAAGCAAAGCATTCATGATCTTTAATTTTAATTTTAAAAGTAGGCTCCCACTCATCATAAATCTTTCTAAGGATAGAACCTTCTAATTCAAGTTTTTCTTCATAAGAGTGCATCAAAGCATCAACTATGTGTTTGGTAAAGCTTTATTTTGACTGTAAGCATGCGGAGAATTTAGCACGGATTGCAACAAGGAAATACAATCAATCAAAGAGCAATTATCATAATTGAATCCCTTGAAATCCAAAGTAGTGGGTTCATCACTATGGAAAGTTTTAATCTCTTAAATCCCACTTTTAACAATTTTAGCATCAAGATCTAAAAACTCTGAATCATTAGGACGCCTTTTAATTAAAGTAGACTCATCTCCAGTCCCATCTTTATCAAGATTCATACTAGAAAACAAGGATCTAATAGGAGACACATCAATAACTTTCAGATCTTCATCTTTATTTTCATGATAACTAGAAGAACACACTTTTATAAAGCTCTCTTTTTTAGCACGCATCCTAGCGGTTCTTTCTTTGCATTCATCAATGGAAATTCTCATGGCTTTGAGAGACTCATTGATATCATGCTTAGGTGGAATAGATCGAAGTTTTAAGGAATCAACATCAAGAGTAATTATATCCACACTTCTAGCTAATTCATCAAACTTAAGCAATTTTTCTTCAAGCAAAGCATTGAAATTCTTTTGCGAATTCATAAACTCCTTAACACTAGTTTCAAATTCAGAAGGCATCTTTCCATAAGAGTTATTGTAGGAATTACCATAATTATTAGAGGAATTACTAGGAAAAGGCCTAGGATTAAAGTTTCCTTTATAAGCATTGTTACCAAAATTATTCTTACCAACAAAACTCACATCCAAATATTCATTATTATTTTCAATCAACGTGGATAAAGGCATATCATTAGGATCAGAGGAAGCACTCTTAGCAGCAAATAATTTCATAAGTTCATCCATATTTCAACTCAAAATACTAATCTCTTCAATATCATGCACTTTTTTACTAGTAGATCTTTCGGTGTGCCATTGAGAATAATTAACCATAATATTATCTAGGATTTTGGTAGCTTCTCCTAAGGTAGTTTCCATGAAAGTGCCTCCTGCGGCCGAATCTATAAGATTTCTATAAGATTTCCATGAAAGTAAAAGGAGGGTACAGAAGGTTGTGCTATCTAGATTCACCCATCTCATGCTCATCAAAAGGAATCCATTAACAAGGTTGATCAGGTCTTGTTAATAAACTCTTTCCAAATAACATGAAACCAGAGAATTTTCGAATAACACTAGGTTACCTCAATGGGGATATGTATGCCCCCAACAATAAAAATATCATATGTCTTCTTGACAGTAAGAAGAGGAAATTCAAAACCTCCAATAGTAATAGTTGAAATTTTTCCAATAGAATTGATACTGTGGACCTGAGGGTGTTTCCTCGGAAAGTGTACCGTATGCTCATTATCATTGACATGAAAAGTGACATTGCCTTTGTTGCAATCAATAACAGCCCCTGCGGTATTTAAAAAGGGTCTACCAAGGATAATAGACATACTATCATCCTCGGGAATATCAAGGATAACAAAGTCCGTTAGAATAGTAACATTTGCAACTACAACAGGCACATCCTCACAAATACCGACAGGTATAGCAGTTGATTTATCGGCCATTTGCAAAGATATTTCAGTAGGTGTCAACTTACTCAAGTAAAGTCTACGATACAAAGAGAGAGGTATAACACTAACACCGGCTCCAAGATCACATAAAGCAGTTTTAACATAGTTTCCTTTGATGGAGCAAGGTATAGTGGGTACTCCTGGATCTCCTAGTTTCTTAGGTATTCCACCTTTAAAAGTGTAAGTGGCAAGCATGGTGGAAATTTCTACTTCATGTATCTTTCTTTTATTGGTAATAATATCTTTCATATATTTAGCATAAGGATTTGTTTTGAGCATATCAGTCAAACACATACGCAAAAACATAGGTCTAATCATTTCAGCAAAGCACTCAAAATCCTCATCATCCTTTTTCTTGGATGGTTTCGGAGGAAAAGGCCTGGTTTTCTGAACCCATGGTTCTCTTTCCTTATCGTGCTTCCAAGCAACAAAGTCTCTCTTATCATAACGTTGATTCTTTGATTGTGGGTTATCAAGATCAACAACAAGTTCAATCTCTACATCATTATCATTGCTAGGTTGAGCATCATCATGAACATCATCATTAACAGTATGACTAGGTTCATGTTCATTACCAGATTGTGTCTCAGCATCAGAAACAGAGATATCATTGGGATTCTCGGGTGTGTCAGCTACAGGTTCACTAGAAGCATGCAAAGTCCTATCATTTTTCTTTTTCTTCTTCTTAGAAGAGCTAGGTGCATCTAGATTAGCTCTCTGAGAATCTTGCTCAATTCTCTTAGGGTGGCCTTCAGGATACAGAGGTTCCTGAGTCATTTTACCACCTCTAGTTGCAACTCTAACAGCATAATCATTATTCTTACTATTTAATTCATTGAGCAAATCATTCTGAGCCTTAAGTGCTTGTTCTACTTGAGTGGTAACCGTAGAAGCATGTTTACTAATGAGTTTCAATTCACCTTTAACTCTAGACAAATACTCACTTAAGCATTCAATCATATAAGCATTACGTTGCAATTGTCTACCAACATAAGCATTGAAGTTTTCTTGCCTCACAATAAAATTGTCAAACTCATCTAAGCATTGGCTGGCAGACTTATTACGAGGAATATCACCTTCATCAAATCTATAAAGAGAATTTACCTTTACTACCTGTGTTGGGTTATCAAGACCATGTATTTCTTCAATAGGCGGTAAATTCTTAACATCTTCAGCTTTAATACCTTTTTCTTTCATAGATTTCTTTGCCTCTTGCATATCTTCAGGACTGAGAAATAGAACTCCCCTTTTCTTCGGAGTTGGCTTAGGGGCTGGTTCAGGAATCGTCCAATTATTTTCATTGGCCAGCATATTATTCAATAGTAATTCAGCTTGATCAACTGTTCTTTCCCTGAAAACATAACCAGCACAACTATCCAGGTGGTCTTTGGAAGCATCGGTTAGTCCATTATAAAAGACATCAAGTATTTCATTCCTCTGAAGAGGATGATCAGACAAAGCATTAAGTAATTGGAGAAGCCTCCCCCAAGCTTGTGGGAGACTTTCTTCTTCAATTTGCACAAAGTTATATATTTCCCATAAGGCAGCTTGTTTCTTATGAGCGGGAAAATATTTAGCAGAGAAGTAATACATCATATCCTCGGGACTACGCACACAGCCAGGATTAAGAGAATTAAACCATGTCTTAGCATCACCCTTTAATGAGAACGGAAATAGCTTAAGGATATAGTAATAATGAATCTTTTCATCTTGGTAAACAGGGTGGCTATATCATTCAACTTAGTATGATGTGCCACAACTGTTTCAGATTCATAGCCATGGAAAGGATCAGATTCAACCAAAGATATTAACTCAGGATCAATAGAGAAATCATAATCCTTATCAATAACAAAGATAGGTGAAGTAGCAAAAGCAGGGTCATATTTCATTCTAGCATTCAAAGACTTTTCTTTTAGCTTAGCTAATAATTTCTTAAGATCATATCTATCGTTGCAAGCAAGAAAGTCTCTAGCAGTTTCTTCATCCATAACATAACCCTCAGGAATAACAGGCAATTCATATCTAGGGGGAGAAACTTCATCATCACTTTCATAAATATTATCAGTTTCAATATTTGCATTCTCCCTAACCTTAGCAATTTGTTTATCTAGAAATTCACCTAGTGGCACTGTATTATCAAGCATAGAAGTAGTTTCATCATACATAGCAGAAGTAGCATCATCAAGAACATGCGGCATATCAGATTCAATAGCAGGAGTAGGTGTCGCAAATTTACTCATAACAGATGGTGAATCAAGTGCAGAGCTAGATGGCAGTTCCTTACCTCCCCTCGTAGTTGAGGGAAAGATCTTGGTTTTTGAGTCCTTCAAGTTCTTCATAGTGATCAACATATATAAATTCCAAGTGACTTAAAGAATATAGCTATGCTCCCCGGCAACGGCGCCAGAAAATAGTCTTGATAACCCACAAGTGTAGGGGATCGCAACAGTTTTCGAGGGTAAAGTATTCAACCCAAATTTATTGATTCGACACAAGGGGAGCCAAAGAATACTCTTAAGTATCAGCAGCTGAGTTGTCAATTCAACCACACTTGGAAACTTAGTATCTGCAGCAAGGTAGTTTAGTAGTAATATGGTAATAGTGGTAACAACAATAAAAGTAACGGTAGTGTTTTTGTAGTTTTTGTAACAGTAGCAGCGGAAAAGTAAATAAGCAACAAGCAATATATGAGAAGCTCGTAGGCATTGGATCGGTGATGGGGAATTATGTCGGATGCGATTCATCATGTAAAAGTTATAACCTCGGGTGACACGGAACTAGCTCCAGTTCATCAATGTAACATAGGCATGTATTCCGAATATAGTCATACGTGCTTATGGAAAAGAACTTGCATGACATCTTTTGTCGTACCCTCCCGTGGCAACGGGGTCCTAGTGGAAACTAAGGGATATTAAGGCCTCCTTTTAATAGAGTACCGGACCAAAGGATTAGCACATAGTGAATACATGAACTCCTCAAACTACGGTCATCACTGGGAGTGGTCCCGATTATTGTCACTTCGGGGTTGCCGGATCATAACACATAGTAGATGACTATTGACTTGCAAGATAGGATCAAGAACACACATATATTCATGAAAACATAATAGGTTCAAATCTGAAATCATGGCACTCGGGCCCTAGTGACAAGCATTAAGCATGGCAAAGTCATAGCAACATCAATCTTAGAACATAGTGGATACTAGGGATCAAACCCTAACAAAACTAACTCGATTACATGGTAAATCTCATCCAACCCATCATCGTCCAGCAAGCCTACGATGGGATTACTCACGTACAGTGGTGAGCATCATGAAATTGGTGATGGAGGAAGCTTGATGATGACGATGGCGACGATCTCCCCTCTCCGGAGCCCCGAACGGACTCTAGATCAGCCCTCCCAAGAGAGATTAGGGCTTGGCGGCGGATCCGTATCGTAAAACGCGACAATTCTTCATCCCTGATTTTTTTGCTCCCCGAAAGTGAATATATGGAGTCCGGGGGTACGTCGGTGGAGCAACAGGGGCCCACGAGGCAGGGGGGCCGCCCAGGGGAAGGGGGCACGTCCCCACCCTCGTGGACGGCGTGTGGGCCCCCTGACATGGATCTTTCCGCAGATATTTTTTATATTTTCCAAAACAATTCTCGGTGGATTTTCAGGTCATTCCGAGAACTTTTTATTTCAGCACAAAAACAACACCATGTCAATTCTGCTGAATACGACGTCAGTCTGGGTTAGTTCCATTCAAATCATGCAAGTTAGAGTCCAAAACAAGGGCAAAAGTGTTTGGAAAAGTAGATACGTTGGAGACGTATTAGTGTTGATCAAACCTTGTTGTAGTAGACAGTCGGGAAGTCGTCGTTCTAAGACCCTATAGAACTAGTGCACTAGAGCAGCAATCATCGTCGATGAAGAAAGCCGTAGATCGAAAGGATCAAACCTGAAAATATCTAGAAAAAGACGAATGAAGACCAGGTCCAAATAGATCCAGCGAATACCAGCATCGACCGAATCCCTCGAGATCCGACGAAGACACACCTCCACACGCCCTCCAAAGAAGCTAGACGCACCATCGAAACAGAGATAGAACGTGGGAGACATTATTCCTACTAAGGGACACGCCGCCGTGACACAACCCCAACCAAGACGCCGAACCTTGAAGGAAATATACCCTAGAGGCAATAATAAAGTTGTTATTTGTATTTCCTTATATCATGATAAATGTTTATTATTCATGCTAGAATTGAATTAACCGGAAAATTAGTACATGTGTGAATACATAGACGAAACAGAGTGTCCCTAGTATACCTCTACTAGACTAGCTCATTGATCAAAGATGGTTATGTTTCCTAACCATAGACATGAGTTGTCATTTGATCAACATGATCACATCATTATAAGAATGATGTGATGGACAAGACCCATCAGTTATCTTAGCAACTTGATCGTTTAGTTTTACCGCCATTGCTTTCTTCATGACTTATACATGTTCCTACGACTATGAGATTATGCAACTCCCGAATACCGGAGGAACACCTTGTGTGCTATCCAACTTCAGAACGTAATTGGGTGATTATAAAGATGCTCTACAGGTGTCTCCGAAGGTGTTTGTGGTGTTGGCATAGATCGAGAATAGGATTTGTCACTCCGAGTGTACGAGAGGTATCTCTGGGCCCTCTCGGTAATACACATCATAATAAGTCTTGCAAGCAAATGACTAATGAGTTAGTCATGAGATGATGTATTATGGAACGAGTAAAGAGACTTGCCGGTAATGAGAATGGACTAGGTATGATGATACCGACGATCGAATCTCCGACAAGTAACCTACCGATGACAAAGGGAACAACGTTTGTTGTTATGCGGTTTGACCGATAAAGATCTTCGTAGAATATGTAGGAACCAAATGATCATCCAGGTTCCGCTATTGGTTATTGACCGGAGATGAGTATCGGTCATGTCTACATAGTTCTCGAACCCGTAGGATCCGCACGCTTAACGTTCGATGACGATCGGTATTTTGAGTTTTGATGTACCGAAGATAGTTTGGAGTCCCGGATGTGATCACGGACATGACGAGGAATCTCAGAATGTCCGAGACATAAACATTCATATATTGGAAGGTTATAATCGGACACTGGATGAGTTCCGCGGGTTATCGGATAACTACCGGAGTACCGGGAGGTTACCGGAACCTCCCGGGGGGTTATTGGGCCACATGGGCCCAAGTAGAGGAAGAGGAGGCGCGGCCAGCTAGGGGCGCAGACCCCCTAGCCCAAACCAAATTGGAATAGGGGGGCGCCCCCCCCCCTTTCCTTCTTCTTCTCCTCCCCTTCCTTCCCTCTCTCCTACTAGGACTAGGAAGGGGGGGTGGGAATCCTTCTAGGAGTAGGATTGCCCCCCCTAGGGCGCGTGCCACCCCTTGGGCCGGCCGGCCTCCTCCACCCTCCCTCCTTTATATACGTGGGGAGGGGCACCCCATAGACACACAAGTTGATTTTAGCCGTGTGCGGTGCCCCTCCCCACAGTTACACACCTCTGTCATATCGTTGCAGTGCTTAGGCGAAGCCCTGCGCCGGTAGCTTCATCATCACCGTCACCACACTGTCATGCTGGAAACTGTCCCGTGACGCTCAACTGGATCAAGAGCTCATGGGACGTCATCGAGCTGAACATGTGCTGAACGCGGAGGTGCCGTACGTTCGGTGCTTGGATCAGTTGGATCGTGAAGACGTTCAACTACATCAACCGTGTCAGTACACACGTCCGCTTTCGGTCTATGAGGTTACGTAGACACACTCTCCCTGCTCGTTGCTATGCTCCTCCTAGATAGATCTTGCGTGATCGTAGGATTTTTTTTTTTGAAATACTACGTTCTCCAACAATGGTATCAGAGCCAGGCCTATGCGTAGATAATATGCACGAGTAGAACACAATGAGTTATGGGCGATAATAGTCATACTGCTTACCAGCATGTCATACTTTGATTCGGCGGTATTGTGAGATGAAGCGCCCCGGACCGACATTACGCGTACACTTACGCGAGACTGGTTTCACCGTTACGAGCACTCGTTGCTTAAAGGTGACCGGCGGGTGTCTGTCTCTCTCACTTTAGTTGAATCGAGTGTGGCTTTGCCCGGTCCTTGTGAATGTTAAAACAACACACTTGACGAAAAAACGCTGTGGTTTTTGTATGCGTAGGTAAGAACGGTTCTTGCTAAGCCCGTATCAACCACGTAAAACTTGCAACAACAAAGTAGAGGACGTATAACTTGTTTTTGTAGGGCATGTTGTGATGTGATATGGTCAAGACGTGATGAGTTATACATTATTGTATGAGATGACATGTTTTGTAAATTATCGGCAACTGGCAGGAGCCTTATGGTTGTCTCTTTATTGTTTGAATTGTGAAGGCCATGTAATTGCTTTACTTTATCACTATGAGTTAGCAATAGTAGTAGTAGCAATAGTTGGCGAGACGACCACGACACTACGATGAAGATCATGGTGTCTAGCCGGTGACGATGGAGATCATGACGATGCTTTGGAGATGGAGATCAAAAGCACAAGATGATGATGGCCATATCATGTCACATATTTTGATTGCATGAGATGTTTATCTTATTATGCTTCTTATTTTGCTTAGTACATCGGTAGCATTATAACATGATCCCTTACAAAATTTCAAGGTACAAGTGTTCTCCCAGAGTATGCACCGTTGCGAAAGTTTGTCGTGCCGAGACACCACGTGATGATCGGGTGTGATAAGCTCTACGTTCAAATACAACGGGTGTAAGACAGTTTTGCACATGCAGAATACTCGGGTTAAACTTGACGAGCCTAGCATGTACAGACGTGGCCTCAGAACACTGGAGACCGAAAGGTCGAGCGTGAATCATATAGTAGATATGATCAACGTAAGATGGCCACCATTGAAAACTTCTCCATCTCACGTGATGATCGAACATGGTTTAGTTGATTTGGATCACGTGATCATTTAGATGACTAGAGGGATGTCTATCTAAGTGGGAGTTCTTTAGTAATATGGTTAATTGAACTTTAATTTATCATGAACTTAGTCTTGATAGTTTTTGCATATCTATGTTGTTGTAGATCAATGGCCCGTGCTGCCGTTCCCTTGAATTTTAATGCGTTCCTAGAGAAAGCTAAGTTGAAAGATGATGGTAGCAACTACACGAACTGGGTTCGTAACTTGAGGATTATCCTCATTGCTACACAGAAGAATTATGTCCTAGAAGCACAGCTAGCTGACAGGCCTACTGCAGGAGCAACTCCAGATGTTATGAACGTCTGGCAAGCTTGTTCTGATGACTACTCGGTAGTTCAGTGTGCCATGCTTTACGACTTAGAATCGGGACTTCAAAGACGTTTTGAACATCATGGAGCATATGATATGTTCCAAGAGTTGAAGTTAATATTTCAAGCAAATGCCCAAATTGAGAGATATGAAGTCTCCAATAAGTTCTATAGCTGCAAGATGGAGGAGAACAGTTCTATCAGTGAACACTTGCTCGGAATGTCTGGGTACTACAATCATATGACTCAACTTGGTTGCAAAGTTGACGAAGATAGTTTTATTGATAGAGTTCTTCAATCACTGCCACCAAGCTATAAAGGCTTTGTGATGAACTATAATATGCAAGGGATGCAGAAGACAATTCTGAGCTCTTCGCTATGCTCAAAGCTGTGGAGGTAGAAATAAAAAAGGAGCATCAAGTGTTGATGGTTAACAAAACCACTAGTTTCAAGAAAAAGGGAAAGGCAAAGAAAGGGAACTTCAACAAGAATAGCAAGACAGTTGCTACTCCCGCGAAGAAACCCAAGTCCGGAGCCAAGCCTGAAGCTGAGTGCTTCTACTGCAAAGGGACTGGACAATGGAAGCGGAACTGCCCCAAGTATTTGGCGGATAAGAAGGATGGCAAAGTGAACAAATGTATATTTGATATACATGTTATTGATGTGTACCTTACTAATGCTCGTAGTAGCACCTAGGTATTTGATACTGGTTTGGTTGCTAATATTTGTAACTCGAAACACGGGCTACGGATTAAACAAAGATTAGCTAAGGACGAGGTGACGATGCGTGTGGGAAATGGTTCCAAAGTCGATGTGATCACCGTCGGCACGCTACCTCTACATCTACCTTCGGGGTTAGTTTTAGACCTAAATAATTGTTATTTAGTGCCAACGTTGAGCATGAACATTATATCTGGATCTTGTTTGTTGCGAGACGGTTATTCATTTAAATCAGAGAATAATATTTGTTCTATTTTTGTGAGTAATAGCTTTTATGATCATGCACCCTTAAAGAGTGGTCTATTCTTGTTCGATCTCGATCGTAGTGACACACATATTCATAATATTGAAGCCAAAAGATGCAAGGTTGATAATGATAGTGCAACTTATTTGTGGCACTGCCATTTAGGTCATATTGGTGTAAAGCGCATGAAGAAACTCCATGCTGATGGACTTTTGGAATCACTTTATTATGAATCACTTGGTGCTTACGAACCATGCCTCATGGGCAAGATAACTAAAACTCTGTTCTCCGGAACAATGGAGCGAGCAACAGATTTATTGTAAATCAAACATACTGATGTATGTGGACCGATGAGTGTTGAGGCTCGCGATGGGTATCGTTATTTTCTGACCTTCACTGGTGATTTGAGCGGATATGGGTATATCTACTTAATGGAGCACAAGTCTGAAACATGTGAAAAGTTCAAAGAATTTCAGAGTGAAGTAGAGAATCATCGTAATAAGAAAATAAAGTTTCTACAATCTGATCATGGAGGCAAATATTTGATTTATGAGTTTGGTCTTCATTTAAAACAATGTGGAATAGTTTCACAACTCACGCCACCCGAAACACCGCAGCGTAATGGTGTGTCCGAATGTCGTAACCATACTTTATTAGTTATTGTGCGATCTATGATGTCTCTTACCGATTTACCACTATCCTTTTGGGGTTATGCTTTAGAGACAACTGCATTCACATTAAATAGGGCACCATCTAAATCCGTTGAGACGACGCCTTATGAACTGTGGTTTGGCAAGAAACCAAAGTTGTCGTTTCTTAAAGTTTTTGGCTGCGATGCTTATGTGAAAAAGCTTCAACCTAATAAGTTTGAACCCAAGTCGGAGAAATGTGTCTTCATAGGATACCCAAAGGAAACTGTTGGGTACACCTTCTACCACAGATCCGAAGGCAAGATATTCGTTGTTAAGAATGGATCCTTTCTAGAGAAGGAGTTTCTCTTGATAGAAGTGAGTGGGAGGAAAGTGGAACTTGATGAGGTAATTGTACGTTCTCCTTAATTGGAAAGTAGTACATCACAGAAACTAGTTCCAATGATTCCTACACAAATCAGCGAGGAAGCTAATGATGATGATCATGAAACTTCGGATCAAGTTGCTACTGAACCTCGTAGGTCAACCAGGGTACGTTCCGTGCCATATTGGTACGGTAACCCGGCTTTGGAAGTCATGTTACTAGACCATGATGAACCTACGAACTATGAGGAAGCAACGATGAGCCCAGATTCCGCAAAATGGCTTGAGGCCATAAAATCTGAGATGGGATCCATGTATGAGAACAAAGTGTGGTCTTTGGTTGACTTGCCTGATGATCGACAAGCCATTGAAAATAAATGGATCTTTAAGAGGAAGATAGACGCCACTGGTAATGTTACTGTCTACAAAGCTCGACTTGTTGCGAAAGGTTTTTGACAAGTTCAACGAGTTGACTACGACTAGACTTTCTCACCCGTAGCGATGCTTAAATCTGTCTGAATCATGTTAGCAATTTCCGCATTTTATGATTATGAAATCTGGCAAATGGATGTCAAAACTGCATTCCTTAATGGATACCTCAAAGAGGAACTGTATATGATGCAACCAGAAGGTTTTGTCGATCCTAAAGGTGCTAACAAAGTGTGCAAGCTCCAGCGATCCATCTATGGACTGGTGCAAGCATCTCGGAGTTGGAATATACGCTTTGATGAGGTGATCAAAGCATATGGTTTTATACAGACTTTTGGATAAGCCTGTATTTACAAGAAAGTGAGTGGGAGCTCTGTAGCATTTCTAATATTATATGTGGATGACATATTATTGATTGGAAATGATATAGAATTTCTGGATGGCATAAAAGGACACTTGAATAAGAATTTTTCAATGAAAGACCTCAGTGAAGCTGCTTATATATTAGGCATCAAGATCTATAGAGATAGATCAATATGTTTAATTGGAATTTCACAAAGCACATGCCTTGATAAAGTTTTGAAGAAGTTCAAAATGGACCAGTCAAAGAAAGGGTTCTTGCCTGTGTTGCAAGGTGTGAAGTTGAGTAAGACTCAATGCCCGGCCACTTCAGAAGATAGAGAGAAAATGAAAGTCATTCCCTATGACTCAACCATAGGATCTATCATGCATGCAATGCTGTGTACCAGACCTGATGTGTGCCTTGCTATAAGTTTAGCAGGGAGGTACCAAAGTAATCTAGGAGTGGATCACTGGACAGCGGTCAAGAACATCCTGAAGTACCTGAAAAAGACAAAGGTTATGTTTCTCGTTTATGGAGGTGACAAAGAGCTCGTGGTAAATGGTTACGTCGATTCAAGCTTTGACACTGATCCGGATGAATCTAAGTCACAAACCGGATATGTATTTTTATTGAACGGTGGAACTGTCAGTTGGTGCAGTTCCAAGCAGAGCGTCGTGATGAGATCTACGTGTGAAGCGGAGTACATCGCTGCTTCGGAAGCAGCAAATGAAGGAGTCTGGATGAAGGAGTTCATATCCGATCTAGGTGTAATACCTAGTGCATCAGGTCCAATGAAAATATTTTGTGATAACACTGGAGCAATAGCCTTGGCGAAGGAATCTAGGTTTCACAAGAGAAGAAAGCACATCAAGAGATGCTTCAATTCCATCCGTGATCAAGTCAAGGAAGGAGACATAGAATTTTCCAAGATACATACGGATCTGAATGTCGCAGACCCATTGACTAAGCCTCTTCCACGAGCAAAACATGATCGGCACCAAGACTCCATGGGTGTTAGAATCATTACTATGTAATCTGGATTATTGACTCTAGTTCAAGTGGGAGACTGAAGGAGATATGCCCTAGAGGCAATAATAAAGTTGTTATTTGTATTTCCTTATATCATGATAAATGTTTATTATTCATGCTAGAATTGTATTAACCGGAAACTTAGTACATGTATGAATACATAGACGAAATAGAGTGTCCCTAGTATGCCTCTAATAGACTAGCTCATTGATCAAAGATGGTTATGTTTTCTAACCATAAACATGAGTTGTCATTTGATCAACGGGATCACATCATTAGGAGAATGATGTGATGGACAAGACCCATCTGTTAGCTTAGCAACTTGATCGTTTAGTTTTACTGCTATTGCTTTCTTCATGACTTATACATGTTCCTACGACTATGAGATTATGCAACTCCCGAATACCGGAGGAACACCTTGTGTGCTATCAAATGTCACAACATAACTGGGTGATTATAAAGATGTTCTACAAGTGTCTCTGAAGGTGTTTGTGGTGTTGGCATAGATCGAGAATAGGAATGTTTACTCCGAGTGTCGGAGAGGTATCTCTGGGCCCTCTCGGTAATACACATCATAATAAGCCTTGCAATCAAATGACTAATGAGTTAGGCACGAGATGATGTATTACGGAACGAGTAAAGAGACTTGAGGGTAACGAGATTGAACTAGGTATGATGATTGTCGGGGGAAACTGTCCGCCACGAACACCTATGGGACCGGAGCCCCTTGTCTGTGCGGTACGAGGGCGGAGGGAGCACAAAGAGCAGATCGAGGCAGACGCGCGGGCAGTTTTTACCCAGGTTCGGGCCGCACGGATGCGTAAAACCCTACTCCTGCTTGGTTGTGTATTGAGTTGAGCGCTCGGGAGCTTGAAGAAGCAGCTACACCGTGCGTGAGAGTAATCTAGGTTTCGAACCCCCTCCACGTTGTACATGGGCCTCCTTTTATAGTGCAAGGGGTCACCGACAGGTGTCAACGTAGGAGAAAGGGGTAAAAATGTAAAAGAGGTGGTAGTTGTAACAGTGCGGGAACAGTGGATCTACAGTACAGAACAGTGGTCTATACCTACTTTAACAGTGGGGGACAAGGGCATTTAATGCCCGTTGCCGTCGACCCCAAAAGCTCCCGCCTTAGCGTCTCCGTCTGCCACGGCGACCGATTTATCGCCGTGGTGTGCCACCGTGTACCCCAGGCTGCACAGCCATCCGCCACGCGTCCCTGGCTAGACCTCAGGGCGACGCGTGGGCCGATGAGCTGGAGCGCGGGCACACAGCGTGGCCTTCCCGGCAAGCGCCTTGCCGGGGCCTTGATCTTGCCGGGCCCGGGAACTTGCCGCTCCCCGGGCCCCTTGCCGGGGCGCGCATAGCGCCGAGGCAACGCCTTCCTATCTTCCTGGCAAGCTCCTCTTGCCAGGGTCTTGTGTTAATGGAACAGCCTTGAGCCTGGTACGGCCTTCCCGGCAAGCTCCTCTTGCCGGGGTCTCGATCTTCTGTTTTGTATACTTTGTTTTTGAATGGTTTAATAGGAGGCAGGAAGGTCTCCGGCGAGCACGCAGTAAACCTTGCCGCGGGAAGCTGCAACTGCCCGTGCACAAGTTGGGGTACTGGGGCCCCCCTACCTTAGTACACCGACAGGAGCCCCCGGGCCTGGGCCACACACGGTGCCGAGCGCTGTTGGGCCAGGCCCAAAACAGTGCACGGGCATCCGCGGCCCGCGGCGCGCCGAATCCACTTCCATATCCGCCGCACCCCACAGTAACGGCACGCGTCGATTGCGGCGCCGTGGGATGGGACGTGCCCACGATCTCTTAATGGAAAGGGGAAAACGCCCCCCACTCCCCCATAAAAGCAGAGGCAGCGGGCGCGGTTCCCCTCCCTGTGCTCTCATTACGTCGTCTTCTTCCTGCAAAAAGATTCCTTCTTGCGCTCCGCCTCCACAGCTCCGCCGCCGCCTAGCTCTTCGTCCCCTTCCTTCCGCCGCGTCCGCCATGGCCCCAAAGGCCGACAAGGGGAAAGCGGAGAAGTCCAAGAAGGAGAAATCCGAGCAAGCAGCCAAGCTCATCGCTTACCGGAAGCGGAACGTCGTCTTCTCGCCGAAGCTCGGTGTGGAAGAACTCTGGAACAAGTACTACTTGTTCTGGTCCAAGGGCACTGATGCGCATCCCCGCACCCGAGCATACCCGGCCGCCGCCAAGGACCACTATCCCGGCGGGTATTACTTCTTTGCTCCCTTTTTCCACTGTGGCCTCTGCCCTCCATTTTCGAACTTCTTCTGTGATATCATGAATACGTATGGCTTCCATCTGCTTGATTTCACCCCCAACGCCATCCTCACCATGGCCGTTTTCGCACATATGTGCGAAAACTTCATAGGAGTCCACCCCAACGTAGCCCTCTTTAGACACTTTTTCACCCCTAGAGCCGAGGCCGATGCCCCTCTCTCCGGATGTATTTCTTGGGTCTTCCGTCTCGGGAAGAAGGGGTCGTACTTGCCGGGGGAGCTCCGCGGCAAGTGGGAGGAATGGCGAGCTGAGTGGTGCTGGATTGTAGAGGACCAGCCGCAAGCCTTTACTGCGCCGCGCACAACGCCTATCGCGCGCGGCAGAGATTGGAGCGAACTAGATTCCGACGACGTCAAGCTTGACATCGCTCTTGTCCGGATCATCCGTCTTCGGCTGGCCCGGCTGTCAGTTGCCGAGGTGGGCGCAGATTTCCTCCGCCGGCGCATCGCCCCTCTCCAAGACCGGAAGAGACCGGTCTGGTTGTACGGCGGCCCGGCAGACATCATGAGGCTGCGCCCAGGACTTAATTTTAACTTCACCACTCTGGAGCTGCGCGGGATGGTACGAGAGCTCTTCAAGTACGACCCGGCGCACCCCGAGTGGTTCCGGACTCCCCGGGAAGTGGTGCCGCTCTGCAACAACGCCGCGAGGGACCGAATCCTGGCCATGATGCCGATGTGCGACTCGCATGGCCTGGATCGCTCGTGGATCCCCCCGAAGCCAATCGACGTCCTCACTTTCTACGACAACCTCGTCGAGGTGGCGAGCAACAAGGAGGACCTCAAGCTGCATACGCGGGACACCACCGAGCAGGAAATCGCCTACATAGCTTCTCGGGCTGAGGAGGCCGCCGCAGCCGCGGCGGCAGGAGTCTTCGGATTCTCGCCGGAGGAGGCGGAGGCCGAGGAGGCGTCCACCCAGGCGGAAGAGGCGGAGATCCGTCGGTTGCTGAACCTCCCACCCGACGCGCTCGCCGGGGTCCCCTCGTTGAGGCACTCCGGGATCCATGGGATCGCGACGGAGGCCGCGGCAAAGGAGGGAACCGCCGGAGGAAGCAGAGGCGCCGCGAGGGGCGGAGGCGCCAAGGGGAAGAGGGCCGCATCGCTGGATGCCGGGCCCAGCGAGCCGGCCGAGGCAGAGGAGGAGGAGGAGGAGGAGGCTGAAGACTCCGGCGGATCGACAGAGTTGTACGCCGACGACCTCTCCTCGTCGGAGAGCTCCCCGCCCCCGGCAAGCCCGAAGGAGTCCCCGGCAAAGCGTCTCCGCAAGGCGGCGACGGGGGAAAGGGCACAGGCGCCCCGGCAACAGCCACCTCGGCGGGCGGCTCCCCGGGGGAGTCAAGCCGCGCCAAGGCCGTCCGGCGCACCAGCCGCAGCAGAGGCGGGCCGGGCGCGGACCACGACGGAGGCGCCCCGCAGGCCGGCAGCGAGCCGGCAGGGGTCTTCTCGGAGCGGAGCAACGGCTCCGCCCGTCCCCCGGGCGCCGGCAGCCACAGGGGCTGGGTCTTCGCAGCCCCCAGCCCCGGCGAGTACCAAGCGCGCGAGGGAGTCTTCGCCTCCCGCTCCTCGCGTCGACGCGCCCACGGTGGAGTACGATTTCTCCGCCCTGAGCGAGGACGACGAGGAGGACCAGGAGTAAGGATCCGAGATTCTTCATCTTCTTAATTTTTGTCTTGAGCTTCTGTTGATGCTAACTCTGTCTTCTGTTCTGGTTTCAGGACCCTGGCCCATCGCGCCGCGAAGAAGGCCAAGGCGCCCGAGGCTGAGGTCGCGGAGGACTCGGCGGCGGCGGCAACAGAGGGCGCGCCGGAGCCGAGCCTGCCGGATTCTGGCACTGCTCCGATGAGCAGCCCCCAGCGCAGCCCGCAGCGCAGCCCCCAGCGTAAGTCTGGGGTTCTTTCTTTTTGCTTGTCGGGGTACGTCTGAGGCTTTTGACTTTATCTTCATATTTTGACATCCCTCGTCTTGTTTCGTGCAGAGGAGGAGCCGCAGCGGGAAGAGCGCCCGGAGACCACCGCCGAGGAGCTGCAGGCACCGCCATCCCCGCCAAGGCAGGACTCTCCGGCAAGGGAGAGTGCTCCGTCAAGGGCGGGTACTCCGCCAAGGCAGAGTACCCCGCCAAGGACGAGCAGCCCGGCGAGGGCGGCCACCCCGCCGAGGCCAAATTCCCCGGCGAGGGCGACTACCCCGACGAGGCCGAGCTCCCCGGCGAGGGAGCCCGCCGCTGAGGACGTCCGCCAAGGTAACCTTTATAACTTGTCTTCTTGGCTTGTCTTTTTTGGATATTCGCTTGAGTCTTGAATTTCTTTGTCTTCTTCTTCTTCCTAGATCTTCCTCCTCCTGTGCCTATGGAGACGGAGGTAATTATCCTCGAGGAGGAGGACGCGCAAGGCGGCGGCGGCGACGCACCAGTCGTCGAGGAGGTGGGCGAGGCCGCCGAGCCGGCCGCGCAAGAGACTGCTCCGGCTGCGGACGCAGCGGCCGGGGAGGGGGACGGTGGCCGCACCGCCGACCCGGAGGTGGCGGGAGCATCGGATGCTGCGCCGGCCACCGGTCCCTCCGCCGGCGAGGAGCAAAGGTTTTATCTCGAGGCCCCCAATGGCGTCTTCATCCAGATGCCGTGGGGGTCTTCGTCGCGAGCTCCTGCGGAGGGCGAGGCGTTCGACGGAGAGGTCCTCGCCTCCGCAGGCCTGAAGATAGTCCAGGCGCCCGGTGGAGGTGAGGGGCCCGAGGAGGAGCGATTGCTTCATCAACTCCTGGCCCTTTACCGGGCCAGGCAAGCAAAGCTCGCTTCCCGGGAGGTTCTTGCCGCCAAGGCTGCGGCAGAGATGGAGAAGCGCGCGGCGGAGCTCAGCGCCGCCAACCAGGCTGCCCTCCGCCAGGTGGCAGAGGAGCGAGAGCGTCTCGCCGGCGAGTACCAAGAGTGGGTACTTGAGAGGGCCGAAGCCGACGAACAGCAGCGCCTCGCCGGGGTGGAGATGTCCCGGCGAGAGGGAGAGCTCGCGCAGCGGAAGGTGGATCTGGATTCTCATGAAGAAGACCTTGCCGCTCGCGAGGCTGCCCTTGGCGGGGAGCTGAAAGAGGCGAAGGCCGCCGCGGCTTCCGCGGAGGACGCCAAGAAAGAGCTCGCCGCCAAGGTTGAACAACTGGAGAAGGCGATGAAGGTGAGCGCCGAGAAGGTTGCCGCGCTCATCCTGGAGCGCGAGAAGGATGCTCACACCAACTCAGAGCTCCAGGTGAGTTTGTCCCAGAGGGGTGACGAGCTGAAGGCCGCCAAGGATTCCATTGAAGACTTGGAGCTGAAGGTCACCACCCTGAAGGAATCGCTTGATGCTGCCCGGGCCCAGGAGACCAAGCTGAAGGATGAGCTCCGCAAGGAGCGAACCTTGATGGAGAGCGTCAACAAGGCCTCCGAGCTCTTCCGGCAGACTATCGAGGTGTGGACCGAAGA